>CM038141.1:112796370-113396370 GCA_021437245.1 Aegilops speltoides
ATTAGTTACTTTTAAGGACCATCTACAATCATAAGGGTTGGATTATGGGTTGATCAACTCATGTCAAGAATACTGCCAATGAAACTAAACCAAAACTGTCTGCATTCCTTTTACCACCCTCTCCCTAGCCATTCCAACTCAGGTGTCACCACCTCACCTATGACACCACTATGGTGTAACAAACCTCGCCCACCCTCAGCCTAGTAGCAGCAATGCAAGAGTACCCTATAGGTTTATTCCTAGACCCCCAGAACAAACTCCCACTGCCTCTCCCCTACCGTAACACACAGAACCATGTACATGTTCATTCAACCTGCAGTCAGAAAGCAATGAAGTGATCCCAAGTGAAGGATCTAGCTGAAGAATCACACCTTACGAAGCAGCTCTTCGGTTGTTGGTTGGTCCTCGCGCTGCATGCCGATGAAGTAAGACTGAAGCTTCTTGGCGGCCTCCATGAAATCCCTGGCGTGCCTCTCGACATCAACTGTCCACAGCAAAACCACAGTTATCATCTCCAATTTGGCACTAGTAAGTAACACGGCAATCGGAACTACAGATACACAAATTGCTCTAGTCTAAGCAACCTGATGTCTAATCTACCGGGAATCAAACGGGCCAATCACGACATAATCCCTAAAACGAACACCTGGCGTGCGCGAGGGGAGAGCGGGGCCAGCGACCAACCAAGAACACGAATCTTGGCCCGAAACATGGCCGCTCGGATCGACAAGAGGAGGAGGAGAAGGGAGGACGGCGAGAGAGGGTTCGTACTCTGGTGGGAGGACTGGAGGGAGCGGTCGACGGCCTGCAGCTCGCGCGCGGGGAGGCACGGCAACAGCGCCGCCTCCAGCGCAGCCACGCACGCCATCATGTCATCCCGCGCGTTCGCCGCGGGCGTCTGCTGCTGCGTAGGAGGCGGCGTCTGCGCCGGCGACTGTGACGGGGGCGGCGGCGGCTCTGCCATGGGAGAGAGAGGGAGATGGGGATCGCGAAATCCTTTGGAACCCCGGATCGCTTAGGCGAAGATATCGCCCGTTCGTTGGACGATGGACGGCTGTGACGATAAAGAAAGTTTGTGCTAAAACAGCAGGAGCAGAGAAGAACTTTTGATGTTTTTTTCCAAAGGAAAATACAGTACAGTACAAAGTTTTACTGGAACTGAAACAGGAGGACAGTGAGGAGCCGAGACTCAAGAGCAGCTCCAACTTAATCTGCAAACCAAAATTTAAGAGAAACGATTTTAATTGGTCTTTGGCCGGTCGACTCGGTCCTCACGCACACGACCATCCATGCAATAGCTAGGACCACCAGCACATTCCCGCACTTATCTGTTTGCACGCCTCCATATCCCGTCTTCCTCCTCTTTTACAAGACGTCGTCGCCGCACCACTCCTTCGCACCGCTGTCGGGGGGAGGACCATCTAGGTTGCGAGCATCCCCTCTCAAAGCACCTCAAATTGTTCCTGCCCAACGTCGCGGGGTTGACCTTGTGCTGGAACCTGCGAGAACTACATTCATCTTCACGGTGGAGGTGCGACTTGCGACGACGTCTTTTGCTGCAATTGACATCCACTTTTGTACTGCCAGCAAGGAATTTTGCTGCATTCATCCATGGCTAAGAGCAACTCCACTCGTTCGGCCCCCCGGGGCTTGAAATAGCGCCGCCTGAGGGCGCGCCGGCGAAAAAATCGGCATGGGGGCGGTCGGTTTCCCAACCGCCGCCCCAAGGCCGCCCCAGATGCCGTTTTTTGAAAACTGAACTCGGCCGAAATTCGGCCAAACGGAATACAAAGTCGGCCAAACTAGGCGTTTTCATTCATATTTGTACAAAAAACTGAAAACATAAATTTAAAACAACTAGATAAGCCGTCGCCGCTTGCCTTCTACATGTCAAGCATCCTGTACATCTTGGTGGTGTAGTCATCGCCGACGCCCCCTCGCTACACCCTCGACCGGCGTCGCCGTCGTGGGGGTTGATGGCCGGCGGCTCGTCGTCGCATTGCCCTGAGGACAATGATGCCGCCTCTCGCGTCATGGCGCCGAAGCGGCGATCCTCGAGGCGCTGGCTGGCCGGCGCCGTCTCCTCGCGGACGTAGTCCTCCCGCGCCCATTTGAGGGCGGTCTCGTCGTTGGCGGCCATGGCGTCATGCTCCTTCACGGGGAGCAGCCCCGGCTCGGTCTTTGACCTGACGAGGCGGGAAAAGGGAGGAGAGGGGCCACGGCCGCCTTCGTTGATGACGAGGGCGCCGTGATATGTCCATTTTGCATCATGTTTACCTACTGTTATTTATGTTGTTTTATTGCATAATAATGCTTTTTAGAATAATAGCGGCGGAGCTATGTTGACTCTAGGGCCACCCCCCCTGACCTTGGTACATTAGGAAAAATACAGTGTTTTGCCCCCCGCCCCCACAAAAACATCTGACCTAGCTTCGCCAGTGGTTATGGGGAATGAAATAAACACTCTGGAGAGGGAATTTTATAGTAATAATTAGACCAAAAAAACTTTGCTCAGGTTGATGAACCTGAATGGCCACATGGCTTAGAAAACCAAGGAGTTTTTATTGTTAAATTGTTTCCTATGCATGTGCGCTTTTTTATAAGTACAATCATTTATCTAACTTGGATTTATATTAAAAAAAAGATCATTGGTCTGGATCGAATGACTCGTGGTGGTCAAAATGAAATAAAAGAGGGAAGCGCTCAGCAGTTCCAGGCAAGTATGTTAATTGTGTTTTTAGCAAATAAGACGGGTTTCGGTCTTCTATACTACTCCCTCCGTTCCTAAATATTTGTCTTTCTAGAGATATCAACAAGTGACTACATACAAAGCAAAATGGGCGAATCTACATTTTAAAATATGTCTACATACATCCGTATGTTGTAGCCAATTTAAATGCTTAGAAAGGCCCGCCAGTTCATGAAGGGTTGGGGGGCTAACCTTGGCCGGGACCTTAGAGAGCGCAAGAAGCCCTGGATGCTCGCGCGGACTCGACCGGGCTCTCCTCGGATGAGTGGATGCTACGATACGACTTGGAGGACCAGCTCTCCACCATCTACACGGATGAGGAGGCCTATTGGCGCTTGCGAGGTACCCAGAGGTGGGTGCTACAGGGCGATGCCAACACCGCCTATTTCCAGGCGGTCGCGAACGGCCGGCGCCGTCGCAACTCCATCCACTGCCTGTGGGATGGAGACACGCCGTTAGTTCTCCCCGCGGCCATCCGCTCACATGTGGATGGCTTCTATAGAGCTTTATTTACCCCCATCCCGCGTGGTGGGGCTAGTCTCGCCCCCGACATTTGGTCGGGCGCGCTTGTAGTCTCGACTGAAGCCAATGCGGCTTTGGTTGCCCCCTTTAGCGAGGACGAAGTCCTCGCTGCCATTAAGGGGATGAACCCCTCCTCGGCCCCGGGACCTGACGGTCTACCAGTGTCTTTCTTCAAGACGTTCTGGCCTACCATCAAGCCGGAGGTCATGGCTCTCTTTGAGGAATTCTTCTCGGGCTCCATGGACCTGGGGCGCTTAAATTATGGGGTTGTGACCCTCATCCCCAAGGTCCCGGGCGCCTCCGATATTTGCCAGTTTCGCCCCATCACAGTGATTAATGTGATTTTTCGGATCCTGGCTAAAGGGTACGCCAATAGGGTGACCCTCCTTGCGGACTCAATCACCCACCCGAACCAATCCGCCTTCATTCAAGGCCGATTTATCCTGGATGGGGTGTTGGTGTTCCACGAAGTCCTCCACGAGGTCCGCCTGAAGCGCCATAGGGCGGTCTTTCTTAAGCGGACTTCCACAAAGCCTCACGACACGGTGCATCGCGGCGTTCTCGAGGGAGGTCTGCTCCGCAAGGGCTTCGATGACCGTTGGGTGACCCGCGCCATGCAGCTCGTCTTCGTGGTCGGATGCGGTGAACATCAGCAGCGACATTGGGCCCTTCTTCCCTACCCCTTTATGGGTCCGCAGGAGATCCTTCTCGCCGTTCTTGTTCAACATGGTCGTGGATGCCCTGGCCGCCATCTTGGACAAGGCCAAGGGTGCTGGACATATTCGAGGCCTTGTCCCGCACCTTGTTGGAGGGGGAGGTGTTTCCCTTCTCCAATACGCGGACGACACCATTATTATGGTCGAGGGTTCCGCCCTAGAGATCTCCAACCTGAAGTTCCTTCTCCTGTGCTTCCAACAAATGTCGGGCCTCACCATCAACTTTGATAAGAGCGAAGTGATGGTACTCGGTTACCCCCCAGAGGACGCACAGTCCATTGCCGACCGTCTCAACTGTCAGCTGGGTTCTTTCCCCACGACCTATCTGGGGATCCCCATTAGTGACTCGCGCCTCACCGTGGCGGACCTTCGCTCCACGGTGACCCGTATGCAACATCGCGTCGAGCCCTGGAAAGGGCGTTGGCTGTCGAAGGCGGCGCGCGTGATCCTTATCAACTCCTCGCTAGCTAGCCTCCTGTGGTTCCTCATGAGCTTTTATAGCCTTCATGAAACGCCCATCGAGGTCGCCAAATACCTGATCCATTCTTCGGCCGGGAGGAGGGCAAGCGAAATACCACATGGTCACCGGCGATATATCGCAAACCCAAGGACCAGGCGGTCTTGGGATTACATCCTCTCGGCGATGAACATCGCCCTCGACCGTTGCTCTGGCGCATTGCCAATGGGGATGGAGGCCTCTATCTCACTATCATCCGTAACAAGTACTGCGTGGGATGACCACTCGCGCTCGCCAACGCTCTGGCGGTTCCCGCTTTTGGCAGCCGTCGTCCATTGCTGGCGGTCTTGCGATAGGCACATCCATCTCGGTGGCACTGGAGCCTCGACCTTGTTCGGCTGGATAGATGGCTCGAGATTCCCTCTAGCCGCCGGTGCCCCATTCTCTTCGACATTGTAGTTGACCCTCGGGTCTCAGTCGAGGCGGCCCTTATTGACTTAGGGCGCCTCGCGTTCCGCCGCCCTTTTGGCCCCGCTGAGGTAGCTGCCTGGGATGTCCTCCTCCAGGACATCGCCCTACTACCTATGGACATGGCCGACTCTCCGGACGCCATCTCTTGGCGCCTAGATCCCTCCGGCTGCTTCTCCACTAAATCCCTCTACGCGGCTATTGCACCCTTGACAGCCTCGGAGCCCTTCGGTTTGATCTGGGACATCCGCCTCCCCCTAAAGATTCGGATCTTTCTTTAGCAATGGATCCGCGGCCGCCTCCCGACCGGCGTTGAGGTTCTTAAGCGCCATGATCCTGGCGATGGAATGTGCCCCCTGTGTGGCACGGTAGAGGACGCTAATCACATCTTCTTCTCTTACTACACGGCGCAGTTCCTTTGGTCTTGTTTCCGCGAAACGGTTGGGGGACAATGGTGCAACACCAACTTCCCTGACTTGCTTGCGGAAATTCAAGCCTCCCCCCTCGCTATAGACATATTAGATGGTTGTGCGTCGGGGTTCTCGCCTGGACGCTGTGGACGGTTCGCAATAAGCTTGTCATTCAGAAGGTGCCCCTTCGGCGTGCTACTGACTCCATCTTTAAAATGTGTGGTTACTTGCAGCTCTGGCGGCCGCTTAGCCGCCCTCAGGACCGGGACGCCATCAACGGTCTCCTCACCGACCTCCGTTCGTTGGCCTTCCGCCTGGCGCCTCCGCGCCCGCCGCCACCCCCGGAGCCCGACTAGAGGATGTTTTCCTCCCGACGCGTGTGCCTTTTTGTGTGTGTGTGTTGGGCTTGTTGAGCTGTGCCCTCAGCAGTAACCCTTGATGCTTGCTTATGTTTGGACTCTGTGTGCGTGTGGACTTTGTGTGTGTTTGATCCTTGTTGGATGTTGGCTTTGGCATTGGCTTTATAATATAAAGCGGGGCGTGAGCCTTTTTCGGTAATGCCTAGAAAGACAAATATTTAGGAACGGAGGGAGTACTATTAAAAGACCAAACGTGACTTCCCCTACATCCACACCAGAAAGTGCACACGGGATAACCCCCCACGTCCGATCAGACCCACTTGGTACCATCCAACAGTCCACGTTAGATCAACTATACTACAATCAGATCGACGGTTCACAACAAATGTTCTGCCGGCAGACTCCCCCGTTCAGGATGCTACACAGGCCCACAATGACACCTCCTGGGAATTAAACAACACCTCCACAATCTACGCCGCCACCACGGCACGAACCGCCGCGATCAGCGTTGGTGTCTGCGATGTCCTCGACCATCCTCGACCCGCCTTGCTGCCCTTTCAGGACCTGACAAACAACAGGAATTCAGGTAAATACATATATCAGGTACTCTTACCTACTTCAATCTTGTAAATCCAGAATATGTCATTGCCTCGCAGGTCAAAAAATAGATCCAAAAGAACTAAAGAGACAGAGGGAAAGGGAGAGGTAAACAGGGATGCAGTAATAAAAAAATAAGACAGAAGGCAAGGGATCTAAGAAAGCTACGTCTGCTATTCTAAATGGAACCAACACTCCATCTAAGCCACCCGTGGCCATGTCGCCTGGTTACTCCATTTTCTATGTTCTTTATCATATATTTCATGAATCACAAGTAAAGTCCTGTTAATTAAGTGTTCTTTTGGAGAGGTTTTGACACTGTGGACAGGCCCAGTGCGCAGTCTGCTGTGACCCAGCAATGACACACCCCAGCTGCGGAAGGTCATGTGTTCTCTTGTCAAACATAATACCTTAGTTCGTGTGTCAACAACTGACATTGTACATACAATTATGATGCAGGCATACCTTGATATGATAATGAGTGATCAGACTCCACTTCATGCTCCAAATTCATTAAGAACAATAGATAGTGCCGGTTCTAACAAGGAAAATGTCCATAATATTGACTCTGGCATTGAGTCCTCCCAACCGACTGTGTTACGACCGCCACTTCAAGCCTACAGATGCAGCAGTTCATGCGGTACTCAATTGTGGCTCATACTAACTATCATACATAATTTACACTTACATCGTACATCTGATTGACAAAACACTGTTGCTCATGTTGTCTTGTACCTAATTAACACTTATTATACAGAAGCAAAACAAGCACTCAAGAGGCAGAGGGAAAGTGCCCGGTATGAGCAAGATAAACAAGGTATATTACAAAGCCTACATGACAAACGGTGTCGAGCCAAATCTACAGTAGTCCTTACAACTGGAGAACAAAAACAATCTGACACAGGTGATGCCAGCTACATGAAACACTGCATATCCAATCTTTGATTTCCTGACTGACAGTCACTCAATTTCTATAGTTGATGAAGATTGTGATTGGCTACGAAGCATCTACAAGTAAGGTTAGGTGGAAGTGTATTCTTAGAGAATGCATGCATCTATAAGATGATAAAGATCAGTTGCTATCCGTCCTCAAATGACACGGATGCCACACCAGCATGGGTATTAAACAGAGCCAAAGAATATTTGGAAAATGATATGGTAAGTCTTAATTTTCTACATATTTCTATGAATTACAGCGAGGACGACCGATTCGTCCACATAGGAGTACAACTAAAATAATCATTTAATTCAGATATTCATTCCAATAAACATGGACTATGCTCACTGGTACCTATGTGTTATAAATGCCAGAAAACTTGTGTTGAAGTGCTCGACTCGCTAGGCCCATCAATGAACCGCAAGGACCTCACTAATACGGTTAGTAGTTAGTCCTACTACCCCATCTTTTTAGAAGTAGTTTTTTTTTCTTATTTCTCGCTTGTGATGCTTATACTTTTTCCATTTGTTGGTACAACAGCTAGAAGGACTGGATGATTTATTCAAATATGCACCCAAGCACATGGAATTAAAATCCGATAAGTGGACTTATCTAAATGTTACAACATGAGAAAGAGAAGAATATATTAAGAGCAGTCTTTAGACGGATGGGTACGCCTCCTAATATAACTCAGAGCTTTTACCTTATTTGGATGCCAATGCAATTGACACAGCATCTCTCATGAGATCTGGCCTAAATAATGGAGCTTAAGGCGATACATTTCATTGGGCTGCATATAGAAGTATAGAAAATGTGTTACAATTTCTAGATTTGAACAACGAGTATGTTACTACACACATGGAAAGACTCAGATAGATAGCATACCTGAATGTGTTTCACTAACAATCTTCCACTACTCTATATATCATCCATGCCAACATAGAGAAAGAGAAACATCTCACAAATAAATGACAATGTGGCGAAGGCGCCTGTTGTGCATACAATGGCATAAGCATCAGCAAATTTTAGATGTCAAATGATGGTGTCACATGTATTTCTGATACAAATAGTGCAGATACCAACTTGGTTGTGACCCTGGAACTCTCTATTACTTAGTGCCAGTAATAATGCGACATTACAACATGAGAATACCACACTAATCAAGCAACAGCCACAAAAAGCAACGACTCAACATCAATTATAGATAGCTGATAGTGACAAATTAAGCCATCCAGAATTCAAATCCACAAATCAATCAGCTTTGTCACAACATGGTTGCCTAAAAAATGTCACCTGACTAAATCCCCACTGATAACCATAGGTGCATTAACAACATCTAAACGAACATCATACCTTCAGCAACCGAGCACGTACACGAGCTATGAACTCCTTCCCGGAGCAACTGTGTGAGCCAAGCACGGGGGACGATGATTACAACGGGCACGTCAACGCACTGGATCTCCGTCCAATTCGAGATGCCTCCTCCCGCATTGTGTCCAGCAGCTCGCATCTTGATCTGCTCTGGGGCAGTAGGATGGCGGCAGCAGAGTCGATCTAGGGAAGATTGGCGGGGTTGGCGGCGAGGCAAGGCCGCGGTGGTGACAGGAGGCGGCGGGGAGAGGCCATCGTGGTGATAAGGGCCGGCGGGGCGAGGCCATCGTGTGGATAAGAGCCGGCGGGGCGAGGCCGTGGTGGGGATAGGACGAGACGGGGAGAGCCCGTGTTGGTGTGGGTGGGGGAGAGGGGCGCTGGGCGACGGCGTGGCGGCAGAGGAGCCGGCCTGCTGCAGAGGAGGCGGCTGGCGGAGATGGCTGGCGGAGAAAGCAAAGTGACGAGTGGAGAAAGAAAAATGAAGTGATGACTTCCTGTGTCTCACGGTCTCACAGTGGAGAAAGCGAAGTGCAACCGGTGCTCTTTCTTTTTATTTCACTTTTCAGCCGCTGTTTGTGTTTCTCTGGTTACTTGTCAACGCACGAGTGAAATCTGAATTAAATTTTATATGAACCCATTCGGTGAAGTAATAATTATATTGGTCCTCTAAAAAAAATGATGCGTTTATAAATTTATTTTTTATTGATAGCCCTTTTGTTCATTCGATTTATATAAAAAAATGTGCATTCACAAATTCAATTCCTTTATTCATAGCCCTTTTGCTCATTTCATTTATATTAGCGGCAAATGTTGTTAAATTCTTTTTTATCGACCGTCTCCAGTATGACTGTGTGATTCAATCATCATCATTTTATAATACTAATATTTTTTATTAATATATTTGTTATTAATCATATCAATATTCCTATCATCCAGGTCATCTTGTGGTCTCTGGATGTTAAATTATATGGAGTACTTCACGGGAGATAGTTTGTCCGACACTCTCGAACAGGTATATCTTGCATCATATCATGATACTAATTATTTCATGTTGTGTCATTATTTGAAAACTAAGTCTTATTATTACTACTTCACTTTAGGTTTATATGACAAATTTTAGAACAAAATTAGCTGTCATTTTAGTCGACTCGGAATTCAATGATGACGATATAAGAAACCGAAACATGGATGATGATGAAACCAACACGGATCCCAACAATTGTATGATTGTCGAAAGACCTCCTAACAAACCGAGAGCATCCAACTCATCGTCACAAGTTGAGCTCATGTCGCAATCATTTATCCTTTCGCCCTTTGTCACTCCAACAAACGACGACTTAATAGATGAACTTTGCTTGTTCATCAACATGGTTGATGATATCCCGTTGCTAGAGTAAGACACATTTTTTTTCAGTTTATATTTATTTCTAATAAACTATTACTTATGTATAATTTTAATTGACATGAATTCCCATTACACAGGAGCGAATGGGTGAAAAGCTCTCAACCTTATCCTATTAGTTTAAACCTGAGACAATTAAAGAACATATTAAAAAATGATGAGTACATGGATGCCAATTGTTTTAACATGGCTGTGAGGATACTAGCATGCCACGACGTCCAGCTTGTTAGAGATGTCCCAGTGCACTATATGGATCTACGATTCTGTGTAAGTTGTTTTAATCACATTTTGCATTTTGCCTCAATTGTACTAATGTTTTCTTACATTATTGTAGTCCATATCCCACTATGCACGAATCCCAAGTCATCGTGACGGTATGGACATTGCTATGTTGGCACAACTGTTTGATAGCTGGCCTGACAGCAATGAGTATCATATCTCAGAAATGAGTATCATATCTCAGAATGTGATACGGTAAGATTTGAATTCAAAGTTATTGTCTTAGTTATAATGAATGATAATGATTGATGTATTTCTGAATGCATGCATCATTGTAGATTTTATTGCCTTGTGATATTCTTGGGTTATTTTTATTGTTCGTCTTGGACCGACATAAAAAGGTTGTTTCTATTCTGGACCCGCTTTCAATACCTACTTTCGGAAAGCATATATTTGAAACTATGGCCAAAGATCTAAACCTTGCACTTCAAGCTGCAAACCCTGCCTTTAAGGACGACATTTTAATATGGGGATGCAAAGTTCCTAATGTTCCCACAAACTCATACGGGTAAGAATCTTGTCAATACATCACAATCTTAATTGATTCATTCAACTCGCATGTAACATTTCATACATGCAGGTTTTCAATTTAATGCACTCATGGCACGATGGGACGCTACATTTTCCGGTACCCAAGGTAAGTATTGCCACCATGCTCATTTCTACACACATTACTCATGTTTTTTAATAACATTGTTATATAATGCATATGTAGGATGATTTTGAACTGAGGAAGCGATTTTTGGTTCATATTTTGAAGTATGAAGAGAATGAAGTTCTAAACAATATCCCAGTCTTAGAACGAACCATTATAGATCGTATCAAAAGATGGACCTTCCAGAGAGGATCATCATCAAATAATGATTAGATAATGTTGCTTAGTTGTTATTTTTAAGTATTTTTGTAATAAGTAGCAGTTACAATATATTTATGTCATCATTTATTTCTATGTGAAGACATGTGTTTTGGTCGTGTGTTACATGTGTGATTTTTTTCATTTTGTTTTTGGAATTTTGGGATCACAACATTTCAATAATGGAAGTCTTTCACCCGTCAAACAGGAGCAATGCCTTGATCTAAAATAAATTACTACTTTGAAATCATTGGCCGTGAGACACACATTTAAATGTCCAGGTAAAAACATAAGACGGAGTTCATGTTTTTATTGTAGTAAGATTAGGATACGTGCGTTGCACGTGCACGCTTACTAGTTGGCATCAAAAGAAACCGAAGTGAGAGCTCGGTCAAAGAAAGGGAAGCGAGCTTGCCTCCATGAGAGCTCGGTCAAAGAAAGGATTGGAATAGTTTGCTTATCAAAATATAAAAGAATTTGACAGGGTTGATTCCCATGAAAGCACATCTAAGATACTAACAACCAAAGAGATAAACATTTAGTTCTATTTATTTACTGCATTTTCACAGATGAGATGACGATGTGATTAGTCTTAATTGGTGCTGGTATTGATATTGGGACACCTAGGAGTTATGATTAACAAGACCGCTATGATGTCAGATGAGTGACATTCTTATGATAAAAAAGCAACTTAATAGCGCACTAAATACTTGTAAAACAGGAGTACAAGGTTCAAACTCTTGTTAGGTCATCCTGCTTGAACACCTCTTTCACAAACCAAGATTTAAACCCCGTTTATAATCCAGTCACACATGATATATGCAATGATCAAAATTTGTTACAATTCGTATGAAATCCGTGCGGCACATCTTTGATCACTCTTATTCAGACACATTTTTTGCATGATCAGCTTATGTGAAATCACCTCACTCATAAAAATGAACTTCTTGTCAAATCGTTATTCATTTATTCAGTATCCTGGCTCTCCCCTTCCATAATCTCATTCTGCATCAACCTTAGCAAAGGACACATGATGGTAGAATGAAGAACAAAAACCTACAGCTTGGTGTTGGCCAGGTTCATTGTCGTTGTCGTCACTGATGCGCTCTGCATATGGAATTCATTTGATTTTCAGGACACAATAATGAAAATACACGCACAAATATCACACAAAAATTTAATTGGGATATCTGAAGAACCAGACTGCAATGTGCCCAGACATTATTCTCACCAGAGGAAGACCTCCAGCAGCCCTCTCCAACAGGTGGCTGCAAGGTTTAAAGAACTGGCCATACTTCATCTCCCACTCCGACAGCATCGTGCAAATCCGCCTTGCGCCGATGGAATCCGCCCAGTGCATGATGCCACCCCTGGTTGCATTTCACAATTGGTTTCTTCAGCAGTTCGTTGGCAGTCAGGGAGCTCGACCAATCATCTTATTAGCATTCAAAATTATAGATGATTCGAAGACAGCACCTGTATTGTGGGAAACCCATGCCGAAGATGGAGGCCATGTCGAGGTCCGAGGCCTTGAAGGCAATGCCCTCGCCCAGGACACGGCAGGCTTCGTTGATAACCGGGAAGAACACCATCTCTGCTATCGCGCTGTTGTCAAGCTTGAGCAACTGCCATCATGTACAAGAATCATGGTGATTAGAAATGGCCATTTGTGTTTGTGATATCTATCAACATTTTGCCTTCAACTGAAATATGGTGTTAATGGAGAGTAAGAGATCCATTCAGTCCAAATAAATGTATGCACCAGTGAGACAAATCTATCTGCCATCAAAATTGAAACTAGTTTAGCTTATATCTAGTCCACCACATAGTGAGATTTCACCAAAGACAGCAGGTCAATTTGAAAGCTGCCTTGCTTATTTGACCATCAACACGTATTATCTACAAGCCAACACTAACCTCATGAAGAACCTATTTTTAATGTGTACTGGGAAACATATGTTGACATTTCCTTTTTTTTTCACAAACCCTCAAGAAAAGATCATATTGACAAAGTTAAGAACAAAGGAACGTAGGTAAAAACGCTGGAAAGTGAAACCAAACCTCGGGATCAGATGTGGCTCCTGCAATTCTCCTCGACTCGTCGACATAGTTCATGATTTCAGGATCAGGGCTCGCCTTCCTCTTACCCTCATACCTGTAAAACCCCTTTTGGGAGGCTTCACCTGTGGACAGCATACTCATCAATGGGAACCAAGGAAACGTTGCAAATTATAAATGATTTATTTACCTGTTCTTTTGTCTTCAACCATGAGAGGAATCAGCATTGACTTGTAGACCAGCTCAGGGAAGTTTTCAAGGAACTGCATGCCTGTGGCTAGAGCAACTCCAAAACCAACCAGATCTGTCATTCTGCAGAGAAGCTCTTTAAATGAAAATGGTGTGTGATTCAACATGATTTGATCAGCATAAGTGCATAAGGCAAGCTAAATGATGCTGACAGTCTCACTGATGTGCATTCCCGTTTGAATCATCACAATTGCAATATCCGAGAGAGAGACCACCAAGGAGATTTAGTGTTATCTAAATACCTGAATGGACCAATTGACATCCCGAATTCAGTACAAGCCTGATCGATCTTGTAAACATCCATTCCATGATCAACAAGCAAGAGTGCTGCCTGAGTGTACGGAAAGAACATCCGGTAGACCGCGAAGCCGGTACAATTTCCGACCACTATTGGTGTCTTCTTGATCTTCTTCCCTACATCCAGCAAGGTGACAACTGCTTGCAGAGAGGCACGAGGGGTGCGGACTATCTCAAGAAGAGGCATGATATGAGCTGGACTGTCGAAAAAAAGGGAGTGCATTAGGAAGTAGTTCAGGAATCACAACTAAAGAGTTTATTCTGAACCTGATTAGCATTTCCTTACGCGAAGAAGTGTGTGCCAACAATGCGTTCTTGGGAATTTGTCTTCTCCCCAATTAGGTTAAGATCAATGGTGGAAGTGTTAGTGGCGAGAATACAATGGGAAGGACAGTGTTGCTCCAATTCAGCAAAAATTTGCTGCTTCAACTTCACATTCTCTACAACTGCCTGAACAAGCAGCATAAGGAAAACCGGGTTAACTAAAATAGTGAAAGCGGTAAATTCTAGTAGGGCTCTCCCTTACTATTCTTTGCTTGACTCAGCAGATGTATGTCAATTAGATATAGAACTTGCCTCGATTGCTAGGTCTACAGTCTTGAATTTCTCATAATCGAGGACACCTGTAAGAAGTGAGAGTGTCTTCTCATATTTCTCCTTGGTCATTTTTCCTTTCCTTACACGACTCTGCAAGTTTTCTGATCAAAGTGTTATAGTTAGGCACCCCCTTCCATTTTCATGTTGGTCTGGACATCAAGATGAAATAATATTCAGATAGGAAGTGATGAGGTAATGTTAAGCCACCCTCTATACCTTTGATCCTGTCAATTCCCGCGTTTAGGAATTTCTCATTGACTTCTTTGAGTATCACAGGATAATGGCTTAGTATCAGCGCGGTTGCAATTCCAGAACCCATAAGTCCACAACCAACGATGGCAACTTTAGATACCTTCCTTGGCATCAACCCTAAGTCTGTGATCCCAGGAACCTGCTGCAATTTGATATAAGACTTGCTACTCCCTCCATTTCGATTATAAGATGTTCAAACTTTTTTCTGAATCGGATGTATATAGATGCGTTTTGGTGCGTTTGTTCTATAATTTCAGTTCGTATGTAGTCCATATTGAAATATCCAAAACGTCTTATAATTTGGAACATCTGTAATGCATTATAATATAGCTACGGGTAAGTGGGTATAATTCTGCCTACAACATGTATATCTCATACTCCCATGGCTTCAAACAATGCAACTCAAAGGTATGACATTTTATCTCGAACAGGCAGTGTGTTTTTTCCTTGTTCTTTACCTTTGATGTTGCACGTTGTGAAAAGAACACATGAATCAAGCTTTTACATGTATCTGAGAAAAAGAGTTCCTGAAAAGCCATGGCTTCCTGCATTTGTGTTGCACACAGCTCAGGTGAAATCTTAAATTTGTATTGAGTTTTCTTGTCAAGCCAAATGCTAAACAGTGAGGACAATCATACCTTCCGAAGCCCGGCTCGTGGCCCTGAAACTATACCTTCTTCGACAGCATCGATACAGACGAGTGGATGCTGAAGATTGGCAGCCTGCTTACGAGACAGAACTCTGGCAGAATTGAGGATCTCTCTGGCCACCTCAGGGGATTCAAGCTTGTCGGTTTTGTAGAGGGCTCGGACCCATGGCCTTTTCGACTCACAGATGTCCAAAGCCCAACGGCGGGCATCATTCAACAAATCGTTAGGTGAAACAACAGCGTCGACCAGACCCAGCTCATGGGCTTCTTCGGCATTAATTGGCTTCGAGAGCTGGTGAAAATGAGTGTGTTTCAGGGTTTTCAATGTAAGAAGTTAATGTGCAATAGCATAGGAATGAAAGAAGGAATTTTGTGAAATGAGGGAAGTAAATGAACGTACCATCATCATTTCAAGTGCTTTCGTCAGTCCTACAAGGCGGGGAAGGCGCTGTGTTCCTGAAATGTGGGATCGACCAGTGCCAAACACATCGTATAAAGTACAATTCCATGACAGCAGTTCTTGATATTAATAATTCATAATCTATTGCATGGCATGGTACAAGGAACAACGGAAGGGAAATAACTTAATTATGTTTTGTGATGCATATGGTAAATTGGAGTGCATAGCATATCACAAGGAACATCAATACATTAACTTTCTCTCCTATATTAGTGTAATCAAGGGAAATCATTGGATCAGCTACGACATCAAGTATCTCGCCCTAATAATAAAGCACGGATTGGGTCTCCGGGTTCACCGTCATAATACGCTTATTCCCGTCAATTTACTCTTTCAGTCATATATAATATTATTTTCGAGGTGGTACTAAAATTGTTTCGGTACAAAAGAATTCCGGTGTTACGACGTGTTGCCCGTCTGGGCCTGGGCAACGTCAATGCTAATGGGCCTTTAGAAACCTCCTCCCACCCCTTCTGTCTTTCTTCTCTTCCACCCGAGAGCAAGGAGCAACGACACGAGCGCTTCTCTCAAACAGAAAAAGGAAAGGGTTGACAACAGGAGCTAGGTTTTGAACCACCATCTCTCCGGCCTGCCAGCCGGCAGCACGCCGGCGAGCCTGGCGTCCGTGGAGGCGATGGGGGCGGGAGCCAAAGGGCCGCCCACGGCGGGGCGCTGGGCCGGGCGCAGCAGCAGGGGACCCATCGAGGACAGGGGCGCGTGTAGTGGGTGTTCCTCGGCTGCCCCGGGGTGGGCAAGGGCACCTACGCAGGTCGCAGGCCGCCTCTTGCGGATCCTCGGCGTGCCCCACATCGCCACCTGCGACCTCGTCCGCGGCGATCTCGCCTCCCAAGGCCCCCTCTCCAAGCAGGTATTCCAGTTCCTCGCGCTCAATCTCGGGTCCTGATTCGTAGTAGTAGAAGAATTGATAGCCAAAGATCCCCCTGATGTTGACGACAGGGAGCCTAAGATGGAAACAGCAATGTCAAACTTCCTGTCGTGTCATTCCTACTACGGCTGGATAATGTTTCTAACTAATGGCAGCTGATGGTTTGTATGATGGTTAGGATGCATAGTATACGGTCGTTGAGTCACTCCTGGAGAGAGAGTGGGAGGGAGGGAGGGAGGGAGTAATTCAGTTGCTGTCATGAGTTGTAATAAGGTGCAAGGCAAGGCTCTCAATGATAGATTTGGGCCTCAGTTGGGTTGGTGTGCAACCACAGTCCACAGCACTGTGGACATCGACGGCGGCCTCCGAGACTGTCCAAACGGCACAGCGACAACGCCCATCAGCGACAGCGAGCCTCATGCGCGTCTGCAACTCCTTGCCTTAATTTGGCACTGCTTGGGTAGGCAGGTGCTTGCTCGGCTGCCCAGAACTCACTCTGATCTGCTGCCCCACATCAAGTTGACTCGATGTGAGATGCGAATTGCTGTGTATTGTGATTTGATTCTGTTTTGGAGTATGCCGCGGTTCGAGCAGACTACTATTGCTGCACCGTAGTTACATACACTGACTATTTTGCATCTCAATAGTTGTGGGCCCTGATTACTAGAATCCTGTACGCCAAGGCGAATCCACATGTACGCACACGATATAGAGATCATGCACTATGTGAAAATTAAGGACACACCTATCTTTGATTTGGAAATAGTTATCAAGGACATGGCTATCATTCACTTATTTAGAAACAATTATTTCTACTAATTAAGACCTCCATTGCTGTTTCAACTTTTCAGTAGTTTGTTATGCTTGGTTGGCTGCTCTCTGTATTCAAGCTAATTCTCTTTAATTTCCGTAGTCTTGATCAGAAGCTATAGGATTTATGGTCTGTATATGCCATTCATCGAAACTGAACAAGAACCGGTGTTTTCTCCCGTTGCAACGCACGGGCATTTGTGCTAGTAGATAATAATAGCCTTATTTCTGTAAGAAAATATAAAAGTGACAGTACCTCCAAATCCAGGTATTACTCCAAACTGAAGCTCCGTGAGGCCTAATTGAGCATTAGGAGTTGAAATGCGTGCTTGGCATACCTAATAGAAGAATTCAAACTTAGTAAGACTTGTCATTTCAAAACATCTCTTGTAAGGTGAAGAACTAAGGAAGGAGGTCAACTCTGTACCATGGAAAGTTCTAAGCCTCCACCAAGAGCAGGGCCATCAATAGCAGCCACTGATGGCTTCCCAGCATCTGACCGAGATAACGCCCACGAAAAATGTATTATGGAACTTTTAAATCTACTAGTCTAATGGTACGTGTATTGCCAGAAAGATATTTCAGAAAAGATGATGAATTGCTCAAACACCTTCGAAAATATCAGTCATGGCTTCAATCAATATGCAGTGATCCTTTAGCTGCTCTGCTGTTAGAAACATATAAATTTTGTATGTCAATGTTGGTATAGTAGGTATGTAGAGACACAGTAAAATGACCATCTCGACAGAAAATTTGCTTAATGGGGGCTAATCGCACGTTTGCGAATATCAGCGAAGGCACTAATGTCGAGTCCAGCAGAAAATGACCTTCCACTTCCTGTTAAAAATTCCCACACGAAAGGAAAATTAATTCCCCCAAAAAGAATTTCCACACACATCTTTAAAAAGATTCACATGAAGGAAAACTGCTACAGAGTAAAAGATGAGAAAAAATCGGCAAGATTGTGCTGCGTGCATTTTTGTAGGATTTTTTGAAGTGAGCATTATCCACAAAATGATAACTGTATCTTAAACTGTCTATTACCTGTAAGAACAATAGCTTTCACATCATTCCTTCGAAGCGCCTCTTCGTAGTGCCCTTTCAAGCTAAACAGGACTGAAAATACATGACGAGAAAGATGTTAGGCAAAAGAACTTGAATAATTAATGGCTAATATTCCTCTTCAAGGTCTTAAGGAGCAAATAGTGTTTGTGAGAACCTGTTGATCTACTTGACAGAATAATTTGCGTCTAAATGATCAATGGTCAGTACTCTACTTATTCCCCAGATGCATCTAAGAATTATTCCAAGGACACAGCACAATGGCAAGTACTACTAGCAGATAGCCCCTGGGTAAGGAGGCTGCCGGGAATCTCTCTCCCAAATGCCGGCTGAAGAAGGAGAGGAAGAGGGGATGGATTCACCGTCGATGGAGAGGGCGTTCACGGGCGGGTTGGCGACGTAGATGACGGCGACGCCGTCGGACCCGACCTCCATCTCCGTCCTCCCCTTCGCCATCGATCCTCCCTTCCGCTTCGTCGGATCTCCCCACTCGCTCGTCCGGTCGCAGGGCTGCCGTCCGTTTGATCGGAAGCCACACCACGCTGGACGCCATTTTAATGGAGCCAGTCGCCATTAAGGCGGCAGTTGTTCGATCTCCGGCAGCCGCGGCTACAGGGTCAGTTGGTTCGGAGTTGAGGCGGGATTTGGGAGGGAGGAACGGCAGCAGGGAAGAATCAGGACGACGCACTTCAGTTCAGTTGGAAACCACACCGCGTTTAAGATGTTGAAAGTATCTTGCGGAGAAAACTATCATGCGTAGGGAGACGATTTTGCACATGTTTTGTGGAGCCGTTGTCCATCATTCTCGTTTAACACACACGCACTGACGCACACAAAGTCCATGGTCAAGAATAAAATGTTCAGAGTGTACGGGCGTGTTTGGAGGGAGCGGCTATGTCTCTCTTGGGGCGAGATAGTAGCTCGGCTCGCCTAAAAGTCATGTGGGTTCGTCAAGCTCACGTCACGGGCGTGTTCTTTTACGTTTCGTATATTCTGAAAAATACTAAACATATACAACAACAACAACAACAACAAAGCCTTTAGTCCCAAACAAATTGGGGTAGGCTAGAGGTGAAACCCGTAAGATCTCGCAACCAACTCATGGCTCTGGCACATGGATAGCAAGCTTCCACGCACCCTGTCCATAGCAATACTAAACATATACATTATGAAAAAAAATATTTTTGTAGTGTTCATCACACATTTTAAAAATGTTCATGCGGTGTAAAAAATGTGCGCTCAACTTTTAGAAAATGTTTGTAGTTTCAAAAATTGTATGTGACATTTAATAAATGTTCACGTGTGTCAAAAAATGTATTTTGAAAAATGTTATTACAATGTAAAAATTGTTTGTGTAATTAGAAAATGTTTCGTATCATTCAAAACAAATATATACTGCCCATGGGAACCGCCTCCTGACCGGTATGGGCTCGGGCGAGAGGCGGTGGCACTGTGCTAGGCTAAGGCCTTGCTCCAAGTTGTGATCAGGACTAATGATGGCAATGTATGAGGGCATTTCGCTTCCGACTTGAAGGCTTCATCGAGGCGGCGTGCTCGCTTCTTCGTCCGGGACGGCAACTCCACGGGAAACCTCATATCATCTAGGAGTCGGACGATGAGGACGTCGGTGCGATTCTCCTCTTGGGGCATCGTCTTAGGAGTGGCTACCGGTTGGAGGGGCCAGTGTGTAACGCCTCGAGACCGATGCGCCAGGTGTCTTCCGGTTATTCGTCATTGTTGCCATGTCATTCGCTTGCATGTTGCATCTTGACATGTCATTATGTGCATTGCATCATCATGTTTTTCAAAACTTGCATCCGGTCTCTTTCTCCGTTGTCCGTTTCGTCATCCCACACTCCCACGTGCCCCGTCGCCCCTCTCAGACCTTGTTTTGTGAGCCGCGGAAAAACGTTCTCGGAATGGGCCGAGATTTGCCGAGTGGCCTTGGTATATCACCGGTAGACCACCTGTTAAATTTCGTTCCATTTGAAGGTCGTTTGATGCCCCAACGGTTAACCGGGTAACCGCAAAAGCCCTCTTTTGTGCAGCCCAACACCCCTCAACAACAGCCCACTAGCCCATCTAACTCCCCTCCATGCTCTCCGCCGTTGGATCACGATCGTGTGGGCGAAAACCGCACCTCATTTGGACTCTCCTAGCTCCCCCTACCTATTTAAACACTTCCCCCTCCATTTTTCGCGGTGCAAACCCTAGCCATCTTCCTCCTCGCGGCGCGGACAAACCTTCACGGCCGCCGGACATGTCCGCCGCCTCCCCCGGAGCCAACCACGACGCGCCACGCCGCCGCGCCCTCCCCCGCCCATGGCCCGCCAGACCAGATTGGCCTGGGAAGCCCGCCGAGCGCCCCGCGTGCCCCAGCTCCTCCTCCCGCCGATCCCGAGCTGGACTGGGAGTGCCGCCGTCGCGCCTCCTGCCGGCGATCCCGAGCCCCCTCCGCGCCTCCAGCCCCGACCCCGCTGGACCTCGCCGGAGATGAGTCCGCGCCGTCCTTCTCCTTCCTTCGTTTATCATTTCTCCTCTCACATCTCGCTCCCTCTCTCCTTGTTCTTCCCCGCAGGAGCCCACCATGGGAGCACTTCGAGCTCGGAGTTCTGCCAACCGCCACCCTCGTCGGATCCGGTCTCCCCATGCCAGATCCGCCGGATCCGCCCCGCGCCGCCCCGTCTTCACCTGCTCGCCGCAGGTGCCAACCGCCGCCGCCGCTCCTGCCTCGTTCCCGTTTGGGATCGGGGAGGACGACGCCCGCGACCTCCTCCCTCCGTGCGTGGGCCACCGCATCAGCCTCCAAGGCCCAGCCGGCGCCATCGGCCCGGTCCACCTTGAAGGAAATATGCCCTAGAGGCAATAATAAAGTTATTAATTATTTCCTCATATCATGATAAATGTTTATTATTCATGCTAGAATTGTATTAACCGGAAAGATGATACATGTGTGAATACATAGACAAACAGATAGTCACTAGTATGCCTCTACTTGACTAGCTCATTAATCAAAGATGGTTATGTTTCCTAACCATAGACATGTGTTGTCATTTGATTAATGGGATCACATCATTAGGAGATTGATGTGATTGACATGACCCATTCCGTTAGCCTAGCACTTGATCGTTTAGTATATTGCTATTGGTTTCTTCATGACTTATACAAAGTTCCTGCAACTATGAGATTGTGCAACTCCAGTTTACCGGAAGAACACTTTGTGTGCTACCAAACGTCACAACATAACTGGGTGATTATAAAGGTGCTCTACAGGTGTTTTCGAAGGTACATGTTGGGTTGGCGTATTTCGAGATTAGGTTTTGTCACTCCGATTGTCGGAGAGGTATCTCTGGGCCCTCTCGGTAATACACATCACTTAAGCCTTGCAAGCATTGTAACTAATGAGTTAGTTACGGGATGATGTATTACGGAACGAGTAAAGAGACTTGCCGGCAACGAGATTGAACTAGGTATTGGATACCGACGATCAAATCTCAGGCAAGTAACATACCGATGACAAAGGGAACAACGTATGTTGTTATGCGGTTTGACCAATAAAGATCTTTGTAGAATATGCAGGAACCAATATGGGCATCCAGGTCCCGCTATTGGTTATTGACCGAGAATGGTTCTAGGTCATGTCTACATAGTTCTCGAACCCGTAGGGTCCGCACGCTTAAACGTTACGATGATAGTTTTATTATGAGTTTATAAGTTTTGATGTACCGAAGTTTGTTCGGAGTCCCGGATGTGATCACAGACATGACGAGGAGTCTCGAAATGGTCGAGACATAAAGATTGATATATTGGAAGCCTATGTTTGGACATCGAATGGTTAGGGTGAAATCGGGATTTTTAGGAACACCGGGGTTACTGGAACCTCCGGGGATAATGGGCCTTAGTGGGCCAAGAGGGAGAAGAGGAGGGCGGCCCAGGCAGGCGCGCCCTCCCCTAGTCCGAATAGGACAGGAAGGGAGGGCGGCGCCCTTCCTCTTTCCTCCCCCTTCCTTCTCCACCAAGGCAGGGGGAGTCCTACTCGGTGGGAGTAGGACTCCTCCAGGCGCACCCCTAGGGGGCCGGCCGCACCTCCCCCCTCCTTTATATACGGGGGCGGGGGGCAGCCCATAGACACACAAGTTGATCTACGGATCGTTCCTTAGCCATGTGCGGTGCCCCCCTCCACCATATTCCACCTCGGTCATATCGTCGTGGAGTTTAGGCGAAGCCCTGTGCCGGTAGAACATCATCATCGTCACCATGCCATCGTGCTGACAGAACTCATCTTCGGAGCTTCGCTGGATTGGAGGCTGGAGATCGTCATCGAGCTGAACGTGTGCTGAACTCGGAGGCCCCATACGTTCGGTGCTTGGATCGGTCGGATCGTGAAGACGTACGAATACATCAACCGCGTTGTGCTAACGCTTCCGCTTACGGTCTACGAGGGTACGTGGACATACACTCTCCCCTCTCGTTGCTATGCCATCACCATGATCTTGCGTGTGCGTAGGGAAATTTTTGAAATTACTACGTTCCCAACAGTGGCATCAGAGCCTAGGTTTTATGCGTTGATGTTATATGCACGAGTAGAACACAAGTGAGTTGTGGGCGATACAAGTCATACTACTTACCAAAGATGTCATACTTTGGTTGGCGGTATTGTGAGATGAAGCGGCCCGCACCGACATTACGTGACGCTTACGCGAGACTGGTTTCACCGTTACGAGCACTCATGCTTAAAGGTGGCTGGCGGGTGTCTGTCTCTCTCACTTTAGCTGAATCGAGTGTGGCTACGCCCGGTCCTTGCGAAGGTTAAATAGCACTAACTTGACGAACCATCGTTGTGTTTTTGATGCGTAGGTAAGAACGGTTCTTGCTAAGCCCGTAGCAGCCACGTAAAATTTGCAACAACAAAGTAGAGGACGTCTAACTTGTTTTTGCAGGGCATGTTGTGATGTGATATGGTCAAGACGTGATGCTATATTATTGTATGAGATGATCATGTTTTGTAACCGAAGTTATCGGCAATTGGCATGAGCCATATGGTTGTCACTTTATTGTATGAAATGCAAACGCCCTGTAATTGCTTTACTTTATCACTAAGCGGTAGCGATAGTCGTAGAAGGAATAGATGGCGTAACGACAACGATGCTACGATGGAGATCAAGGTGTCGCGCCGGTGATGATGGTGATCACGACGATGCTTCGGAGATGGAGATCACAAGCACAAGATGATGATGGCCATATCATATCACTTATATTGATTGCATGTGATGTTTATCCTTTATGCATCTTATCTTGCTTTGATTGACGGTAGCATTTTAAGATGATCTCTCACTAAAAAATTATCAAGAAGTGTTCTCCCTGAGTATGCACCGTTGCCAAAGTTTGTCGTTCCCAGACACCACGTGATGATTGGGTGTGATAAGCTCTATGTCCATCTACAACGGGTGCAAGCCAGTTTTGCACACGCAGAATACTCAGTTAAACTTGACGAGCCTAGCATATGCAGATATGGCCTCGGAACACGAAGACCGAAAGGTCGAGCGTGAATCATATAGTAGATATGATCAACATAGTGATGTTCACCATTGAAAACTACTCCATCTCACGTGATGATCGATTATGGTTTAGTTGATTTGGATCACGTGATCACTTAGATGACTAGAGAGATGTCTGTCTAAGTGGGAGTTCTTAAGTAATATGATTAATTGAACTTAAATTTATCATGAACTTAGTCCTGGTAGTATTTTGCAAATTATGTTGTAGATCAATAGCTTGCGTTGTTACTTTCATATGTTTATTTTGATATGTTCCTAGAGAAAATTGTGTTGAAAGATGTTAGTAGCAATGATGCGGATTGGATCCGTTATCGAGGTTTATCCTCATTTCTTTGCGTAAGAATTATGTCCTTAATGCACCGCTAGGTGACAGACCTATTGCAGGAGCAGATGCAAACGTTATGAACGTTTGGCTAGTTCAATATGATGACTACTTGATAGTTTAGTGCACCATGCTTTACGGCTTAGAATCGGGACTTCAAGGACGTTTTGAACGTCATGGACCATATGAGATGTTCTAGAAATTGAAGTTGATATTTCAAGCAAATACCCGAGTTGAGAGATATGAAGTCTCCAACAAGTTCTATAGCTAAAAGATGGAGGAGAATCACTCAACTAGTGAGCATGTGCTCAGATTGTCTGGGTACTTCAATCGCTTGAATCAAGTGGGAGTTAATCTTCCAGATAAGATAGTGATTGACAGAATTCTCTAGTCACCATCACTAAGTTACTAGAACTTCGTGATGAACTATAGTATGCAAGGGATGACGAAAAGGATTCTCGAGCTCTTCGTGATGTTGAAATCGACGAAGGTAGAAATCAAGAAAGAGCATCAAGTGTTGATGATTGAAAAGACCACTAGTTTCAAGAAAAGGGCAAAGGGAAAGAAAGGGAAACTTCAAAGTAGAATGGCAAACAAGTTGTCACTCCCGTGAAGAAGACCAAATCTGGACCAAAGCTTGAAACTGAGTGCTTACACTGCAAAGGAAATGGTCACTGGAAGCAGAAATACCCTGAATATTTGGTAGATAAGAAGGATGGCAAAGTGAACAAGGGTATATTTGATATACAGGTTATTGATGTGTTCCTTACTAGTGTTTATAGTAGCCCCTGAGTATTTGATACTTGTTCGGTTGCTAAGATTAGTAACTCGAAACTGGAGTTACAGAATAAACAAAGACTAGTTGAAGGGGAAGTGACGATGAGTGTTGGAAGTAGTTCCAAGATTGATATGATCATCATCGCACACTCCCTATACTTTCGGGATTAGTGTTAAACCTAAATAAATGTTATTTAGCATTTGAGTTAAGCATGAATATGATTTGATCATGTTTATTACAATACGGTTATTCATTTAAAGTCAGAGAATAATTGTTGTTCTGTTTACATGAATAAGACCTTCGATGGTCATACACCCAATGAACATAGTTTGTTGGATCTCGATCGTAGTGATACACATATTCATAATATTGATGCCAAAAGATGAAAAGTTAATAATGATAGTGCAACTTATTTGTGGCACTGCCGTTTGGGTCATATCGATGTAAAGCGCATGAAGAAACTCCATAAAGATGGATTTTTGGAATCACTTGGTTATGAATCATTTGATGCTTGCGAACCGTGCCTTTTGGGCAAGATGACTAAAACTCCGTTCTCGGAACAATGGAACAAGCTCTTGACTTATTGGAAATAACACATACCGATGTATGCGATCCAATAAGTGTTGATGCTCGTGGCAAGTATCGTTATTTTCTGACCTTCACAAGATGATTTGAGCAGATATGGGTATATCTACTTGATGAAACATAAGTCTGAAATAGTTGAAAGGTTCAAAGAATTTCAGAGTGAAGTGGAAAAATCATCGTAACAAGAAAATAAAGTTTCTGCGATCTGATCGTGAAGACGAATATTTGAGTTATGAGTTTGATCTTCAATTAAAACAATGTGGAATAGTTTCACAGCTCACGCCACCTAAAACACCACAATGTTATGGTGTGTCCGAACGTCGTAACCGCACTTTATTGGATATGGTGCGATCTATGATGTGTCTTACTTATTACCACTATTGTTTTGGGATTATGCATTAGAGACAACTGCATTCACGTTTAATAGGGCACCATCTAAATCCATTGAGACGACACCGTATGAACTATGGTTTAGTAGTAAACCTAAGCCGTCGTTTCTTAAAGTTTGGAGTTGCGATGCTTATATGAAAAAAGTTTTTCAACCTGATAAGCTCGAACCCAAATCGGAGGAGTGCGTCTTCATAGAATACCCAAAGGTAACTATTGAGTACACCTTCTATCACAGATCCAAAGGCAAGTTATTCGTTGCTAAGATGGATCCTTTCTAGAGAAGAAGTTTCTCTCGAAAGAAGTGAGTGGGAGGAAAGTAGAACTTGATGAGATAACTATATCTACTCCCTTATTGGAAAGTAGTTCATCACAAGAACCGGTTCCTGTGACAACTACACCAATCAGTGAGGAAGCTAATGATATTGATCATGAAACTTCAGATCAAGTTTCTATTGAACCTCGAGGTCTACAGAGTAAGATCCGCACTGAGTGGTACGGTAATCCTATTCGGAAGTCATGTTACTTGACCATGATGAACCTACGAACTATGAGGAAGCGATGATGAGCCCAGATTCCGCAAAATGGCTAGAGGCCATGAAATCTGAGATGGGATCCATGTATGAAAACAAAGTATGGACTTTGGTTGACTTGCCCGATGATTGGCAAGCCATTGAGAATAAATGGATCTTTAAGAAGAAGACTGACGCAGATGGTAATGTAACTGTCTATAAAGCTCGACTTGTTGCGAAAGGTTTTCGACAAGTTCAAGATGTTGAATACAATGAGTTTTTCTCACTCGTATCGATGCTTAAGTCTGTCCCAATCATGTTAGCAATTGCCACATTTTATGAAATTTGGCAAATGGATGTCAAAACTGCATCCCTTAATGGATTTATTAAAGAAGAGTTGTATATGATGCAACCAGAAGGTTTTGTCAATCCTAAAGATGCTAACAAAATGTGCATGCTCCAAATGATCCATCTATGGATTTGGTGCAAGCATCTCGGAGTTGGAATATACGCTTTGATGAGTTGATCAAAGCATATAGTTTTGTCTGAGACTTACGGTGAAGCTCTGTATTTACAAGAAAGTGAGTGGGAGCACTACAACATTTCTGATAAGTATATGTGAATGACATATTGTTGATCGGAAATAATGTAGAATTATTCTGCAAAGCATAAAGGAGTGTTTGAAAGGAGTTCTTTAAAAGAAAGACCTCAGTAAAAGCTACTTACATATTTAGCATCAAGATCTATTGAGATAGATCAAGACGCTTGATAAGATTTTTCAATGAGTACATACCTTGATAAATTTTTGAAATAGTTCAAAAAGGAACAGTCAAAGAAGGAGTTCTTGCCTGTGATGCAAAGGTGTGAAGTTGAGTAAGACTCAAGACCCGACCATGGCAGAAAATAGAAAGAAAATGAAAAGTCATTCCCTATGCCTCAGTCATAGGTTCTATAAAGTATGCTATGCTGTGAACCAGACCTATTGTATACCTTGATCTGAGTTTGACAAAGGAATACAATTTTTGATCTAAGAGTAGATCACTGGATAGCGGTCAAGAATATCCTTAGTGAGGACTAAGGAGATGTTTCTCGATTATGGAGGTGATAAAAGAGCCCATCGTAAAAAGTTACAATGATGCAAGCTTTTACACCAATCCAGATGACTCTAAGTCTCAATCTGGATACATATTGAAAGTGGGAGCAATTAGCTAGAGTAGCTCCGTGCAGAGCATTGTGGACATAGAATATTTGCAAAATACATACGGCTCTGAATGTGACAGACCCGTTGACTAAGCTTCTCTCACGAGCAAAACATGATCACACCTTACTACTCTTTGGGTGTTAATCACATAGCGATGTGAACTAGATTATTGACTCTAGTAAACCCTCTGGGTGTTGATCACATGACGATGTGAACTATGGGCATTAATCACATACAAATGTGAATATTGGTGTTAAATCACATGGCGATGTGAACTAGATTATTGACTCTAGTGCAAGTGGGAGACTGAAGGAAATATGCCCTAGAGGCAATAATAAAGTTATTATTTATTTCCTCATATCATGATAAATGTTTATTCACTACTAGGGAAAACCCTAGCAGTAGCGCGTGTTTTGTGCCTACTAGTAGCACGGGAAGCCGCGCTACTAATAAGGCTTCTGACTATTGCTTAGCGAACGCGTGCCATCACGCGCCATCGCTAGTACAAATAGTCTGCGGCGCTTGTTCAAGATCGCCATCGCTAAGTTATCTACTTGCGCGTGTTTCCTTTCCATCGCTACTAGTATTTTTTTATAATTTTTTATTTTTAGTGTATTTATGCGCCATCATACAAATATTGGTACAATACCAGCTGTTATGAGGTTTACATCATTATGTCCATAACAGTGTATTAAATGAAGGTGGATTAGGTTCAAGTGGAGGCAATATGTGGTGCATGTCAAAAGTATACTACTAATCCAAACTTGATCTACTTTGGATTAGTAGTACTTTCGATGTGCACCACATGTTGCCTCCACTTGAATCTAATCCGCCAGCACAAGATATTTAATCGTCATCATGGTCATTACCATCAACATTATTTATTTAATCACCACTAACACTAGCTAATAATAATCATCATAGTCATTACCACGAACACTAGCTATTTTATCATCATAGTAATAGTGTAGCACATCATCATCCTGAAACTCATTTCTAGCCACTACTCACTCCTCGCTACTCACTCCTGCTTGCTCTCTCTTAGGTAAAAGAACATAAAACATGTATAGCTCTCCTCCTTGATCAAGTTGGAGCATGTAGATGAACCTGTCTCCTAATCGTGGAAGGCGTCTCTGGTTGCTGCTCCCTAGTACTTCTCTGCGCTCCCCCAACACATATTTGGTCCAGTCTTGCACTATTAAGCATCCGTCGCTAATCTTGAATGCACTAAAGTAAGCTGTAGGATATCTTGACCGTAAGTTGATAATACTCATGACACCTTTAGTCTCGATCCCATAAGGCACAACATTCATCGGGAGTCCCTGTTGAAGAACATCGTATGGTAACATACTTAGCAATGAAGTTTAGCTTCAAAAATAATGTATGGAAAAGATGCAATGAGGATAAAAAGTAAAAATCTTACCATCCTTCCTAAATGGATGTGACCGTAGTTCATTATGAACACTATGGGTTGCACATTTTCAGTACTAAGATTTCTAAATGCGGGAAGAAAATTTGTCTTGACAAGATCAAGATCCTCAAGCCATGAAACATAATGACCGAGCTCCTCGCAGATTGAGTTCAGCCCGGGACGATATACGGTCCTGTCTACCAAGCTACCGGACATGTTTGCTTGCACGGAAATAAGTGACAATACAAATTAGTTGTCAATTATTTTTGAATAAACAATATCAAAGACATAAATATGGTTGAGAAACTTACATAATGGTATAATCGAGGCATTTGCACATTGACCCGGATGTCGGTATTACCTTCAATATCATCTTCCGGACGAATATCAAAGGTGATAACCATATCAGGCTCAAATGCATAAGTCTTGCATAGTGCTCGCCATGTTTTGCATCCAAAATAGGTGTAGTCGTCTGAATTGTATAACTTCGCATGGAAAATATAACCATGCTCGGTCTTCAAGTAAACTTTCTTTTCCTCCATACTATGACTGAAACCTATCTTATCCAATACAAAAACTCTTGCATGGCGGGGATACGCTAGTAGAATAGTAAAAAATATAAGTTGAAGCAAATGAAAGCAGATGTCATGCTTAATTACGAAAAAGACTTGTCGTTGTGACTTCATCAGATCCACTTCAAGTTCTTGTCCAGCTTGATGTCAAGCGCCTATCATCATCTAGGAAGATTCCGTCAGACAAAGCAGCGCTTCGTCTTCGCAGATTTGCAAATACCGAAATCCTTCTCGTCGTCGACATTTCCTATGTTGATAGTTAAAACATTAATTGAAAATCGATCGAACACAACTACCAAGATATGAACACACAAATCCGGGGCACTCGATATTTCCTACATATATATTCTAGCACAAGTCATGCCAAAATTCACGGAAAAATCCGCATGACCTTTGCTAAAATAGGACATATCGAAGCTGAAATTTGCCGAACGGAAATGAATCAACGCCCGCAAAACATAGGCCACTCGGAGGTGTAACTCGCAAACATGACCGCCACTTGGATATTGAGCAACACAAGATATACATTTCAAAATATCTTATAGGACTCAAATTAGCATGCATTCAATAAGCAAAAGTAGATCATCTCATGCATTTCAAAATATTGTCACTAATACATCACGAATAGTGTCATACATATAACATCACTAATACAACTAAAACTCTAGCACACGACGGTATCGGTCGGGCGGTGGACACCCGCAGAGAAGGCACCATCACGGGATCATAGCTCCGGTGAGATCCCGGAGAACTCGCCAGTATTGGAGAACGGCTGTGCTCCAACGCAAACAAGTAGTGACGGACGGCGCGTCCTCCTCATCGACACGGTGACGCACCACCTCCCGGAGTCCTCGAGCCTCTGGATCATCATCGCCCACGCGACCGCCACCAAACAAGGTTCGGTCAACGACAGCTGGCTCCTCACCAACCTCGCGCCCCGGTAGGTAGCGCCTCCAGACTACCACCGGCGGAGCCAGGTCCCAACATGGCCGATCTGGTCAAGCGGTGTAGATCCTCCGCCGACTCGACGACGAGGATGCGGATAGGCATCGCCCACGCCGAGGCGGAAAAATTTGCTTTAACTAAAAAATAGAAACAAGTTCTTACTAACTAGTTCTATTAATTCAACTAGTTCTTACTAAAAATAATACTATAAATAAAAATATTCTAGTACCTAATTAGTACCTAATTCTTACTAACTAATTAGTACCTAGGAACTACTGCCCTAATTACCATCTAAGTAATTAACTAACTAGCACTAAAAATAGCCTAGGGTTCATACTAACTAGCACTATACCTAGGGTTCATACTAAGAGAAGAGGGATCAAGGGAGAGAGGGATCGGAAGGGAGAGTGCTTACAGAGGGTGGGAGAGAGATGGGGTCGGGGAGACGGCGGCATCGAGGCGCGGGCGAGGCGGCCGGGTCGGGGAGACGGCGGGCAGGCGGGTCGGGGAGACGGCGGCAGGCGGGTCGGGAGACGGCGGCACCGAGGTGCGGCGAGGCGGGTCGGGGAGACGGCGGCACCGAGGTGCGGCGAGGCGGGTCGGGGAGACGGCGGCAGGCGGGTCGGGGAGACGGCGATGGCGAGGCGGGGTCGGGAATTGGGGGAGGAAGAGCAGAGGAGAGGGAATCAGGCCGGGCGCGGGGGGTAAGGTGAGAAGTAGCTTTAACTGTAGCGTGGGAAGTAAAAACACGCTGCTGCTAAATACCATAGTAGTAGCGCTGTCCGCAGAAGGGCGCTACTACTATACCTACCACGCCGAGAACGGTGTTGCAATTGTAGTAGTAGCGCTTTCTACAAGGACAGCGCTACTGCTAATCTGGTAACTGTAGCGCGGTTCCCCGAACGCGCTACTGCAAAGTAGCAGTAGCGCCTCATTTTGACAAGCGCTACTGGTAACATTCTGTGTATAAGGTTTTCCCTAGTAGTGATTATTCATGCTAGAATTGTGTTAACCGGAAACATGATACATGTGTGAATACATAGACAAACAGATAGTCACTAGTATGCCTCTACTTGACTAGCTCATTAATCAAAGATGGTTATGTTTCCTAACCATATACATGTGTTGTCATTTGATTAATGGGATCACATCATTAGGAGAATTATGTGATTGACATGACCCATTCCGTTAGCCTAGCACTTGATCGTTTAGTATATTGCTATTGGTTTCTTCATGACTTATACAAAGTTCCTGCAACTATGAGATTGTGCAACTCCCGTTTACCGGAAGAACACTTTGTGTGCTACCAAACATCACAACGAATCGGGTGATTATAAAGGTGCTCTCTGGTGTTTTCAAGGTACATGTTGGGTTGGTGTATTTCGAGATTAGGTTTTGTCACTCCGATTGTCGGAGAGGTATCTCTGGGCCCTCTCGGTAATACACATCACTTAAGCCTTGCAAGCATTGTAACTAATGAGTTAGTTACGGGATGATGTATTACAGAACGAGTAAAGAGACTTGCCGGCAACGAGATTGAACTAGGTATTGGATACCGACGATCAAATCTCGGGCAAGTAACATACCGATGACAAAGGGAACAACGTATGTTGTTATGCGGTGTGACCGATAAAGATCTTCGTAGAATATGTAGGAACCAATATGGGCATCCAGGTCCCGCTATTGGTTATTGACCGAGAATGGTTCTAGGTCATGTCTACATAGTTCTCGAACCCGTAGGGTCTGCACGCTTAAACGTTACGATGACAGTTTTATTATGAGTTTATAAGTTTTGATGTACCGAAGTTTGTTCGGAGTCTCGGATGTGATCACAGACATGACGAGGAGTCTCGAAATGGTCGAGACATAAAGATTGATATATTGGAAGCCTATGTTTGGACATCGGAATGGTTCTGGGTGAAATCGGGATTTTACCGGAACACCGGGGGGTTACCGGAACCCTCCCGGGGGACAATGGGCCTTAGTGGGCCAAGAGGGAGAAGAGGAGGGCCAGCCAAGGCAGGCCGCGCGCCCCCTCCCCCCTAGTCCGAATAGGACAAGGAAGGGGGTGCCCCCCTTTCCTCTTTCCCCTCCCCCCTTTCCTTCTCCACCAAGGCAAGAGGGGGGAGTCCTACTCCCGGTGGGAGTAGGACTCCTCCAGGCGCACCCCTAGGGGGCCGGCCGCACCTCCCCTCCTTTATATACGGGTGGGGGCACCCCATAGACACACAAGTTGATCTACGATCGTTCCTTAGCCGCAGCGGTGCCCCTCCACCATATTCCACCTCGGTCATATCGTCATGAGTTTAGGCGAAGCCTGCGCCGTAGAACATCATCATCGCCACCACGCCGTCGTCCGTGGAACTCATCTCCGGAGCTTCGCTGGATCGGAGGCTGGAGATCGTCATCGAGCTAAACGTGTGCTGAACTCGGAGGCCCCGTACGTTCGGTGCTTGGATCGGTCGGATCGTGAAGACGTACGACTACATCAACCAAGTTGTGCTAACGCTTCCGCTTACGGTCTACGAGGGTACGTGGACATACACTCTCCCCTCTTGTTGCTATGCCATCACCATGATCTTGCGTGTGCGTAGGGAAATTTTTGAAATTACTACGTTCCCAACACACCTCCCCAGCGCCGGCCTGCCTCCTTCACCGTCCTGGGCCGGGCCCATGGTGAGCCGCCTGACGAAGTCATGTACCTAGGGTAGGGTCATGGACCTGTCCAAGGTACCCTCCCCAAGGACATCTTTAGACGAAGTTACCTTCCAGTCGACCAGGAGAGACTCCACTCGACGGACTCGAAGACACTCGACCATGAAGACTCACTCGACCACTAGGAGATCAAGAGCCACTCAGCATCCAAACGGTCTGTAATTAAGTAGTCTTTATGACCATGATGACACTTTATGTAAGGCGTTACAGGTAACGCTCGCCTTAATGTACTTTAAACCCCATGCGTGGGCTGGCTGGGGTCTTGGCAGACATCGATAAGCCACCCTCCACCGATGTAAGGGTCCGCACTGTAACTCATACACATATAATCCAATCGACCGCCTCGGGCTCCGAGACGAGGGCTGTTACTTCCTCGAGAAGGGCTGAACTCGTAAATCCCTTGCATATAAAACTACTCCATAGCTAGGATCTTGCCTCTCCATACCTACCCACCATTCTACTGTCAGTCTTAGTACCACGACAGTTGGCGCCCACCGTGGGGCAGGTGTCTTAGCGACTTTTTGGAGAAGTAGCAATTGTTTCGATCGCCTTCGTCATGGTTTCTGGCGGAGTTCTGGTCGAGGGCCGCCAGATCCGTCTCGGCGCGCTCACGTTCATCGTCGACGACTTCGCTTGGCTCTAGGAGGCTCCACTCGACATCGACGCGCTTCCTGTCCGCGGTGCGATGCACTTTCGTGCGTGTGTCCGCGGCATCCTGCTGCGGCAATCGTCGACTCCGTGTCGGTCGACTCCTGCGTCGTCCTCCCTCCTTGTCTCCCGCCAGCGCAAGCGCTCTGGCCGGTCGAGGCTCCAGCGGTGGGTGAGACACGCACTGGCTCGCCAATCGTCCACCACCCAAGTCGCGGCAATCGAGCCCGATGAATCTCTACAGCCTGCTCGATCATCGCCGACCGCTCGAGAGATCGCATCCGAAAAGCGGCAAAGATGATCCAGCGGCGAAGGTTCTGATGGTCAATGGGCCTCATAGTCCTCCGGCTTCCCCCGCACCAACGGAATAGACGACGGAGGCGACCCCGCTCAGGCCCACGAGGAATATCAACCCGAGCCGCTCACTTATCTGCAAAGGGAAGATCTTCGCCGCCGGAACATGGATGCCCGGCATACTCCCATCGCAGGAGAAACTCCCAAGGCTCATGCCTTGGAAGAGGCGCGTTTGGCCAACTTGGCTGAACGCACTCGTCTGGAGAACCTCCAGCGTGCACTCGACGAGTGTGCACGGCACGAGTACCCGACTCCAGTCGACGTCAACTCTTTCCGCAACCAACTCAGGTATATCGAACCCCGATTCAGAATTTAGCAACCGCGTCCGTGATAGCGTAGTCAATTCAGCCCTCTCATCGGAGGTCGGCAGAGGCTTGATGCAGATCCAGATTTGCTCCGGCGCAGGGATCGAAATTCAGCTGTGTCACAGTCGCGCAATAGGATTCACAGTCGATCCGTCGCTGCGAATACAGTCCAGTCGGCTCATAGCCCAAGATCGCCTCCATGGCGTGACGGACATGGAGGCCGACGTGATCAGTATGATGACCGATTCGATCGCGATGATCGATGTCGAGTGCCCACTCCTCCCCCAAGGGGCGGGTCTTACGCCCCTTGGCAGCAAGATGACAGGTGTCAACACAGTGTTGGGCGGAGAGCTCCGGTCGACCCCAGGGAACCAGGCTTTGATGCGAGATCCATCATCGTGCAAGGCTTGGTCGACCAGAACAGAGCTCATCGAGAAGGCCACAATAGAGATGCGCCCACCAGCAGCCGAGTCCATGTTTCGGGAACGGAATGTTTCAGCAGAGCCATTAGAGCCGCGGTGATCCCTCCCAACTTCAGGTTGGCAACTGGGGTAAGTAAGTTCACTGGTGAGTCCAAGCCTGAAACTTGGCTCGAAAACTACCGAGTGGCCGTGCAGATCGGCGGTGGCAATGATGAGGTGGCTATGAAACACCTACCACTCATGTTGGAGGATTCGGCCAGAGCCTGGTTGAATCAGTTGGCTCCTAGCAGCATTTACACTTGGGAAGATCTTGCCCGAGTGTTCGTCAAGACATTTGAGGGAACTTGCAAGCGACCAGCAGGATTGACAGAGTTGCAGGTCTGCGTGCAAAAGTCGAATGAGACCTTGCGAGATTACATACAGAGATGGATCACTTTGCATCATACGGTGGAGAACGTGTCTGATCATCAGGCAGTCTGTGCCTTCAAGGGTGGAGTTAAGAACAAAGAATTAAGTTTGAAGTTTGGTCGGACCGGAGATATGACCCTGAGTCGAATGATGGAGATTGCCACCAAGTACGCCAATGGTGAAGAAGAGGATCGACTCCGGAGTGGCAAGTACAAGCCGAGTCAGTCGGAAAAAGGAAACTCCAGTCGGAAGCAGAAGCGGAAAGCCGAGCCTGCTGCTCCTGGAGAGGCTCTGGCCGTGACTCAGGGCGAATTCAAAGGGAAGCCCAAAGGATCCTAGAACCCCAAGAAGGTAAAAGATAAGGAAGGAAATGACGTGATGGATTTGCCGTGTCACATCCACACAAAGAAAGATGAAGAGGGTAACTTCATCTACCCAAAGCATACCACTCGCCAGTGACGGCTCTTAATTCAGCAGTTTCAAGGGAAACAGCCCAAGGATAAGGAAAAGGAGTCAGACAAGGCAGAGGACAAAGAGGACAGTGATGGAGGATACCCCCATGTCAATTCCACCCTAATGATTTTTGCCGATGTGGAGAGCAAAAGTCGATTGAAAGTTATCAACCGTGAGGTAAATATGGTCGCTCCGGCGACACCAAGTTATCTGAAATGGTCTCAGACTGCCATTACATTCGACCAGTCTGATCATCCGACACACATAGCCACCCCTGGGAGGCAAGCTTTGGTGGTCGACCCGGTCGTCGAAGGCACTTGTGACGCCCCCGATTCAATCGTACACTAATCATGCACGCAAACGTGTACGATCAAGATCAGGGACTCACGGGAAGATATCACAACACAACTCTAAAACATAAATAAGTCATACAAGCATCATAATACAAGCTAGGGGCCTCGAGGGCTCGAATACAAGTGCTCGATCATAGACGAAGTCGGTGGAAGCAACAATATCTGAGTACGGACATAAGTTAAACAAGTTTGCCTTAAGAAGGCTAGCACAAAGCGGGATACAGACGAAGAGGCGCAGCCTCTGCCTCGATCCTCCTAACTACTCCTCGGTCGCCGCCGCAGCTCGCACGTAGTAGTAGGCACCTCTAGTGTAGTAGTCGCCATCGACGGTGGCGTCGCCTCGATTTCCAAAGATCTGGTTGCGACAACCGTAAAGAAAGGAAAGGAGGAAAAGGGGAGAAAGCAACCGTGAGTACTCATCCAAAGTACTGCAAGCAAGGAGCTACACTACATATGCATGTGTATATGTGTAAAGGGCCATATCGGTGGGTGAATGCAGAATGCCGTAATAAGAGGGGATAGCTAATCACGTCAAGACTACGCTCGCAGCAGCCTCCGTCTTGCAAAGATATAGAAGAGAGTAGATTAAAATCCTCCAAGTAGCATCTCCAAGTAGCATCTCCAAGAGCATCTCCAAGAGCATCGCATAGCATAATCCTACCCGCAATCCTCTCCTCATCGCCTGTTAGAGAGTGATCATCGGGTTGTATCCGCACTTGGAAGGGTGTGTTTTATTAAGTATCCGGTTCTAGTTGTCATAAGGTCAAGGTACAACTCCAAGTCGCCCATTATCAAGATCACGGCTATTCAATAGATTAACTTCCTGCAGGGTGCACCACATAACCCAACATGCTTGATCCCATTTGGCGGACACACTTTTTCGGTCATGCCCGCCTCGGAAGATCAACACGCCGCAGCCCCACCTAGGCACAACAGAGAGGTCAGCCCCGGCCTAAATCCTATGCGCGTAGGGTCCGCCCATCGCCCATTGCACACCAAGACGCTATGAGGGCGGCCGGAAGCGTAACTAGCCCCTTAATACAAGAGCAAAGCTTACGTTCCAATCCGGTGGCAGCGCTCGTCCGACGCCAAGAAGGTTTCGCCGATACCACGACGCCGGGATACCCATAACTACTCCAGCGTAGATGGTTAGTGCGTATAGACCAAATGGCCGACTCGGATCAAATACCAAGATCTCGTTAAGCGTGTTAAGTATCCATGAACGCCGAGCAGGCCAGCCCACTGCCTCCTAGGTGGTCTCAACCTGCCTGCCGCTCCGCCATTAAAGTAACGATCGGGGCCGTGGGAACCCAGGCCCACCTCTACCGGGATGGAGCCACTGTCCTTTCGGCCCCTCATCGTAATCACTTATGGTACTCATCGGTGACCCGACTTTAGTCACCATCTGTATAATATGTATGTATGTATAGTATATACCGTGATCACCTCCCAAGTGATCACGGCCCGATAGTATAGCAAGGCGATCGACAAGAATGTAGGGCCAATGATGATAAACTAGCATTCTATACTAAGCATTTAGGAATGCGTAAGGTATCAACAGATGTAGCAACAATGTCGATATGCATCGTAATAGGATCAACGGAAGCAAGAATATGCTACACTACTCTAATGCAAGCAGATAGAGGAGAATAGGCGATATCCGTGATCAAGGGGGGGCTTGCCTGGTTGCTTTCGCATAAGGAGGGGTCGTCGGTGACGTAGTCGACCACAGGGGCATCAGCATCGTCACGGGGTCTACCGAAAAGGAGTAACGGAGGGGAACACAATAAATAACAGAGCAATCAAATGTAACACAAAGCAAGACGCGGCAATACGTTGTGCTAGGGGTGACCTAACGTAGGGATAGGCGATACCGGTGAAGGGGGAAACATCCGGGAAAATATCCCCGGTGTTCGTGTTTTTGGGCAGAGGAGCCGGAGGGGGAAAGTTGCGAGTTTGATAGGTTAGGGATGGGTGGCGGACGAACGGGCTGCGTAGCCGGGTTCGTCTCGTCGTTCTGAGCAACTTTCATGTTGAAAATAATTTAATCCGAGTTACGGATTAAAAGATATGATTTTCTAAAGATTTTATTAATTTCTAGAATTTAATTAATTATTTAATTTGATTCGAAAATGAAATTATGACATCAGCATGATGTCATGCTGACGTCAGCAGTCAACAGGGGTTGACTGGGTCAATCTGATGGTGGGACCCATTTGTCATTGTCTAAGACTAGCTAATCAGGTTTAGTTAGTCTAACTAAAATGATTAGGTTTATTAACTACAATTAATTAGATTAACTAATCAGGATTAATTAAGTTAATTTATTCTTTATTTAATTAATTAATATTGTTTATTTATTTACTTCTTTTTTTTAAAATCCCTTTTTTATTTTTTCGCTCGGGTGGGGCCAACTTGTCATAGGCCAATGGCCTTAGCGCCATGGGTGCTAACTGTTACAAGGCGCCGAACGAGGGGCTAACGAGCCCCGACGGGCACCGCCGTCGGCCGTAGCGGGCTCACCGCCGGCCGTTCAGCGGAGGAAGCCGACGCATAGGGCGCCGGAGGCAGAAGAAGAAAGCTGCTGCAGCCTCAGCGAGGCGGCAGAGGCGAAGCAGCGCGGCAAAGAAGATGCAGAAGGGGCCGCAAGCAAAGCGGGGAGGCAGGAGGGAGGCAGCCTGCCGGGCGCAGGATGAGCGCGAGGAGGCGCTGGGCGCGCAAGCGCGAAAGCAACGGCGGTTGCAGGCGGCTGGCGGAAGGGGCGCGCGCGAAGCGTCAAGCAGCTTGGCGCGCGCGCGTGGCGCGAGAGCGCCGAGCATGGGATGCGGCGGGGCGCCATGAAGCGCTGGTGTGCGGGGACGCCTTGAAGCTCGGGCGTGGGGTGGCAGGCGTGTACTCGAGGAGGGGCAAGCAACGGCGGGAGCACCGTCACGCGTGCAGTCGACACGGGCGGCGGGCAACGTATAGGGACGGCAGAGGCGAGGGCCGCCGCGATAAGGCACTAGGCGGGGGAAGGAGGACCGGGGTCCTCACCGGGGTGCGTAGGGTCTGGGGAGCGGGGGTTGAGGATGAAGACGGCGACGACTTCGTAGAGGAGGCAGGCCGGTGGGGCGGAGGAATCAGTCCGGCAGGAGAGGAGCTCCGGGCGCCGGCGTCAGGCGATTCCAAGCGGCAGTGGGCGCGCGGGGGAGTGGGGCGAGGGGATCGGGATCCCCCGATCCAGATCCAGCCGATGGAGGGGGAGTGGTGCGAGTGGGGGTGGGTTAGGTTAGGGTTTGCGGGTAGTGGGGTGTTATAGCTAGGACGGGCCGACTAGGCTAGGTGGGTTGGCCCAGTTGGGCCACGGCCCAGGGAAGGGGTGTTCTCCTTTTTTTTGGTTTTTCTGTTTTCTCCTTTTGTATTTTCTTTCTTTTGTTTATTTTCTCTCTGTTTTATTTAACTTAAAACCATCTAGCCATTTTATAAAATGTGTTTGTTGCATCATAATTACCCTGGTAATATTCGCAACCATTTAACATTTTTGTTTCAATTTTGAAAACTTTTATTGTTGTCATTAATTTGAATTTGAATTTTGAACGGTTTCAATTAGTGCGAGGATGGCTTGAAGAATCGGGATGACGTGGCATGATTAGCGTGGGATTACTGTAGCAAGATTATCCAAGGCCACAATTCTCCTCTATTACAAGAAATCTCGTCCGAGATTTAAGAGGGAAGTAAGGGGAAGGGATTTGGTTACGAAATTCTAACGAGTCTTCTCGGTGTTGGTTGTTCTTCTCAAGAGGTCGATCCATTACATTGATGTCTTGAGTTCTCGCTTGGTCATCATGATGAAGTTGTCGTTCTTCCTTGGGGATCTTCATCGTATTTTACGAAAAGGATAAGGGCTAGCTTCAAAAGGACAGACCTCTACAAGGTTGACTATCTGGTCGATAACATCGAGGAAGGTGGCGGAAAGTAACTCTCGAATTGATACTTAAGAAAATATCGAGAGCAAAGTAATGAGGCTTCATGGGAAGTTTCGAGTGGGCAGGCAACCGTTCGATGCCTGAAACAGGGCGTGAGAGGGGCTCAAAGCAATCGGGAATAAGTAATGTATCTTATACCAGAATAGATCAATAGGCAGGTGGCCCGTGAATTACATACAAAGTCAAGCTCGAGGAATAACTTTGACAACAGGGTGTACAGGAGAGTCAGGTTTCGATCCTATGGATCTGTGGGTTATGGGCCCACCATGTGGGTTAAGAGTAGGAAGGCGATGACGTATTACACGATCATGTAAGCAAGGCATGTCAGAGGTTAGTCTGTCAGTTATGTCGGCAACAACATCGGTACCAACGGCGAGGGACGAAGAGAACCATTTTCCTGCGCGTTGAAACGAGGCGGACCAATAGGCAAAGTTCCCGTCCATCGGTGGTTACCGGAATGTCATCAACAATAGTAACAGGGTACTGCTGACAGAATTGTACACCGAGGTGTTTACATAAGCAGGAGAATACTACTGCTAAGATCATATAGATCACAAGAAACGTTAAACCAACCAATGGAAAGGAAAATACGATTATCAGATTAAACAGAACAATGGAAAGGAAAATGTGTTTAAACACATTATTCAAGGGTATATCCTTCCCAAGGACAAGCAGAGCATGATATCCATGACAGGATATTATGTAGAAAATCCTCTAGGTGAGGGGAGAGAAATTTCATGACGTTACCCATACAACGGTGTTTGGATAATTTAGCAGGAAACATCTAGCATTGGGCTTCAAATGTTCTTGTTGAAAATCGGAGTACCATAGACATGCTTCGAGATAGCATTGACATGGTCTTCAATCAAGGACCGGACTTTGGATAAAGGAAGGATCCATCAGGAACAACTTGTAGAATAAGTCTTAGAATTTCCTCATGGAAGAAAGGATAACCTTGCAGAAAAGGAATCTATAACAATAGGGCCTCCGGCCAGGTGTTCTAGGCATGACATCACCTTACCGGGTCATGTAAAGATGTTTATAACTCCTGGAAATATGTTCCAACCATCATATCTGACCGAGATTCAGATCTGATTGGTGTCAAGATACCTTAGACTCAGGATGTCTGAGAAGAAAAGGTGCAACACAAATTGCCGAGATGACAATGTAAGATTCTCGGGAATTGGACTATGGAAACGGGTTCCGAAACAAGAGTTCATCATCAAACCAAGGAGAGGATGAGGGGGTGGCTGATGAACTAAACCACAATTCATCGAGATTTCCAAAAGATGGATTTCCACAATCATGTGAACAAAGAGATAACAATTGTCAGATCAGATGATATAATGAGGTGTGCTCGAGGAAAACATACATCATTTAATAATGATAGAAGGGTGCACCCAAAAATCTGGACTAGGTAGCACAGTTAAAAAGTTGTACGATAATGATATGGCCGACCAGGCTAGGACTGACTTGAAGGATTAATAAACTCATAAGCAACAAAGATTACTTATTGAACCATAGTGCAGACTCGGTTCACATATCGGTGTTCTCGGTTAACGACAACCCAGAACCTAGGAAAATTGGAATCGGTGAGAAATAACAGTTGATGAAGAACCCATAAAAGTTATGCAGTTCCATGATATTTTCGAGATACCAGAGTGTAATACTCGATGGTAGATCAAAGTAAAGGTTGGACAGGTGCAAAGATCTGCAGAAGAAAAGTACTTCAACTTGTCCGAGAAATGGTATTTAAAGGAGAACATGGCCGGAACAATGATTGCAAAATGCCAGATCCCAGATATAAGATAAACTTATACCAATGAAATATTTATTTGAAGAGAAGCTTTAATGATACGATCTACATTGTTTCCATGGGCATGAACACAAAGGTTCAAGGTCGACTCCCATTTCCTCAATGCATAATCTTACATTGACCTCTCGTATTTCGAAAATGACATTAGTTGTCGAAAGTTTTACCTGGTGCAATACCAAATAAGTATGACCCGTGAAATCTTTCGGGTTTGTACATATTAGGGAAGGCATAGGTTCAACCCATCGGGGCTTCTTAGGAACATATACCACAATCTTCAAGAGTAAATATCACCAGCTCGCAAGCAGAGCATGGTTGACAAAAGGAGAGGATACCATTTACCAAAGGCATTATGTATCAGAGAAAGAACTCACAAGGTGATTAATTATGAAGGACATTGTCGGATAATAATCCAGCAGTGGATATGGCGATCCACAATGGAGCTGATGTGAGTATCGATACCCAATCAGAGGAAGAAAGAAATGCAATGCATCGGTTTATAGAACATCTGAATAATTCAACGTTTAATTAGCAAAGGAATTATGATTTTCAAATCAAGGGATCAGGAGCAAATGCTCTGATCAAGGATGGATAAGTCGAATAGACTTAGGGGTACAATCGATGGCAATCTGATTGGACGAGAACCAGCCCATGTTCGAAAGACGTCTGAGCCGGAAAGGTAATTTATCAGGATCAACTGATGATCGCGTGCATTCGCACACATATAGAATCAATGGACTTAAAATGATAGTGACAAAGGATGCCAATAAGATTACTAGACTTATGGGATTAACCATAATGCAAGCAAGCAAGAATTTCAAGAGCAATAGGCTACTCAGGATTTTCGGAAGTTCGAATATTACTTTGAAGAACTTAGTGAAACACACAAATAACTAGGGATGGGCGGATACTTGGTAAGAGCGAGGAATTATCCGTAGGGGTATTCATGTGGCAAAGAACAGCAAGGCAGTCGGCACAAAGTATTCGTGAAACAATAGAGAGAATTTCGGTGTATCTTGTAATAACAAGATCAACTAGGAAGCATTGTATGAATGGTGAGTATACGTGGTTATCCATAGGGGTTTATCGATGGAGGGGAATTGCAAAAGCGACGCCATCAGTCTCAAGAGAACATCGGAGAGTATCTTCGGATCCTTCAGTGCGATGAGACGACCATACGTATAAGGGCTCTCCGGAGAAAGTATTGTCGAGAACCTAAAGTTAGTTTTGTTTTAGCAAAATCATTTAACCCGAATAGAAGAGAGCTCAGAGTCCCAGAGTAAAGATCAAGGAGTAAAAGATCCTAATACCACCCAATGGCGACGTGGGCCCATGGGCCGCACAGCCAAGTTAGTAAAACAATTTTCATCGACTAGACTCAACTTCGGCCAAGGAGTTGGAAAGGGGATTCCTACAGCAATCGGCTCGATACCAACTTCAGACGCTTCGATTCAATCGTGACACTAATCATGCACGCAAACGCGTATGCGATCAAGATCGAGGACTCACGGAAGATATCACAACACAACTCTAAAACATAAATAAATCATACAAGCATCATAATACAAGCCGGGGGCCTCGAGGGCTCGAATACAAGTGCTCGATCATAGACGAAGTCACGGAAGCAACAATATCTCGAGTACTGAGACATAAGTTAAACAAGTTTGCCTTAAGAAGGCTAGCACAAACGGGATACAGATCGAAGAGGCGCAGGCCTCGCTCGATCCTCCTAACTACTCACGGTCGCCGCCGCGGCTGACACCGCACGTAGTAGTAGGCACCTCTAGTGTAGTAGTCGCCATCGACGGTGGCGTCGCTCTGGATTCAAAGATCTGGTTGCGACAACCGTAAAGAAAGGAAAGGAGGAAAAGGGGGAGAAAGCAACCATGAGTACTCATCCAAAGTACTGCAAGCAAGGAGCTACACTACATATGCATGTGTATATGTGTAAAGGGCCATATCATGGATCGAGCTGCAGAATGCCGTAATAAGAGGGGCATAGCTAATCCCGTCAAGACTACGCTCGCAGCCTCCGTCTTGCAGCATATAGAAGAGAGTAGATTAAAATCCTCCAAGTAGCATCTCCAAGTAGCATCTCCAGTAGCATCTCCAGTAGCATCGCATAGCATAATCCTACCCGGCAATCCTCTCCTCGTCGCCCTATTAGAGAGCGATCATCGGGTTGTATCTGGCACTTGGAAGGGTGTGTTTTATTAAGTATCCGGTTCTAGTTGTCATAAGGTCAAGGTACAACTCCAAGTCGTCCATTCATCAAGATCACGGCTATTCAATAGATTAACTTCCCTGCAGGGGTGCACCACATAACCCAACACACTTGATCCCATTTGTCCGGACACACTTTTCTGGGTCATGCACGGCCTCGGAAGATCAACACGTCGCAGCCCCACCTAGGCACAACAGAGAGGTCAGCCCACGGTCTAAATCCTATCTTGTAGGGGCCGGGCCCATCGCCCATTGCACACACCAAGACGTATGAGGGCGGCCGGAAGCGTAACTAGCCCCTTAATACAAGAGCAAAGCTTACGTTCCAATCCGGCGCGCCGCCCATCACGACGCCAAGAAGGCTTGGCCGATACCACGACGCCGGATACCCATAACTACTCCCGCGTAGATGGTTAGTGCGTATAGACCAAATGGCGGACTCGGATCAAATACCAAGATCTCGTTAAGCGTGTTAAGTATCCATGAACGCCGAGCAGGCCAGCCCACTGCCTCCTAGGTGGTCTCAACTGCGCCCTGCCGCTCCGCCAAAGTAACAAATGGGGCCGTCGGGAACACAGCCCACCTCTACCGGATGGAGCCACCGTCCTTTCGGCCCCTCATCGTAATCACTTGCGGGTACTCATCGAGCTGACCCTACTTTAGTCACCATCTGTATAATATGTATGTATGTATAGTATATACCCGTGATCACCTCCCAAGTGATCACGGCCCGATAGTATAGCAAGGCAGACTGACAAGAATGTAGGGCCAATGATGATAAACTAGCATTCTATACTAAGCATTTAGGAATGCAGGTAAGGTATCAACAGATGTAGCAACAATGTCAGGATATGCATCAGAATAGGATCAACGGAAAGCAGTAACATGCTACACTACTCTAATGCAAGCAGTATAGAGGAGAATAGGCGATATCTGGTGATCAAGGGGGGGGCTTGCTGGTTGCTCGAGATAAGAAGGAGGGGTCGGTGGACGTAGTCGACCACGAGGCATCAAGATCGCCACGGGTTCACCAAAAGGAGTAACGGAGGGGAACACAATAAATAACAGAGCAATCAAATGTAACACAAAGCAAGACGCGGCAATACGTTGTGCTAGGGGTGACCTAACGTAGGGATAGGCGATACCGGTGAAGGGGGAAACATCCGGGAAAATATCCCCGGTGTTCGTGTTTTTGGGCAGAGGAGCCGGAGGGGGAAAGTTGCGAGTTCGATAGGTTAGGGATGGGTGGCGGACGAACGGGCTGCGTAGCCGGGTTCGTCTCGTCGTTCTGAGCAACTTTCATGTTGAAAATAATTTAATCCGAGTTACGGATTAAAAGATATGATTTCCTAAAGATTTTATTAATTTCTAGAATTTAATTAATTATTTAATTTGATTCGAAAATGAAATTATGACATCAGCATGATGTCATCTCGACGTCCAAGATCAACAAGGGTTGGTCGGGTCAACTGATGGTGGGACCCAGATTGTCATTGTCTAAGACTAGCTAATCAGTTTAGTTAGTCTAACTAAAATGATTAGGTTTATTAACTACAATTAATTAGATTAACTAATCAGGATTAATTAAGTTAATTAATTCTTTAATAAATTAATTAATATTGTTTATTTATTTACTTCTTTTTTTTAAATCCCTTTTTTTATTTTTCGTTCTGGGGTGGGGCCAACTTGTCATAGGTCCAATGGCCTTAGCGGTTATCACGACCGGTTTTAGGGTAATAAGTTTCGAAAAAGACCGTCGTGCTCATCAGCCCCTGTGATTATTGTTAATGATGAGGCTCCAACTTGATACAGAAATTCCAAGCAAAATACAAAATATGTGGTACAAGACCATTCTGGCCTGTGAGTACAACAAAAGGTTTCTACTAATTGATGGCGGAAGCGGTTTGTGGATCTTCAGTGTCTATGGGACTCCATTTCCACAGGAACAGCTGACCAGGTTAACTCCTATCTTCACGAGGCTGCTATCTCCGTTGCTTAGGTTTCGGGGCTGTCATCACGTCGCTCCCCTCCGTGCAAGAAAATCTGGCCAAGACAATAGCCAGGGACAAGCCAGTGAGTACTTTGAATGTACTCGCAAACATTTAGAACACAGGTATAATATAACAATGATGTGCTGACAATATCTTATGCTCATGACGTCAGTCACAAAGATAAATATAACTCTGATGTATGAATATGCAATGCCATAGAAGTATTAAAGATTACGAAATAAATAACAAGCATGCCACGATCAAGGCGTCGAGCGACACCACATAAAGGGCTTTAAAAGAAATGTTATAATGAAGGCGTCGAGCGACACCACATAAAGGGCTTTAAAAGAAATGCCACAATCAAGGCGTCGAGCGACACCACATAAAGGGCTTTAAAAGAAATGCCACGATCAAGGCGTCGAGCGACACCACATAAAGGGCTTTAAAAGAAATGCCACGGTCGGCGTCGAGCGACACCACATAAAGGGCTTATAACAAAATAAATGAATACGATGCCGCAGTCGGACGTCTGAGCGACATCACATAAAGGGCTTATAGCAAAATAAATAATAACAATGCCGCAGTCGGACGTCTGAGCGACGTCACATAAAGGGCTTATAGCAAAATAAATAATATCAATGCCGCAGTCGGACGTCTGAGCGACGTCACATAAAGGGCTTATAATTCATTGTCATAACGGGTGAGAGTTAATGTATACCGAAAAATACTCCACACAGGATGGTTAACGGTTAGTCCTTCACAAGGCACAACTTTAGCCAACTTCACACTCCTTTAGCTTACCGGGGTTATTGCCATCAGGACTGACTATTGGCACGATAGATAAGACCCGAAACAGGGTCATGGATAGGATGTTGAAATGGGGAGTTGACTCTGCAGAGTTTGTACTAAAATGCCCACAGCCAACGGATTTCCGTAGTCACGAGGGACTAGTTCCGTTTATGGTATTTCGGAAGAAACACAACTTAACCAGTACACACCCATTCCACTTCACGTTGCGTGAATCACCCTTGACAGCGTTCAAGAAAACTTTGAGACGGGAGATCACACACTCGAATGACATGGGATCAAATTTATATCGCAGCGCTCTAAGGGTGCCCCCTCTCGTCCCAACCGAAACACCCATGCCCCCGACCGGATGAGAGGCTTTAATCCAGGCCATGGAACCTTCATCCCGCCTCTCCATTTGGTGTGTACAGGAAGTGGTTTACCTCTTACTAAACCTTATCCCTTGCGGAAACATGTGGCAAGACGGAAAGGAAATGAACGGGAATTGATACAGGGGTCAACAACACACCGCATAAGGCGGCATGCTACAACACTACCATCTTAGCCTTCTTCATGCCACCATGTGGCCAGCAACCTCATTTCCAACAAAGATGGAAATCACCAATATGCATCCATGCAAATGATCATGTCACATGAAATAACAAGTCCTTCAAATGAGGTGGTGTTATAAACGTGTCAACGAACACACCAAAAATATTATGCCGGGGTTCAGAATGCTTGCCTTCAATGAGTGGTAAGGTGGGGGTGCACTCCAAAACTTTTGAAAGTTTCTCCTCTCTTCAAAAATCCTATTTTAGCAATATAAAGAATTAACACACAAAATAAAAACAGCACCAAAAGTTGTTTTGAAATTTTTCAAATAAATCTTAAAATAAACTAGACAATATTTGAGAGAGGTGGGAAAAGAATTAATTCATTTGGAGTTGTATTTAAAAGATATAACCATCAAAGTTCGGTCAAATCTGGTTTTAAAATAAAATAGAAAAGAAAACGTTTGATGCAGAATACGTTTTGAGCGGAGGAAACGTACTTCTGGTTTTACGCTTTCACTTGTCCAGCGGAGGCTGGGGAGTCACCGACAGTGGGTCCGGGGGCCCATTAGTCGTTTGACTAGTCGCCTCCTCCCTTCCTCTGTCCCGAGCCGAGGCGGGAGTCCGCGATCGCCGCCGGCGATCGGGCTCCTCGCGGGCCCCGAGGGCGGGATGGATCCGCACGATCGGGCGGTTCCTCCGGTGGTCGGTGGGTGGGGACGAAGTGAGCTGCCGTGGCGAAGCTCCTTGGCGGAGGGAGGCTTGGCGAAGTGACTTTGTGGCGGCGATGGCTCCGAACAAAATTGAGTAGGGGAATGGTTCACGGAGCAAGAGGGGTTCTTGGCGAAGAGAACGGAGAGGGGAGGCTCGAGGCGCCGGCAGGCTGGCGAAGGGCGGCGGCTGCGATCGCCGGAGGTGGGGAGATGACCTCCCTGTTCGATTAGCTGCCTCAAGGGGTCCTAGGCGAGTGTACCGAGGTTCCTTGAAGCTAACGTGCTCGGGGCCTCCTTAAATAGGCGCTCGGGTCGGTTCGACGGTGGTCGCGGATAAGGTCGCCGCGACCGCCTTCTTCAGGTCGCAGAGCGACGTGGCGGCGACGAGGGCTTGCGGACAAGGTTGAGGATGAGCTTGAGCTGTTCAGGGGGCAGTGGCGAGCAGGGGTGGCAAGGCGGCGCCGACCGTGGGCGCGCCTTCTGATCGTCGGTGCCGCCAAAGCTCTGTCGGCGGCGCCAGAGGCTGCCAGTTGGCTTAGCGCGTTCTTTGAAAGCGGATGAGGTCGGGTGCAGCTCAGAGGCGAGCGGGTAGGTGGCGCGAAGTGGGCGCGACGCGGCGGCTCGGCAAGCATGCGTTAAACGCATGCTCTGGGCACGCCCAGAGCACGCCCGTAACATGTTCGATGAAATGCCAGGGCAGTCTAGAGGCCACGGTTGAGGTTGGAAACAAACAGTTCTAGTCTAGGGTTAGTAATGGATCTAAGGGACATGGTGGATTGGTCGGGAGCTCAAGTTCATAGTGTAGACTTGAGATCATGCCAATTCAGGACATGCACATAGGGTGTTTGTCAAAATGCCAAAGGCACCTAGGCTACTCTTGGAGGGGCCAAATCTTCCATACTAGTGTCTCTGTGGATGAAAGAGGGAGTGGTGAAGTTAGTTTGCAGAAAGGAGAAACTTGCTAGTGCAAGTTTTGCAAAACTACACTTCTGGGCAGGGAGTGATTGGTATCATTTCATGAACTAAAAATGATCCCATAAGTGCATGATCCTGGACTTAGGGGTTTAACATGGAGGACTACAAGTATGAGAAAGAATCAAGGGCTAAAGAGTAAGAAAAATTATGGTTGCTGTACAAACCATCAAGTTGGACCAGAATGGAAATGAGGATGATTCACTCAAAATTTTCAAAGAACATAACGGGTTTTTGCACAAAGTGGAATGATATGCTCCTACTGACATCCCATAATTTTGGTGAAAGCTAGAAACAAATATTTTAAAGGGTTGTAGTGCAAAGTTGCTCTCTGGACCAGAGAAGAAAAACATGTGTAGCACTCAAAATATTTCAAGGATAAAAGGTATTTTTGTGTAAAAGTGATTTAAAACATCACATGACATCTCCAAATTTTGGTTGGATTTTTAGATAAATATATCAAATGGTTGTAGTTCAAATATGGTCATATAACCTTGAAAACCATTTTACAAGAAAATAGAGATCAAGCCAATTAATTATGTAATTAGTTCTACTAAATAAAGAAAAGTTTTTCTCTTGAGAGGTTAAACAAGTCCAATAACATATTTGAAAAGTTTTCTGTATGGGGAAAACTCCATAATAGCAAGGGAGAAAAGTTCAAAAATCAAAAAGGGAGCCCAGAAAATAAGAGTTTTAATTTCCTGGCAAAATTTTAATTGATAAAACAAGGTCAAAATCTTGGGGTGTCACAACACTACCCCCCTTAAAAGAAAATCTCGTCCTCGAGATTTGCTAAGAGTTGTAAATCAAACAAAAAAATACTTTTACTTGGTCAAAAGATCATTTTACACAGGCGGTAAAAAGAGGCTACAGTGAGAGGGCAATAAGTGGTGAGTAACTATAGTGTGGTACTGGCGCCGCGTGGAAAAATCCATGCTTATGAAAACGGGCGATTTCTACGCTGGACGCCGTGAATTTAGAATAAACTCTATCTTTAACAATACGCTGGTCGCGTTCGAGAGCACAAGCTCTCTCCGGCCGACAGTGGGACCGGGCCCTTGTCGATCTCTCCTTCTACCTCTGGCTCTCTTCTTCCTCTCCCCGCGCTTCCCGGCTTTCTCCACCAGCGACATCTAGCGATAGGGCATCTAGGCCGATCGCGTAGTAGTCTTGTGGCGTGTTTGCCGCCGCAGTGTGCACTCACTCACTCATGGGCGGTCTTGTTGTCGGCCTTGCTCATGGATTCGCCTCAACACCGGGCGATCGGCGACGAAGCGGCGCTGGTGGACCTCGCCCACCGTGACACCGAGCTCGAGCTATAAAATGACCGCGGCGTTCTCCTCTTCTTCCTCACACCTGGCCTCGCTCCTCCTCTCTTCTCCTCCTCTGTTTCTGCTGGCCGGAGCTCGAGACGAGGCTCTAATGGCGGAGGTGGTGCCGGACTGGTACGTGATCCTGTTGTGCGGAGGGCTGGCGGCAGTGCTGGGGCTCTCCGTGCTCCTGGGCGCGATGATCCTTGATGATCGCCGTGACGCTGCCGCTCGGGTGCTAGCTCTCCGTGGTGGCGGTAATCACGAGGAGTAGGCGGGGTGTGGCGGGTGCTAACTGTTGTTAGGGGGTGGTTAGCCAGATGTAACACCGTTGCAAAGTTTTGCAAACAGTGTAGGTGCTCGGATGATTATGGTCGAGTGTCTGTGGTCGTTGTGCTGTGTGAAATAAAATAATCCGTGTCGTGAGAAAATGTATGATGCAGCAATTTGGTAAGGAGAAAACTCATACTAGGATTTCTTCGCGGTTACACAAGTTTATTCACGAAGGAAATTACTTATGTTAGTAGAAACTAAATACGCGACGCACCGCACAAATCTGAGGTACCACGCGTAAGTTACAATGCAAATATAAATGCTGCAAAAACAAATACAGTAGTGACGTCTAAAATGAAAACGGTAACTGGGTGTGGTCCTGATAAAATGTCTCTGGTAAAGGGATACACTCCTCTTCTATCGGAGGCAATGGATTGACCAGTCGATGTATGCGTCTCTCCGGGTCGGGCCTTAGTGATCTGCCGATTGCAATCTGAGGATTTAAATCAGCGAGACTCCGGAGATAATCCATCACCCGCTGGTTCAAATGCTCTTGGCGATGATGTATCGGATAAGGTTGGCCGTAATGGGTCTTTCTCAATACGCCCACCGAAAAGACGCTCCTCGGGTGTTGCACGACTCGAAAATAATAATATCCGCGTAGCGGGCATAGGGTATTGCGGATCGGCGCAGCAATTGCTTTTTCGCAGCATCTTCTATGGCGGTTGTGGGGTTGGCATAGATTTCCCATGAAGGAAACTTGCTGGATCTTGGTTGGGGTCTATGGAGGAATGTGTCTTGCTGCCCAATATTCCGAGGTGGATGGGGTGATCCTTGATTTGAACAGCTCGATCGGGTGGCTGGGTAGAACCCATGGTACCGCGGGTAAAGTCCCGCAATATTTTGACAAAGCTACCGGGGTTGCATCCGGGGTTCTCGATGAATGTTATGGCTCGGCATGACAAGAGATGGTTGTGAGAGTGGTGCACGAGGTGAGGGTTGCTGGGCAAGGTCACAAGGTGGCCTTCTTATATAGCATCCGGCTGGTTTATTTACCGTGGTGAAAGGTAATAAATCTGCCAGATTACCTCAAGAGTCGGGTCCGTGCGGAGATACACATATCTCATAAAGAGACGATATTCTTGTGGTTGTCGCCAAGGTTGGTCTTGGTAGTCGTGCGGAAATTATGCAATAGCGTGCTGACAAAATACGCAAGGCCATTCTATTAAAACAGGGGCACATCAACAGGCTGCGTTAATATACACGGTTGCATGATTACAAAGTGAGGATACAATGAGACTCGGTACTACTCGTACGGCTTAGTCTACCTCGTTTATGTCCAAACGGGCGTGCCTGGTGGATGTTGAGTCTACTCCACGTGTCTCACTGCCGGGATTAGTCGGAGATGGCGGAGGGACGACAGGGTCGGGGTAGCGATGATGACCATCCCGGGGATTGTTGGCCACAACCCCGTTGGAGTGTGTTCCCAAAAGGTGACGAAGCACTTCTGGGGTCATCAAAGCATCTCGGTTGATGGCTGGAGCTGACCTCAGGGTCTCGATTGGTTGTCCAAACAGCACGACTGGGTTGTCGGCGTCGGGCTCGTCTTCTCTTCTAGCTCGGGTTCGACGAACCAGCTCTCCTCGAGCTGCGATCGATCAATGGTGATCTGGTGAGCAGTGCCTCTAGTGCACTTACATAGCGCACTAGGTGCAACAATGCGGATCCATCTCGTGATCTCCGCTGGCAACTTGGGTGGTCTACCATACCCTTCGCGTGCAGGGTAGTAGTGGAACGAGCGACGCTAACTCTAGGCGACAAGTGCCCGAGATGAACTATAGCCCTCGAGCAGCTAGTTGTATGGCTTGTGGCTCAAAGGAAGTTGTTCTTCCGGTGAACACAGAAGGCGTTGAGGCGCTAGACCCCACCGTAGATGTGCATGGCCTGAATTGACGGTCTTCACCGCTCATGGGTCCTTGGTACACAACATATTCCGTGGTTCCTCTAACGATAGGCACGACGGTGAGGTTTGCGAGGATGGTCACAAAGCCTCCAAGGTTGGTTCTTTGTGGTTTCATTGTGCACTATGGGGCCGTGCATTGTGGCTAGGTTGGGAAAACGCCATGTCTTTGCTTTGGGTTGGGGTTAGCGTGCCTTTTTATAGAAAAGGGACGGAGTCTTCCTTCATGACGCTTGCGAATGAGACATTTTTGCCATCGGTCACCGGTGTGCGATCGATGTGCTAGGCTGATAGGTTGGGCACCGACCGCCAAAATGTCGGGTCTCGTGTGGCTATCTTGCACGAGAAGCTTGGCTGGGTTTTGTTATGGTCCGTGGGTTGGTTTGCCTAAGTTTGTCGACCGCTAAGATAGGATTAGCTAATGGTCACTGCTCGATACCAAGTTCTGTCACGACCGGTTTTTCCGTAATAAGTTTCGAGAAAAGACCGTCGTGCTCATCAGCCCCTGTGATTATCTGTTAGAATGATGAGGCTCCAACTTGATACGTAAATTCCAAGCAAAATACAAAATATGTGGTACAAGACCATTACGGCTGTGAGTACAACAAAAGGTTTCTACTAATTGATGGCGGAAGCGGTTTGTGGATCTTCGGTGTCTATGGGACTCCATTTCCACAGAACAGTGACAGTGTTAACTCCTATCTTCACGAGGCTGCTATCTCCGCTGCTTAGGTTTGGGGTTGTCATCACGCCGCCCTCCGCAAGAAAATCTGGCCAAGACAATAGCGAGGACAAGCCGGTGAGTACTTTGAATGTACTCGCAAACATTTAGAACACAGGTATAATATAACAATGATGTGCTGACAATATCTTATGCTCATGACGTCAGTCACAAAGATAAATATAACTCTGATGTATGAATATGCAATGCCATAGAAGTATTAAAGATTACGAAATAAATAACAAGCATAAAGGGCTTTAAAAGAAATGCCACGGTCAAGGCCCGAAAGTGACACCACATAAAGGGCTTTAAAAGAAATGTTATAATCGAAGCGCCCGAGCGACACCACATAAAGGGCTTTAAAAGAAATGTTACGATCAAGGCGTCGAGCGACACCACATAAAGGGCTTTAAAAGAAATGCCACAGTCGGGCGTCTGAGCGACACCACATAAAGGGCTTATAACAAAATAAATGAATACGATGCCGCAGTCGGACGTCTGAGCGACATCACATAAAGGGCTTATAGCAAAATAAATAATAACAATGCCGCAGTCGGACGTCTGAGCGACGTCACATAAAGGGCTTATAGCAAAATAAATAATATCAATGCCGCAGTCGGACGTCTGAGCGACGTCACATAAAGGGCTTATAATTCATTGTCATAACGGGTGAGAGTTAATGTATACCGAAAAATACTCCACACAGGATGGTTAACGGTTAGTCCTTCACAAGGCACAACTTTAGCCAACTTCACACTCCTTTAGCTTACCGGGGTTATTGCCATCAGGGTGACTATTGGCACGATAGATAAGACCCAAACAGGTCATGGATAGGATGTTGAAATGGGGAGTTGACTCTGCAGAGTTTGTACTAAAATGCCCACACCAACGGATTTCCGTAGTCACGAGGACTAGTTCCGCTTATGGTATTTCGGAAGAAACACAACTTAACCAAGACACACCCATTCCACTTCACGTTGCGTGAATCACCCTTGACAGCTGCTCAAGAAAACTTTGAGACGGGAGATCACACACTCGAATGACATGGGATCAAATTTATATACGCTAGCTCTAAGGGTGCCCCCTCTCGGTCCCAACCGAAACACCCATGCCCCCGACCGGATGAGAGGCTTTAATCCAGTAATATGGAACCTTCATCCCCTCTCCATTTGGTGTGTACCGGAAGTGGTTTACCTCTTACTAAACCTTATCCCTTGCGGGAAACATGTGGCAAGACGGAAAGGAAATGAACGGAATTGATACCGGGTCAACAACACTTGGCATAAGGCGGCATGCTACAACACTACCATCTTAGCCTTCTTCATGCCACCATGTGGCCAGCAACCTCATTTCCAACAAAGATGGAAATCACCAATATGCATCCATGCAAATGATCATGTCACATGAAATAACAAGTCCTTCGAAATGAGGTGGTGTTATAAACGTGTCAACGAACACACCAAAAATATTATGCCGGGGTTCAGAATGCTTGCCTTCAATGAGTGGTAAGGTGGGGGTGCACTCCAAAACTTTTGAAAGTTTCTCCTCTCTTCAAAAATCCTATTTTAGCAATATAAAGAATTAACACACAAAATAAAAACAGCACCAAAAGTTGTTTTGAAAATTTTTCAAATAAATCTTAAAATAAACTAGACAATATTTGAGAGAGGTGGGAAAAGAATTAATTCATTTGAGTTGTATTTAAAAGATATAACCATCAAAGTTACGGTCAAACTGGTTTTAAAATAAAAATAGAAAAGAAAACGTTTGACAGAATACGTTTTGAGCGGAGGAAACGTACTTCCTGGTTTTACGCTTTCACTTGTCCAGCGTGGAGCTGGGAGTCACCGACAGTGGTCCAGGGGGCCCATTAGTCGTTTGACTAGTCGCCTCCCTCCCTTCCTCCGTCCCGAGCCGAGGCGGAGTCGGCGATCGTCGCCGGCGATCGGGCGGTTCTCGCAGGCCCCGAGGGCGGGATGGATCCGCACGACCGGGCGGTTCCTCGTGGTCGTTGGGTCGGTGGGGACGAAGTGAGCTGCGGCGGGCGAGCTCCATGGCGGAGGGAGGCCGGTGGCGAAGTGACTTTTGGTGGCGATGGCTCCTAACAAAATTGAGTAGGGGAATGGTTCACGGAGCAAGAGGGGTTCTTGGCGAAGAGAACGGAGAGGGGAGGCTCGAGGCGCGGCAGGCTCTGGCGATGGCGGCGGCTGCGATCGCCGGAGGTGGGGGAGATGACCTCCCGGTTCGATTGGCTGCCTCAAGGGGTCCTAAGCGAGTGTCTCGAGGTTCCTTGAGCAGAACGTGCTCGGGGCCTCCTTAAATAGGCGCTCGGGTCGGTTCGGCGGTGGTCGCGGATAAGGTCGCCGCGACCGCCTTCTTGTCTTCGCAGAGCGACGTGGCGGCGACGAGGGCTTGCGGACAAGGTTGAGGATGAGCTTGAGCTGTTCAGAGGGGCTGTGGCGAGCCGGGTGGCTGGGCGGCGCCGACCGTGGCGGGCCGCCTGGTTGTCGGTGTGCCGCCAAAGCTCTCGGCGCGCCAGAGGCTGCCAGTTGGCTTAGCGCTGCTGCGAAAGCGGATGAGGTCGGGTGCAGCTCAGAGGCGAGCGGGGTAGGTGGCGCGAAGTGGGCGCGACGCGGCGGCTCGGGCGCATGTGCGTGCCAAACGCATGCTCTGGGCACGCCCAGAGCACGCCCGGAACATGTTCGATGAAATGCCAGGGTAGTCTAGAGGCCACGGTTGAGGTTGGAAACAAACAGTTCTAGTCTAGGGTTAGTAATGGATCTAAGGGACATGGTGGATTGGTCGGGAGCTCAAGTTCATAGTGTAGACTTGAGATCATGCCAATTCAGGACATGCACATAGGGTGTTTGTCAAAATGCCAAAGGCACCTAGGCTACTCTTGGAGGGGCCAAATCTTCCATACTAGTGTCTCTGTGGATGAAAGAGGGAGTGGTGAAGTTAGTTTGCAGAAAGGAGAAACTTGCTAGTGCAAGTTTTGCAAAACTACACTTCTGGGCAGGGAGTGATTGGTATCATTTCATGAACTAAAAATGATCCCATAAGTGCATGATCCTGGACTTAGGGGTTTAACATGGAGGACTACAAGTATGAGAAAGAATCAAGGGCTAAAGAGTAAGAAAAATTATGGTTGCTGTACAAACCATCAAGTTGGACCAGAATGGAAATGAGGATGATTCACTCAAAATTTTCAAAGAACATAACTGGGTTTTTGCACAAAGTGGAATGATATGCTCCTACTGACATCCCATAATTTTGGTGAAAGCTAGAAACAAATATTTTAAAGGGTTGTAGTGCAAAGTTGCTCTCTGGACCAGAGAAGAAAAACATGTGTAGCACTCAAAATATTTCAAGGATAAAAGGTATTTTTGTGTAAAAGTGATTTAAAAACATCACATGACATCTCCAAATTTTGGTTGGATTTTTAGATAAATATATCAAATGGTTGTAGTTCAAATATGGTCATATAACCTTGAAAACCATTTTACAAGAAAATAGAGATCAAGCCAATTAATTATGTAATTAGTTCTACTAAATAAAGAAAAGTTTTTCTCTTGAGAGGTTAAACAAGTCCAATAACATATTTGAAAAGTTTTCTGTATGGGGAAAACTCCATAATAGCAAGGGAGAAAAGTTCAAAAATCAAAAAAGGGAGCCCAGAAAATAAGAGTTTTAATTTCCTGGCAAAATTTTAATTGATAAAACAAGGTCAAAATCTTGGGGTGTCACAGCGGCCATGGGTGCTAACGGTTACGGGCGGGTGCCGAACGAGGGCTTAACGAGCCCGACGGGGCACTGGGCGCCGTCGGCTGTATGGGCTCACCGGCCGCCGTTCAGCGGAGGAAGCCGACGCAGCAGGGCGCCGGAGGCAAAAGAAGCGCTGGCGTGCCTCGCGAGGCGGCAGAGGCGAGAAAGCGCGCAGCAAAGACAAAGAACGATCGCAAGCAAAGCAGTGGGGCGCGGCAGGGAGGAGGCAGCGGCCCGTCGGGCTGCAGGATGAGCGCGGAGGAGGCGTCGGGCGCGCCAAGCGCGAGCAACGCTTGCGCAGGCGCTGGCGTGAAGGGGCGCGCGGACGCTTGAGCGCAGCAGCGTCTTGCAGCGCGCGTCTGCGGCGTCTTGAGCGGCGGAGCATGGGATCGGCGGCGGGCGCCATGAAGCGCTGGTGAATGCGCGCGAAGCTTCGGCGTGGGGTGGCGGCGTGTACTCGAGGAGGGGCAAGCAACGGCGGAGCGCCGTCCACGCGCGGCATCGACACGGGCGGCGGCAACGATAGGGACGGCAGAGGCGAGGGCCGCCGCGGTAAGGCACTAGGCGGGGGAAGGAGGACCGGGGTCCTCACCGGGGTGCGTAGGGTCTGGGGAGCGGGGGTTGAGGATGAAGACGGCGACGACGTCGTAGAGGAGGCAGGCCGGTGGGGCGGAGGAATCACCAGCAGAGAGAGAGCTCCGGCGCGCGGCGTCGAGCGATTCAGCGGCAAGGGCGCGGGGAGTGGGGCGAGGGGATCGGGATCCCCCGATCTAGATCCAGCCGATGGAGGGGGAGTGGTGCGAGTGGGGGTGGGTTAGGTTAGGGTTTGCGGGTAGTGGGGTGTTATAGCTGGGACGGGCCGACTAGGCTAGGTGGGTTGGCCGAGTTGGTCCACGGCCCAGGGAAGGGGTGTTCTCCTTTTTTTTTGGTTTTTCTGTTTTCTCCTTTTGTATTTTCTTTCTTTTGTTTATTTTCTCTCTGTTTTATTTAACTTAAAACCATCTAGCCATTTTATAAAATGTGTTTGTTGCATCATAATTACCCTGGTAATATTCGCAACCATTTAACATTTTGTTTCAATTTTGAAAACTTTTATTGTTGTCATTAATTTGAATTTGAATTTTGAACGGTTTCGAATTAGTGCGAGGATGGCAACAGTAATCGGGATGACGTGGCATGATTAGCGTGGGATTACTGTAGCAAGATTATCCGGGCGTCACAACACTTGACTGACTAAGGTGCTGATGGATGGTGGCAGTGGATCGAATATATTGTATGCGGAGACGCTGAAAGGAATGGGCATTCCGATGTCCAGACTCAGTTCTAGCAACATGAGCTTCCATGGAGTCATCCCTGGAAAGAAAGCTGAGTCACTCGGCCAAATAGCTCTAGATTGATTTTCGGCGATTCGAAGCACTTCCGCAAAGAGAAGTTGACATTTGAAGTTGTAGATTTCCAGAGTGCTTATCACGCTATTTTGGGCAGGCCAGCTTATGCACGTTTCATGGCTCGACCATGTTACGTGTACCTCAAACTGAAGATGCCTGGCCCCAAAGGTGTGATCACCATCACTGGCAATCAGAAAAAGGCCGAAGAGTGCTTTTAGAAGGGCTAAAAAATTGCCAATTCCTAGATAACAGTGGTGGAGCTGGAAGAGTATAAGAAAAATGCAGATTCGAGTGATTTATTGCGGGCCAAGAAGCCCGCCACGAGTCAAGATTCGGCCGTCCGTGAGACGGCCCGTTCACATTCACCCGACCGACCGCAGTGCTGATCCGACCCATATTTCCAGCACACTCGACTCTAAATAAGAAGAAGCGCTCATCCAGTTCCTCCATGAGAACTAGGACATCTTTGCATGGAAGCCTGCTGACATGCCGGGTGTTCCCAGGGGGCTGGCTGAGCATCGTTTATGAGTCGACCCAAAAGCAAAACCTGTCAAAGAACACCTTCGACGGTCCGCCGTCCAGAAGAGAAAGGCCATTGGCGAGGAGGTGGCTCGGCTCCTGGTAGCGGAGTTTATCCGAGAGATTTACCACTCTGAGTGGCTCGCCAATGTTGTCATGGTCCCCAAGAAGGACAAGTCACTTCGCATGTGCATTGATTTCAAACACATCAATCGGGCCTACCCGAAAGATCATTTTCCTCTCCCTCGAATCGACCAAATTGTCGACTCGACTGCGGGATGTGAGAGATTGTCTTTTTTAGACGCCTATTCCGGGTACCATCAGATCCGCTCAGATGGACCCGACGAAATCAAAACAGCTTTCATCACTCCATTCGGGTGCTTCTGCTATGTCACCATGCCATTCGGTCTCAAGAATGCCGGAGCCACGTTCATGAGGATGATTCAAAAGTGTTTACTCACTCAAATCAGTCGGAATGTGGAAGCGTACATGGATGATATTGTGGTAAAGTCACGAAAAGGTTCCGACCTGTTGACTGACCTCGCTGAAACATTTGCCAATCTCAGGAGGTATGATATCAAGCTTAATCCATCAAAGTGCACATTCGGAGTTCCTGGAGGAAAGTTACTCGGTTTCTCATTTTAGAACGAGGAATCGACGCTAACCCAGAAAAAGTTGGCACCATACTCCGAATGAAACGCCCTGTGCGTGTGCACGAAGTCCAGAAGCTTACTGGATGCTTGGCCGCATTAAGTCGATTCATCTCTCGCCTCGGAGAAAAGGCATTGCCTCTTTAACGACTGATGAAGAAGGCAGACAAGTTCGAGTGGACTCCAGAAGCTGATGCAGCGTTTGCCGAGCTAAGAGCTCTGCTCTCCACCCAGCCAGTGCTTGCTGCTCCAATCAGCAAAGAGCCTCTGTTGCTTTACATTGCAGCCACAGGACAAGTCGTCAGTACAGTACTTACGGTCGAGCGGGAAGAAGAAGGGAAAGCCTTCAAAGTTCAATGCCTAGTGTATTATCTCTCCGAAGTTTTGACCCCATCGAAGCAAAGATATCCTCATTATCAGAAGCTTGTGTATGGGATCTACATGACCACGAAGAAGGTTGCTCATTATTTCTCTGATCATTCCATTACGATCGCCACGACGCCCCATCGTCGAGAGATTCTGCACAAATGTAGATGCAACCGGTCGAGTGGCGAAATGGGCGATTGAACTCCTTCCCCTTGATATCAAGTTTGAGGCAAAGAAAGCTATTAAGTCCCAAGCGATAGCAGATTTCCTTGCCGAGTGGATTGAACAACAGCAGCCGACTCAAGTTCACTTGGAGCATTGGACCATGTTCTTTGATGGCTCTAAGATGTTAAATGGTTCCGGTGCTGGGGTAGTTTTGGTTTCCCCCCGAGGAGATAAGCTCAGATATGTGCTCCAGATCCACTTTGATTCCTCCAATAATGAAGCAGAATATGAAGCACTTTTGTATGGGTTGCGCATGGCCATTTCACTCGGCGTCCGTTGCCTTATGGTTTATGGCGACTCAGATTTGGTGGTCAATCAGGTGATGAAGGAGTCTGACGTTAGAAGCCCAAACCATGATTGGATATCGCAATGCAAAGGAGGAAGCTTGAAAAGAAATTGAAGGGTTAGAGCTCCACCATATACCCCGATCAAGAATCAAGCGGTGATGATTTGGCGAAGATAGGTTCCAAGAGAGAAGCCATTCCCAGTGATGTGTTCTTGGAGCATATCCATACTCCATCAGTCAAAGAAGATCCTTTTACCGAAGAAGCTCCGCAGCCTAAAAGTGTCACGGATCCGACTATAGTTGAAATTCCAGCAGTGTCGACCTGATCATGGAAGTTCTGGTGATCACTCCCGATTGGACAGTGCCGTATATCGCGTATATCTTAAGGAAAGAGCTCCCAGAGGATGAAGAGGAGGCTCGACAGATCGTCCGTCGATCTAAAGCCTTTACCGTGATAAGGGGACAATTGTACAGAGAAATCGCGACTAGAGTTGGTCAGAAATGTATAACGCCAGAAGAAGGTCGAATAATCCTTGACGACATCCACTAGGGGACCTGTGGCCATCATGCGTCCTCTCGGACCATTGTAGCCAAAGCATACCGAGCTGGATTTTACTGGCCAAGAGCGAATGAAATGGCAAAGGAGATAGTCGACAAGTGTGAAGGATGTCAATTTTACTCCAATATGTCACACAAGCCCGCCTCAGCTTTAAAGACCATACCACCCGTCTGGCCCTTCGCTGTATGGGGATTGGATATGGTTGGACCTATGAGAATAGGCAGAAGCGGTTTCACCCATGTGCTGGTAGCAGTCGACAAGTTCACCAAGTGGATTGAGGCTAAGCCCATCAAGAATCTTGATGCCGGCACTGCTGTCAGCTTCATCAGAGAGTTGATATTCAGATATGGAGTCCCACACAGTATCATCACTGACAACAGGTCAAACTTCGATTCCGAGGAATTCAGAGCGTTCTGCACATCTCAAGGCACACGAGTCGACTACGCTTCAGTCGCTCATCCACAGTTGAATGGATAGGCAGAACGAGCCAATGGCTTGATCCTCAAAGGGTTGAAACCCCGATTGATGCGTGATCTTAAGCATGCAGCAGGTGCGTGGGTCGATGAGCTTCCGTCAGTACTTTGGGGGTTAAGGACCACGCCCAACCGATCGACTGGGAGAACTCCGTTCTTCTTGGTCTACGGAGCTGAAGCGGTCTTGCCGAGTGACCTGCTTCACAACGCCCCCGAGTCGAGCTCTACACCGAAGCTGAAGCAGAACAAGCCCGGCAGGACGCAGTCGACCTTCTAGAGGAAGAAAGGGAGATGGCTTTGATCCGATCGACCATTTACCAGCAGGACTTGCGTCGCTTCCACGCCAAAAACGTGAGGAGTCGAGCCTTCCAGGAAGGAGATTTGGTTCTCCAAGTGAATCAGCAGAAACCACACAAGCTCGCTCCTTCTTGGGAAGGTCCCTTCATCGTCACCAAGGTTCTCCACAATGGAGCATACCTTCTTTACAATGTCGAGCACCAGATCAACGAGCCCCGAGCTTGGAACATGGAGCTGCTCCGCCCCTTTTACACTTAAGTGTGCACTCGGAAATGTAATAAAAGTACTTCTGTAGTTCATTTTTCAAAGACAATAGTGTTATAATTTTCCCAGTGATTGTTTTTTACTTTTGCTTGTTCAATAAAATTCCCCCCCCCCAGTGGGTGGCTTAGCTGCGAATCCGTTTCGCCTAAGTTTGTAAAAATCCTACCGAGTGATGAGCCAGCCTCTCACTCGGAGGCTTAGCCGCGAATCCGTTTCGCCTAAGCTCAATAAAATCCTACCGAGTGGTGAGCCAGACTCCCACTCGGAGGCTTAGCTGCAGTCCAAGTACTCGCCTAAGTTTCAATAAAATCCTACCGAGTGGTGAGCCAGCCTCCCACTCGGAGGCTTAGCTGCAGTCCAAGTACTCGCCTAAGTTTCAATAAAATCCTACCGAGTGGAGAGCCAGCCTCCCACTCGGAGGCTTAGCTGCAGCATAGCGCTCGCCTAAGTACAAGTATAACGTGCACTCCGCAAGGTAGATGAGGTGCAGGTCGACTGCTACCCTCCTCTTCCGAGCTACGCCACAAGTATAATGTGCGCACCGCAAGGTAGACGAGGTGCAGGTCGACTGCTACCCTCCTCTTCCGAGCTACGCCACAAGTATAATGTGTTCTCCGCAAGGAGGACGAGGTACAGGTCGACTGCCACTTCTCCTTCCGAGCTACGCCACAAGTATAATGTGCCCTCCGCAAGGAAGACGAGGCGCAGGTCGATCGATGCCTCCTTCTTCGGAGGTACGCCGCAAATATCCTTCCGAGTGGAGAGCAGACTCCCACTCGGGGGCTTAGCCGCAGCCCAGTGCTCGCCTAAGTTTTTGAAAATCCTTCCGAGTGGAGAGCAGACCTCCCACTCGGGGACTTAGCTGCAGCCCAGTGCTCGCCTAAGTTTTTGAAAATCCTACCGAGTGGAGAGCAGACCTCCCACTCGAGGGCTTAGCTGTAGCCCAGTGCTCGCCTAAGTTTTTGCAAATCCCACCGAGTGGAGAGCAAAACTCCCACTCGGGGGCTTAGCTGCAGCCTAGTGCTCGCCTAAGTTTTTGAAAATCCTACCGAGTGGAGAGCAGGCCTCCCACTCGGGGGCTTAGCTGCAGCCCAGTGCTCGCCTAAGTTTTTTGAAAATCCTACTGAGTGGAGAGCAAAACTCCCACTCGGGGGCTTAGCTGCATCCCAGTGCTCGCCTAAGTTTTTTGAAAATCCTACTGAGTGGAGAGCAGAACTCTCACTCGAGGGCTTAGCTACAGCCCAGTGCTCGCCTAAGCTTTTGAAAATCCCACCGAGTGGAGAGCAGTCCTCCCACTCGGGGGCTTAGCTGCAGCCCAGCGCTCGCCTAAGTGTGTTGAGGAACAAGTCGTTTGCAATAAGCGCTTCATCCTAGCCTGCAAAAGACACCTCAAATCAGATGCAAACATATTCAACGTCGAATTCAAGATTCAAATAATGTCTTACGGAACCAGAAGTGCTAAGGCGCTAAGCCCGTTAAGGTTTATCGGTTACAAAAACCACTCGGCATTCCGAGGCAAATTTAAAGTATCAAGAACAGAAGTTTTTTACCCCTCCTGCTGAGGGCTGGAAGGCGCAACAAATTCGTCCAGGTCGATTCCATCTGCGATCCGAGTGGCGGCAGCGATGAAGGTCTCCATGAAGGATCGGAAATCATGCTTCTTGGTATTGGCCACTCGGAGGGCTTCCAGCTTGTCCTCTCGCGCTTCCTTGCAGTGGACACGGGCCAGAGACAGAGCAACATCCGCACCGCACCTGGCAGAAGACTTATTCCATTCTTGCACTCGACTTGGAACATCATTCAGTCCAAGTCGAGTCATCAAAGACTCGAGGTCGTTCTGAAGCATCTCCCCTGGCCAGAGTGTTGTCTTGATGCGGGAAGTCGTGACCTTCAGCCTTGCAAGATAATCGACAACAACAGCAACGCGAGACTCAAGTCGGAGCACATTCATGGCGACCTCATCCTTCACAGGAGAGTTGATGGGATCTAGGTTCGTCTCCAGTCGACCAGTCTCCTCTTCAAAATTCTGGGAGAACTCTGCAAGCACAACCCCAAAGTCAAGACAACAGTCTGAGGGCGAGATCATAGTTAAAATGTCTGTTTGTTACCAAAGATTACCTTCGAGCATGAGGAATAGCTTCTTGGCGAGTCTTCCCAGATAGGCCTCCAGATCATTCTTCTTTCCCACCAACTCGCTGGCCTTGTCACTCAAGGCAATCATGTCATTCTTCAGTCGACTGGCCTCCTTGTTGGCCGCATCAAGAGCAGCTTTCAGATTGGTATTTTCCTCTTCAAGCTTGGTGATTGAAGCCAGCTTCTCATCTGTGAGCTTGGTCTTCTCTAAAGCCGCTTTCTACGCCTCAGCCAAGTCAAGGTCTTTCTTCTTCAGAGCATCCCTCAGTTTGTCTGCAAAGTCACAGTGAGATCAGACTCAGAAATAGACAAGAAGCAAAAGCAGTCATCGAGGTTCTCACCAAACATACCTTTTGCCTCCTCCTTTGCCTTCGTGAAGTTCTCCCGGACAAGTTTCAGATCAAGTTTGAGCTGGATATGCTTGTTCTCTAACTCAATATAACGAGCTGAAAGCTCACAAGATTTCTACGAAGAATCAATCGACAGATGTCAAAGACAGATCACTTCCGAGTGACTAAGGAAAAAGCGTAGTACTTCTAAGACTACAACCGAATATAAACATTCGACCGTAGTCTCGGGGACTACACCCAGTGGGTGCACTCAGCGTGCCCCCACTAGTTCTGTCAGTTAGAGTCGATCAGTCGACCAACAAAGACAGAAAGGCTAATCGCCAATAGATAGCCACAAAAAAAAGAGAGACATGTGTTCTTCAGACTATAGTCGACTACCAGCAGTCGACCACAGTGTCGGGGACTACACCTAGTGGGTGCACTCAGCGTGCCCCCACCGGCCTATGATTCCATTCGACCTAATCGAGTAAAGAAAAAGCTTAAGGCATAAAGACTATGGTCGACTGCCAACATTCCACCATAGCCTTGGGGACTACACCCAGTGGGTGCACTCAGCGTGCCCCCACCGATACAGAATTTCAATCGACACACCCAGTGGGTGTATGACAGACACTAAGATTTTCAGAAAGAAAGATTTTCAGGTATCATATCCTAACAGAACAGGCGGTGATCGACTAACCTGAACATTGCTATGGAGAGCTGAACTGGCGTCATAGGCCGCCTGGCTGGCGTCTCGGATTGCCTTCACTTGCTCCATCATGACCCTTGCCTTTCATATTGCTTCCTTAGCAGCGCTTGCTTGGTCTTCTGGGACGTGGTGGGTCGAGAAAAGTGAAGGCTGAGCAGCACTCGACGACGAGGGGCGAGCACTCGTCAGTGGCACCGCAAAGGAGACGGTAGGCCGAGTGACGTTGTCCCCCTCCACAACCAACGTCTCGGGTGCTGACACATCCTGAGTCACCTTGCCAGCAGACGCTTTCCTATTCCTCCTCTGCCTCAGTGGTTCCTCGTCATCATCGTCAGGAAGGTCAATAATGACGTTAGGTGGAGCTGCAGAAAAGGGTCAAAGTTAAAGACAAAGGTCCAACCGACTGAAGACGGAACTATAAAAGTCATACCAGGTTTTTAAGTGACAGCATCTTCCATTTCGTGATCTTCAGGTCTGGTCGAGGTATCAGAAGTAGCAGCACTGCAATTCCAGAAGTCAGTCGGTCAGCCCACAAATCGACCAAGAATAAAATCCATGTGAAACAAGAAAACCCAAGTTGCACCATTACCCTGAGATAGTGGGGATCACCATCTTCATCTTCGGCAAGACCTTCGTCGGCTTCGACGGCGCCACTCGAGATTGCTTTGGGGCCTTCTCAGTCGGCACCAGAGAAGTCGTCCGAGGACGCTTGGTCGACTGCGTGACGGACACAACCCCCTTACCACGCTCAACTGCAGGGTCATGGGCAAGCTTCGAGCGCCTTTCAGAACGGGGAGGTGCAACTTCCTCCTCCTCTTCCTCTTTCTCCTCATCAGAGTCATCATCTTCATCATCGTCATCACCATCCGAATCCCACTCCTCCGGGCTTTAGCCCCCATTTCCTTCCTCCTCCTCAGTCGGTGCCTGCGCCCCATTGGGCATCGAGTACAACTCAGTGGTGGCCTGACAAACAACGAAACAAGGCAAAGGTTAATCGACCGATTGGCAGCAAAGCAAAATGAATGAAACAGGATCCCCACCGGGGGTAAGTGGTCATACCGTGTCTGGTTGATAAGACTGGATAAGTGGTGGAATCCTCCTAGCCCCACGAGGGTTATCTTTGTTCCCCGTGATGGCAGTCATCCACCTCTCCAGTGTGGCATCGTCGACCTCCTCTGGGTGGACCCGAGTGGTGACTTCAGTACCAGAGTACAACCACATCGGGTGACCTCGGTACTGGAGCGGCTGAATGCACCGTCGAAGAAAAACCTCCAAAAGGTCCATGCCAGTAACACCGTCGTGAATGAGTTGAACCACACGCTCAACCAACATTTTAACCTGAGCCTTTTCTTCTGGAAGTACCTTTAGAGAAGATGGCTTGTTCATTCGGTCCATGGAGAACGGAGGAGACGGTCACCGATCGCCCGGCGTCGGTGGTCTTGGCGAGAGAACAGTCGATCGCCACCCTCTAACCGACTCGGGAAGGGTCATGGCTGGAAAAGCACTCTTACTCCTCATTTGGATCCCAAGGCCACCACACATCTGGATAACCTTGGTCCTCTCATCATCCGGACTCACCTTTTTCATTGTCTGAGAGCGACAAGTGAATATGTGCTTAAAGAGACCCCAGTGCGGCCGGCAGCCCAGGAAGTTTTCGCACAGAGACACAAAAGCGGCAAGGTAGGCTATGGAATTGGGAGTGAAATGGTGGAGTTGTGCCCCAAATAAGTTCAAGAACCCACGGAAGAAAAGATTCGGTGGCAGAGAGAATCCGCGATCTACATGAGTGGCTAAGAGAACACACTCACCCTCCAGCGGTTGCGGTTGCCATTCGGACCCCGGAAGTCTTGCTGACCCATGGGAGATCAGTCCCTCATTGGACAGATCGTCGAGGTCCTTCTGGGTGATGGTCGAGCGGATCCAATCTCCTTGGACCCAACCTTGCGGTAGGTGGGACCACGACGAGGATCCACCCTGACTGGTCGCTCTCCCCTTCCCTTTCGCTGTCGCCGTAGCCTTCTTCGCTCGCTCCAAGGCCGCCGTCTTCTCCTTCACCATCGTTGTCGTCGAGGCGTGCGAGGAGCGGATGGGCGGAGGAAGAAGAGGGCGCAGCGGGCGAGGTTGAGGAAGGTGGGGAGGGGAATGGAGACGCACTGTTCAAAAACCGCCGTCTGGCACTTTATATAAGGGCACTTCCGAGTGGTCGATGTGTAGGCCCAGCGATCTGTCAAATCCAAAAACGATCATGTAGCGATCGTGGCGAAAAAGGCGGCACGGAAATCGAGGTGCCTCCGTCTTATCCCATCCGAGTACCGCGGACCTCTCCGCTTCGCGCGCTTCCCAAAATTCGGATCCCACGAAATCCGCTAACAGCAGAGCAACCTGTCAGACGGTAGATTTCCCGCGATCCGTCGCTCGGAGGTCCACCAAGTTCAAAAGTTCACTCGACAGAGGAAAAGAATGGATCAAGGCGACTGAAAGAAAAGTTGATGCCATCGCTAAACAAGGTCGTTGATCCAGAATATGACATACTCAGAACACGGAAAATAGGTCGGAAAAATTATCAACTCCTTCCTCACTCAAACCTCGATACATTCAGGGGCTAATGACGAAGTCATGTACCTAGGGTAGGGTCATGGACCTGTCCAAGGTACCCTCTCCAAGGAGATCTTTAGACGAAGTTACCTTCGAGTCGACCAGGAGAGACTCCACTCGACGGACTCGAAGACACTCGACCATGAAGACTCACTCGACCACTAGGAGATCAAGAGCCACTCTGCATCCAAACGGTCTGTAATTAAGTAGTCTTTATGGCCATGATGACACTTTATGTAAGGCGTTATAGGTAACACCTGGCCTTAATGTACTTTAAACCCTCCGCTGCGTGGGCTGGCTGCGGTCCTGGCAGACACTATATAAGCCACCCTCCGATGGCGTAAGGGTTCGCACCCAGAACTCATACACATATAATCCAATCGACCGCCTCCGGCCCGAGACATAGAGTCATTACTTCCTCCGAGAAGGGCCTGAACTCGTAAATCCCTTGCGTATACAACTACTCCATAGCTAGGATCTTGCCTCTCCATACCTACCCCCCATTCTACTGTCAGTCTTAGTACCACGACACCGCCCACTTATCCCCCGCCCTGTGCGCAAGATTGTTATCTTGCGCTCGTCCTGTGTTTTTTTCCTGAAAATCGGCCAAGTCCCAGTTTTTGAACTTTATGAGTGCATCTTCGTCATAACATAACTTTTTGCATACTGCTCCATTTTGCGTGCTTGATATGTCAAATTGTTCATATCAGAGTGCTCTACATGCTAGTTGCATTTGCATGCATGTTACTGTTCATATTGATGCCTTAATCTTCATTGTGAAACTGCTAAGTGATATAAACTATTGGAATCTGTTGATTGTTAACATCATGTATGCATCTTGTGAGTGCCATAACTTTGTCTCTGTTGATGCTATAATGATGATCTTGATATGCACAGGTTCTGCTCTTCATGCTCTACATGTTGGTGTGCTCTGCATTCATGTTATGGTGCATCTTGATATCTTAATCTCTGTTGCAAAAGTGCATGTTGCTGTTAACTGCTGTAACTTGCTGATTTGTCGTTTTTGTTGCATTTTGTGTGTGCATCCTATGAGCATGATGTCTACATGTTTTAGGAGCATAATCATGCCTTATTTATAGGGGTGCAATCCATGTATTTTTATATGCCCTGTAGTGAGTGCATCTAGCTTGTGAAGTGGGCCACTTGCTGTTAATGTTTTGTCAAGTATATTTCTGTCATATCATATTGCCATGCTTGCTTGATGCTACTAATTAATCCATGCATATTCTGGAGATGCTTAGTTGACATGTTTTGTTGTCCATGCTATGCTATATCATGACATGCCTTTTGATGCCTTATTTATGTCCTGTAGCATACGTTGTCATTGCCATGAACATGCCTACATGCTATTCTAGATTTCTGTTAACTTCATGATGCCTTGTTGTGAGCTTGATATTAGTTGATACATGCCTATTCTGGAGATGCTCCAATTACATGTTGTGAAGTATGCTATGATTACTCTGTTCAAGTGCCATGGTTGTTAATTTTGGAGATCATATGCCTCTGTTCCATGCTTGCAAACATGCTATCATAATGTTGCCGTTTTACACTTGCTGAAACTGTAACATTCAATATTGTCTTGTTGGTTCCAACAAATCCATGAGCCATATGTATATTATGCCATGATGTTATTTGCTATTTGTTATGTATACTTTGATTCCATGCCCTTGGTTGCTAGATATAGTTGTTGTAGCATCTTTGTTTCATGCCCTGCCATCATATTAACTCTGCTCATGCATATGCTCCTGTGTTATAAAGTTGCTTTTTGCATTGATTATATTGGTTTAATCTTGAAGCCTATGAACCTGAACCTTAATGATATTTGAAGTATGTTATCTTTAGACGAAGTGCATGTCAAGTTTATGCTCATACAATTCCTGTAGCATGTTGTTTTGATGATTGTGAAGTGCCTACTTGCTGTTTTGGGCAGATTGTTTTTATATTGTTTTGGAGTGTATGTGTTGCACCGTTGCTCCGTTTTGAGCATGCCCTATATGAAACTTGCTTGATTTTGCATGTAGTTTCATATTATCGTGTTGCATCCATGTTTTGAGAGTGTTTTCTTGATGTTTGAATGCATTATTCATCAATGCAATGTTTGACTTGTTTTGCTCATATCTTCTATGCCGTAGCTCTGAACTAAATGAACATTATATGTAACTTGACTAGAATTTTGTGTAGATCATCTTGGTGCATCTTAACTTGAGGTTTAACTACTTGAACATAGTGTGTTTTCAGATCTGGACCAACTTCAAAAGTTGCATATGAGGACTTACCGGATTTGTTACATGTTGTTTCCGGCCTCATTTAAACTTGCTTTGATGTGATATTCTTGTATGCTTCAGCTCTTGCCATGAGTAGCATCATATAGCCTTTGTCATGCATCATGCTTGGTTGTGCATCATGTCGTGTTTATGTGTTGTGTGTTTACCATGTTGTTTGCTTCTTTCTGGTTGTGCTTCTTCTCGATAGTTCCTGCTTCGTTGCGATCGTGAGGATTCGTTCGACTACGCTTGGTTCGTCTACGCTCGTTCGTCTTCTTCATGGACTCGTTCTTCTTCCTAGTGGGATTTCAGGCAAGATGACCGTTACCCTGGATCTCACTACTATTATTGCTATGCTAGTTGCTTCGTTCTATCGCTATGCTGCGCAACCTATCACTTGTTTATCAAGCCTCTCAAATTGCCATGCTAGCCTCTAACCTTTTCACCCTTCCTAGCAAACCGTTGTTTGGCTATGTTACCGCTTTTGCTCAGCCCCTCTTATAGCGTTGTTAGTTGTAGGTGAAGTTGAAGATTGCTCCATGTTGGAACACGATTATGTTGGGATATGACAATATCTCTTATTTTAATTAATGCATCTATATACTTGGTAAAGGGTGGAAGGCTCGACCTTATGCCTGGTGTTTTGTTCCACTCTTGCCGCCTTAGTTTCCGTCATACCGGTGTTTATGTTCCTTGATTTTGTGTTCCTTATGCGGCTGGGTTTATGGGAACCCCTTGATAGTTCGCGTTGAATAAAACTCCTCCAGCAAGTCCCAACCTTGGTTTTACATTTGCCTAACAACCTATCACCTGTCCCTTGGGAGTAATTAACCTGAGGGTCATCTTTATTTTAAACCCCCCGGGCCAGTGCTTCTCTAAGTGTTGGTCCGAACTAGGCAGACTGCGGAGCCACCGCGGGGCAACTTGATGTCTGGTTTTACTCGTAGGCTGACCTATCCGTTGTGCCCTGAGAACAAGATATGTGCAGCTCCTATCGGGATTTGTCGGCACATTCGGGCGGTCTTGCTGGTCTTGTTTACCATTGTCGAAATGTCTTGTAACCGGGATTCTGAGACTGATCGGGTCTTCCCGGGAGAAGGAATATCCTTCGTTGGTCGTGAGAGCTTATAATGGGCTAAGTTGGGGCGCCCCTGCAGGGTATGAACTTTCGAGAGCTGTGCTCGTGGTTATGTGGCTGATGGGAATTTGTTAATATCCGGTTGTAGAGAACTTGACACTTGATTTAATAAAAAGGCATCAACTGCATGTGTAGCCATGATGTTCTCTTCTCGGCGGAGACCGGGAAGTGAACACGGTTTGGGTTATGTTTGGACGTAAGTAGTTTTAGGATCACTTCTTGGTCATTACTAGTTTGCGACCGTTTGCGTAGCTTCTCATCTTATTCTTGTATTCGTAAGTTAGCCACCATATCATGCTTAGACGCTGCTGCAACCCGACCACTTATCCCTTCCATACCCATTAAGCCTTGCTAGTATTGATACCCATGGTAATGGGATTGCTGAGTCCTCATGGCTCACAGATTACTACAACAACAGTTGCAAGTACAGGTAATGCGATGATCATGACGCGAGAGCGATGTTTAATTGTTTTGGAGTTCTTCTTCTGCTTCTTCGTCGTTCAGGGGATAGGTTCCTTGTCGGCAGCCTGGGCTAGCAGGGTGGATGTCGTTGAGTTTCTATTTGTGTTTCACCCGTAGTCGGATGTTGCTCTTGTGTATGATGATGTTGTATTCGTGTGGCATTGTATGCCTCTGGCATGTATCCCCAACTATTATGTAATGGTATGATGTAATGATATCCACCTTGCAAGAGCGTCTACAATATGCGCTTCTATCCTTGGTGGGACCTTTGAGTTCCTTTAGGATAGGGTCGCATATTGGGCGGGACAAGTTGGTATCAGAGCCTCGACCGACCATAGGAGCCCCCCTTCATTGATCGTAGTTGGCCATTGTCGAGTCTAGAAGAAAACTGTTTTTCGGAGTCTAGTTATATCGGAGAGTAGGAATTCTTTTACTCCTCAGCCCCTTGGTCGCTCTGGTGAGGAATCTTGATGTAGGTATTTTGAATTACTTATTTTCCTATTCAAATTTTCTTTAGGATCACGCGGTTTTTCCGATCGCTGGTTCTCAGCTCTTTTCATCCGGTGCATTTATCGTCAAGGTGATTCGACCCTCTTTGTTTTTGCAAGATCAATCCTCAGTTCTTTCTCAACGAAGTTGTTTCCCCGTCCTCAGTTGTTTTCTTTTCCCACCCGCCCACCCTTTTCTCTTCTCGGAGCAGGAGTCACTAATCGAGTATCCATCCTATTCATGCAAAGTCTTTGCATTCTTTCCTCAATTATTTCAACCGGTGTCTTTTCTATTCAAGTTATTCATCGGTTCCCCCTTCCAAGTTGCCTTGTTTTTCCCGCCCTCCCACCGTCTTATTCCCGGAGCCTAAGTCTCTTTCGAGCATCAATTTCATTCGTGCGGAACCTCTTCAGTCTTTCGTAAATTATTTCAACCGGTGAATTCTCATCTCGTTTGACATTCTTCATCTCTTTTTCTTCTCCGGCGGATTCAATTAAAGTTTTTTTTGGTGTTGATCGTATTCTTTTCCTTGGATAAAGTGTTTCCCCTGCTCATTCGCCTCTCGCCAGTTTATCCTTCCGGAGTGCTCAAGACATCTCAGGAGATTCGTCTGTGTTCGAATTAACTCGAGGTTATCACCTCATTCAAATATTTCATTTGTTCCGGTGCATCATCTATCTCTTCAACAATCCTTTCCAATGGTGTTTTTCTCTTCAATGGGCCCTAACCCACAGGTCTTTTCCCAGGATCTTACCTGACTCTTCTAATTTTCCAGAGCTATTCCTGAATTCTTTTCCAAGTCTGACGTAAAATGAATTCCATCAATCACATGCCTTCTCCATGATCAATTTCAACTTCTTTTCATTGTTGGCTCAACCTCTTCGCTTTTCATTCTCCTGGAGTATCTCAGTAATTTTGGTGGTGTTTCTCGTTGTCAGTTGAAGATCAAAGAAAGAATTTTCCCTCTAAATCTTGCCCGTCCTCTCGAAGATTCGTGGTTCTAGTTTCATGCTATCCTCTTGAATTATTCTGTTTGTCAGTTATTTTTTCTTACCCATCCGAAGTATGTCAGGAGTTGTTTTCCGTTTCTTTTCACCGGAGGCCATCATTCCAGAAGAATTCTTCGTCCTCACATTTCAGCTACCATTATCCAATTATCCTGGCGCTTCATTCAAGTGTTCTTTAATCAGCTCGTGATCTCTTTGTTCTTTTGCATCTAAATCCCCTCAAGCATATTGGTTCTTCTAATTCTTCTCGGGGATTCATTCTCTTTCATCAGCCATTTTCGAATTCTTACGGTGGTTCATTCAGATTCTTTTTCCTTTGTTATCATATCAATTCATTCGTTCTTTTCAATCCTAGCGGTGGTTCATGAAGACTTTCTAAAGTTTTGCGCCATATACCCCTCAATCCTTTCCAATAAGAATAAGTAGTATGCAAATCCATTGATTGTCATCAATTTAATTTGATGAAGGATAAGCGTACAATAAATCTTATTTTTCCTCGAAGTAATTAATCCCTTCCTTCAGAGTTTGTTCATGATGAATAATCTCTCGGTTTGAAGTGTTTTCATCTTTTCTTTTCCGGAGTTCAAATTTTCCTCGGCCATTTCATCGGAACCTCCATCTAAACCACCGCAAGGCTCATCTTATTCTTTCATCCTTCATTCTATCTCATCATCCTTTTGTCACCGGAGTTCTTCATGGTGATTCTTCATGATTTAATTCATTCTTCAATAGTTCATCAAGATTTTGTTGGAGGAGTTCAAGTATCTTTTCTTCCCGTGTCGGTGTACTAAAGTAGGGGTACCTTAGTATCCCGAACTTGTGCACGGGCAGTCGCAGCGCCCCGCGGCAAGGCTTGCCGGGTGCCCGCGCGGATCCTCCGTAGTTCCTATTGGAGCCATTCAAGAACAAAGTGTTTTAACTGAGAAGACAAGGCCCCGGCAAGAGGAGCTTGCCGGGAAGGACAAGGCCCCGGCAAGAGGAGCTTGCCGGGAAGGCCAACCAAGGCATTTCAAGAAACTTGCCCTGACGCCCAAGGCCCCAAGAAGACCCGGCGAGCGACAAGCTTCTGGCGCGACAAGACAACGACCGCGGCAAGGCGCTTGCCGCGGCGAAGCCACCACTCTGTGCCCACGCTCTAGCGCATCCGTCGACGTGTCGCCACAGGACCGTTCCAGGCGCACGTGAAAGTGCGTTATATCGACTAGAGGGGGTGAATAGGCGATTTTTATGAAATTCTTCACTGAGGAATTTGTCGGTGAGGAAATTCCTTAGCGAAGAACTACTAGCAGCGGAATATGTACTCGAGGTAAACATAACAGATACACACATAGTCAAGATGATGAAATGAAGACTAAGAACAGAGTACGGAAAGCGTAAACACAGGATAACAAGATGAAGACAAACAAATCAAGAAATTGAAGCGAGGAATTTGTGAAAGTCTTGACCAAAGTCTTCAAGCACAGATATGAACAACATGCAACACGTAATGAGGGAATGGATGAGTTGAGGAAATAGAACTAGTCGGTTGGTCAAGACAATGATTTGGTAGACCAGTTCCAACTGCTGTCTCGGTTATGCGTCGGTTGGAGAGGTGAGTATTTAAACTCGAGGACACACATCCGGACACCCGCCTCTCGAGCCGCAACTCAGACACCCAGTCCTCACTGTATTCTCCTTGAACTAAGACCACGCAGGCCTCGTCCAATCACTCGTGGTAAGTCTTCAGGTGACTTCCAAACCTTCACAGACTTGGTCACTCGGCGATCCACAATTCCTCTTGGATGCTCTAGACCTTGACGCCTAACCGTCTGGAAGAAGCACAGTCTTCAAAGGTAACAAGCGTCGGATCCACGCAGGATCAATTTCTTCAGTGATGCTCAATCACTTGGGTTTGTGGGTTTGGTTTTGGGATTTTCCTCACTTGATGATTTTCGCTCAAAGTCCTCGGAGGATGGGTTGCTCTCAAATGACAAGTGTCAAGTTCTCTCGGAGCAGCCAACCAACTAATGGTTGTAGGGGGCGGCTATTTATAGCCTAGGGAGCAGCCCGACATGATAAGACATAAATGCCCTTCAATGATATGACCGTTAGGTGGATAAGGTATTTTGGTCCGCCGGCGCGCAACACAGCAACGGTCGGAAATTTGACTCTCAAAGTCCTCAGGGCTATCATGTTCCTCACTGTGTAGGCAATTCGCACTAGCGAATTCCTAACTCCTCGATCGAGCAAAGTCCTCGGTGAATGTAAGAACCGAGTCTCATCATTGATGAATTTGGTGAATCTGTATGAGATTTCCAATGGCTTCACTCGAAGGGATTGGTAGGTGTAGGATTTTGAGTTGAGCATCACATGGAAATTTTTCCTTAGTATTTCCTCGACCCCCTTTAACGAAAGGTGTTTCCTTTGACTCAAGAAAGAGAAAATGAAACTACGAAAACAAAAGTCTTCACGCTTCATATTCCTCGAATGAATATCAAGTCTTCATGGTCACACCAATTTCTTCACTTTCAAAGTCTTGAAAGTCTTCGAATATCAAAGTCTTCATTGAAGAACTTCATTTTAGGGTCGACATTCCTGTAAATATCAAACTCCTCATAGACTTATAGACCTGTGTACACTCACAAGCGATCAGTTACTTAACCTATAAGTCTTCAATACACCAAAATCACTAAGGGGCACTAGATGCACTTACAATCTCCCCATTTTGGTGATTGATGACAACATAGGTTAAGTTTTCAACGGGATAAACATATGAAGTGTAAATACGATATTGAGGAATTTGATTGCAAGATATAGAAGAACTCCCCCTGGATGTGTGCATAATGAGGAATTTGCTTTTGAGGCAATGCACATTTGAAGAATTTAATCATGGAGATCTCCCCCTATATCTTGTAATTCATACACGCATTTGATATGTAATATGAAGAATTTGAAATGCATGATGAAATATGGTGCCTGATGAGATTCAGCATGCGTGCAATGATATTAACGAGGAATAAGCATGCAGAATAACACATCAAAAGTATCAGAGCACAGTGCAAGTCAGCACAATGCACCGTTCAAAAGTATCAGGGCACCATCGGACTTAAGATTACAACTCGATCCAATAAAAGTTTCGGAAGAACGAGAGTTGTAACTTAACAAAAACACCCATAGTATAAACCCGCTTGAAGACTAACTCAGATTTCTCCCCCTTTGTCATCAAATGACCAAAAGGATCGAAATTGAGGACTAACGCCCCTGAAGATATTCAAGTTGATGGAGGAGCGCCGTTGTCGGGTTGTTTGTTGAAGTAGGGCTGCCGCAGTTGTCGCCCAAATCTTCATATTCATCGGTTTCACGCGATGAAGAATAAGAGCTGGCCACCGATCGGGAACTTTGACTCTCTTGAATTTCTTGGAGGTGGTGCGACATCACCAAAGCTTCACTCAAGACCCATAGTCTTCAATTCTTCTGCGGAATATACATGATTAAGAACAGCCAGTGCGGTTGAGAGTTTCATGAAGGTAGTAATGGTTTTCTTCACCGCATTATGCGTTGAGGTCATGTTGTGAAGAATTGCAGCAAATTGGCGCTTCACCCATTTCGATTATGCTCAACCTTCCGATGAAGACCGAGGAGTAACTCACGATCGGTCATCACCACGGTGCGATTGCTTGAGGCTGTTGCTTGGTTGAGGTATTTGCGGCAGTGTCATGCGTTGCAGAATCGTCATTGGTGGAGTAAGATGCAGCCTTGCGAAATTGACCATCCAATGGACGAGTGCCTTCATCAATTACAGTTGCTGCCTTGCCCTTATCATCAGATGATGAAACTGGTCGCTTGAGGACTTCAATGGGCGGCAAGTAGCTGCCATGATTGAGTGTCACCTTGTAGTTGATGAATATCTTGCCCTTATGAATCTCATGATCCAAGGCGCATATGGCTTCATCTCAAAAGGTGACATTGCAACATTGGCCAGAGTCCTCATGAAGAAATCATGGAAATTGACAGGAATGCCATGAATGATATTGAAAAGCATGTTCTTCATGATGCCTACGACATCTTCTTCATTTGAGTCGTGGCCTTTATGGGACTCATTGTCTTCGTCAAGATTCTATAAACAGTCCGAGGCACATACAAACAAATCCTTGACGAGGAATTTGGTTCGAGGGGATTGACCGGCTTCAAGTGGCTTCATAAGCACTTGCATAAAGTGATCGACAATTCGTGGTCATTGTAGATGCAACGTCTTGATTCATGGGGAGGATCAAGAGGAAGGACACGGCAATTCATTCTTTGGTGCCTTGTAGTGAGTATTCTCGTCATCCAATCCAATACCCATGAGTTGATATCTTCAAAGATCTCCGGTGATGTGCGGGGTGGCATAGAATCAAGAATGAGTTCTTCATTCGACCACATATATCGGTCAGAAGTTCAGCAGTTCTACATCGTGAAGAACACGAGTCTTGGCTCAAGCACGGTAGTGATTCCATATCCACATGAGGAATATGCTCATGGTCGAAGATCTTGTCCTTGTCAAATAGCACCGAGGAATAGAAGTTTGCTTGTGTTGGAGTCCGAGCGTCTTTTCCTCATTCGAGCAGAGTCATATGGATTATAAGCGATGAAGAACACGTGCTCGTAAAAGAAGTCTTCAGCCTTGAATTTTTGCTTGCTTGAGAACGGATTCTTTGGCTTGGGCAGAGGAATATCGTGATTTGCAAGACAACCTCGTGAATCGCGATCTCGTGTTCTTCAGTCGAGGAATTTCTAGTTCCTCTCCTTGTGCAGTTTGAGGATCAGCAATGGGTTCTTCAGCGCTAGTGGCTGGAATTTCTTCATTGAAAGATGAAGTGGGATGAGTTTCTTCAGAGCCCATTTGAATAGTTGTAGCCGGGGACAGAGGAACTTGTTGAAGCGGAGTGAAGAGAGGAGTATTGGGATGCTGACTTTCCCAAAAGTCATCGTTCATCACTGGTGTAGTGCATCCAATATCCACGTCTTCGTCTTCTTTTTCAATTTCCTCAACACTTGCCTCTTCAGCTGTGAACTAAGGCACGGGTGAGGAAATAACTGGGGTTGAAGGGAAAGCTTCCACTTCAATTTCTTCATCAAGCTGTTCTGAGGTAGCAACAGATTGATTTTCTTCATCAGATCCGCTTGGGATCTTGTAATCTTCTCCATAAGGAACTATCATCTTGGACGACATGGAGGAAATGGGAATGGCATCAATAGGATTTTCAATTGAGCTAGTCATTGGCTTCATTTTCTTCGCAGCCGAAGAATTTGACGCAGCTGATGCCTTCCTCTTCTTCACTGCAGCTCGTTCTGCAGCCTTTGTCTTCTTCACTTCATAGGCAGAAGGAAGAATTGGAGTTGGTGTTGGTGCAGGAGGAGCCGAGGATTGTGGTACAGTTTCTTGCGAATCGGTGCAGATTGCCTGCTTCTTCAGATTCTTCAGCGCACCACTAGTGGATGCCCAGGAATTTCTTCAAGAATGGAATGGAGTCATCAATACGAACTTGTGTTCTCAAGACGCTGAAAGTCATCAGCGATCTTGGCATGTTCTTCAAAGAGGTGAGCGAGTCTTCACCGAGGATTTTCTTGTTGCGATGGAGCTGCAATAGTTGACATTTTCTTCGTCGATTGACGAATCTCACCTTGGCTCCTTGCCATTCAGCATTGTAAGCTTCAAATCCTTGCTGAGGGCTTGGATTTCAGATTGAGCTTTGAGAAGTTCTTCAGGAGTCAAGTTGACTAAGTTCTTCCTCAGAAGCTTCTCCTTTCTGGCTTTTGTTCTCTTCAATTCATGAACCTTTTCAAATTTCCATTTTCTTCAGCGATGAAATGGTTAAGCATATGACTTTGACCAGAGTCGATGGAGATCCGGTATAGGAGTATTTGGATCCTGATGCCATAGGTCAATGAAGTCAAGGATCTTCTTTGGATCCAACAGCAGAGGCACACTTGTTCTTTTGGCTCTAGCGGCCTTGGTCAGTCTGTCTCTGATGATTTCTTCAAGTTCCTCATCAGAGGCTTCATCATCAGAAGGTACATTGAATGAAACCTGTTTCTTCTTTGGACTTGGCCGAGGACCGCGCCCCATTGTTGCTTTTGTCTTCAGAGAGTGGGGCTGTTGAGGACATTGGTGCGGTGAGGAACTAGCCGAGACACGAAGCAATTGAGAAACCCCGAGTCCTTTGAAAAGTAGCCGATGCACGGTGTTGAGGACTTGGAGGAGCTGCCGAGGATTTTGAATGAGCAGCAGCAGATCGAGGAATTTGCCATGAGGGCGCTGGCCGAGGAACTGGGCCGTGAGGGCGCTGACGGTGAAGCACTTGGCTTGCGAGCAGGCTTCTTGGCATTGATTTCTCGGCTTGACCGAGGGCTCAAAGAAGCAGCAGCAGCAGAATCCTCATTGAATTTTCTCACCGCCTCCTTGGCCTGTCTTGCCAATTTGGCTTGACGCTGGACCATTCTTCAGAAAGTCTTCACCACTCTTGATGCTAGTGGGATCGCGACTTGGCAGTGCGGTGGAGCTCTTGGGCATGGAGGATTTAAAGCGAATTTCCTCATGTACTTGGGAGTAACATAGCGATATTCCCTCCATTCTCGTGCCCATCTTCTTTCTATCCTCTCAGTCGCAAGACTTTGCGCTGATTTTTGGTCTCCTTGCCAAACTTGGATTCATCGGTGTGTGAGAGTCTTTGTATATTTCCTCAGAATTTCAAAGGAAGTCATGACTTCGGTTTCTTTCCTCCCTTCGTGGTCTCTTGCCTTTCGCCATTTTCTTGGTGAGGAATTTGAACAATAGAGCACTCAAGAAGTGTGCAGTTTTTCTTCGAGGAACGCTGCAAATGAGTTAAGTTGATGAGAACCTAGTGATTCAAAGGCGGACATGAGTACTGTGAGCAGAGTGTAGGTGCGAGGAATTTGGAGAGGTCAAATGCGTTCTCAGAAGATTTTTCAAAAGGAACAAGTTTTGAGGAATTTGACCAGTTGAGCCTTGAGGAATTTTACTAAGCATTTCGTCTTAGGTTCCAGAGTTGTACAGATTGAAAATCCGCACAATTGAGGAATCTTGAAGAAATGAATGCTTAGAGAGATAAATCAAGAGCATATAGTGTGTGAGGTGTTCATATGTGAAGATTTGAAGAGCAAAACACCTTTGAAGATTTTCAGAAAGATTTGAGAATCAACGCGAGTAACAAAAATGATTTTTAATTACCCGAACTGAAGAACACGACGAACAGGAGTGAACTGTAGTGAAGTTCGTCACGTTAGATCTCCCACGCCCTAACTTGGCAGAGGGAGACGGCTACGGCGGCGGCGGAGTGAAGATTTCCGCGTCCAGTGCGAGTACGACGGCGATGAGGTCGAGGCAGTGAAGCTTTTCCTCACCGGCGGCAATGGAGTAGCGGCGGCGCTAGGGTTTGAGGAGAGCTCGAGCGAGAGACGGCGGTCGAGCGGAGTAAATGAAGTGAGAAGGGTAGAGGGGTATTTATAGCCACGGTGAAAAATTGTTCGCCCGAAGATTTTGGGACGAACGTGCCCCTGCCCTTTCTCCTTCACACGACATGTGCCACCCACGTACTGTGCAGATGAGATCGTGTAAGATCGTGGGTGATTAAACTAATACATCGTGGGATGCGGATCGGTTTGAGCGGTAAAACCGAAAACTTGGATAAGATTTGTTTAAAAGTTTCGATTCGCAATTTCTTCATTGTCAAGGACCGGTGAAGACTTTGAACGCAGTTTCAATCGAACGCACATGAAGAATTTGTGAATAGATTGGATTGAGTATAGCATAGAGGGAAGGGTCCGATCACATTCACTTAGCGTAAATCGCAACTTGAAGAAATAGCAATAAGTGAATCTTGTAGAGGACATAAACTCATATATATATATATATATATATATATATATATATATATATATATATATATAGCCAATGAAGAAAAACGACGGAAACATTGAAGATTTTGCAAAGTTGAAGAATTTGAAAAAGCGAGGAATTTCAAAATGAGGAACTCAAATTGAAGATTTTCAACTTTTGTGGTGGCGTAGCTCATCAGATAAGAATGATGATTTCAGACACGCGCACAATTGTCGAGGGTTACGAGAATCAAATTCTTCATTAATTTCTTCACACTTAGAGTGTTATTCTTCATTGATTGAAGAAAACGTTTCTTCATGTGTTGCACATCTAAGTCATCAATTATGCATAAGGGTTAGGATGTGTGTCCTTTTCAAAGAACATTCAAGATTCTAAGATATTTAGCTCACACCGCAACTTGCTAAATCTCTTCTCATCCAAGGGCTTGGTGAAGATATCAGCTAGCTGTTCTTGATCTTCACATGCTCGATGGAGATATCGCCCTTCAACACATGATCATGAAGAAAATGATGACGAATCTAGATGTGCTTAGTCTTCGAGTGCTGCACTGGGTTGTGAGCAATCTTGATGGCACTCTCATTGTCGCAGAGGAGAGGCACATTCTTCACATTGACGCCATAGTCCTTGAGGGTTTGCTTCATCCAAAGCACTTGAGCACAAAGATGAGCCAGCAGCAATGTATTCAGCTTGGTGAGAGAGCGGTGATACGCAGATTCTGCTTTCTTCGAGGACCAATGGACCAAAGATCGTCCGAGGAAATGACAAGTGCCGATGTTGACTTGCGGTCCACACGATCACCAAAGATAGTCGAGTCGAATATCCAATGAGATCAAAAACAGAGCCCTTGGGGTACCATAGTCCTAGTGTTGGTGTGTGAGCTAGATATCGAAGAATATGCTTCACAGCCTTATGGTGTGATTCCTTCGGTGCAGCTTGAAACCGAGCACACATGCAAACACTAAGCATTATATCTGGCCTAGATGCACATAAGTACAATAAAGAACCAATCATGGAGCGGTATACCTTGTGATCGAAATCAATACCATTTTCATCAGTGCATAGATGGCCATTTGTGGGCATAGGAATTTTGACGCCTTTGCAATCTTGCATGCGAATTTCCTCAAGACATCTTTGAGGTATTTCTCCGAGATATGAATATGCCATTGCGCTCTTCGATTTAATTTGAAGACCTAAGAAGAATTTCAACTCTCCCATCATAGACATTTGATATTCTTCACTCATCATATAGGCAAATTCATCACTATATTGTTGGTTAGTACAGCAAAAGATAATATCATCAACATATATTTGGCACACAAACAGTTCACCATCATATGATTTAGTAAATAGAGTAGGGTCGAGTGAACCGGGTGTGAAGCCATTCTTCACAAAGAATTCCTTCAATGTGTCGTACCACGCCCGTGGTGCTTGCTTGAGGCCATAGAGAGCCTTATTGAGTCTCAAGACTTTGTCGATTCTTGGGATCTTCAAAACACGGGGTTGAGCAACATATACTTCTTCCTCAAGCTTACCATTGAGGAATGCACTTTTCACATCCATTTGATATAAGATGATATCATGATGGTTAGCATAGGCAAGTAAAATGCGAATAGCCTCAAGTCTAGCAACAGTGCAAAAGTTTCATCGAAATCAATTCCTTCAACCTGTGTGTAGCCTTGAGCTACTAGTCGTGCCTTATTCCTCACCACAAGGCCATTTTCATCTTGCTTGTTGCGGTAGATCCACTTTGTGCCAATGATATTATGCTTGCGAGGATCCGGGCGATTGACCAATTCTGGACATTGTTCAACTCGAATCGATGTAATTCTTCTTGCATAGCCTGAATCCACTCCGGCCCGTAAAAGCTTCATCTACCTTAGTGGGCTCGAGATAGACACAAAAGCATAGTGCCCACAAAAGTTAGATAAGTGTGAGGCTTTTGAGCGAGTGAGAGGACTCGTGCGCTAATGTCATCGATGATCTTCTCCACTTGCACTTCTTTTTGCAACGCGTGGATGAGTTGGTTGACGCCGAGGATTTTGATCAGCATTTTCTTCAACACCATTTTCCTCATCATGTTCTTCAGTGCATCACTCGACGCTCTTCACGAACAGGATGAATTCTTCACAGATTCTTCAAGAGGAATGACATCCTCGCTGTTTTGAGCTTGATAGCATCCTCGGAGCTGGGTCATCTAACACGAAGGTAGGTGCTCTCTTTGCGAGCCATTAGTTTCATCGAACCGCACATCTACAGTGTCAACAATCTTGTGAAGAACAATGTTGAAGACTCAGAGGTGTGCGAGTCCTTCCAGAACCAAGCATAAAACCCTCATGTGCTTTCGGTGCAAATTTAGAATTGTGGTGAGGATCTCTAATCCAACATTTAGCACCGAAGACTTTGAAATAACTCACATTGGGTTTCTTGTCAGTGAGGAGTTCATAGGCAATCTTCTTGAAGAATTTGTGAAGATATACTCTGTTGATGATGTGGCAGGCAGTATCAATTGCATCAATCCAAAAACGCTGAGGTGTTTTGTATTCATCAAGCATAGTGCGAGCCATCTCAACAAGAGTTCTGTTCTTGTGCTCCACGACGCCATTCTGCTGAGGAGTATAGGGAGCAGATAATTCATGAGTAATACCAAGTTCATCAAGATAGGCATCGAGACCAGAATTCTTGAACTCAGTCCCATTGTCACTTCTGATATGCTTGATCTTCACACCAAAGTTGGTTGAAGCCCTCGAGGAAAATCGCTTGAAGACTTCCGCACTTCATGTTTGTAAGTAACAATGTGTACCCATGTGTATCGAGAATAATCATCAACAATGACAAAACCATATAGAGATGCATCATTAGTGACTGCTGAAAATGATTAGGTCCGAAGAGGTCCATGTGAAGCAATTCGAATGGACGGGTAGTGGTCATGATAGTCTTCGCTGGGTGCTTGGCCTTGGTCATTTTTCCGCTTCACACGCCCGCATAAGTGATCCTTGAGGAATTTGACATTCTCAATGCCAATGACATGCTTCTTCTTCGCAAGCGTGTTCAAATTCCTCATGCTGCATGACCAAGTCGTCGATGCCATAGATAGCCTTCGAAGCTTTTGCAAGTAGACACATGGCTGGTTGTGGTCCTGAGAGAAATCAACAATATCAGATCTCCTCTCCTAAAGCCTTCAAGACTTTGGAATTGTCACTTCCATAATCACAACACAATGATATTTGCCAAAGACAACAACCATATCAAGATCACAAAGCATTGAGATCGACATGAGATTGTATCCTAAGGACTCAACAAGCATGACTTTGTCCATGTGCTTATCCTTAGAGATAGCAACCTTACCAAGACCCAATACGACTTTTGCCTTTGTCAAGCAAATATGATATGCTTCAGAGGTGACGGTGATAAAGGAGCATCCATCAATAGATTCTTGTCACCAATCATGTGATTTGTACATCCACTATCGAGGACCCATTCGGTGGTTTTGGGTTGATCATCCTGCAGATGAATTAGTATAACTTACAATCTCATATGCTTCATCGGTGAAGAATATGATATCAAGTTCATCGATGAATTTCATCAAGCGAGAAGCAGATATAGCAAGATGAGGACGTGTGAAATGAAAGTTCATTTCATCATGATTCGCTGCGCCCTTTCGAGCATTTTGTCGGGTCCCAAAGAAATTCTTCAGACGTTAAAGCACGCCCGAGACTGACCCTGCAGAAGAGATTAGTTCTTTTTCTTCACCACCCACATCTGGAGGGGTGGCAAAGAGTTCATCATCCTGCGAGCACCATGTGAGAAAGGTGGCAAAGATGCCAAACCATTTCGCTTAGCATGAGAGAGGTTAGGGTATGCATATGAATAGGCAGAGTAATTCTTTGAGGACCTATGAACATAATGGTTTGAAGAATAATGCACATATTCATAGCTCTTAGCTTTGCCCTGCGAGACAGATTTGTTTGCACAATGATAATCATATGAGGACTTTGATCCAGTTGAGGAATTTAATCCTCGTGAAGAATTTGGTCCATATGAAGAATTTGATCTGGGGTTCCTATTCTTCACAGGTGGTGTCATGAGGACATTCACCTGAAGACTTTCAACACAACTTTTGGGAACCCAGATTTTCTTCATAGGGGAACCGTTCCTACAGTTAGTGCCAACATATCGAGCAAATACTTTACCATTCTGATTTTTGAACAGTTTATAGTTGGAGTCCAATGACTCATCAGAAGAATGAGGAGATTCACATGTAAAGCCGGATAAGTTAGATGGATCAATGGAGGTCCTTTGCAGCAACCCATGAGGTTTTGGGATACCGCTCAGCTTCCAATATGTTCCATCGGCATTGAGTTTCCTCTCAAAGGCAATACCTCTTTCCTAGGGTTTCGTTGAGGATCTGCTTTTGAGCACATCACAAAGTGTCTGATGCCCTTTGAGGCTTTTGTACATGCTGTCATGTACAATTCCTTCAATTTCTGCATTGTCAAGTGATACTAGCAAAGTCCTCAGATGAGGAATTAGTAATAGCAGAGGCAGATGAAGAATTTGTAACAGTTGAAGCACTTGAACATTCAGGTGAAGAATTTGCAGATTCACGTTCAATGCACTTTAGGCATGGAGGAACAAATTCTTCCCGAGAAGCGCTGATTTGTTGAGCTAGTAATGAATCGCGCTCCTTCTAGGGGCTCGACATCCTCGGCCCCTTTCCCCGTTGTTGTTTCATAGCAATTTTAGCAAGTTTAGAGTAGCTAGGCTTAAGATCCTCATCAGATTCATTTTCACTAGAGTCAGAGGAGTTGTATTTGAGTACCTTAGCTCCTTTTGCCATGAAGCAATAGGTGGGAGCGTAGCCATCATTATCTTCAGTATGCTTGTCGGTGGAGTCAGTTTCTTCAGTGTTGAAGATGGACTTGTCGATTTAAAGAAAGAGTAACGGCTAGACTCGCCACACCAGACTCAGATTCTTCAGACTCCTCCTCTTCATCATTTTCCTCAGATTCAGCTTCAGAGTCCATTTCCTTGCCAATGAATGCCCGAGCTTTCTTGGAGCTGCCCTTCTTGTGAGATGAAGACTTTGATGGTTTTGAAGACGAAGATTTTGATGATTTCTTCTTCTTCTTCATATCATCAGAACTGTAGTCCTTGTATTTCTTCTTCTTCATTTCCTTTTCCCACTGAGGACAATCTTGAATATAGTGACCAGGCTTCTTGCATTTGTGGCAAAGTCTTCTCTTGTAGTCACTGGATGAAGAATCATTTCCTCTTGAGGATTTTCCAAAACGACCACGTCATGTGAACTTCTGGAATTTTTTCACAAGGAGAGCTAGATCCTGGCTCAGTTCTTCAGGATCACCAAGGCTACTACCAGAATCCTCACATTCGTGAGTCGACACAACCTTTGCCTTGAGGCACATGGTTTGCCATAGTTTGAGCCATAGAGATCTCTTTTCAAAGAAGTCGAACTCGTGAGTGTTAAGCCTTTCGAGGATATCGGCAGGATCAAGCGACTTGTAGTCAAGATGTTCTTGTATCATCGGCCCCAGAGTATCAAATGAGGAATCGTTTATCTCAGCAGCTTCTTCACAACTTCATGATCATGATGTCATGGCACCGAGGGCTTGAAGCTCATTTGAGATGTCAGTGAGGCGATCAAAGGTTTGTTGGACATTTTCGTTGTCGAGTCTTTTGAAGCGGTTGAAGAGATTCCAAAGATAATCAACTCGAGAGTCACGCTGAGTTGAAACTCCTTCATTTACTTTGGACAGCCTATCCCGGATAAGCTTAGCAGCTTCCAAAGCACTCACTCTTCCATACCGCCCTTTGCTCGATGGCCACAGATGATATTCTTCGCTTGAGAGTCGAGTTGTTTGAATCTCTTCACATCGGTAGCGGTCGGTGTTTGAAGGATGGGGACACCATTTTCCACAACATACCGTAGATCATTATCATTGCCTCAAGATGCATTCGCATCTTGTTCTTCCAAAGAGGGGTAGTCCGCTCCATCAAAGGTAGGACACCCACCGAGACCTTGATCATACCTGCGGTCGATATAACTAGAACTCCAGGTGGTTAAACCAAAATCACACAGAACAAGGGAGTACCTTGCTCTGATACCAATTGAAAGTGCGTTATATCGACTAGAGGGGGGTGAATAGGCAATTTTTATGAAATTCTTCACTGAGGAATTTGTCGGTGAGGAAATTCCTTAGCTAAGAACTACTAGCAGCGGAATATGTACTCAGAGGTAAACATAACAGATACACACATAGTCAAGATGATGAAATGAAGACTAAGAACAGAGTACGGAAAGCGTAAACACAGGATAACAAGATGAAGATAAACATATCAAGAAATTGAACCGAGGAATTTGTGAAAATCTTCACCAAAGTCTTCAAGCACGATATGAACAACATGCAACATGTAATGAGGGAATGGATGAGTTGAGGAAATAGAACCGGTCGGTTGGTGAAGACAATGATTTGGTAGACCAGTTCCAACTGCTGTCTCGGTTGTACGTCTGGTTGGAGCGGGTGAGTATTTAAACTCGAGGACACACAGTCCGGACACCGATCTCGAGCCGCAACTCAGACACCCATCCTCATCAGATTCTCCTTGAACTAAGACCACGCAGCCTCATCCAATCACTCGTGGTAAGTCTTCAGTGACTTCCAAACCTTCACAGACTTGGTCACTCGGCGATCCACAATTCCTCTTGATGCTCTAGACCTTGACGCCTAACCGTCTGAAGAAGCACAGTCTTCAAAGGTAACAAGCGCCGGATCCACGCATGATCAATTTCTTGATGATGCTCAATCACTTGGGTTTGTGGGTTTGGTTTTGGGATTTTCCTCACTTGATGATTTTCGCCAAAGTCCCTTGAGGATGGGTTGCTCTCAAATGACAAGTGTCAAGTTCTTCGAGCAGCCAACCAACTAGTGGTTGTAGGGGCGGCTATTTATAGCCTAGGGAGCAGCCCGACATGATAAGACATAAATGCCCTTCAATGATATGACCGTTAGGTGGATAAGATATTTTGGTCATGGTAAGAAGACAAGAACGGTCGGAAATTTGACTCTCAAAGTCCTCGGGGCTATCATGTTCTCATGTGTAGGCAAGACCTGGCGAATTCCTAACTCTCGCCGAGCAAAGTCCTCAATGAATGTAAGAACTGAGTCTCACATGATGAATTTGATCGAATCTGTATGAGATTTCCAATGGCTTCACTCAAGGGATTGGTAGGTGTAGGATTTTGAGTTGAGCATCACATGGAAATTTTTCCTTAGTATTTCTCGACCCCTTTAACAAAGACGGTGTTTCCTATGACTCAAGAAAGAGAAAATTAAACTACGAAAACAAAAGTCTTCACGCTTCATATTCCTCGAATGAATATCAAGTCTTCATGGTCACACCAATTTCTTCACTTTCAAAGTCTTCAGAAAGTCTTCAGAATATCAAAATCTTCAGTTGAAGAACTTCATTTTTAGGGGTCGACATTCCCTGTAAATATCAAACTCCTCATAGACTTATAGACCTACACTCACAAACGCATCAGTTACTTAACCTATAAGTCTTCAATGCACCAAAATCACTAAGGGGCACTAGATGCACTTACAGCACGTGGCGAGAAGCTGTGCAGCCAAGCGGTGCGAGGTGGCGAGTGGAGATGACGAGATGGCCATCGTGGCGAATGGTGGCGCCCCTAACGGTCGCTTTTCTATACTGTTTAGGTGACGCGGACGGGCATTAAATGCTCTTGTCCCCTGCCGTCAGAGTTAGGTAGGATGCACTGTAGAAGCAGTTGTACCTACCACACCTTTTACACTTTTACCCCTGCATGCGTTGCCAGCTGTCGGTGACCCCTTGAGCCTATAAAAGGAGGCCCATGCGCAACGTAGAAGAGGTTCGACTCATTCGAAACCAGAACACTCCCACGCCTCGAGCAAGAACATAATACAACCGCAAGGCAGCAGAGGAGTATTATCTCCGGAGAGCTCCGGTTGGGTAAAATCGCCGCGGTTTCGCCTTGATCCGCTCTTCAGGCGATCCCCGCCTCCCCGCCGACCGAAGGGGCCCTGCCCCATAGGTGTTCGTTTCACGACATCTATGGCGCGCCCTGTAGGGGCGCCGAGGTTGTGTGAACTCGATCCGGCGCTTACGCCGAGCCGATCTTCGCCATCTTCATCGACATGCCACCGAAGAAGAAGGCTTCGGAGGTGGCTGCTCCGTCCGCGTCGATCCTACCGCCACCGGAGCAAACGGGTGGTGGAGTAGACGCCAGCGGGCGAACGGGCGCCGGCTATGAAGCTCAAGCTGCCGCCAGGTCCAAGGACAATGCCGCGCAAACTTTGGCGTCCGTACATGCACCGCGCCCATCTCAGGAGGCGCGAGACCGACAGCGTCATGGTACTCGCAGTACCATACGCTCGTTGGATCAAGGTCGAGCCGGTGGATCTCGGGATGCTCAAGACCAGCACGCACGCCAGCCTGCTGGCACGAGCAAGACACGGTCGCCTGGACGGGATCCTGGGTCCTTCTAACATAGTTAGAAGTCCGAGCATATCCCGCTCCTCGCACCGTTTGCCACCGCCACCAAAGACTCCAGAAGAAGCGTTGGCTTGAGCCCAACTGCTCCTGGATTACCCTCCGACGGTGGACAAGATCAACGATTGGAGGGCCACCATTCAAAGCCTCATCGGCTTCGCCAACGGCGACACCCCACGTCAGCCAAATGTGTTGCAGCCGCGGCAAGATTGCCGGACGCGAGCCGATGGCGACAAGACCGGCGGGGGTGCAACCACCGTGCACTCCCCACCCCGAAGGCCAAGATCGCCGACTTGCCGGGTCAACCTCGACACTGACTCCACAGCGTCATCGGATCCGCGAGCTGGTCGCGATTAGCGCCAAGTTCTTCAAGAACGACAACAAGAAGACGCCAGATCAGACGAGCGACAAAGAGAAGCGGCGTCGGTCACGGACCAGCGCTGGCCGGGCCCATTGTCGATATGCATGCGCCAGGGAACCAGCGACTTGTCAGACGCTGTAGGTTGCCCTGCGTTCACTCGTGAGCTGCGGCAAGTCCAAAGGGCCCAAGACCAAGAACTTCAAGCCGATGTACCGAGAAGTATGATGGCAGGTTGCATCCGTCGGAGTTCCTCAAAGATCTACACCATCGCGGTGCAAAGCTGCGGGGACGCGACGACAAGATCCTTGCCAACTACTTCCCGCGGTACTCAAGCCCAATGTCGATCTCGCTCATGCACTTGCCGGACAACTCCATCTCCTCATGGGCGGATCTGTGCCATCAGTTTGTCGGCGCTTTCACGACGGCCACAAGCCCCATGGCCGGAGAGCGATCTTCATCTGCGCCGCCCGAAGGAAGGAGAACCCCGCAAGTATATTTAGAGATTCAGCCAAGTGCAGTGCAACATCCCAGATGTCCACCCCGCCGCGGTCATCAGCGCGTTCCATCAGAACGTGCATAACCGCAGGATGCGGGAGGAGATGGCGATGTGCAAGATAAGAGACGTCAGTGAGCTCTACGCCCTGGCCGACAAGTGTGCACGTGCTGAGGAAGGGAGGAAACTCCCTGGAGAGAACACAGGAGCAGGGGGGTCTGACAGTGAGGATGCTGCCCCGGCAAGGAAAAACCGGCGGCGGAATAACCGAAAAAGGAAAGGCAAAGATGTGCTAGCTGTTGAGCAGTCCGGCAACGGAGGTGGCGCCGACAAAGCCAAAGCTGGTAGTTCCAGCGAGGCTGTGGCGGCCACCGACAAGCAGGATGGCCCCGGCAAGCAGTATTGCAAGATCCACCGCACCAAGGGTCACGATCTCCAAAGCTGCAAGAAGGTTGAGCAGCTTGTTGAACAGCAGAAAGCTGAGTACGAACGACGCGACTAGGAGAAGGCCCAGGAAGGTACTGGTGGATCCAGCAAGAAGCGCCCCGGCCAGGAAGGACGCCGCGGCAAGGCCAAGCAGCGGCAAGGAGACAGGCCTACCCGCGGCCGCGACAAGGACGAAGATGACGATGACGACGAAGACATGGACGATGATGAGGCCGACGAGCAGGAGTTTCAGAAAGCCACAGAGGTACTGTGCGTTGACGGCGGTGCTTCTCTGCATACTTCGCACCGCCAGCTCAAACAGTGGGTGCGGGAAGTTAATGCAGCAGAACCACCCGTTGAGTCACGCAAGCCTCTAAGATGGTCCAGCACGCCTATCGTCTTTGACATTGAGGACCACCCTGATCGCATAACTGTGGTCGGGTGCTTGCCGATGTTGGTTTCACCAACTATCCGCAACCTCAAGGTCACAAAGATGCTAGTTGACGGCGGGGCCGGCTTGAACCTGATCTCCTCAGCGGTACTCAAGAAACTCCAGATCCCCGACAGCGAGCTCGAAGAGACCGGTACATTCCAAGGAATCAATCCAGAAGGAGCAAGTCAAGGGGAAGATCACGTTGCTGATGATATTTGGCAGCGAGCTGAACTTCGTGACGAGAAAGTCACTTTTGACGTTGCTGATTTCCCATTGCCCTACAATGGGATACTCGGCCGTCCAGCGCTCGCCAAGTTCATGGCAGCCTCTCATTATGCATACAATATGCTCAAGATGCCAGGTCCGATAAGTGTCATCTCCGTCCTGGCGACAAGAAAGATGCCCTTATATGCACCGACAAGATTTACTGGAAGCAGCAACTACAAAGAGATCGCGAAGACACTTGTCATTGAAGCTCCCAAGGGAAGAAGAAGACCAAGTCCGGCAAGAGCTCTGATGCCCACTCCGGCAAGCGCACCTCTTCGGAGTGCTGCGCTACCATCGAGGACGCACCATCGAGCTCCACCGGCAAGTGTAAGAAGGCGAAGGCAGCTCTGCCAGAAACCAAGAAAGTGGCCGCCAAGGAGGACGGCACTGGTGGTACCTTCACCATCAGTGCCACACTTGACCCTAAATAGGAAAGCGCGCTCGTTGCTTTCCTGCGGGCGAACGTCGACGTGTTTGCATGGCAACCGTCTGACATCCCCGGTGTTCCCAGGAAAGTAATTGAGCACCACCTAGCGTCTGTCCTCACGCGCGGCCCATCAAGAAGAAAGTCAGGAAACAAGCAGTGGAGCACCAAGAATTCATCGCAGAAGTGATCAAGAAGTTGGAAGCAGCATGCCTCGTCAGAGGAGTGCTCCATCCTACGTGGTTGGCCAATCCTGTAGTCGTGTGCAAGGCGAACGAAAAATGGAGGCTTTGTATTGACTTCACTGATGTTAATAAAGCTTGTCCCAAAGATCCATTTCCCTTGCCGCGCATTGACCAGATTGTCAACTCCACGGCAAGGTGTGATTTGCTTTCATTTCTTGATGCATATTCAGGATATCATCAGATCTTCATGGCAGAAGAGGATGAGGAGAAAACCGCATTCATCACTCCATGTGGCACATACTGTTTTGTACGGATGCCTTTCGGACTAAAGAATGCTGGTTCAACATTTGCAAGGGTAGTTCACGAAGCTTTTGAGCCACAGTTGCACAGAAATGTAGAAGCCTACATGGATGACATAGTGGTCAAGAGCAAAGACAGAGCAACTCTGATCCAAGATTTGGACGAGGCATTTGCAAATCTGCGCAAGATCAACCTCAAGCTCAACCCGGAGAAGTGTGTGTTTGGAGTCCCTTCTGGCAAGCTTCTCGGGTTCTTCGTATCTTAGCGGGGGATTGAAGCTAATCCCGACAAGATCAAGGCCATTGAGCAGATTGAAGCACCAAAGCGTGTCAAGGATGTGCGAAGGCTTGCCGGCTGCATGGCTGCTCTCAGCAAGTTTATCTCTAAGTCTGCTGAGCGCGCCCTGCCATTTTTCAAAATATTGAAAAAGGTAGGTCCAATGAAATGGACTCCGGAAGCGGAGGCTGCGCTGCAGGACTTGAAGAGATACCTGTCCTCCACTCCAATACTTGTCGCATCTAAGCCGCAAGAGAAGTTGCTGCTGTATCTAGCGGCAACCAATCAAGTGGTTAGTGCTGCGTTAGTAGCGGAAAGAGAGGCGGATGATGAGCCAGCGGCCACGGCAAGCGCGTCCAGCGACAAGCAGGGGGCTTCCCCGACAAGCTCTGGTCCCGACAAGGATGGATCTATGCAGCCACAAGAAGAGAAGCAGAAGAAGATGGTGTAGCGCCCAGTTTACTTTGTGAGTTCCCTTCTGCAAGGGGCTAGATCAAGGTACTCTGGTGTGCAGAAATTGCTTTTCGGCCTTCTCATGGCCTCGAGAAAGCTGCGCCATTACTTTCAAGCACATGAGATCACAGCTTGTCACTCGCTTCCCATTGAAGAGGATATTGCGTAATCCGTAGCAACAGCAGGATTGTCGAGTGGGCTTTGGAATTGTCAAGCTTTGGCCTCAAGTTTGAGAGTACTTCAACTATCTAGAGCCGAGCATTGGCAGAATTCATAGCGAATGGACGCCAACACGATGAAGAAACTCCAGAGATGAGCATCCCCGTCAAGGAAGCAAGCAAAGAATGGATCATGTACTTTGATGGTGCCTTCTCGCTGCAAGGCGCCGGTGCGGGCGTGTTACTTGTCGCACCCACCGGAGAGCACCTCAAGTACGTGGTCCAGATGCACTTTCCCAAGGAGCAAGCGACAAACAATACTGCAGAGTATGAAGGTTTGCTTGCCGGACTCAGGATTGCGGCAGACCTTGGGATCAAGAAGCTTATTGTTAGGGGTGACTCGCAGCTTGTCGTCCGCCAAGTAAACAAAGATTATCAGAGTCCGTTGATGGAAGCTTACATTGATGAAGTGAGAAAGTTGGAAGAGCACTTTGACGGCCTGCAGATGGAACATGTTCCGAGAGCTCAAAACGACATTGCAGATGGCCTGTCAAAGTGCGCCGCACTCAAGTTACCTGTGGAACCAGGGATCTTTGTGCTCAAGCTGACTCAACCATCTGTAACACCATCATCTGGACAGAGCAAAAAGATGAAGTTGGTTTCTGGTGATTATTTTCCGGCAGAGCTTCCCGAAGCCGCCGCCAAGAAGGTCCCCAAGATCAACACCAAGGGTGCTGAGGAGCAGTCTGCTCCGACAAGCCCTAGGGTTTGTTCTGTTGAAGCAGACGCTCCCGACAAGTTTTGCTCCGGCAAGCTTGCCGGGGAACAACAAGCTCCGGCTGGGCCACAGGTTCTTGTCGTAGAAGCAGATGTTCCCGCAGCAGCATTTATGCCTTTAGTCCTTGTTGTTGAGCCGCAAGCTCCAGCATGGGCACAGCAGATTGTCCGTTTGCTTCAGACAGGAGAACTTCCCGAAGAGCAAGAAGAAGCAGAGAGAGTAGCCCGTCAATCAAGTATGTACCAGTTTGTCGATTTACATACTGCATGAAGAAGATTCAACAGTGAAATTGAAGTGCATTCCCGGGAAGATGGGAGAAGCTGTTGGCGGAGATACATGGAGGCATATGTGGTCATCACATTGGCGAAGAGCACTTGCCGGCAAAGAATTCCGGCAAGGTTTCTTTTGGCCGACAGCTCTCCAGGATGCAACTGCACAAGTAACCAAGTGTGAAGCGTGCCAGTTCCACTCCAAGCAGATACACCAGCTAGCTCAAGCTCTCCAGACGATCCCTTTATCCTGGCCATTTTCGGTCTGGGGGCTCGACATCCTCGGCCCCTTTCCCCGAGCTGTCGGGGGCTTTGAGTACTTGTACGCTGTAATCGACAAGTTCACAAAGTGGCGGAAGTGGAAGCGATGAGGAAGGTGACAACGATCGCCAGATCAAGTTCTTCAGGTCGATTGTTTGCCGTTTCGGAGTCCCTAACAGGATCATCACCGACAATGGCACACAATTCACGAGCCGCACCTTCATGCAGTACGTCCAAGATCTTGGCGCTAAGGTCTGCTTCGCTTTTGTTGCTCACCCGAGAAGCAACGGTCAAGCGGAGAGGGCAAACGCTGAAGTGCTGCGCGGGCTCAAGACCAGGACTTTCGACAGGCTGCACAAGTGCGGAAAGAACTGGATTGAGGAGCTGCCGGTGGTTCTTTGGTCGATCAGGACGACGCCAAATCGAGCCACTAGCCAGACACCTTTTGCTCTAGTTTATGGAGCAGAGGCAGTTCTCCCCACGGAACTCGTATACGGATCGCCTCGAGTGCTCGCTTATGATGAGCTTGAGCAAGAGCAGCTGCGACAAGATGACGCGCTGCTCCTTGAGGAAGATCGTCTTCAGGTTGTTGTACGAGCTGCTCGATACCAGCAAGCTTTGCACCGCTACCATAGCCGCAAAGTTAATGCCAGAAGTCTCGAGGAAGGCGACCTTGTTCTTCGGCGCGTTCAATCCGCCAAGAATTCCAACAAGTTGACGCCGAAGTGGGAAGGCCCTTATCGGGTGAAGCGAGTCACTAGGCCTGGCGCTGTCCGCCTTGAGACCGAAGATGGCTTTCCGGTGAGCAACTCCTGGAACATTGAGCATCTTTGTAAGTTTTACCCATAAGGCGTGGTTGCCGGAACCTGTTCCGGCAACCACCTTTTGTACAAGCCTTGCCGCTGTTGCATGTAACCCTTTGTACAAAGCCGGGCGCAGATACCGTGCATAAATAAAGATCATATGCTCCGCACATCTTGTCGATTTCGTGCTTTCTATTTTTTGCATGTATTATCTGACACTTTGTGCAGCACCTACCCTCGGTAAGCAATAACGAGCCTTAAGGCTCCATATCTTTATTTTCTCTTCTTTCTTTCTCTCAAGAAAAAGGAAGGTTCCTTCGCCCACAAGTTCACCGGGGGGGGGAAGGAGGTGATAATGGTGTGGACCAGGTGTCGTTCAAGAAAGTTTCGCCTTGCCGGGACGCAAACGACAGAAAAGCTAAGTTGCCAAAGTTTGAGCACAATCAGTTTTAAATTTTTTTAAGTTATCTTCCTTGAACGACCGTGCTTTGTATGGAAAACCTGTGCGCGGAGGAACCAACTCGTAGCTAGTTGCGCCCTTACTTTGTTTCGAGTCCGCTCAACAACTTAAGTGTGCTGCGACTAGTCACGACAAGGTTTCTTGCCGGAAGCGACACCGCCAGTAGGCTGCTGATGTTCCGCACTCAGCGCTCGCGGCAAGGGTGCCTGCGCCGGCAAGTTCCCTGAAAGCGTAGGGTAAAGACATACAAAGGAAGGAATCAAGTAAAGGAAATAACATAGCAAATACTGCCCAAGATAAAGTTATATTACAAAGGTAACTTGTCGCAGCACTGACTGAATTGTTCTTGCAACATAAATGGCAGCGGCAAGGAAAGGAGAAAACACGCGGCCTAATCTACGCGACCGCCATTAACCCTCCTGACTTCATTCACCTTGTCCACAATGGGTGCGACAAGGGCCTTGAGCTCTTCAAGATCAGCACCCGCCGGCAGCTTCTTGAGGACGTTGGTGAGGTTGAGGCTTGGGTTGCGGAAGACCACCTTCACCAACACCTTCTCCAGAACTCTGGCGCAGATCGTGCATGACTCGTCGGCCAGCTGCTTTGGGATCCTTTCCCGGAGTTGCTGGAGGGCCGTCGCCACGCCCTTGAAGAATAGAGTGAGCTTGGCGCTGGGCTGGAGGTTCTCGTCGGAGGAGTACCCGAAGCCCTCCATTTCCAGGTGCGCCAGCTCCTCGTCGATGACCGCGGCAATGTTCACGAGGCCTTCCGTCCAGAGCTCCACAGTGTCCCTGAAGGTGTTACGGGTTTGGCGACCCTCGTCGCCAGCCTCGTTGGCCTTGATCTCCTCCTTCAAGGCCTCCTCCCGCTTCTTGGCGCCGTCCAGCGTCTCAGTCAGCGTCGCCAGCTTCAGCTCGAGATCGGCATTGGAGTCCTTGGCGGCGGTCAGCTCTTTGCCCCTCTCGAGGAGGCGACCCTGTAGCTCGCCGTGGGCGAGGGCGTCCTTCTCGCGCTCGCGCTGGAGCGCGGCAAGCTCTTCATTCTTCGCCTTGAGATCGCCTTCTAGCTGCGTCACCTTCACCTCCAGTTGCTTATTGGCGGCCTCAGCAGCTGCGGCAACATCCTTTGCCTCCCTGAGAGCCCCGCCAAGTGCTTGCTCGCGCGCAGCCAGCTCCTCCTCATAGCTGTCCAGATTGACTTTCCGCTGTGCCAGCTCGCCTTCTCGCGTGGACTGCTCCTCGGCGGCAAGCCACTGTTGCTCTTCAGCTTCAGCCTTCTCGAGAAGGAAGGCTTTCCGCGCCTCGACGAGCTACGCCCGCTCCTCTGCAATTGACCGGAGAGCTTCCTGACTGCGTTCCTAGAGCTCCTCTGCACGCTTCTCAATATCTGCTCCCGCCTGCGTGACAAGCGCTTCCCGGGATTCCACTTTGGCTTGTCGGGCGCGGTAGAGCGACACCAGCTTCCGGAGCAGCTGCTCCTCCTCAGACTCGCCGCTGCTGCTGCTTGGCGCGTCAACCACTGTCAGCCCAGCAGAGGCGAGCACTTCTCCGTCGAAAGCTTCTCCCTCGACCGGCGCCCTGGAGCTTGACGCCCAGGGGAGCTTGATGAAGACACCGTCGCCGGCCTTTAAGTAGGCGCCGGGCTGGGGCTCCTCGGAGCCTGGCACTGCGTCAACAGAGGAGGGATCGGCGGTCGGCGTAGCGCCTTGCGCTCCTGCGGCCCCAGGGTCATCAGTGCGATCGCCGGACCCCTCGCCAGCTCCGGCGCCAACAGCCTTGGCGGCCTCTTCGCCGGCAGGATCATCAGCGCCGGCCTCCTCCTCGGTAGCGGCGGCGTCATTAGTGTTGCCGCGCGCGTTCTCCTCGTCGGTGGCTTCAGTCTCCATTGGCTCCGGGGAAGGTGGATCTAAAGACAGGAAGAGGGAGAAAAAGTCAAGCAAATATCCAAAAAGAAGATCGGAAGAAGGAGAACCCAAGGGAAGTTTCAAGCAAAGGAAATTACCAGTATTGGGATCCACGGTCATGGGCTCCTTACCGGAGACTCCTCCCTTGCCGGGGACCTCTCCCTTGCCGGAGAGCGCTCCTTTGATGGGGAATCCTCCCTTGGCGGCGTAGTTGAAGCAGATAGTACCTCGGGAGCGGCTTCTGGTTGTTCCTGGTGAGCCTGTTCTGCTCCTACACAAACAAACCAACAGTCAAGATATCAGCAAAGAAAGAACACCCACGCTCGCCTGACAGCGGGAAGTAAAATTATATACTTACGTCGGGGGCTGCGCTGGGGGCTGCTTCGGGGAGTAGTTGCCGGGTTCGACAAGGTGGTCTCGGACGCGCCCTCCGTTGTCACAGCAGGATCGTCCTCGATGACAACCACGGGGACCTTGGCCCTCTTCGCCGCTCTCTGGGCCACAGTCCTGGAAAGGAACAAGGTTCAGAAGAAAGCAGATCAGATACAAGACAAGAAACAACAAGAATCAAAGAAATATAAGTACAACAAAAAAACTTACTCCTCTTCTTCCTCCTCGTCGGAGCTGAGCGCGGAGAGGTCGAAGTCCGGTACTCTTTCGGCGCGACGAGGCGGAGGAGTAGGCGGGAGCTGCGGCAGGATCAGAAGCGGCGGCCCGAGCTCGAGTCGCCGGCGTGGCGTGAGATGCTCTCGCGGCAATGGTGCTTGTCACGGTGGAGCGTGTCCCGCGGCGCGGCGGCTGTTGACCCGTCTGCCGCCCTGCTATATCCCCGGTCCTGCGGAGGCGCCTTCTTGGTGGAGCTGGGGGCTGCACTGGGAGCTCCGCTTGCGGCAAGTTGCTTGAAGACGGCTGGCCGCTTGCACCCTCGGCGGGCTCGCTCGATTCGGCTTCGGGCCCTCCCTCACCGACGACCTCCCCGACAAGCTCGTCTCGATCGGCAAGGCTTGCCGCCTTGGCTGCCTCTGCCTCTTCCACAGTAAACCCAAATTCGCCCGCGGCGGCGGCCGCCGCCGCCTCTTCCGCCCTAGTGGCAATGCGCCGCATCTCATCGTCGGTGGTATCGCGGGTGAGGATCCTCTGCTCGTCGGCGCGGACCGCCACCTCCACCAAGCTATCGAAGAACTGCTGCACTACGTCGTCGACGGGCTCCTGCCAAGTTGGAATAATTCCATGCGAGTCGCACTCCGGCATCATTGCACGGATGCGATCGAGCGAGGAGTTGTTGCACAACGGGACGATGCCCTGCGGCAGCCTAAACCACTCGGGATGATTGGGGTCATGCTTGAACAGCTCCTTGAGCGTCCCATCCAACTCCAAGACAGTAAAATTGAAGTTGAGGCCCGGGCGCAGCCTCATGATATCCGCCGGACCCCCGAACAGCCAGGCGGGTCTCCACTCTCCTGTAGAGGGGCGATGCGCGGCGAAGAAAGTCCGCGCTAACAGCGCCTACAGTGAGCCCGGCAAGCCTGAGTCGCAAGATCCGAGTGGTGGCGATCTTCAGTTTAGCATCGTACGCCGCCAGGGCGCTCCAATCGTTGCCGCGCACTGCTGGAGTTTGGTGCAGGGCAGTGAACGGCTGCGGGTTCTCATCAACAATCCAACACCATTCCGCTCTCCACTCCTCCCATTTGCTGCGGAGCTCCCCCTCCAGATAGACCTCCTTCATGCCGGCTCTCGAGATCCAGGCGATCCCGCCAGCTAAGGGCTCTCCTCTCTCGACCCGGGGCATGAAGTAGTGGTGGAAGAGGGCTACGTTTGGATGGATTCCGACAAAGTTCTCGCAGAGATGTGCGAAAACCGCCATGGTCAGAACGGCGTTGGGAGTGAAATCAAGGAGGTGGAACCCGTAGGTGTTCATGATATCACAAAAGAATTCAGAGAAGGGCGGGCAGAGCCCGCAGTAGAAGAACAACGCGAAGAAAGGGTATCCCTTTGGAGCCCGTTTCGAAGTGGAAGCGGCGGCGAAAAGTACCTGCGTGCACGGATGCGCTCGCGTTTCCATCGACTAGAAGAGATAGAACCATTCCCTCAGCTCCTTCGCGGAGAGCTCCGGGGGGAAGGTTGCCCGCTCCTTCCGCAGCGCCTCAAGCCGCAGCGCCTCGGCCGACTTCGCACCCTTCCCGGTCTTCGGAGCCATGGCGGAGGCGGTGGGGGAGGTCGAGGGCGTTGGTGGCGGCGGCGGCGGCGAGGGGCTGAGCGCTGCTCTCTTTCGGCTTTGGGAAGCAGAGGGGAGCGGCGGAGATTTCTGAGATTGGAACCGCAAGTGGCGAAGGTGGGGGAACTGCCCCTGTTTCCCGCTATAAAGAGGAGGAGGCGAACGCTACGCTTTTTCGAATAAAGAATCACCCACGATCTCTCCCACGACGCCGCATTTGGCGTGCTGCTACGGGAGGGCGCGGTGGATATCTGAGTCGATATGGTGTGGACCCGGGCGCGCATGCCCGTGCCTGCCTTTTGGGCCTCGCCCAACATCGCTTCGGCACCGTGTGTGGCCCAGCCCGGGGCTCCTGTCGGTGTACTAAAGTAGGGGTACCTTAGTATCCCGAACTTGTGCACGGGCAGTCGCAGCGCCCCGCGGCAAGGCTTGCCGGGTGCCCACCAAGATCCTCCGTAGTTCCTATTGGAGCCATTCAAGAACAAAGTGTTTTAACTGAGAAGACAAGGCCCCGGCAAGAGGAGCTTGCCGGGAAGGACAAGGCCCCGGCAAGAGGAGCTTGCCGGGAAGGCCAACCAAGGCATTTCAAGAAACTTGCCGCGACGCGCCGCGCGTCCCGGTAAGACCCGGCGAGCGACAAGCTTCCGGGCGCGACAAGACAACGACCGCGGCAAGGCGCTTGCCGCGGCAAAGCCACCACTCTGTGCCCACGCTCCAGCGCATCCGTCGACGTGTCGCCACGGGACCGTTCTGTGCGTGGCGTGGCGAGAAGCTGTGCAGCCAAGCGGTGCGAGGTGGCGAGTGGAGATGACGAGATGGCCATCATGGCGAACGGTGGCGGCCCTAACGGTCACTTTTCTGCACTGTTTAGGCGACGCGGACGGGCATTAAATGCTCTTGTCCCCTGCCGTCAGAGTTAGGTAGGATGCACTGTAGAAGCAGTTGTACCTACCACACCTTTTACACTTTTACCCCTGCATGCGTTGCCACCTGTCGGTGACCCCTTGAGCCTATAAAAGGAGGCCCATGCGCAACGTAGAAGAGGTTCGACTCATTTGAAACCAGAACACTCCCACGCTCTCGAGCAAGAACATAATACAACCACAAGGCAGCAGTAGGAGTATTATCTCTCCGGAGAGCTCCGAAGCTGGGTAAAATCGCTCGCGTGCTCCGCCTCGATCCGCTCTTCGTGCGATCTCCGCTCCCTGCCGGACCGAAAGGGACCCCGGTCCCATAGGTGTTCGTTTCCCACGACATCCCGCGTCTCGAAGAGGAAATAATTCGCCGTTTTCTTCTGAAGTGGAGTTTTGCATTTCTTCGTTCTTCTCAGCTATTCAGACATTTGGTTGTGGTATAATTTCTCCTCAAGTTTTGAGATGTTTTTTATAAGTCCACAACAAGCTTATTCTTTTGTTGTTGATTTTCTCAACAACTCCGTCCTGCCCTTCCTCTAAGGATGCTAAAATTCATTCGTGTTGAAGTTGTTGTTCTCTCATCCATTCTTTCCACATGGGATTCTTTCAATTCTTCCGGAGGCATTGTGTTGTGGCTCTCGTCAAGTGTCATTCCATCTTGTGAAGTTCATGTCTCCATTCCTTTCATTTTCAGCCGGAGTGTTCCCAAATTCTTTCATTCTTATTCCTTTTCTATCTTGTTCTAACCGGAGTGGTTTTAGAGTCTATATTGTTTCTTGATCTTTTCATTCTCATCATATTCGCCGTTCATCTTTTCTACCCGGGTGCTCTCGACTTGGTTCATCTTTTCTCTTGCGTTCTTACTTCACCTCTTCCTCTTCCGCCTCGTTCCTAAGATCTCGGGACGAGATCTCTTGTTAGCGGAGAAGAGTTGTAACGCCTCGAGACCGATGCGCCAGGTATCTCCCGGTTATTCATCGTTGTTGCCATGTCATTCACTTGCATGTTGCATCTTGACATGTCATTATGTGCATTGCATCATCATGTTTTTCAAAACTTGCATCCGGTCTCTTTCTCCGTTGTCCATTTCATCATTCGACACTCCCACGTGCCCCGTCGCCCCTATTAGACCTTGTTTTGTGAGCCACGGAAAAACATTCTTGGAATGGGCCGAGATTTGCCGAGTGGCCTTGGTATATCACCGGTAGACCGCTTGTCAAATTCCGTTCCATTTGAAGGTCGTTTGATGCTCCAACAGTTAACCAAGTAACCAGAAAAAGCCCTCTTTTGTGAAGCCCAACACCCCTCCACAACAGCCCACTAGCCCATCTAACACCCTCCATGCTCTCCGCCATTGTATCACGATCGTGTGGGCGAAAACTGCACCTCATTTGGACTCTCCTAGCTGCCTCTACCTATTTAAACACCTCCCCCTCCATTTTTCGCGGTGCAAACCCTATCCATCTTCCTCCTCGCGCCGCCGGACATGTCTGTCGCCTCCCCTGGAGCCAACCACGACACGGCACGTCGCCCCCTCCTACTGCCGCGGGCCCGCCAGGACCCAAGTCGGGCCCCTGGGAAGCCCGCCCGAGCCTGTCCGCCGCTCGAGCGCCCCCGCGTGCCCCTGGCTCCCTCCTCCCGCTCGATCCCGAGATGGATTGGGAGCGCCGTCATCGCGCCTCCTGCCTGCGATCCCAAGCCCCCTCCGCGCCTCCAGCCCGGCCTCACCGGACCTCGCCGGAGATGAGTCCGCGCCGTCCTTCTCCTTCCTTCGTTTCTCTTTTCTCCTCCTCTCACATCTCGCTCCCTCTCTCCTTGTTATTCCCCACAGGAGCCCACAATGGGAGCACTTCGAGCTCGGAGTCCCGCCAGCCACCGCCCTCGCCGGATCCGGCCTCCCCATGCCCAGATCCGCCGGATCTGCCCCGCGCTACCCCATCTTCGCCTGCTCACCGCCGGTGCCAACCGTCGCCGCCGCTCCTGCCTCGTTCCCGTTCGGGATCAGGGAGGACGATGCCCGCGACTTCCTTCCTCCGCGCGTCACCGCATCGGCCTCCAAGGCCCAGCCGGCGCCATCGGCCCGGTCCACCTCCCCAGCGTCGGCCTGCCTCCTTCACCGTCCTGGGCCAAGCCCATGGTGAGCCGCCCACTTATCCCCCTCCCTGTGCGCAAGATTGTTATCCTGCGCTCGTCCTTTGTTTTTTTCCTGAAAATCGGCCGTCCCAGTTTTTGAACTTTATGAGTGCATCTTCGTCATAACATAACTTCTTGCATACTGCTCCGTTTGGCGTGCTTGATATGTCAAAATGTTAATCTCAAAGTGCTCTACATGCTAGTTGCATTTGCATGCATGTTACTATTCATATTGATGCCTTAATCTTTGTTGCGAAACTGCTAAGTGATATAAACTGCTGGAATCTGCTGATTGTTAACATCATGTATGCATCTTGTGAGTGCCATAACTTTGTCTTTGTTGATGCTATAATGATGATCTTGATATGCACAGGTTCTGCTCTTCATGATCTACATGTTGGTGTGCTTTGCATTCCTGTTATGGTGCATCTTGATATCTTAATCACTGTTTCAAAAGTGCATGTTGCTGTTAACTGCTGAAAACTGCTGTAACTTGCTGATTTGTCGTTTTTTTGCATTTTGTGTGTGCATCCTATGAGCACGATGTATACATGTTTTAGGTGCACAATCATGCCATATTTACAGGGGTGCAATCCATGTATTTTTATATGCCCTGTAGTGAGTGCATCAAGCTTGTGAAGTGGACCACTTGCTGTTAATGTTCTGTCAAGTCTATTTCTGTCATATCATGTTGCCATGCTTGCTTGATGCTACCAATTAATCCATGCATATTCTGGAGATGCTTAGTTGGCATGTTTTGTTATCCATGCTATGCTATATCATTCCATGTCTTTTGATGCCTTATTTATGTCCTGTAGCATATGTTTTCATTGCCATGCACATGCCTACATGTTGTTCCAGATTTTTGTTAACTTCATGATGCCTTGTTGTGAGCTTGATATTAGTTGATACATGCCTATTCTGGAGATGCTCCAATTACATGTTGTGAAGTATGCTATGATTAATCTGTTCAAATGCCATGGTTGTTAATTTTGGAGATCATATTCCTCTGTTCCATGCTTGCAAACATGCTATCATAATGTTGCTGTTTTACACTTGCTGAAACTGTTTTAACATTCAATGTTGTCTTGTTGGTTCCAACAAATCCACGAGCCATATGTATATTATGCCATGATATTATTTGCTATTTGTTATGTATACTTTGATTCCATGCCCTTGGTTACTAGATATAGTTGCTGTAACATCTTTGTTTCATGCCCCCAACATGCCATCATATTAACTCTGCTCATGCATATGCTCCTGTGTTATAAAGTTGCTTTTTGCATTGATCATATTGGTTTAACTTTGAAGCCTATGAACCTGAACCTTAATGATATTTGAAGTATGTTATATCTAAATAAAGTGTGTGTCAAGTTTGTGCTCATATGACTCCTGTAGCATGTTGTTTTGATGATTGCAAAGTGCATATATACTTGCTGTTTTGGGCAGATTGTTGTTATATCTTGTTTTGGAGTGTATGCGTTGCACCGTTGCTCCGTTTTGAGCATGCCCTGCATGAAACTTGCTTGATTTTGCATGTAGTTTCATATTATCATGTTGCATCCATGTTTTGAGAGTGTTTTCTTGATGTTTGAATGCATTATTCATCAATGCCATGTTTGACTTGTTTTGCTCATATCTTCTAGGCCGTAGCTCTGAACTAAATGAACTTTATATGTAACTTGACTAGAATTTCGTGTAGATCATTTTGGTGCATCTTAACTTGATGTTTAACTACTTGAACATAATGTGTTTTCAGATCTGGACCAATTTCAAAAGTTGCATATGAGGACTTACTGGATTTGTTATATGTTGTTTCTGGCCTCATTTAAACTTGCTTTGATGTGATATTCTTGTATGCTTCAGCTCTTGCCATGAGTAGCATCATATAGCCTTTGTCATGCATCATGCTTGGTTGTGCATCATGTCATGTTTATGTGTTGTGTGTTTACCATGTTGTTTGCTTCTCTCCGGTTGTGATTCTTCTCGATAGTTCCTGTTTCGTTGCGATCGTGAGGATTCGTCCGACTAAGCTTGGTTCATCTACGCCCGTTCATCTTCTTCATGGACTCGTTCTTCTTCCTAGCGGGATTTCAGGCAAGATGACCGTTACCCTGGATCTCACTACTATCATTGCTATGCTAGTTGCTTCGTTCTATCGCTATGCTGCGCAACCTATCACTTGTTTATCAAGCCTCCCAAATTTCCATGTCAGCCTCTAACCTTTTCACCCTTCCTAATAAACCGTTGTTTTGCTATGTTACCGCTTTTGCTCAGCCCCTCTTACAGCGTTGTTAGTTGCAGGTGAAGTTGAAGATTGCTCCATGTTGGAACACGATTATGTTGGGATATCACAGTATCTCTTGTTTTAATTAATGCATCTATATACTTGGTAAAGGGTGGAAGGCTCGGCCTTATGCATGGTGTTTTGTTCCACTCTTGCCGCCTTAGTTTGCCGTCATACCTGTGTTATGTTCCTTGATTTTGCGTTCCTTACACGGCTGGATTTATGGGAACCCCTTGACAGTTCGCGTTGAATAAAACTCCTCCAGCAAGTCCCAACCTTGGTTTTACATTTGCCTAACAACCTATCACCTTTCCCTTGGAGTAATTAACCCGAGGGTCATCTTTATTTTAACCCCCCGGGCTAGTGCTTCTCTAAGTGTTGGTCCGAACCGGGCAGACTACGGGGCCACCGCAGGGCAACTCGATGTCTGGTTTTACTCGTAGGATGACCTATCCGTTGTGCCCTGAGAAGGAGATATGTGCAGCTCCTATCGGGATTTGTCGGCACATTTGAGCGGTCTTGTTGATCTTGTTTTACCATTGCCGAAATGTCTTGTAACCGGGATTCCGAGACTGATCAGGTCTTCCAGGGAGAAGGAATATACTTCGTTGGTCATGAGAGCTTATAATGTGTTAAGTTGGGACGCCCCTGTAGGGTATGAACTTTCGAGAGCCGTGCCCGCGGTTATCTGGTAGATGGGAATTTGTTAATATCCGGTTGTAGAGAACTTGACACTTGATTTAATAAAAACGCATCAACCGCGTGTGTAGCCGCGATGGTCTCTTCTCGGTGGAGTCTGGGAAGTGAACACAGTTTGGGTTATGTTTGGACGTAAGTAGTTTCAGGATCACTTCTTGGTCATTACTAGTTTGCGACCGTTTGCGTAGCTTCTCATCTTATTCTTGTATTTGTAAGTTAGCCACCATATCATGCTTAGACGCTGCTGCAACCCGACCACTTGTCCCTTCCATACCCATTAAGCCTTGCTAGTCTTGATACCCATGGTAATGGGATTGCTGAGTCCTCGTGGCTCACAGATTACTACAACAATAGTTGTAGGTACAGGTAATGCGATAATCATGACATGAGAGCGATGTTTAGTTGTTTTGGAGTTCTTCTACTTCAACGTCGTTCAGGGGATAGGTTCCAGGTCGGCAGCCTGGGCTAGCATGGTGGATGTCGTTGAGTTTCTGTTTGTGTTTCATCCATAGTCGGATGTTGCTCTTGTGTATGATGATGTTGTATTCGTGTGGCGTTGTATGCCTCTAGCATGTATCCCCAACTATTATGTAATGGTACGATGTAATGATATCCACCTTGCAAAAGCGTCTCCAATATGCGCTTCTATCCTTGGTGGGACCTTCGAGTTCCTTTAGGATAGGGTCGCATATTGGGCGTGACACAGTGGTAGGCGGTGGTTGGTGGTGTTGGTGTTAGGCAGATGCGGTCTCGGTCTTTTGGTGGGTAGGTCTAACGTTTGCATTTGATGAAGCCAGGTTAGTGAGTGTGACCCTTCTCGGATTTCCTCCTTCCCATACAACACTCCTCCCTCTCTTTGAAGGGTGTTGTCAGGTGGAACAAGATGGCCACGCGCTTAAGGTGTCCGCCTTGCTTGGTTAGATAATGATGGAAGCCGAAGACCTCCCTCCGCTTGTCGAGACTTTGTGATCCTTGAAGCCAAGTTCCTTCTCTTCGAGGGTGTGGTGTTGTGGTGGTGATGCTGTTTTGTTCCTGTGTGTATTGTTGTGGGTTTGTTGGCTCATGGCTTTGTATTGTGTCTTTTTTTTTGTTATACATGTAATCTGTTTTCTTCTTCATCAATGAAATGAACGTCGTTGCTTTTCATCAAAATATTACAATGTAGTTTGTGGTCCGGTTTGCCTTGTCGGAGCGCGCAGCTGCACGTGGCAGAGAAACGATGGCATCATGTTGGCCGTGGACCACCCACACCACCAGTCAGGAGCACGTTAGCACAAAGGCACCCATGCAACATGCATGACTCCCTTTCGAGTCTTCGCGTCAGACAGTCTTAGAGTGTCTGCGTAAGCGAAAAAAAGTGATGTGACAAATTAATTAAAAAGGGGAGAGAGCATTTTATGATAAACCTAGAAAGAAACAATGTTAAACGCGTTACGCGTAGACCTATAGAAAATGAATACTAACCAGATTCTGCATCTTTGCTACAAGGGCTCTCTATCTGCCACCATATTAGCGCATGCAGTTAGACGCCTAGATGGCTAGATATATACACATTATTACGCCTAGACGCTATATATAGCACTTTTTAGATTTTAGGATATTCAAATTAAAACTATTGTTGCGTTTTAACAATTTTTACTAAACTGAAACTAGACATGCGGCCATTTTGAGTGTGCGGACTGGAAAAAAAATAAAGAACGGATGTATGCGGCTAATTTTGGATGACTGGCTTCTACATCCGTGTCCGCGGACCGGGTAGAGACTGATGCGATGTCTGGTTTGGGGGTCGCCGCGAAATGTCCTTAGCACCTCAAGCACCAATACATTCAAGAGAACTAATGGATTGCAAGAGAGATATTCTCTGCCTTGACTCTACACTCGACACGCTAGCTAGCGCAACAATGAAAAGGGGTTCTATACGCACGGCTGCAGATTTCTAAAGATTTCCGGTCCAAAAGACCGACCGGTCCAGCTAGCCAGCGCGCGACTCTACCTGCTGCAGCCTGTGGATCCCACATTTGCGATAAGCGGCGGGCATCCATTCCGATTCCGCATCCGTGCTACAGGGCTGGGCTGGCTCTGTATCTGCCGCCATATATAGCGCATGCAGCTAGACGTACGCCTAGATGGCTAGACACACACACATTATTATCCCCACCGTCCTTGATCGCAAGGAGATATCGCAAGATATCTCACTTGGAAGAAGAAAAGATACCGGGAAGATATTCGCTTGCTTGCTTGCTAGCCGCACCCTTAGATTTGTCGGCCACATGTATCGTTCTGGTCTCCTGATCGCAGCTGCTGCATATAATTGCCTGTCAGTTCTCTCGAGGACCAATGATCTGTTGCTGCCCGTGCAACTCTCTCTGCTTTCTTCTGCTGCTGCTGCCCACTCTAGTAGAACACGTACCAATTACACACAGGCGTGCTTGGTAGTACTAGCTTCGCCATGGATTGCGCAAGCCCTGGTGGGACTGACACATCGACGGACCCGGACCTCGACAAGAGTCAAGCGGTACTGATCACTAGCACATTCGTCAGCTCTGTTTGTTATATCCTCGCTATATATGTTCGATTTCGATGTTCGGTAGTAGCAGTAACTCTTAGTCCTTAGCAGCTGTGGAGTTTCCCTAATGATCTTGTTGATGAGCCTTGATGGCTGAGTTTCAACGCACATGTGCAGAAACTGCTTTTTCGAAAAATGAAAATGCGCAAACACCGATGCAATTTTTTGTTACAGCAACTGCTGCTACACATGATTTTTACTGAACTTGTCTGCATCAGTTGGAACAAGGGCATGCTGCTGCTGGGCTCAAGCCTCCGGATTCCAGTGACAAATCAAATGGTGAACCAGGTCCAAAGGTATGGATACGGCAGACCAGCAAAACTCCAGTGTATTCATTCAGCTGCTAAAGATTTCTTCTCATTCTTCGTTGACTGACAGACGCTCCGTCGCCTCGCCCAAAACCGTGAAGCTGCTAGGAGAAGCCGTCTAAGAAAAAAGGTACTGTAGCACGATCATTTGGTGCCAGATCGGTAAACAATACAGTACAAGGATTGGCTTGGAACCTTAATCCGTTCATCCTTCCGATCACCCTCTTCAGGCATATGTCCAGCAGCTCGAGAGCAGCGGCCTGAGGCTTGCTCGGCTGGAGCAGGAGCTCCAGCGTGCTCGCCAACAGGTATATATGTTCATCTTCATCTCTCCATTTTTTACAGAATTCGTTCCCGTATGTATTGTTGTCCAACATATTGGTAGTAATTTGTTTTGCTTATCTATCTACTCAGGGATTTCTCATTTCTAGTTCGGGGGACCAGCCTGATTCAGAGAATGGAGATGGTAATAAACCACTGTTACTGTCCAGGCCAGGAATTGCTTCTTCTATTTCTGCGTAAAAAATTACCATTTCTCGGTCTGCAGCAGCTTCTTCGTTCTACGTGGAATACGCACGGTGGCTGGAGGAGCACCACAAGCAGGTAGACGAGCTCAGGGCCGCCGTCAGCGCCCACGCCGGAGACGGCGACCTCCAGGCCACCGTTGACACCGTCATGGCACACTGCGACGAGATCTTCAGGCTCAAGGGCGCCGCGGCCAAGTCCGACGCCTTCCGCGTCCTGTCGGGGACGTGGACGACCCCCGTCGAGCGGTGCTTCCTCTGGCTCGGCTGCTTCCGGCCGTCGGAGCTTCTCAAGGTTCGGACCATCGATCGTTGAAGCTTGTCGACAGATTCTGCTATGCTATTTTCGATCAATTTTGGGTCGAGCAAGCAGACGCTTCCCCTTGCCTCATTCTGACGTGCGTCCATGACACTGCTGCAGCTGCTCGCGAGCCGGCTGGAGCCCCTCACCGAGAAGCAGCTCGACAGTATCGACGTCCTGCGACGTTCCTCCCTGCGAGCCGAAGAAGCACTCTCGAGAGAGATGGAAGCGCTGCGGCAGTCGGTCACGGAAACCGTCGCGGCGGCAGGATCGTCGTCCCTGAGCTGCTCCGACGATGATTGCACGGACCAAATGGCGGTGGCGGTGGGAAAGCTAGGTGCCATGGAAGGCTTCCTGCGGCAGGTAAACTTGCGCAGGCCGTGCGGGTTCAGTTTGAACAGTCGTGTGCGCTTCAGATGCAGGGTTTCCTGAAGGAACTGTTTCCCGGTGATGTGCTGTTTCGCAGGCTGATGATCTGCGACTGCGGATTCTTGAGGAAACGCGGCGGGTACTGACCATCCGTCAGTGCGCACGGGCGGTACTCGTGGTCAGCGACTACTTCTCCCGGATGCGCGCCCTGAGTTCTCTCTGGATTGCACGTCCGACCACCGGAGTGAACTGAGTTTCGACAGTCGGACATATTATTGTTCGAGAAAAGCAAAAGAGAACGTACTACTGTGGACTACATGTGAACTGAAATTAGTGAACAGATCCCTATCTCTATCTCTACTACTTAAAAAATAAGTTGTGTTCCTTGCCCTGCCATGGACCGCGTCCTGCCATACTATTGTCCGTCCTGGCGTCGAGCGGTGCGTCCCGGCCGGTGTCGCAGGCTAGGCGGTGTCAAGGGCAGGGCGTGTGGAGGCTGTCATGGAGGGAGGCAACCGATGCTGTGGCGGGGTCGAGAAGAGGCCACAGGCAGGGTGGCAGTAGGAGCACGACCACCGTGTGTGTGTGTGAGAGAGAAAGGCGGTGAGACAGGACGGAAGAGGGAGATGAATCCAAAGATCAAGGAATCGCTCCTCCCTGTTGGCACTCCTCTCCTGTCACACCTGCATCACCAAGGGTTGATGCGGTGGACGTGTGATCATGGGACCCCTGCTTCCATGTGGCATGGGCCCACCCGTGTGTGTGAGTGGATGGGTATATAGCCAGCGGTAGCCAGTAGGCAAGGCATGCGTGATCTGTATCTGAAGTAGACTCCTTCACCTGCTCTGTATCTCATCTTCCTTGGCAAGAAAACTCTCTTCCAAGCCTGATCTCATCCCCTTCCCTTCCTCGATCTGATCTGAGCAACTGGGTGTGTGACAGTTGGTATCCAGAGCATTGATTCACCCACCCCCAAAAAAAATTCGCCGCTCCGCCTCCCCCTTTCCTCTCGATCTGCCGTAACATCCACCGCTGCGAGTGCGGGCTTGCTACGGCGAGATCCACACAAAATCCCCAGCGGGGTTGGCCGGATTTAGAGCGCGGCGACGGCGCCATCTTCCAAACCATCTGCTCAAACCAGCCATGTCAGAATCCACCGGAGAGCTCAAATCGATGATCCAGTCCCTTCTGTCGAGATTCGATGACAGCAAGCTCGCGGGCGACAAGCACCTCGAGGCGCAGCTCGCGTTCAACATGCAAGTTTCGACCGATCTGGCGCATCTCCGCAAGCAGCTAGATCTCATGCAAGCGGATGTCGACGAGGCAAGGCATCACCACGATCTGCCACCATCCCCGACCGCCGCCACGCATCAGCAACAACAAACAGCAGGCGCGCATGAAGGCGAGCCCCAGGCGTCTTCGGTCACGTCCCTGGAGCAACCACGCATGCCGCTCACTCAAGGCCCAACGGCACGCCTCACCCACGATGATCCGCCACTGATCACCATGCGGCCAGTGCCGCTGTTCGCCGGCACGAGCCCGGCCATAGCGCACACTACAACACGCGACGTCCACTACGGGCAAGTGGAGGAGTACACGGTGAAGCTGCCAAAGCACGACTTCCCACGCTTCGACGGCGGCGCCCCCAACCTCTGCATCGACCGCTGCATCGCGTACTTCGACCTGTAACACATCCCGCCGCAGACCTGGGTCACCATGACGATGCTCTACATCAAGGGGCACACTGCGCACTGGCTCCAGGCGTTTTGTCAGACCCACTGATCCCCAACCTGGGACGAATTCACATCGGATCTCATCAGTGAGTTCGGCCCAGATTAATTTGAAGTGGAGATGCACAAATTGTTGCAGCTTCGGCAGACGACACAATTGTAGAGTACAGGATGGAGTTCGAAGCTTACATATACCACCTGCTCGCCCTCAACGCGACGCTCAACCCCAAGCTCTTCGTCACCCAATTCCTACTCTGCCTGCGCGACGATTTACGGGCGGCGGTCTGCCTTCAAGAGCCTTCGAGCATCACCCGCGCCACCGTACTGGCCTGGATCGTGGAAGAAGAAGCAGGTCATCAACACCCTCGTCCATGCATCATCCCAGCAGGTCGACCACCGCCTCTCCCCCCTGCTGCAACAACAATGGGCAGTGGGTGCACCATGACCAGGGAGCGGTGCCCTGCCCAACGACGAGCTGGCCCGCGAACGCCAGTTGCGCGACCATCGCCGTGCCAACGACTTCTGCTTCAAATGCGGAGATCGTTACTCGCGCGAGCACCGGTGCACGCAGGCCACGCAGCTGCTCACGATCCATGTCAGGGACTATGGAGAGGTGCTCAGCGACGACGCAGTCCATGCCCTGGGCTTGCTTGACTCGCCAGCACCACAAGGCCCGGCGCCTGAATGTTGTTTGCTCTCCACACATGTCGTCGCGGGCACAAAGTCACCAAGCACCATCTACTTTCATGCGCTCATCGGCAATCAGGTCATGTTGCTGTTGGTGGACTCCGGCTTCATATCCATGGCTTTCGCAGATCACATCAAGGCCACCACCGTTCCCATGTTGGCGGCTGAGGTACGGTAGCCAATGGGGAGCGCATGACCTGTAAAAGCATGGTCCAAGGGCTGCAGTGGTGGATTCAAGGGAACATGTTTTACACGGACATGCGGCAGGACTCCATGATCACCCTACAAGGTGTTCGACCGAAGGACCAATAGGCGTTGGAAGCGATCGAGCCCGATCAGCTGCGCAAATGGCAAGCCGGCAATGACATCTGGTACATGGCGGTGCTGGACCTGCCCCGCACCAAGGAGCCCCAAGCCACCAAGGTGCCTTCTATCGTGCATGGCGTCCTAGACGAATTCGCCGACCCCAAAGGCCTGCCGCCACATCACTGCTATGATCACGCCATCACGCTGGTGGAGGATGCATGCCCCCCTCCATACCATACCGCTACTCGCCGTTGCAGAAAGACGAGATCGAGCGCCAGGTCGAAGAGATGCTGCAGTCGGGCGTCATCGAGCATAGCATGAGCCCCTTCGCAACACCCGTGCTCCTCGTCAAGAAGAAGGATGATACGTCTCCATCGTATCTACTTTTCCTAACGCTTTTGCTCTTGTTTTGGACTCTAATTTGCATGATTTGAATGAAACTAATCCAGAATCACATTGTTTTTAGTAGAACTATCATGGTGTTGTTTTTGTGCAGATATAAAAGTTCTCAGAATGGAACCAAAACTTTTTGGAGAATTTTTATACAATAAAATAAAAAATACTAGACCCAAGAACCACCGGAGTGGGGGTCCCTAGGGGAGCACAACTGATAACCCACAAGTGTAGCGGATCGCAACAACTTTCAAGGGTAAAGTATTCAACCCAAATTTATTGATTCGACACAAGGGGAGCCAAAGAATATTCTTGAGTATTAGCAGTTGAGTTGTCAATTCAACCACACCTGGATTGCTTAGTATCCGCAGCAAAGTGTTTAGTAGCAAAAGTGGTATGATAATAAAGGTAACGGTGGCAAAAGTAAAGATAATAATTTTTGGGTTTTGTAGTAGTTGTAGCAGAGTAACGGAAAAGTAAATAAGCGAAGAACAATATATGAAAAGCTCGCAGAGCAATGGATCGATGATGGATAATTATGCGGACGCGATTCCTCATGCAATAGTTATAGCATAGGGTGACCTGAGAACTAGCTCCAGTTCATCAATGTAATGTAGGCATGTATTCCGTAAATAGTCATCGTGCTTATGGAAAAGAACTTGCATGACATCTTTTGTCCTACCCTCCCGTGGCAGCGGGTCCTAGCGAAACTAAGGGATATTAAGGCCTCCTTTTAATAGAGAACCGGAGCAAAGCATTAGCACATAGTGAATACATGAACTCCTCAAACTACGGTCATCACCGAGAAGTATCCCGATTATTGTCACTTCGGGGTTGTCGAATCATAACACATAATAGGTGACTATAGACTTGCAAGATAGGATCAAGAACACACATATATTCATGAAAACATAATAGGTTCAGATCTGAAATCATGGCACTCAGGCCCTAGTGAAAAGCATTAAGCATAGCAAAGTCATAGCAAAATCAATCTCAGAACATAGTGGATACTAGGGATCAAACCCTAACAAAACTAACTTGATCACATGGTAAATCTCATCCAACCCATCACCGTCCAGCAAGCCTACGGTAGAATTACTCACGCACGGCGGTGAAATTGGTGATGGAGGATGGTTGATGATGACGACGGCGACGAATCCCCCTCTCCGGAGCCTGAACGGACTCGAGATCAGCCCTCCCAAGAGAGATTAGGGCTTGGCAGTGGCTACATGTCATAAAACGCGATGAAACTTTCTCTCTGATTTTTTTCTCCATGAACGTGAATATATGGAGTTGGAGTTGAGGTCGGTGGAGGTCCAGGGGGGGCCATGAGATAGGGGGCGCGCCCTACAGGGGGGCCCCCTGTCTCGTGGACAGGCCCTGGGCCCCCTAGTGTATTTCTTTCGCCCAGAAATTCTTATTAATTCCAAAAAGTGCCTCCATGGATTTTCAGGACATTTCGAGAACTTTTCTTTTCTACACATAAAACAACATCATGGCAGTTCTGCTAAAAACAGCATCAGTTCGGGTTAGTTTCATTCAAATCATGCAAGTTAGAGTCCAAAACAAGGGCAAAAGTGTTTGGAAAAGTGGATACGTTGGAGATGTATCAACTCCCCCAAGCTTAAACCTTGCTTGTCCTCGAGCAATTCAGTTGATAAAGTGAAAGTGATAAAGAAAAACTTTTACAAACTCTGTTTGCTCTTGTTGTTGTAAACATGAAAAGCCAACATTCAAGTTTCAGCAAATATTATGAACTAACCATACTCACAATAACACTTAGGTCTCACAATTAGTCATATCAATAGCATAATCAGCTAGCGAGCGATAATAATAAAACTCAGATGACAACACTTCCTCAAAACAATCATAACATCATATAACAAAATGGTATCTCGCTAGCCCTTTCTGAGACCGCAAAACATAAATGCAGAGCACCTTTAAAGATCAAGGACTGACTAAACATTGTAATTCATGGTAAAATAGATCCAGTCAAGTCATACCCAATATAAACCAATAGTAATGAATGCAAATGACAGTGTGCTCTCTAGCGGGTGCTTTTAATAAGAAGGGTGATGACTCAACACAAAAGTAAATAGATAGGCCCTTCGAAGAGGGAAGCAGGGATTTGTAGAGGTGCCAGAGCTCGATTTTAAAATAGAGATTGAATAACATTTTGAGCGGCATACTTTCACTATCAACGCAACAACTATGAGATGGCTGTATCTTCCATACTATATTCATTATAGGCAATTCCCAAACAGAATGGTAAAGGTTATACTCCCCCAACCACCAACAAGCATCAATCCATGGCTTGCTCGAAACAATGAGTGCCTCCAACTAACAACAGCCCTGGGGGAGTTTTGTTTAATTATTTTGATTTGCTTTGATCTTTTTGGATCATAAGACTGGGCATCCCGGTTACCGGCCCTTTCTCGTGAATGAGGAGCGGAGTCCACTCCTCTTGAGAATAACCCACCTAGCATGGAAGATATGGGCAACCCTAGTTGTAACATGAGCTGCTCGAGCATACAAAACAGAATAGAATTTCATTTGAAGGTTTGGAGTTTGGCACATACAAATTTACTTGGAACGGCAGGTAAATACCGCGTATAGGAAGGTATAGTGAACTCATATGGAACAACTTTGGGGTTTAAGGAGTTTGGATGCACAAGTAGTATTCCGCTTAATGCGGTGAAGGCTAGCAAAAGGCGGAAGCGACCAAGCGAGAGAGCGACAACAGTCATAAGCGTGCATTAAAATTAATTCACACCGAGTACAAGCATGAGTAGGATATAATCCACCATGAACATAAATATCATGAAGGCTATGTTGATTTGATTCAACTACATGCATGAACATGTGCCAAGTCGAGTCACTCAATTCATTCAAAGGAGGATACCATCCCATCATATCACATCATAATCATTCTAATAGCATGTTGGCACGCAAGGTAAACCATTATAACTCATAGCTAATCAAGCATGGTACAAGCAACTATAATCTCTAAATGTCATTGCAAATATGTTTACTTCATAATAAGCTGAATCAGAAACGATGAACTCATCATATTTACAAAAACAAAAGAGGTCGAGTTCATACCAGCTTTTCTCATCCCAATAAGTCCATCAGATATCGTCATTATTGCCTTTCACTTGCACGACCGAACGATGTGTATAATAATAAGAGTGCACGTGCATTGGACTAAGTTGGAATCTGCAAGCATTCAACTCAAGGGAGAAGAAAAGTAATATGGGCTCTAAGTTAAGTAAACAATCATGCATATGAGAGCCACTAAACATTTTCAATATGGTCTTCTCGACCCCCAAAAGAAAGAAAAGAAAATAAAACTATTTACATGGGAAAGCTCCCAACAAGTAAGAAGAAGAACAAGAAATCTTTTTGGGTTTTTAATTTAATTTCTACTACAAGCATGGAAATTAAACTAACTATTTTTTTTGTTTTTTCTAAAGGTTTATCAAACACACAAGAAGAAAACTAGAAAAGAAATTTAAACTAGCATGGATAATACAATGAAAGAGTATGAGCACCGACGACTAGTGTGTGAACATGAATGTAAAGTCGGTGAGAAATATGTACTCCCCCAAGCTTAGGCTTTTGGCCTAAGTTGGTCTAGTACCAAGGACCGCCGCTACTCTCCCCGGTGTACTGGGAGGTGTAATCGAGGATACCACTTGGCTGGTCGTCTCGGATCCCCTTGGACGAGATGATGCACGATAAGGGTCCAGTTCAGTTACAGCTCGAGTTCGAGGTTCGAGGTAAAGCACAGGCTCGATGATTGTTCACCGCTTCCAGTGTGACAAGAAAATTTTCTGCAAGCAAATCAAATAATAGAGGCGCAGGCAAAATAATAATCTCAATGTGTTTCTTATTGAATCTAAGTTTATACAAGAGCATCCTCTATTCGTTGTCAACAATAAACTTGTGTGCTACCATGCTCTTGTAATCTAAAATGTGAGGAGGCAAAATTTTCTCCTCTTTCTCATGGTGCCTAAAATCCTCAAATATTCTATAAAAATCATACTAAATTTGCAGGGCATTTGGAGCACTTTTAGTTTCGGACTATTTTTTATTGCACGGATAATTCAGAAAACAGACTGATAATACTATTTTTGCTTTATTTATTCTAAATAACAGAAAGTAAAAAGTGGGTACAGAAGGTTGTGCCTTCTAGTTTCATCCATCTCGTGATCATCAAAATGAATCCACTAACAAGGTTGATCAAGTCTTGTTAACAAACTCATTCCGAATAACACGGAACCAGAGGAATTTTGAATAACACTAAGTTACCTCAACGGGGATATGAAAATCCCCAACAATAAGAATATCATACTTTTTCTTGACAGTAGGGAGAGGAAATTCAAAACCTCCAATAATAATAGTTGGAACTTTTCCATTAGAATTGATGCTATGAACTTGAGATTGTTTCCTCGGAAAGTGTACTGTATGCTCATTACCATTAACATGAAAAGTGACATTGCCTTTGTTGCAATTAACAACAGCCCCTGCAGTATTAAGAAAAGGTCTACCAAGGATAATAGACATACTATCGTGTCGGTGTACTAAGGTAGGGGTACCTCAGTACCCCAACTTGTGCACGGGCAGCTGTGACTCCCCGCGGCTGGATCCACCATTTGCTTGCCGGAAACCATGCCTGCTCCGGACCAAGCCATTCAAGAGCAAAGTGTACAAGACCAAAGGTCAAGACCCCGGCAAGAGGAGCTTGCCGGGAAGGCCGTTCCAGGCTCAAGATCGTATCACCCACACAAGGCCCTGGCGAGAGGAGCTCGCCGGGGAGACTAGAAGACTACATCACAGAAAACACGCCTCGGCGCTCTCGCATCCGGCGAGGAATCCGGGGAAGCGGCGATTCTGAGCCGACAAGCTCCCGGGCCGGCAAGTTCAAGACCCGGCAAGGCACTTGCCGGGAGAGCTGCTGCGTGCCCTCACTCCAAGTCATACCCCGCGCAGCGTCGCCCTCGGTTTTCTCGAGAGCGCGTGGCGGGTGGTGTCTTTGCATGGAGGTGCGGTGGCACTCCCAGTGGTGGCTTCATCGCCGTGGCAAGCGGAGCGCAAGGCGGGAGCTTTTTGAGGCGGCGGCGACGGGCATTAATGCTCTTGTCCCCCTCGCCAAAAGTAGGTAGAATCCTTTGTTCAAGCCTTTGTAGCTGCCTTTGTTCCCGACTTGTTCCAACTACCACCTCTTTTACGTTCTTACCCCTCTCTCCTACGTTGACACCTGTCGGTGACCCCTTGCCCTATAAAAGGAGGCCCATGCACAACGTGGAGGAGGTTCCGATCATTCACTACTCTCGCGGGAGGTGGGAGGATTAGCTACTCTCGCGAGGCTCGAACCCTGGGCAACTCTAGCGCCTGGGATTCGGCTGGTTCCATACACCACCACTCGCTCGCATTCTCGAGCAAGATCAAATACAACACAAAGCAGCAGTAGGGTTTTACGCGACCATCGCGGCCCGAAGCTGGGTAAAAATCCGCGCCCCGCGCGCATCGCCTCGATCTGCTCTCCGTGCATCCTCCGCCCTCGTACCGAACACACGAAGGGGCATCCCCCGGCCCCATAGGTGTCGAGCAAACCCCACTGCCACGACATCTCTGGCGCGCCAGGTAGGGGGCGTCGAGTTTGTGCGGACCTGATCCGGCGTTCGCGCGGCTGCGTTCTTCATCAACCTCTCCAGCTTCATCAGCAATTTAAATGCGACAAGCGCACCATGGCCCGAGCGAGAGCGAGGTCGCAGATCCATCTCCATCTTCCCGCCGCCACGGGGCCTACGGTGGGCGGAGGAGAGCGCCAGCGGAAGGGTGGGCGCCGGCGAGGCACTTCGCGGCGTCACGAGATCGAGGGCAGGGCGGATGACCGCGCCTCGGCCTCCGTAGATCCACGTCCATCCCGGCGCCGCGGCGACCAGCGGCGCCATACCACGGGAGGTGGTATCCGTCTGCTGGAAGCAGAAGCGCGCCGAAGGCTCGCGGGATATTCGAACCCCGTCGAACAGGCAAGCGAAAGCGCCGGCAGGACCTGCTCCTTCTAACTGCTGTTGGAAGCCCGGCGCGTCCGCTCCCGCACCGCTTCGCTCCGCTTCCCTCCACTCCTGCGGAAGCGCTCACAAAGCGCAAATGCTCCTCGACTTTCCTCGGCGGCGGACAAGGCCGAGGCGGAAACCACCATCGAGCACAGTAGCGCCGCCAACAACGACCGTCGGCAGCGGCTGAGGCCTCACGGCCCACGACAAGCTGAGAAAGCGAGCCAGCGGCAACAGACCACCGGGTGCGACCACCGTGCACTCCCCTTGTGAAGCGAAAACGCCGCCCGCGGAACAACGCCGGCAGCGGCTCCACGGCATCGTCGGACCAGCGAGCTCGTCGGGATCAACGCCGAGTCCTCGGCAGCGGCGGCGAAACGCTCGAACCACGATCGGCGTCGCCGAGAGACTTCAGCGACAATCAGACGAGAGGGCTGGGAACCTGTCGGCGACGTCGCCCGGCGAGCAGGCGACTTGCCGTCTGCGGCGAGCTGTCTGCGTTCACCGTGAGCTGCGGCGCGTCGGTGGCCCAGCATGAAGAATTTCAAGCCCGGCGTGCGGAGAAATGCGGCGGCAAAGCGCGCCTTCAGAATTCCTCAATGTCTACACCATCACCGTGCAAGCTGCGGAAGCGCGACGAAGATTACGGCGAACTACTTCCGCTTCGTGCTTAGGCGAGCGTTCGTTCTTGGCTTATGCACTTGCGGAGGGCTCCATTTCTTCTGGGCGGACCTTTGCCATCGGTTTGTTGGCGCCTTCACTGGCGACCACAAACCCCTGACGGAGAGTGATCTCCACATCTTGGCCGGGAGGAAGGAGAATCTCTGCGCAAGTACATCCAGCGCTTCAGCCGTGTGCAACACAACATCACAGCGTCCACCTGCTGCGGTTATCGGTAGCGTTCCACGAGCGTCGCGTAACCGCTACATCTTGTGAAAAGATGGCGATGACCAAGATCCGGGATGTCGCGAGCTTTATGCTCTGGCTGATAAATCGCCTGTAGCGGAGAGGAGGAGGCTCCCGGGGAGGATCTTGGCGGAGGAGAGCGACTCGGCAGCGCCGCCCGGCAAAAAGCGCCGGCGGCTGAACTTTCGGAAGAAGAACAAGGCAGGTGCTTGCCGTCGAAAAGTCCGGCAAGGAAGCTCCGCCAAGCAAACACAGGCCGGCAACTCCGGCAAGGAGCTTACAATGGCGGCAACCGACAAGCGAGGCGGCCCGGCAAGCAATCTTGCAAAATCCACGCACCAAGGGCCACGACCTCTACAAGCGCAAGCGCGTCGACTATCTCGTCGGCGACAAAAAGCTAGTCTGGTAGCGCGACAAGGAAAGGGCCCAAGGTGGCGGAGAACCGAGCAAGCGGCCGTTCAATGGTCGGGAGGACCCCGGCAAGGCCAAGCGGCGACAAGGAGATCGACCTTCCCGGTCGCGACAAGGATGAAGAAGATGGCGGCGAGGACATGGAGGATGAGGATGACGGTGAGCAGGGAGTTCGAAGGCCACGGAGGTCTGTGCGTCGGCGGTGGTGCCTCGTTACACACCTCCACCGCCAACTAAAGCGGTGGGCGTGAGGTGAATCTGTGAGCCGCCCATGGAGTCGCGAGGCTCCTCAAATGGTCAACCGCCCATCATTTTTGATCTTGAGGATCACCCGACCGCACCACAGCGGTCGGGTGTTTGCCGATCTGGTCTCACCTACCATCCGCAACCTCAAGGTCACCAAGATGTTGGTTGTGGCGGGCGGGCTGAACTTGATCTCCTCTGCTGTGATCAAGAAACTCCAAATCCCGGATGGCGAGCTTGAAGAGACCGGTTCCTTCAAGGAATCAACCGGGAAGGAGCAGGCCTAAGGAAAGATCACTTTGCGGTGACCTTTGGCGGGGAGCTCAACCCAGGACCGGCGCGTCACTTTCGGCGTCGCCGATATTTCGTTGCCATACTGGCGGGATACTCGGCCGTCTGCTCTCGCCAAGTTCATGGCAGCTTCTCATTACGCTTCTAGCGTGCTCAAGATGCGGGGCGATAAGCGTCATCGCATCCGGCGACAAGAAAGATGCGCTTATCTGTGCCGACAAGATCTCTGGGATGCGGCAGCGGCGGCCGACAAGGATGCACTTGCCGCTGAAGCTCCCGAGGGAAAAGAAGGCGAAGACCAAGTCGGCAAGCGCTCCGGGACCCACTCCGGCAACAGCACCCCTTGAATGTTGCGGCTGCTGTCGAAGGCGCCCGTCGAGCTCCACGGCAAGGATAAAGGGATGGCTGCTCCACCGGCGACCAAGAAGGTGTCCGCCAAGGAGGGCGGCGCGGTGGTACCTTCACCATCGATTGCCAGCAACGACAAATAGGAAGAAGCGCTCGTTGCTTTCCTGCGGGCGAATGTCGATGTGTTTGCATGGCAACCATCTGACATCCCCGGTGTTCCCAGGAAGGTAATTGAGCACAAGCTCGTCGTTTGCCCTCATGCGCGGCCCGTCAAGCAGAAAGTGAGGAAGCAAGCCGTGGAGCGCCAAGAATTCATCAGCGAAGAAATCAAGAAGCTAGAGGCAGCAGGCCTAGTTAGGCGTGATCCATCCGGCGTGGTTAGCAAACCCGATCGTCGTGCGCAAAACCAGCGGAAATGGAGGCTGTGTATAGACTTCACCGATGTGAATAAAGCATGTCCCAGGATCCGTTCCCCTTGCGCGCATTGACGGTTGTCGACTCCACCGCGGATGTGAGCTACTCTGTTTTCTTGATGCGTACTCGAGTTACCACCAGATCTTTATGGCCAAGAGGATGAAGAAGACTGCATTTATCACTCCATGTGGCACCTATTGCTTCATCGCATGCCATTTGGATTTGAAGAATGCAGGGTCAACATTCGCAAGGGTAGTGTATCTTGCTTTTGAGCCACAGATCCACGAAATGTAGAAGCTTACATGGATGATATCGTGGTGAAGAGCAAAACAAGGATACGTTGGTCCAAGATTTGGAAGAGACATTTGAGAACCTGCGCATGAATCTGACTCAAGTTGAACCCGAGAAGTGCGTCTTTGGAGTTCCCTCGGCAAGCTTCTCGGGTTCTTCATATCGCGAGAGAGGATTGAAGCTAACCCGACAAGATTAGAGCCATTGAGCGATCGAAGCCCGAAGCGAGTCAAGGATGTCGAGAAAACTTCGCGGGTTGCGTGGCTGCCCTCGATGGGTTCATTTCAAAGTCTGCGGCGCGCGTACCTTTCTTCAAAATCTTGAAGAAGGCAGGCCCCATGAAATGGACTCGAAGCGGAGGCAGCGCTGCAAGATTTGAAGCGATACCTATCCTCCACCCCAATACTTGTCGCACCTAGACCACGGGAGAAGTTCTTCTGTACCTAGCGGCAACCAACCAAGTGGTTAGTGCTGCGCTTTGATAGCGGAGAGGAGTCCGGCGAGGAGGCTGCACCCCGACAAGCGAGTCCAGCGACAAGCGAGGCTGCTCCGACAAGCTCTGGCCGGACAAGGGCAACTCTCTGCGAGAGCAGGATGAAGTGCGGAAAAAGATGGTGCAGCGCCCGGTGTATTTTGTAAGCTCCCTTCTCCGAGGGCTAGATCAAGATACTCGGTGTGCAAAAGCTTCTTCGGCCTCCTCATGGCCTCGAGAAAGCGCCATTACTTCAAGCACACGAGATAACGGTGGTCACTCGCTTCCCGCTGAAGAGGATATTGCACAACCCGAAGCAGCAGGCGGGATCGTTGAGTGGGCCTTTGGGCTGTCGAGCTTGGACTCAAGTTTGAAAGTACTTCAACCATCTGAGCCGGGCTTTGGCAGAATTTATAGCGAGTGGACCCCAACACTGACGAAGAGGTTCAAGAAACAAGTACACCCGTACAAGAAGCGGCAGTGAATGGGTAATGTACTTTGATGGTGCCTTCTCGCTGCAAAGGCGCCGGTGCGGCGTCATACTCATCGCGCCCACGGAGAGCACCTCAAGTATGTCATCGGATGCACTTCCCAAGAAAGCAGCGACAAACAACAACTGCCGAATATGAAGGTTTGCTTGCGGCCTCGGGATTGCGGCGAACTTGGGATCAAGAAGTTGATTGTCGGGGAGATTCTCGGTTGGTGGTCGGCAAGTTAACAAGAACTATCGAGCCCTTTGATGGAAGCTTATGTAGATGAAGTGAGGAAGCTGGAGGCGCTTTGAAGGTCTGCGGATGGAGCACATTCAAGAGCTCGAGAATGAAATCATGAGATAGCCTTTCAAAGTGCGCTTGATGAAGTTACTGTGGAACCGGGACCTTCTTGCTCAAGCTGACTCAACCCTCCGTCGCACCATCAATTGGGCAGTCCAAGAAGAGAAAGTTGGTCTCCGGCGACTACTTGCCGGCGGATCTCCCTGAGGCCGCCACCAAAGTCCCCAGGATCGACGGCCAGAACGCTGAGGAACAGTTTGCTCCTGCTGATCCTCGGATCTGTGCGATCAAAGCAAGTGTTCCCGACAAGCCTTGCCCCGGCAAGCTTGCCGGGGGACCTTCAGCCCCGGCAGAGCCAGAGACCCTTGCCGTAGAAGCTGAGGTTCCCGCAGCGGCCCTCATGCCTTTAGTCCTTGCCGTCGAGCCCCAAGCTCCGGCATGGGCGCAGCAGATCGTCCGTTTCCTGCAAACTGGAGAACTTCGGCGACCGGAAGAAATAGAAAAGATAACGAGACGATCAAGTATGTACCGGTTAAGTGGACAACGAGCTGTCTGAAGAAAACTCAATGGTGTCGGTGAAGTGCATCTCCGGGGAAGATGGGCGAAGCTGTTGGCGAAGATACGGAGGCATCTGCGGCCACCACATTGGCGCAAAGGGCACTTGCGGAAAGCTTTCGGCAAGGGTTCTTTGGCGAGAAGCCCTCAAGATGCAAATTGCACTAGTAACCAAGTGTGAAGCGTGCGATTCCATGCAAAGCAAATTCATCGGCCAGCTCAAGCTCTCCAAACAATCCCTTTATCTGACCCTTCTCGATGCAGGGCTCGATATCCTCGGCCCTTTCCCCGTCTTTGTCGGGGCTTTGAGTACTTATGCGTGGCAATCGACAAGTTCACAAAGTGGCGAAGTGGAGCAGTGAGAAAGGTGACAACACGATCGGCGGTCAAGTTCTTGGTCGATTGTGTGCGTTTGGGGTCCCTAACGGATTATCACCGACAGCGGTACTCAATTCACTAACCGCACCTTCATGCGATCGTCCAAGACCTTGGCGCCAAAGTCTGTTTAAGCTTACATTGCTCACACGAGCAGCGGTCAGCGAAAGGGCCAATGCTGAAGTGTTGCGCGGACTCAAGACAAGAACTTTCGGCGAGGCTGCGCAAGTGCGGAAGAAATTGGATAGAGGAGCTGCGGCGGCTCTTTGGTCAATCGAGCGACACCGTCGAGCCACCGGACGGACACCCTTTGCTCTAGTCTATGGGCGAAGCAGTTCTCCCCACGAGAACTTCGTATCACGGATCTCCTCGAGTGCTCGCTTATGATGAGCTCGAGCAAGAACAACTGCGACAAGATGGCGCATTGCTCCTCGAGGAAGGGCGTCTCGAACTCTTTGTATGAGCTGCTCGATACCAGCAAGCCTTGCGCCGCTACCATAACCGCAAGGTCAAAGCCGAGTCTCGAGGAAGCGACCTTGTTCTTGGCGTGTTCGATCCGCCAAGAATTCCAACAAGTTGGCCTTGAAGTGGGAAGGCCCTTATCGGGTGAGACAAGTCACGAGGCGGCGCTGTCGCCTCGAGACGAAGAAGGCTTGCGATGAGTAACTCTGGAACATAGAGCATCTTCAAGTTTTACCCATGAAGCGCGGTTGCCGTGATCCGCTCCGCAACCACCTTTTATCAAAAGCTTTGCCGCCGTTGCATGTAACCCTTTGTACAAAGCGGTATGCGACCCGTGCAGCAATAAAGTTTCCGTGTTTTGCGTTATTTGCCTTTTCCATGCTCTTCTTCGCTATTTGCATGAGTTATTTGGCATCTTTAAATGCGACCCGCAAGTCCGACAAGCAATAGCGCCCGAGAGGCCATATGCTTTTCCTTCTTCTCTTTCCTTGTCTCTTAAGCGAAAGAAACATCCCTCGTGCACAAGTTTGCGGGGGAAGGAAGTGGAGGATGAACCAAGTGCTGTTCAAGAAAGAAAGCTTGCGGAGAAACGGCTCAAAGTTTTAAATTCTTAAGTTGCCTTCCTTGAACAACCACACTTCGTATGGAAAACTTGTGCTCGGAGGAACCTACCCGTGGATAGCCGCACCCTCATCTTGTTCTCGGCGTGCTCAGCGATTTAAGTGAGCGCGACAAAGCGCGTTGCGCCCTGTTTCGTTCGAGCCGCTCGGCAAGCTAGGTGCGTTGCGGCAAGCCATAGCAAAGTTGCTTGCGGCAAGACCTTAGCTAGCAGGCTGCCGAGGCACTTTCAGCGGCAAGGGCTCCTTGCCAGCAAAACTCCTAGAAGCATAAAGTTAAAAGCGTCGCGAAGTTGAGGATCAAGGCAAGGGAGATGACCTTTGCATCGCGATCGAGAATAAAGGTAATATCTTACAAGGAACAACTTGTCGCGATGACTAAGCGAGTTCATAGCGACACTGTGCAGCAACAAAAGGAAATAAAGATAAAGAGGCCTAGTCTCGCGGTGCGCCCTCCATCTGGGGATCTTGTTCACTTTGGCGATGATGTGGGCGACCTGCTCCTTGAAACCTCCATGTCGCGTCGGCCGGCAAGCTGCGAAGGGCGTTGGAGAGGTTTATACCGGGGTTGCGGTATCGATCTTCGTCGACCCAGCGCTCCATGGTTCCAGCGCACGGTGGCGCGCCTCCTCGGCGAGCTGCGAGGATCTTCTTCCTTGATTTGCAAGAGCTGGCGCGACCCCACGAAGAAGAGGCTGAGCTTGGCTGTGGCGAGTTTGGATCCGGGAGTAGATGAGATGCTCCGGCTTGGCGCCGGCGGCTCTGGTCGATGGCGGGCGCGAAGATGCAAATCTTGGTCCATATCTCGGCGATCTGACGGAAATCCTCGGCTGCCTTGTTGGCGCCCGGCCACTAAGATCGCTCCTCGCGGAGCTCCTCCTTCAACTTGGTTTCCGGTCCGTGCAGCGTCGGCGAGTCCTTAAGCGCGAATACTTCTGCTCAAGATCCTCGGCGGAGTCCTTGGCGGCCTTGACTCGTCGCCCCTCTCGGAAAAACGCGCCGGAGCTACGAGTTGGTGTGGGCGTACTCCTCGCGTTACGTGAGGGCGCGGCGATCTTCTCGCGTTCGCCTTCAACAGCTCCTCCGCTGCGCGACCTTGGCGGCAAGATCTTCCTTGGCGGTCTCGCGGCGCTGCGGCGTCGCCGCCTCCTTCAATGCCCGCCAAGGTCTGCTCCCGGCGGCAAGGTCTTCCTCGTGGGCGTCAAGGTCAACCTTTGCTGGTTGAGCTCTCCCTCTCGCGGGACAGCTCCACTCCGCGAGCCGTTCTTGCTCTTGACCTCGGCCTTCTCCGGCAACCACTCTTCATCTTGCCGGCGAGCTGCTCGCTTCTCCGCCCTTCTGCGGAGAGCAGCTGATTGTGGCCAGAGCTGAGCTCGCCGCCTTCTCCATCTCCTCGGCGGCCTTGGCGGCAAGGGCCTCCCGGAAGCGAGCCGCTGTCAGGCCCGGTAAGAGCCGAGGAGCTGGTGAAGCGGCTTCTCCTCATCGGGCCCGCCGCTCCCGGAGTCCCTCGGCGATCTTGAGACCAGGCGAGATCTCCCCATCAAGGTCTCGCCCTCGCGGGAATCGCGACGAGAACCCCGGCACTGGATGAAAGCGCCGTTGGGGGCTTCAAGTAGTGGCAGACCGCTCCTCTCCGGCGGAGGGTCGGTGGCAGCCTTGACACTCAGCGCTCCGCCGCCTTGGACCAGCGGTGCGTGTCGCCATCCTCTCCCGGCAGCGCATCTGCGGCCAGGCGGCCTCGCTTTTATCTGGATCGGCGGCTCTCGCCCGCGTCTTGGCGACAGGGCATCATCGCCGCCACCTGCTCGTTCTCCTCCTCCTCAATAGCGACCTCCGTCTCCATCTGCTCGGGGAGGAGGGATCTAGAAGAAGAAGAAAAGCGAAGCGTTTAGCGAATATCCAAAAAGCGGCGCCAAGAAGGCAAGGTTGCAGAACTTACCTTGTTGGACATCTTCGTGGCGGGCTCTCTTGCGAGAACCATCCCTTGCAGAGTAGCCGCCCTCGCGGGCTGTTCACCCTTGACGGGTACTCGCCCTTGGCGGAGTACCCGCCCTTAGCGGGGCGCTCTCCCTCGCCGGGAGTCCAACCTTGGCGGGGATGGAGGGACGGCTGGCTCCTCAAGGCGACCTCGGATGCTCCTGCCGCTGCGGATCCGTCTCTGCACAAATCAAGACAAACCGTCAAGATATTGGAATAAGATGAAATCTCGAGCGCCCGACAGCGAAGATCGGGACCCAGGACTTCTGTTGGGGGCTGCGCTGGGGCTGCTTCTCGGGACACCTTCGGGTCAAGCAAGCTTGGATCCGGCGCATCCCCGGTTGCCTCGGCCGGGCGAGTCGTCTGCAACCTCGACCACGGGCACCTTGGCTTTCTTCGCCGCCCGCTCAGTCAAGGTCCTGAAATCAGCACAAAAACAAGATTAGCCACGACAATAATCAAGGCGAAATTTAAGAAGATGAAGATTTCGGGTACTCACTCCTGTTCTTCTTCGTCGTCTTCGCTCAAGGCGGAGAAGTCATCTGCACTGGGTTGCGTCAGTGCGAGGAGGAGGCGAAGGCCCTCTCGGGCGCTTAGCGGTCCTCGGGCACAGGGCTCTGAAACCCGGCCTGTGGCGGCCGAGACCGAGCCAGGCGGAGCCGCCGCCCGCTCTGAAGACCCTGTCCGCTCGGCGCCCGACCTGCAGGCGCCTTTCTTTTGGCCTGCCAGCATGGTCGCTTCCGCCATGTCTCAGTCGCGTGTCGCCCCGCGCGCCTCGACTCCGGGAAGCTTCGCTGCCCGGCGAGCTGAGTAGTTGCGGGGGCTTGCGTACTCGCCTCGGCCGCAGCCTTGCGGAGGTGCTTGATGGAAGCAGCAGGGCTCGCCCGAGGCGGGAGGTTTCCGGCAGCGAGGAGGCGTCGTCGTCGTAAGGTCCGTGGACCCGCCGGCGTCTCGGCGACACGAGATCTCCCCCTCCTCCTCACCAGCTGGCTCACCGGGCCCGGCGACCCTTTTTCCTTTGGCGCCCTCGTTCCCTCCGACGCCTCTGCTCCCTCCAGCAGCACCACCGCTTGCCGCGACTTCAGCCGCGATTCGGGGATCGAGTGCCTCGAGAGGGACCCGGCGGCGTCTTGCGGGAGGAAGTTGCAGCGATCTGCAGATCTCCGCCGCCTCCGTTTGGTAGGACTCCTCCGCAGCCTCTGCCTCCTCGGGAGTACAACCGAACTTCCACGCTGCTTGGCTGCAGCGGCCTCTTAACCGAGAAGCTATGTCTGTGAGCTCTGGTCGTGGTGTCCGTGTCGCCCCGGATCGTCCTTGTTCTTCGCCACCTCCTCAAGGGTGTCGAAGAAGTTGAGATGTTTGATGGCTCAGGCGGAATCCATGAACGCTCCACGCCGTGTAGAGTCACCGCGGGCATCATGGCGAGGCGATCGAGCAGCGCTGTTGCAAGGGCACCACTCCCGGGAAGCTGAACCACTCTGGATGGGCGGGTCATATTTGAAGTTCGGACCATCCCCTCGGCTCAGCGTCGTGAAGTTGAAGTTCAGCCGGTCGCAGCCTCATTATATCCCTGCGCGCCCGTACTCCCGAGCCGGCCTTTTCTGTCTTGGAGAGAAGCGTCTGTGGCGGAGGAAATCTGCGCCTACGCTGCAATGGACAGCCCGCTTCGAAGGCGAAGAATCCGGATAAGAACGGCGTCGAGCTTGATGTCGTCGAATCCAGCTCCTCCGATCTCGGCGCGCGCAATGGGCGTTGTCTTGCAGTCTTGATAAAAGTGAGGCTCGTCTTGACGATCAGCACCAATCTGCCGCCACTCATCCCACTTGGCGGAGCTCCCGGCCGTCTGACCTCTTCAAGTTCGGTGGAAAACCCAAGAAATCCCTCAGGAGAGGGGGCGGGCTCTGCTCTAGGAGTAAAGTGCGAAGCGAGCTACATTTGGGTATATCCTATGAAGTTTTCGCACATATGTGCGAAAACCGCCATTAATGAGGACGGCGTTGGGGGTGAAATCAAGAAGGTGGAAGCCATATGTGTTCATGATGTCACGAGAAAAATTCAGAAAAAGGAGGACAAAGACCGCGATGGAAGAAGGCTGCGAAGAAATAGTACCCGCCGGGATAGTTGTCCATGGTGGCGGCGGATGGGCTCTGGTCGAGGATCGCCGAGGTCCTCTTGGCCCGTAAGCGAAATACTTGCCCGAGTTCTTGCCCGCCCGAGCAGCGGCGGGAAGGCAACGTTCTCCCTCCGCATCTGGGCGAGCTCTTCCGCTGCTCGGTTCTCCTACGGACCTTCTCCGCCTTCCCTTCCCTTTACGGTTTTCGGGGCCATGGCGGGCGGCGAGGGAAGGAGGACGAAGAATCCGGCGATGCATGAGCGAGAGAAACAACGGAGGAGATGCGGGCGGAGGCGCAAAGAGGTTTTGGAGGAGGAAGAAGAAGCAATAAGCGATGGAGGAACGCGCTGCTTCCTCTGTTTTATGGGGAAATGGGGCGTTCGCTCTTCTCATTGAAAAGCGTGGAGCGTCCCATCCTGACGCCCTTAATCGGCGTCTTTGTTGCGCGGGAAGGCGGCGGCGGAAGTGGATTCGACGCGCCATGGGCTTGGCGTGCCGATGCCTTTGTCTTGGGCACAGCCCAACAGCGCTTCGGCACCGTGTATGGCCCGGCCGGGGGCTCTGTCGATTGTACTAAGGTAGGGGTACCTCGGTACCCCAACGTACTGCAATGACTATGACTCCATTTGGATCCACCATTTGCTTGCCGGAAACCATCCCTGCTCCGGACCAAGCCATTCAAGAGAAAAGTGTACAAGACCAAAGGTCAAGACCCCGGCAAGAGGAGCTTGCCGGGAAGGCCGTTCCAGGCTCAAGATCGTATCACCCACACAAGGCCCTGGCGAGAGGAGCTCGCCGGGGGGACTAGAAGACTACATCACAGAAAACACGCCTCGGCGCTATACGCGTCCCGGCGAGGGCCTGGGGAGCGGCGAGTTACGGAGCCCGACAAGCTCCCGGGCCCGGCAAGTTCAAGACCCCGGCAAGGCACTTGCCGGGGAGAGCTGTGCTGCGTGCCCTCACTCCAAGTCATCTGCCCACGCGTCGCCCTCGGTTTTCTCGAGGCAGCGTGGCGGGTGGCTGTGCTGCATGGAGGTGCGGTGGCACTCCCAGTGGTGGCTTCATCGCCGTGGCAAGCGGAGACGCAGAGGCGGGAGCTTTTGGGCGGCAGCGACAGGCATTAATGCTCTTGTCCCCCTCGCCAAAAGTAGGTAGAATCCATTGTTCAAGCACTATAGCTGCACTGTTCCCGCACTGTTCCAACTACCACCTCTTTTATGTTTTTACCCCTCTCTCCTACGTTGACACCTGTCGGTGACCCCTTGCCCTATAAAAGGAGGCCCATGCACAACGTGGAGGAGGTTCCGATCATTCACTACTCTCGCGGGAGGTGGGAGGATTAGCTACTCTCGCGAGGCTCGAACCCTGGGCAACTCTAGCGCCTGGGATTCGGCTGGTTCCATACACCACCACTCGCTCGCATTCTCGAGCAAGATCAAATACAACACAAAGCAGCAGTAGGGTTTTACGCGACCATCGTGGCCCGAAGCTGGGTAAAAATCCGCGCCCCGCGCGCATCGCCTCGATCTGCTCTCCGTGCATCCTCCGCCCTCGTACCGAACACACGAAGGGGCCTCCCCCGGCCCCATAGGTGTCGAGCAAACCCCACTGCCACGACATATCGTCCTCGGGAATATCAAGAATAACAAAGTCCGTTAAGGTGACATTTGCAACCACAACAGGCACATCCTCACCAATACCGACAAGTATAGCAGTTGATTTATCAGCCATTTGCAAAGATATTTCAGTAGGTGTGAACTTATCCAATTCAAGTCTATGATATAAAGAGAGAGGCATAACACTAACACCGGCTCCAAGATCACATAAAGTAGTTCTAACATAATTTCTTTTAATGGAGCATGGTATAGTTGGTACCCCCGGATCTCCAAGTTTCTTTGGTATTCCACCCTTAAAAGTGTAATTAGCAAGCATGGTGGAAATTTTAGCTTCCAGTATCTTTCTTTTATTTGTGATGATATCCTTCATATACTTAGCATAAGGATTCACTTTCAGCATATCAGTTAAGCGCATACGTAAGAAAATAGGTCTAATCATTTCAGCAAAGCGCTCAAAGTCCTCATCATCCTTTGACTTGGATGGTTTAGGAGGAAAGGGCATGGGTTTCTGAACCCATGGTTCTCTTTCTCTACCGTGCTTCCTAGCAACAAAATCTCTCTTATCATAACGTTGATTCTTTGATTGTGGGTTATCAAGATCAACTGCAGGTTCAATCTCTACATCATTGTTTTTGCTAGGTTGAGAATCAACATGAACATTATCATTAACATTATCACTAGGTTCATGTTCATCACGATTGTGTTTGACATCGAGAGATAGAAATATCATTGGGATTCTCGGTGTGTCTCTGATGGGTTCACTAGAAGCATGCAAAGTTCTATCATTTTTCTTTTTCTTCTTCTTAGAAGAACTAGGTGCCTCTAAATTGTTTCTCTGAGAATCTTGCTCGATTCTCTTAGGGTGGCCTTCAGGATACAAAGCCTGAGTCATTCTACCAGTTCTAGTAGCCACTCTAACAGCAAAGTCATTTTTATTATTTAGTTCATCAAGCAAATCATTTTGAGCTTTAAGTACCTCCTCATCTTGAGTAGCAACCATAGAGGCTTATTTGCTAATGAGTTTGAGTTCATCTTTAACTCTAACCAGATTATCGCTTACGCGTCCTATCTCGAAAGCATTATTCTTTAACTCTCTACCAACATAAGCATTAAACTTTCTTGTCTAGCCATAAAGTCATCAAATTCATCCAAGCATGGGCTATGAAATTTAGTAGAGGGTATTTCAACTTTATCATATCTATAGAGAATTTACCTTTACTACGTAGTCGGGTTATCAAGACAATGTGGTTCTTTAACAACGGTATATTAAGACCATGTATTTCTTCAATAGGAGGTAAATTCTTAACATCTTCACTTTAATACCTTTTTCTTTGCCTCTGGCATATCTTGAGGCGAGAAATAAAACACCTCTCTTCTTGAGTGGGTTTAGGAATAGGCTCGAGTTGGCTCAATTGGTTCAGGAATTACTTGAGAATTGGCTGGGAAGAGTCAATTATTTTCATTAGTCAACATATTATTCAATAATATTTCAGCTTTGTTGACTGTTCTTTCCCTGAAAACACAACCAGCACAACTATCCAAGTAGTCCTTGGAAGCATTGGTTAGTCCATTATAAAAGATATCAAGTATTTCATTTTTCTTGAGAGGATGATCAGGCAAAGCATTAAGTAACGGGAGAAGCCTCCCCCAAGCTTGTGGGAGACTCTCTTCTTTGATTTGCACAAAATTATATATTCCCCGCAAGGCAGCTTGTTTCTTATGAGCAGGGAAATATTTAGCAGAGAAGTAATAAATCATATCCTGGGGACTACGCACACAACCAGGATCAAGAGAATTATACCAAGTCTTAGCATCACTCTTTAATGAGAACAGAAATATCTTAAGGATATAAAAATAGCGAGACTTCTCATCATGAGTAAATAGGGTAGCTATATCATTCAACTTGGTAAGATGTGCCACAACAATTTTAGATTCAAGGCCATAAAAAGGATCAGATTCGACTAAAGTAATAATTTCAGGATCAACAGAGATTTCATAATCCTTATCAGTAACACAGATAGGTGAAGTGGCAAAAGCAGGGTCAGGTTTCATTCTAGCATTAAGAGACTGTTGGTTCCATTTAGCTAATAATTTCTTAAGATCATATCTATCATTGCAAGCAAAGATCTCCCTAGCAGCTTCTTCATTCATAACATAACCCTTAGGAATAACAGGCAGTACATAATCATTGGGAGAACCTTCATCATCACTATCATCAATAATAGCATCTTCAATATTTTCATTCCTCCTAACTCTAGCAAGTTGTTCATCACGAAATTCACCTAATCACAAAGTAGTATCACACACAGAAGTAGTTTCATCATGCATAGCAGAAGTGGCATCATCAATAACATGCGACATATCAGAATTCATAGCAGTAGCAGGTTTAGGTGTCGCAAGCTTACTAATAACAAAAGGAGAATCTAGTGCGAGCTAGATGGCGGTTCCTTACCTCCCTCGTAGTTGAGGGCAAAAAGAGTAGTTCGATTCGTCTTTCAAGTTCTTCATAGTGATCAATAGATATAAATCCCAAGTGACTTAGAGAATAGAGCTATTGTCGATTGTACTAAAGTAGGGTACCTTAGTATCCCGAACTTGTGCCAGGCGATCCTTGCGCCCATGACAAGGCTTGCAGGGTGACCGCCAAGATCCTCCGTAGTTCCTATTGGAGCCATTCAAGAACAAAGTGTTTTAGCGAAGACAAGGCCCGGCAAGAGGAGCTTGCCGGGAAGGTCAAACCCGGCAAGAGGATCTTCTTTGGAAGGCCAACAAAGCATTCAAGGAACTTGCATGACGCGCCAGCAGCGTCCGGCAAGACCAGCAGCGACAAGCTTTGGTAGCGACAAGACAACAGCCACGGCAAAGCGCTTGCGCGACAAGCCACCTCTCTGTATCTCGCTCGGTAGCGTCCGTCGGCGATGTAGCCAGAGACCGTTCGGTATGCGTGGCGAGAAGCTGTGCAACCAAGCGGTGCGAGGTGGTGAGTGGAGATGACGAGATGGCCATCATGGCAAGCGGTGGCGCCCCTAACGGTCACTTTTCTGCACTTTTTGGGTGAAGCGGATGGGCATTAAATGCTCTTGTCCCCTGCCGTCAGAGTTAGGTAGGATGCACTATAGAAGCAGTTGTACCAACCACCCCTTTTACACTTTTACCCCTGCATGCGTTGCCACCTGTCGGTGACCCCTTGAGCCTATAAAAGGAGGCCCATGCGCAACTTAGAGGGGGTTCGACTCATTCGAAACTAGAACACTCCCACGCTCTCGAGCAAGAACATAATACAACCACAAAGCAGCAGTAGGAGTATTATCTCTTCGGAGAGCTCCGAAGCTGGGTAAAATCGCTCGCGCGCTTCGCCTCGATCCGCTCTTCGTGCGATCCCCGCTCCCTGCCGGACCGAAAGGGGCCCTGCCCCATAGGTGTTCATTTCCCATGACATCTTTGGCGCGCCAGGTAGGGGGCGTCGAGGTTGTGTGAACCCGATCCGGTGTACACGCGAGCCAGATCTTCATCTTCCTCATCATCTTCATCAACATGCCATCGAAGAAGAAGGCTTCAGAGGTGGCTGCTCCGTCCACGTCGATCTCACCGCCACCGGAGCAAACGGGCGGTGGGGTAGACACCGGCGGAGGAACGGGCGCCGACGAGAGAGCTCACGCCGTCGCCAGGTCCAAGGACAAGGCCGCGCAAACCTCGGTGTCCGTACACGCACCGCGCCCGTCTCAGGAGGTGCGGGGCCAACAACGTCATGGTACTCGCGGTACCATACGCTCGTTGGACCAAAATCGAGCTGGCGGATCTTGAGATGCTCAAGACCAGCATACACGCCAACCTGCTGGCACGAGCAAGACACGGTCGCCTGGACGGGATCCTGCTCCTTCTAACATAGTTAGAAGTCCGAGCATATCCGCTCCTCGCACCGTTTGCCACCGCCACCGAAGACTCGGAAAAGCGTTGGCTCGAGCCCAACTGCTCTGGATTATCCTCAACGGCGGACAAGATCGGCGATTGGAGGCCACCATTCGAGTCTCATCGTCTTCGCCAGCGGCGGCACTCCACGGCAGCGAATGCGTCGCAGCGCGCAATATTGCGGACGCGAGCGATGGCGATAAGATCGGTGGGGTGCAACCACCGTGCACTCCCCACCCGAAGGCCAAGATTGCCGACTCGCGGGTCAACCTCGACGCGACTCCACAGCGTCATCAGACCCACGATCTCGTCGCGATCAGCGCCAAGTTCTTCAAACGACAACAAGAAAGCGCTTCGTACTGCGCATCGGCGTCGAAAAAAGCGGCGTCAATCGGACCAGCGCGCTGAGCCCGCTGTTGACATGCATGCGCCCGAGAGAACAGGCGACTTGCCGTCTGTGATAGGTTGCCTGTGTTCACTCGTGAGCTGCGGCAAGTCGATGGCCTAGTACAAAGAACTTCAAGCGGATGTGCGGAGAATGCGATGGCAGGTTGCATCCATCGGAGTTTCTCGGCATCTACACCATCGCGGTGCAAGCTGCGGAAGCGCGACGAAGATCCTTGCCAACTACTTTGCGGTGCTCAAGCCCAATGTCGGATCTGGCTCATCCACTTGCGGACAAATCCATCTCCTCATGGGCGGATCTGTGCCATCGGTTTGTCGGCGCCTTCACGGTGACCACAAGCCCCATGGCGAGAAGCGACCTGCATCTGCTTCGCCCGGAAGGAAGAGAGCCCTGCACAAGTATATTCGAGATTCAGCCAAGTGCGGCGCAACATCTCGGATGTCCACCTGCCGCGGTCATCGGTAGCGTTCCATCGAGCGTCGTAACCACGGGATGCGGGAGGAGATGGCGATGTGCAAGATCGAGAGGCGTCGATGAGCTATATGCCTGGCGGCGACAAGTGCGCCGCGTCTTTGAGAAGGAGAAACTCCCGAGAGAATGCAGGAAGCGGGAGGATCGGCGGTGAGATGCCACCCGGCAAAAAGAAAAACGGCGGCGGAACAACGAAGAAGGAAAGGCAAAGATGTGGTAGCTGTTGAGCAGTCCGGCAGCGGAGGTGGCGCCAGGAAACCGAATCTGTGGCGACGCCCGACAAGCGAAGCGGCTCCGACAAGCAATATTGCAAGATCCACGCACCAAGGGCCATGATCTCGAGCTGCAAGAAGGTTGAACAGCTTGTCGGCAGCGAAAGCTGAGTCGAGCAATGCGACAAGGAGAAGGCCAAGAAGGTCTTGGAGGATCCGGCAAGAAAGCGCCCGGCCGGGGAGGGCCGCGCGGCAAAAGCCAAGCAGCGGCAGGAGATAGACCTCCAGCGGCGCGACAAGGGCGAAGATGAAGGCAGCGATGAAGAGATGGATGAAGATGAGGCCGGCGAGCAGGAGTTTTGAAAGCCACGAGAGGTTACGTGCGTTTGGCGGTGCTTCTCGCGCCGCCGCACCGCCGGCTCAAGCGATGGAGTGCGGGAAGTTAATGTAGCAGAACCCCGGTTGAGTCCGCAAGCCTACGAGGTGGTCGGCCGCCTATCGTCTTTGATATTGAGGACCACCCTGATCGCGTAAGCTGCGGTCGGGTGCTTGTCGATGTTGGTCTCACCAACCATCCGCAACCTCAAGGTCACTAAGATGCTAGTTGGCGGGGCGGCTTGAATCTGATCTCCTCCGTGATACTCCGAAGCTTGGATCCTGACGGCGAGCTCGAAGAGACGGTACATTCAAGGAATCAACCGGGAAGGAGCAAGCGAAGGAAAGATCACGTTGCGGTAACATTTGGCAGCGAATTGAACTTCAAGGCGAGAGGTCACTTTTGGCGTTGCTGATTTTCCATTGCCTTAAAATGGGATACTCGGCGTCGGCGCTTCGCCAAGTTCATGGCAGCCTCTCACTATGCCTACAGCGTGCTAAAAATGCCAGGTCCGATAAGTGTCATCTCTGTCCCTGGCGACAAGAAAGATGCTCTTATCTATACCGACAAGATTTAATGGGAAGCAGCAGCCGCAGCAGATCGCAAGACACTTGCCGCTGAAGCTCCCTGGGGGAAGAAGAAGACCAAGTCCGGCAAGAGCTCTAATGCCCACTCCGGCAAGCGCACCTCTTCGGGGTGCTGCGCTACCGTCGAGGACGCACCATCGAGCTCCACCGGCAAGTGTAAGAAGGCGAAGGCAGCTCCGCCAGAAACCAAGAAGGTGTCCGCTAAGGAGGACGGCACTGGTGGTACCTTCACCATCAGTGCCACGCTTGACCCTAAATAGGAAAGCGCGCTCATTGCTTTCCTGCGGGCGAACATCGACATCTTTGCATGGTAACCGTCTTACATCCCCGGTGTTCCCAGGAAAGTAATTGAGCACCATCTTGCTGTTTGTCCTCACGCGCGGCCCGTCAAGCAGAAAGTTAGGAAGCAAGCGGTGGGCGCCAGAATTCATTGCGAAGAAATCAAGAAGTTGGAAGCGGCGAGGCCTTGTCGGAGTGCTCCATCCTCGTGGTTGGCCAATCACGTAGTAAATGCGCCAAAGGCGAGCGGAAATGGAGGCTTTGTATTGACTTCTTGATGTTAATAAAGCTTGTCCCAAAGACCCATTTCCTTGCCGCGCATTGACCAGATTGTTGACTCCACGGCCGGATGTGATCTGCTTTCATTTCTTGATGCATATTCAGGATTCCATCAGATCTTCATGGCAGAAGAGGATGAGGAGAAAACCGCTTTCATCACGCCGTGTGGCACGTACTGTTTCGTACGGATGCCCTTCGGTTTGAAGAATTCTAGTTCAACATTTGCAAGAGTAGTCAGTCATGCTTTTGAGCCACAGTTACACAGGAATGTGGAAGCCTACATGGATGACATAGTGGTCAAACAGGACGAGCAACTCGATTCAGGATTTGGATGAAACTTTCATGAATCATGCAAGATCAACCTCAAGCTCAACCCGAGAAGTGCGTGTTTGGAGTCCCCTCCGGCAAGCTTCTCGGGTTCTTCATCTCTCGGCGGGAATTGAAGCCAACCCGACAAGATCAAGGCCATTGAGCAGATTGAAGCACCGAAGCGCGCCAAGGATGTCTGAAGGCTTGTCGGTTGCGTGGCTGCTCTCGGCGAGTTTATCTCTAAGTCTGCTGGTAGCATACTGCCATTTTCAAAATATTGAAGAAGGCAGGTCAATGAAATGGACTCGTGGCGGAGGCTGCATTTGCGAGACTTGAAGAGATACCTGTCCTCCACCCAAATACTTGTAGCACCTAAGCCACAAGAGAAGTTGTTGCTGTATCTAGCGGCAACCAATCAAGTGGTTAGTGCTGCGTTAGTAGCGGAGAGGGAGGCAGATGATGAGCCAGCAACCACGGCAAGTGCGTCCAGCGACAAGCAGGGGGCTTCCCTGACAAGTTCTGGTCCCGACAAGGATGGATCTGCGCAGACACAGGAGATGCAGAAGAAAATGGTGCGGCGCCCAGTTTACTTTGTCAGTTCCCTTTTGAAGGGGCTAGGTCAAGGTACTCTGGTGTGCAGAAATTGCTTTTTGGCCTTCTCATGGCCTCGAGAAAGCTGCGCCATTACTTCCATGCACATGAGATCACAGATTGTCACTCGCTTTCGGCTGAAGAGGATCTTGCAGAATCCGAAGCAGAGGCGGGATTGTTGAGTGGGCCTTTGGAATTGTCAAGCTTTGGCCTCAAGTTTGAGAGTACCTCAACTATCGAGCCGAGCATTCGCAGAATTCATAGCGAGTTTACGCCAACACGGATGAAGAAATTCGGAAGCGAGCATCCCGTCAAGGAGGCAAACAAAGAATGGATCATGTACTTTGATGGTGCCTTCTCGCTGCAAAGCGCCCGGTCTTGGCGTGTTACTTGTCGCACCCACGGAGAGCACCTCAAATCGTGGTCGGATGCACTTTCCCAAGGAGCAAGCAACAAACAATCTGCGAGTATGAATGTTTGCTTACGGACTCGAGGATCGCATGGCAGACCTTGGGATCAAAAGCTTATTGTTAGGGGTGACTCGCGGCTTGTCGTCCGCCAAGTTAACAAAGACTATCGAGTCCATTGATGGAAGCCTACATTGATGAAGTGAGAAAGTTGGAAGAGCACTTTGGCGGCTGCAGATGGAACATGTTCGAGAGCTCGAAGCGACATTGCGGATGGCTTTGTCAAAGTGCGCTACACTTAAGTTACTGTGGAACCGAGGATCTTTGTGCTCAAGCTGACTCAACCATCGTAACACCATCAATTGGACCGAGCAAGAAGAGGAAGTTGGTTTCGGTGACTACTTTCGCAGAGCTCCAGAAGCCGCCGCCAAGAAAGTCCCAAGATCAACACCTAGAGTCTTTGAGAAGCGATGCTGCTCCGACAAGCCCTAGGGTTTGTTCCGTTGAAGCAGACGCTCCCGACAAGTTTTGCTCCGGCAAGCTTGTCGGGGAACATCAAGCTCCGACTGAGCCACAGGTTCTTGCCATAGAAGCGGATGTTCCCACAGCAGCATATGTGCCTTTAGTCCTTGTTGTCGAGCCGCAAGCTCCAGCATGGGCACAACAGATTGTCTGTTTCCTTCAGACAGGAGAACTTCTCGAAGAGCAAGAAGAAGCGGAGAGAATAGCCCGGCAATCAAGTATGTACCAGTTGTCGACGACATACTGTACAAAAGAAGATTCAACGGAGTGAAATTGAAGTGCATTCCCCGGGAAGACGGACAAAAGCTGTTGGCAGAGATACATGGAGGCATATGTGGTCACCACATTGGCGCAAAACACTTTGACAAAGCGTTCGGCAAGGTTTCTTTTGGCCAACAGCCCTCGAGGATGCAAATTGCACAAGTAACCAAATGTGAAGCATGCAGTTCCATTCCAAGCAGATACACCAGCCAGCTCAAGCTCTCGGGCGATCCCTTTATCTGGCCATTCTCGGTGCAGGGGCTCGACATCCTCGGCCCCTTTCCCGAGCTGTCGGGGCTTTGAGTACTTATGCGTAGCAATCGACAAGTTCACAAAGTGGCTGGAAGTGGAAGCGATGAGGAAGGTGACAACGGTCGGCGATCAAGTTCTTGGTCGATTGTTTGCCGTTTGAGTCCCTAACGGGATCATCACCAACAACGACACGCAATTCACGAGCCGCACCTTCATGCGATCGTCCAAGATCTTGGCGCCAAGAGTGCCTTCGCCCATTGCTCACCGAGAAGCAGCGGTCAAGCGGAGAGGGCAACGCTGAAGTGCTGCGGGCTCAAGACCAGAACTTTCGACGAATTTGCACAAGTCGCGAAAAAACTGGATCGAGGCTGCGGTGGTTCTTTGGTCGTCGGGGCGATGCCGTCGAGCCGCGGCGGACACCTTCGCTCTAGTCTATGGGCGAGGCAGTTCTCCCCACGGAACTTCGTATCTGGATCGCCTCGAGTGCTCGCTTATGATGAGCTTGAGTAAGAGCAGCTGCGGCAAGATGATCGCTGCTCCTTGAGGAGGATCATCTTGAGCTCTTGTCGAGCTACTCGATACCGGCAAGCTTTGCGCGCTACCATAAGCGCAAAGTTAATGCGAAGTCTCGAGGAAGGCGACCTTGTTCTTGGTAGCGTTCAATCCGCCAAGAATTCCAACAAGTTGGCCTTGAAGTGGGAAGGCCCGTGTCGGGTGAAGCGAGTCACTAGGCTGCGCTGTCGCCTTGAGACCGAAGATGGCTTTCCGGTGAGCAACTCCTAGAACATTGAGCATCTTCGTAAGTTTTACCCATAAGGCGCGGTTGCCGGAACCTGTTCCGGGAACCACCTTTTGTACAAGCCTTGCCGCTGTTGCATGTAACCCTTTGTACAAAGCTGGGCGCAGATCCCGTGCATAAATAAAGATCATATGCTCTGCACACCTTGTCAATTTCATGCTTTCTATTTTTTGCATGTATTATCTGACACTTTGTTCAGCACTTACCCCCGGTAAGCAATAACGAGCCTTAAGGCTCCATATCTTTATTTTCTCTCCTTTCTTTTTCTCAAAAGGAAGGTTCCCTCGCCCACAAGTTCACCAGGGGGGAAGGAGGGGATAATGGTGTGGACCAGGCATTGTTCAAGAAAGTTTCGCCTTGCCGGGACGCAAACGACAGAAAAGCTAAGTTGCCAAAGTTTGAGCACAATCAGTTTTAAATTTTTTAAGTTATCTTCCTTGAGCGACCGTGCTCGTATGGAAAACACATGCGGCGGAGGAACCAACTCGTAGCTAGTTGCACCCTTACTTTGTTTCGAGTCAGCTCAACAACTTAAGTGTGCTGCGACTAGCTGCGACAAGGTTTCTTGTCGGTGGCAGCACCGCCAGCAGGCTGCTGACGTTCCGCACTCAGCGCTCGCGACAAGGGTGCCTGCGCCGGCAAGTTCCCTAAAAAGCGTAGGGTAGAAACATACAAAAGAAGGAATCAAGTAAAGGAAATAACATAGCAAATACTGCCCAGAATAAAATTATATTACAAAGATAACTTGTCGTAGCACTGACTGAATTGTTCTCGTAACATGACTAGCAGCGGCAAGAAAAGGAGAAAACATGCGGCCTAATCTACGCGACCGCCATCAACCCTCCTGACTTCATTCACCTTGTCCACAATGGGTGCGACAAGGGCTTTGAGCTCTTCAAGATCAGCACCCGCCGACAGCTTCTTGAGGACGTTGGTGAGGTTGAGGCCTGTGTTGCGGAAGGCCACCTTCACCAACACCTTCTCCAGAACTCTGGCGCAGATCATGCGCGACTTGTCGGCCAGCTACTTTGGGATCCTTTCCCGGAGTTGCTGGAGGGCCGTCGCCACGCCCTTGAAGAACAGAGTGAGCTTACCGCTGGGCTGGAGGTTCTCGTCGGAGGAGTACCCGAAACCCTCCATTTCCAGCTGCGCCAGCTCCTCGTCGATGACTGCGGCGATGTTGACGAGGCCTTCCGTCCAGAGCTCCACAGTATCCCTGAAGGTGTTCTGGGTTTCGGCGGCCCTCGTCAGCAGCGCCTCGTTGGCCTTGATCTCCTCCTTCAAGGCCTCCTCCCGCTTCTTGGCGCCGTTCAGCGTCTCAGTCAGCGTAGCCAGCTTCAACTCGAGATCGGCATTGGAGTCCTTGGCGGCGCTCAGCTCTTTGCCCCTCTCGAGGAGGCGACCACCTTCGCCGTGGCGGCGTCCTTCGCGCTTCGCGTTGGGCGCGGCAAGCTCTTCATTTCTCGCCTTGAGATCGGCCTCTAGCTGCACCACTTTCACCTCAGCTCCTTCTTGGCGGCCTCGGCAGCAGCGGCAGCATCGCCGCTTCCTTGAGGGCCCCGCCAAGTGTCTCCTCGCGGAGCATGATCCTCCTCATAGCTGTCGAGATTGACCTTCCGCTCGTCAGCTTCGCCTTCCCTTACGGACAGCTCCTCGGCGGCAAGCAGCTGTTGCTCTTGCCTGCCTTCTCGAGGAGGAAGGCCTTCAGCGCCTCGACAAGCTGCGCCCTCTCCTCTGCAATGGACCGGAGGGCCTCTTGGTTGCGACTCTGGAGCTCCTCCGCATGCTTCTGAATGTTTACCCCTGCCCATGCGACAAACGCTTCCCGAGACTCCAGCTTGGCTTGTCGGGCACGGTAGAGTGACAGCAGCCTCCGCAGCAGCTGTTCCTCCTCAGGCTCACCGCTGCTGCTGCTTGGCGCGTCGACCATTGTCAACCCAATGAGGCGAAGCACTTCTCGTCAAAAACTTCTCCTTGACCGGCGCCACAGGCTCGAAGCCCGGGGAGCTTGATGAAGATACCGTCACCGGCCTTCAAGTAAGCGCGGGATGGGGCTCTTGAACTGGCGCTGCGTCGGTGGCGGCCAGGTCGGCGTGATCGGCGTAGCGCCTTGCGCTCCTGCGGCCCCAGGGTCGTCAGTGCGATCGTCGGACCCCTCGCCAGCTCCTGCGCCGGCAGCTTTGGCGGCCTCTTCGTCGGCGGGATCATCAGCGCCGGCCTCTTCTTCGATGGCGGCGGCATCGTCAGTGTTGCCGCGCATGTTCTCCTCGCCGGTTGCCTCGGTCTCCATCGGCTCCGCGGAAGGTGGATCTGGCAGACGAAAGAGGGAGAAGAGTCAAGCAAATATTCAAAAAGACAGATCAGAAGAAGAAGAACCCAAGGGAAGTTTTCCGACAAGAAGGATTACCTGTGCTGGGCTCTGTAGTCATGGGCTCCACCACCGAGGATCGTTGGTCCGTCCTTGCGGAGAACTGCCCTTGCGGGACCTCTCCCTTGCGGAGGCGCTCCTTGCCGGGAATCCTCCCTTGGCGGCGTGGTTGAAGCAGATAGCACCTCGGGGGGCGGTTTGGTTGCTCTGGTGAGCACTGTTCTGCTCCTACACAAGCAAACCAACAGACAAGATATCGGCAAAGAAAGAACACCTATCGCACTCCAACAGCGGGAAGTAAGACTATGTACTTCTGTTGGGGGCTGCGCTGAGAACTGCCGAGGAGTAGTTGCGGGTCCGACAAGGTGGTCTCGGGCCGCGCCCTCTGTTATAACAATGGGATCGTCCTCGATGACAACCACGGGGACCTTGGCTCTCTTCGCCGCTCTCAGGCTAGAGTCTGAAAAGAAGCAGTTGAGTAGAAGCGGATCAGATACAAGGTAAAGACAAAAAGAAATCGAAGAACTACAGAGACAACAGAGAAACTTACTCCTCTTCTTCCTCCTCGTCGGAGCTGAGCGCGGAGAGGTCGAAGTCTGGTACTCTTTCAGCGCGACGAGGCGGAGGAGTAGGCTCCCTTGGCCGCTTGGCGGGAGCATGGCGAGATCGAAGCGGCCGAGAGGACCCTGCTCCAGTTGCCGCAGCGGCGTGAGACGCTCCCGCTTCAACGGTGCTTGTCACGGTGGAGCATGTCCCGCGGCGCGGCGGCTGTTGACCCGTCTGCCGCCCTGCTATGTCTTCGGTCCTGCGGAGGCGCCTTCTTGGTGGAGCTGGGGGCTGCACTGGGAGCTCTGCTTGCGGCAAGCTGCTTGAAGACGGCTGGCCACTAGCATCCTCGGCGGGCTCGCTCGATTCAGCTTCGGGCTCTCCCTCGCCGGCGATCTCCCCGACAAGCTCGTCTCGGTCGGCAAGGCTTCGGCTGCCTCTGCCTCCTCCACAGTAAACCCAAATTCACCCGCGGCAGCGGCCGCCGCCGCCTCTTCCGCCCTGGTGGCGATGCGCCGCATCTCATCTTCGGTGGTGTCGTGGGTGAGGCTCCTCTGTTCGTCAGTGCGGACCGCCACCTCCACCAAGCCGTCGAAGAACTGCTGCACGACGTCGTCGGTGGGCTCCTGCCAAGTTGGAATAATTCCATGCGAGTCGCACTCCGGCATCATTGCGCGGATGCGATCGAGCGAGGAGTTGTTGCACAACGGGACGACGCCCTGCGGCAGCCTGAACCACTCGGTGTGATTGGGGTCGTGCTTGAACAGCTGCTTGAGCATCCCATCCAACTCCAAGACAGTGAAATTGAAGTTGAGGCCCGGGCGCAGCCTCATGATGTCCGCCGGACCCCCGAACAGCCAGGCGGGTCTCTCCCTCTCCTGCAGAGGGGCGATGCGGCAGCGAAGAAAGTCCACGCCAACAGCGCCTACAGTGAGCCCGGCAAGCCTGAGTCGCAAGATCCGGGTGGTGGCGATCTTCAGCTTAGCATCGTCCGCCAGGGTGCTCCAATCGTTGTCGCGCACTGCTGGGGTTTGGTGCAAGGCAGTGAACGGCCGCGGGTTCTCCTCAACAATCCAACACCATTCCGCTCTCCACTCCTCCCATTTGCTGCGAAGCTCCCCCTCCAGATAGGCCTCCTTCTTGCCGGCTCTCGAGATCCAGGCGATCCCGCCAGCTAAGGGCTCATCTCTCTCGACCCGAGGCATGAAGTAGTGGCGGAAAAGGGCTACGTTTGGGTGGATTCCAACAAAGTTCTCACAGAGATGTGCGAAAACCGCCATGGTCAGAACGACGTTGGGGGTGAAATCAAGGAGGTGGAACCCGTAGGTGTTCATGATATCACAAAAGAATTCAGAGAAGGGAGGGCAGAGCCCGCAATAGAAGAACAGTGCGAAGAAGTGGTATCCGTTTGGAGCCCGTTTTGAAGTGGAAGCGGCGGCGGAAGTACCTGCGTGCGCGGATGCGCTCGCGTCTCCATCGACGAAGAGATAGAACCACTCCCTCAGCTCCTTCGCGGAGGCTCGGGGAAAGTTGCCGCTCCTTCGCGGCGCCTCAAGCCGTAGTGCCTCGGCTGACTTCGAGCCCTTCCCGGTCTTGAGCCATGGCGGAGGTGGTGGGGAGATCGAGGCGTTAGCGGCGGCGGCGATGAAGCGGGCGCTGCTCTCCTTGGCTTTAGGCGAAGAGGCGGAGATTTCTGAGATTGGAACGCAAGTGGCGAAGGTGGGGAACTGCCCTGTTTCCCCTTATAAAGAGGAGGAGGCGAGCGTTACGCTTTTTCGAATAAAGAATCACCACGATCTCTCCCATGATGCGCATTTGGCGCATGCCGTTCACGGGAGGCGCGGTGGATCTGGTCGGATCACGGTGTGGACCTAGGCCGCGCGTGCCCGTGACCTGTTTTGGGCCTGGCCCAACAGCGCTCGGCACCATGTGTGGCCTAGGCCCGGGGGCTCCTGTCGGTGTACTAAAGTAGGGGTACCTTTGTATCCCGAACTTGTGCTGCAGGCGATTCTGGCGCCAGCGGCAAGGCTTGCCGGGTGACCGCCAAGATCCTCCGTAGTTCCTATTGGAGCCATTCAAGAACAAAGTGTTTTAAGCGAGAAGACAAGGCCCGGCAAGAGGAGCTTGCGGGAAGGTCAAACCCGGCAAGAGGAGCTTGCGGGAAGATAACAAAGCATTTCAAGGAACTTGCGCGACAAGCTTCCGGCGCGACAAGACAACAGCAGCGGCAAAGGCGCTTGCGCGGCAAGCCCTCTCTGTATCTACGCTCCGGCGCGTCCATCGGCGTGTCGCCACGAGACCGTTCGGCGCCGTGGCGGCTGTGCAGCCAAGCGGTGTGGTGGCGGCGGAGATGACGAGATAGCCATCGTGGCAAGCGGTGGCGCCCTAGTCACTTTTACGCCTTTGTTTGGGTGAAGCGAGCGGGCATTAAATGCTCTTGTCCCCTGCCGTCGAGTTAGGTAGGATGCGCTGCGAAGCGGTTGTACAAACCACCCTTTTACACTTTTACCCCTGCATGCGTTGCCACTGCCGGTGACCCCTTGAGCCTATAAAAGGAGGCCCATGCGCATAGCGTGAGGGGTTCGACTCATTGAAACGAGAACACTCACGCTCTCGGCGGGAACATAATACAACCACAAAGCAGCGGTAGGAGTATTATCTCTCGGAGAGCTCGGTGGGTAAAATCGCTCATGGCGCCGCCTCGATCCGCTCTTCGTGCGATCCCCGCTCCATGCCGGACCAAAAGGGGCCCTGCCCCATAGGTGTTCGTTTCCCACAACAGCTATGCTCCCCGGCAACAGCGCCAGAAATTAGTCTTGATAACCCACAAGTGTAGGGGATCGCAACAACTTTCGAGGGTAAAGTATTCAACCCAAATTTATTGATTCGACACAAGGGGAGCCAAAGAATATTCTTGAAAATTAGCAGTTGAGTTGTCAATTCAACCACACCTGGATTGCTTAGTATCCGCAGCAAAGTGTTTAGTAGCAAAAGTGGTATGATAATAAAGGTAACAGTGGCAAAAGTAAAGATAATAATTTTTGGGTTTTTGTAGTAGTTGTAACAGTAGCAACGGAAAAGTAAATAAGCGAAGAACAATATATGAAAAGCTCGTAGGCAATGGATCAGTGATGGATAATTATGCGGATCACGATTCCTCATGTAATAGTTATAACATAGGGTGACCGAGAACTAGCTCCGGTTCATCAATGTAATGTAGGCATGTATTCCGTAAATAGTCATGCGTGCTTATGGAAAAGAACTTGCATGACATCTTTTGTCCTACCCTCCCGTGGCAGCGGGGTCCTAGCAGAAACTAAGGGATATTAAGGCCTCCTTTTAATAGAGAACGGAACAAAGCATTAGCACATAGTGAATACATGAACTCCTCAAACTACGGTCATCACCGAGAAGTATCCCGATTATTGTCACTTCGGGGTTGTCGGATCATAACACATAATAGGTGACTATAGACTTGCAAGATAGGATCAAGAACACACATATATTCATGAAAAAATAATAGGTTCAGATCTGAAATCATGGCACTCAGGCCCTAGTGACAAGCATTAAGCATAGCAAAGTCATAGCAACATCAATCTCAGAACATAGTGGATACTAGGGATCAAACCCTTACAAAACTAACTTGATTACATGGTAAATCTCATCCAACCCATCACCGTCTAGCAAGCCTACGATGGAATTACTCACGCATAGCGGTAAGCATCATGAAATTGGTGATGTAGGATGGTTGATGATGATGACGGTGACGAATCCCCCTCTCCGGAGCCCCGAACGGATTGCAGATCAGCCCTCCCGAGAGAGATTAGGGCTTGGCGGCGGCTCCGTGTCGTAAAACGCGATGAAACTTTCTCTCTGATTTTTTTCTCCTCGAACGTGAATATATGGAGTTGGAGTTGAGGTCGGTGGAGGTCCAGGGGGCCCACGAGATAGGGGGGCGCTCCCTATAGGGGGGCGCCCCCTCTCTCGTGGACAGGCCCTGGCCCCCCTGGTGTATTTCTTTCACCCAGAAATTCTTACTAATTCCAAAAAGTGCCTCCATGGATTTTCAGGACATTCCGAGAACTTTTCTTTTCTACACATAAAACAACATCATGGCAGTTCTGCTGAAAACAGCGTCAGTCCGGGTTAGTTTCATTCAAATCATGCAAGTTAGAGTCCAAAACAAGGGCAAAAGTGTTTGGAAAAGTAGGTACGTTGGAGACGTATCAACAACCCACCAGGGCGCCCCCCTCCTGGCATGCCCAGGTGGGTTGTGCGCACCTGGTGGCCCCGCCAACCCTATCTTCGACGCTATAAAATCGAGGAGGAAGAATTATCGCGTTTCACGAGATGGAGCCACCTCCGCCGCCTCCTGTTCTTCATCAAAGGCCAGATCTGGAGTCCGTTCGGGGCTCCGGAGAGGGGAATCTTTGATCTTCGTCATCACCAACCCTTCCCCATCGCCAATTCCATGATGCTCCTCACCAAGAGTGAGTAATTCCTTTGTAGGGTCGCTGATCGATGAGTGAGTTGGACGAGATTCATCATGTAATCGAGTTAGTTTTGTTAGGGATTGATCCCTAGTATCCATTATGTTCTGAGATTGATGTTGCTATGACCTTGCCATGCTTAATGCTTGTCACTTTGGGCCCGGGTGCCATGATTTTAGAACTGAACCATTTATGTTATTACTGTTATATCTATGTTCTAGATCCGATCTTGCAAGTTATAGTCACCTATTACATATTATGGTCCGTAAACCCTGGAGTGACAATAGTCGGGATACTTTCCGGTGATGACCGTAATTTGAGGAGTTCATGTATTCACTTTATGCTAATGCTTTGTTCCGGTTCTCTATTAAAAAGAGGCCTTAATGTCCCTTAGTTTTCTTATGGACCCCACTGCCACGGGAACACATATAAAACACAGGGAAGCAACAACGTGAGCTATTGATCTACAACATTATTTGCAAAATAGTACCAGGACTAAGTTCATGATAAGTTAAAGTTCAATAAATCATATTACTTAAGAACTCCCACTTAGATTGACATCCCTCTAATCATCTGAGTGATCACGTGATCCAAATCAACTAAACCATGTCCAATCATCACGTGAGATGGAGTAGTTTTCAATGGTGAACATCACTATGTTGATCATATCTACTATATGATTCACGCTCGACCTTTCGGTCTCCAGTGTTCTGAGGCCATATCTGCATATGCTAGGCTCGTCAAGTTTAACCTGAGTATTCCGCGTGTGCAACTGTTTTGCACCCGTTGTATTTGAACGTAGAGCCTATCACAACCGATCATCACGTGGTGTCTCAGCACGAAGAAATTTTGCAACGGTTCATACTCAGGGAGAACACTTATACCTTGAAATTTAGTGAGAGATCAGCTTATAATGCTAGCGTCAATCAAAGCAAAATAGGATGCATAAAGGATAAACATCACATGCAATCAATATAAATGATATGATTTGGCCATCATCATCTTGTGCTTGTGATCACCATCTCCAAAGCACCGTCATGATCACCATCGTTATCGGCGCGACACCTTGATGTTCATCGTACCATCGTTGTCATTTCGCCACCTATTGCTTCTACGACTATCGCTACCGCTTAGTGATAAAGTAAAGCAATTACAGGTCGATTGCATTGCATACAATAAAGTGACAACCATATGGCTCCTGCCAGTTGCCGATAACTTTGTTACCAAACATGATCATCTCATACAATAAAATTTAGCATCATGTCTTGACCATATCACATCACAACATGCCCTGCAAAAACAAGTTAGACGTCCTCTACTTTGTTGTTGCAAGTTTTACGTGGCTGCTACGGGCTGAACAAGAACCGTTCTTACCTACGCATCAAAACCACAATGATAGTTCGTCAAGTTAGTGCTGTTTTAACCTTCTCAAGGACTGGGCGTAGACACACTCGGTTCAACTAAAGTTGGAGAAACTGACACCCGCCAGCCACCTATGTGCAAAGCACGTCCGTAGAACCAGTCTCGCGTAAGTGTACGCGTAATGTTTGTCCAGGCCGCTTCATCCAACAATACCGCCAAACCAAAGTATGACATGCTGGTAAGCAGTATGACTTGTATCGCCCACAACTCACTTATGTTCTACTCATGCATATAACATCTACGCATAAAACCAGGCTCGGATACCACTGTTGGGGAACGTAGTAATTTCAAAAAATTTCCTACGCACACACAAGATCATGGTGATGCATAGCAACGAGATGGGAGAGTGTTGTCCACGTACCCTCGTAGACCGAAAGTGGAAGCGTTAGCACAACACGGTTGATGTAGTCGTACGTCTTAACGATCCGACCGATCAAGTACCGAATGTACGGCACCTCCGAGCTCAGCACATGTTTAGCTCGATGACGTCCCACGAACTCCAATCAAGCAGAGCTTTGCGGGAGAGTTCCGTCAGCACGACGGCGTGATGACAGTGTTGATGATGCTACCGATGCAGGGCTTCGCCTAAGCACCGCTATGATATTACCGAGGTGGAATATGGTGGAGGGGGGCACCACACACGACTAAGAGATGAATGATCAATTGTTGTGTCTAGAGGTGCCCCCTTGCCCCCGTATATAAAGGAGGGAGGGAGAGGCCAACCCTAAAGGGGGCGCGCCAAGTGTGGGGAGTCCTACTAGGACTCCCAAGTCTTAGTAGGATTCCCCTTTCCTTTCCGGAGTAGGAGAGAAGGAAAGAGGAGGAGAGGGAGAAGGAAAAGGGGGCTGCACCCCTTGTCCAATTCGGACCAGATGGGGGGCACGCGCCTCCTTCCTTTTGGCCTCTCTCCTCTATTCCCGTATGGCCCAATAAGGCCCAATACTTCTCCCGGTGAATTCCCGGAACTCCCCGGTACTCCGAAAATACCCGAATACTCGAAACCTTTCTGATGTCCGAATATAGTCGTCCGATAATCGATCTTTACGTCTCGACCATTTAAAGACTCCTCGTCATGTCCCCGATCTCATCCGGGTCTCCGAACTACCTTCGGTAAATCAAACACACATAAACTCATAATATAAATTGTCACCAAACTTTAAGTCTGCAGACCGTATGGGTTCGAGAACTATGTAGACATGACCAAGACACATCTCCGGTCAATAACCAATAGCGCAACCTGGATGCTCATATTGGCTCCCACATATTCTATGAAGATCTTTATCGGTCAAACCGCATAACAACATACGTTATTCGCTTTGTCATCGGTATGTTACTTGCCCGAGATTCGATCGTTGGTATCTCAATACCTAGTTCAATCTCATTACCAGCAAATCTCTTTACTCGCTATGTAATGCATCATCCCGTAACTAACTCATTAGTCACATTGCTTGCAAGGCTTATAGTGATGTGCATTACTGAGAGGGCCCAGAGATACGTCTTCGACAATCAGAGTGACAAATCCTAATCTCAAAATACACCAACTCAACAAGTACCTCCGGAGACACCTGTAGAGCTCCTTTATAATCACCCAGTTACGTTGTGACGTTTGGTAGCACACAAAGTGTTCCTCCGGTAAACGGGAGTTGCATAATCTCATAGTCACAGGAACATGTATAAGTCATGAAGAAAGCAATAAAAACATAGTAAACGATCAAGTGCTAAGCTAACGGAATGGGTCAAGTCAATCACATCATTCTCTAATGATGTGATCCCGTTAATCAAGTGACAACTCATGTCTATGGCTAGGAAACTTAACCATCTTTGATTCAACGAGCTAGTCAAGTAGAGGCATACTAGTGACACTATGTTTGTCTATGTATTCACACATGTATTATGTTTCCGGTTAATACAATTCTAGCATGAATAATAAACATTTATCATGAAATAAGGAAATAAATAATAACTTTATTATTTCCTCTAGGGCATATTTCCTTCAGTCTCCCACTTGCACTAGTCAATAATCTAGTTCACATCACCATGTGATTTAACGCCAATATTCACATCTATATGTGATTAATACCTATAGTTCATATCGTCATGTGATCAACACCCAAAGGGTTTACTAAAGTCAATAATATAGTTCACATCGCTATGTGATTAACACCCAAAGAGTACTAAGGTATGATCATGTTTTGCTCGTGAGAGAAGTTTAGTCAATGGGTCTGTCACATTCAGAGCCGTATGTATTTTGCAAATATTCTATGTCTACAATGCTCTACACTGAGCTACTCTAGCTAATTGCTCCCACTTTCAATATGTATACAGATTGCGACTTAGAGTCATCTGGATCGGTGTAAAAGCTTGCACCGATGTAACACTTTACGACGGGCTCTTTTATCACCTCCATAATCGAGACATATTTCCTTAGTCCTTACTAAGGATATTCTTGACCGCTATCTAGTGATCTACTTCTAGATCAAAAATTATACTCCCTTGCCAAACTCAGAGCAAGGTATACAATAGGTCTAGTACACAACATAACATACTTTATAGAACCCATGACTGAGGCATAGGGAATGACTTTTCATTCCTTTTATATTTTCTGCCTTGGTCGGGTTTTGAGTCTTACTCAGCTTCACACCTTGTAACACAGGCAAGAACTTCTTCTTTGACTGTTTCATTTTGAACTACTTCAAAATCTTATCAAGGTATGTACTCATTGAAAAAAAATCTTATCAAGCATCTTGATCTATTGATACGTCTCCAACGTATCTACTTTTCCAAACACTTTTGCCCCTGTTTTGGACTCTAACTTGCATGATTTGAATGAAAGTAACCCAGACTGACGCTGTTTTCAGCAGAACTGCCATGATCTTATTTATTGTGCAGAAAACAAAAGTTCTCGGAATGACCTGAAAATCCATGGAGATAAGTTATGGAAAATATAAAAAATACTGGCGAAAGAATCAAGGCCAGGGGGCCCACACACTGTCCACGAGGGTGGGGGCGCGCCCTCCCCCTGGGTGCGCCCCTGTCTCGTGGGCCCCCTGATGCTCCACCGACCTCAACTCCAACTCCGTATATTCCATTTCACGGAGAGAAAAAATCAGAGAGAAAGTTTCATCGTGTTTTACGATACGGAGCCGCTGCCAAGCCCTAATCTCTCTCGGGAGGGCCGACCTGGAGTCCGTTTGGGGCTCCGAAGATGGGGACTCGTCGCCATCATCATCATCAACCATCCTCCATCACCAATTTCATGATGCTCACGGCCATGCGTGAGTAATTCCATCGTAGGCTTGCAGTACGGTGATGGGTTGGATGAGATTTACCATGTAATCAAGTTAGTTTTGTTAGGGTTTGATCCCTAGTATCCACTATGTTCTGAGATTTATGTTGCTATGACTTTGCTATGCTTAATGCTTGTCACTAGGGCCCGAGTGCTATGATTTCAGATCTGAACCTATTATGTTTTCATGAATATATGTGAGTTCTTGATCCTATCTTGCAAGTCTATAGTCACCTATTATGTGTTATGATCCGACAACCCTGAAGTGACAATAATCGGGATACTTCTCGGTGATGACCGTAGTTTGAGGAGTTCATGTATTCACTATGTGCTAATGCTTTGGTCCGGTTCTCTATTAAAAGGAGGCCTTAATATCCCTTAGTTTCCACTAGGACCCCGCTGCCACGGGAGGGTAGGACAAAAGATGTCATGCAAGTTCTTTTCCATAAGCATGTATGACTATATTCAGAATACATGCCTACATTACATTGATGAACTGGAGCTAGTTCTGTGTCACCCTATGTTATAGCTATTACATGAGGAATCACATCCGACATAATTATCCATCACTGATCCAATGCCTACGAGATTTTCACATATTGTTCTTTGCTTATTTACTTTTCCGTTGCTACTGTTACAACTACTACCAAACTATTATCTTTACTTTTGCCACTGTTACCATTACTATCATACTACTTTGCTACTAAATACTTTGTTGCAGATACTAAATTATCCAGGTGTGGTTGAATTGACAACTCAACTGCTAATACTTAAGAATATTCTTTGGCTCCCCTTGTGTCGAATCAATAAATTTGGGTTGAATACTCTACCCTCGAAAGCTGTTGCGATCCCCTGCACTTGTGGGTTATCAAGACTAATTTCTGGCGTCGTTGCCGGGGAGCATAGCTCTATTCTTTTAGTCACTTGGGATTTATATCTGTTGATCACTATGAGGAACTTGAAAGACGAAAGAACTAAGATTTTGCCCTCAACTACGAGGGGAGGTAAGGAACTGCCATCTAGCTCTGCACTAGATTCTCCTTCCGTTATTAGTAAGCTTGCGACACCTAAACCCGCTACTGCTATGAATTTTGATATGTCGCATGTTGTTGATGATGCCATTTCTTCTATGCATGATACTTATGATGAAACTACTTCTGTGTGTGATACTACTGTGCCATTAGGTGAATTTCTTGATGAACAACTTGCTAGGGTTAGAGAGAATGAAATTATTGAAGATGCTATTATTGATGATAATGATGATGAAAGTTCTCCCCCTGATTATGAATTACCTGTTGTTCCTGAGGGTTATGTTATGAATGAGGAAGCTGCTAGAGCTATGTTTGCTTGCAAAGATAGATATGATCTTAAAAATTTATTAGCTAAATGGAAGCAGCAATCTCTTAATGCTAGAATGAAACCTGACCCTGATTTTGCTACTTCACCTATACGTATTCTTGATAAGGATTATGAATTCTCTGTTGATCCTGAAATCATTACTTTGGTTGAATCTGATCCTTTTATGGCCTTGAATCAAAGCTGTTGTGGCACATCTTACCAAGTTGAATGATATAGCCACCTGTTTACTAATGATGAGAAGTCTCGCTATTATTATATCCTTAAGATATTTCCGTTCTCATTAAAGGGTGATGCTAAGACTTGGTTTAATTCTCTTGATCCTGGTTGTGTGCGTAGTCCCAAGGATATGATTTATTACTTCTCTGCTAAATATTTTCCTGCTCATAAGAAACAAGCTGCCTTGCGGGAAATATATAATTTTGTGCAAATCAAAGAAGAGAGTCTCCCACAAGCTTGGGGGAGGCTTCTCCGGTTACTTAATGATTTGCCTGATCATCCTCTTAATAAAAATGAAATACTTGATATCTTTTATAATGTACTAACCAATGCTTCCAAGGACTACTTGGATAGTTGTGTTTTCAAGGAAAGAACGGTCGACCAAGCTGAATTACTATTGAATAATATGTTGACTAATGAAAATAATTGGACTCTTCCTGAGCCAATCCCGAGGCAATTCCTGAACCAATTGAGCCAACTGCTGAGCCTATTCCTAAACCCACTCCGAAGAATAGAGGAGTTCTATTTCTCAGTCCTGAAGATATGCAAGAGGCAAAGAAATCAATGAAAGAAAAAGGTATTAAAGCTGAAGATCTTAAGAATTACCTCCTATTGAAGAAATACATGGTCTTAATATACCGTCTGTCGAAGAAACACATTGTCTTGATAACCCGACACAGGTAGTAAAGGTAAATTCTCTCTATTGATATGATAAAGTTGAAATCCCGTCTACTAAATTTCATAGCCCATGCTTAGATGAATTTGATGACTTTATGGCTAGACAAGAAAGTTTTAATGCTTATGTTGGTAGAGAATTAAAGAATAATGCTTTAGAAATAGGACGCTTAAGTGATTATATGGCTAGAGTTAAAGGTGAACTTAAACTCATTAGCAAATAGGCTTCTATGGTTACTGAGCAAGTACTTAAAGCTCAAAATGATTTGCTTGATGAATTAAATAATAAACATGACTTTGCTGTTAGAGTGGCTACTAGAACAGGTAGAATGACTCAGGAACCTTTGTATCCTGAAGGCCACCCTAAGAGAATCGAGCAGGATTCTCAGAGAAATAATTTAGAGGCACCTAGTTCTTCTAAAAAGAAGAAAAAGAAAAAGATAGGACTTTGCATGCTTCTAGTGAACCTGTTTTAGACACACCTGAGAATCCCAATGATATTTATATTTCTGATGCTGAAACACAATCAGGTGATGAACATGAACCTAGTGATAATGTTAATGATAATGTTCATGTTGATGCTCAACCTAGCAAAAATAGTGAAGTAGAGATTGAACCTGTTGTTGATCCTGATAACCCACAATCAAAGAATCAACGTTATGATATGAGAGATTTTGTTGCTAGGAAGCACGGTAGAGAAAGAGAACCATGGGTTCAGAAACCCATGCCCTTTCCTCCTAAACCATCCAAGACAAATGATGATGAGGATTTTGAGCACTTTGCTGAAATGATTAGACCTACCTTCTTACGTATGCGCTTAACTGATATGCTTAAAGTAAACCCTTATGCTAAATACATGAAGGATATCATTACAAATAAAAGAAAGATACTGGAAGCTGAAATTTCCACCATGCTTGCTAATTATACTTTTAAGGGTGGAATACCAAAGAAACTTGGAGATCCCGGGGTACCAACTATACCATGCTCCATTAAAAGAAACTATGTTAAAACTGCTTTATGTGATCTAGGAGCCGGTGTTAGTGTTATGCCTCTCTCTTTATATCGTAGACTTGAATTGAATAAGTTGACGCCTACTGAAATATCTTTGCAAATGACCGATAAATCAACTGCTATACCTGTCGGTATTTGTGAGGATGTGCCTGTTGTGGTTGCAAATGTCACTATCTTAACGGACTTTGTTATTCTTGATATTCCCGAGGACGATAGTATGTCGATTATCCTTGGTAGACAATTTTTGAATACTGCAGGGGCTGTTATTGATTGCAACAAAGGCAATGTCACTTTTCATGTTAATGGTAATGAGCATACGGTACACTTTCTGAGGAAACAACCTCAAGTTCATAGCATCAATCCTATTGGAAAAAGTCCAACTATCATTATTGGAGGTTTTGAATTTCCTCTTCCTACTGTCAAGAAAAAGTATGATATTCTTATTGTTGGGGATGTTTATATCCCCGTTAAGGTAACTTAGTGTTATTCGAAATTTCTCCGGTTCCGTGTTATTCGGAATGACTTTGTTAACAAGACTTGATCAACCTTGTTAGTGGATTCATTTTGATGATCATGAGATGGATGAAGCTAGAAGGCACAACCTTCTGTACCCTCTTTTTACTTTCTGTTATTTAGGATAAATAAAGCAAAAATAGTATTATCTGTCTGTTTTCTGAATTATTCGTGCAATAAAAAATATTCCAAAAATAAAAGTGCTCCAAATGCCCTGCAAATTTAGTATGATTTTTTATGGAATATTTGAGGATTTTAGTCACTGAAAACACTGCAAGAGGGGCAAGCACCAGGCCACGAGGGTGGAGGGCGCGCCCACACCCCCTAGGCGCGGCCCCCTGTCTTGTGGGCCCACGGTGGCCCCCCTCCACTTATTCTTGCACCCACACACTCCATCTTCTTCCCAAAAAAATCTCCATCCAGCTCAAGCACGAGTTCTAGCTCATTTTGCTGCGATTTTTGATCTCCTTGCTCAAAGCTCCATTCACAAAACTGCTTTGGGAGATTGTTGCTTGGTATGTGACTCCTCCATCGGTCCAATTAGTTTTTGTTCTAGTGCTTTATTCATTGCAAATTTTTGCTGCATAGGTGACCCTGTTCTTGAGCTTGCATGTTAAATTTATGAGGTCCCAAGTAATTCTAATGCATGATATAGGCTCTAGGCACTTGTAGGAGTAGTTGCTACCAATAGGTGCACACGAATGTCTCGGCCGCGCCGTTGACAGCGCCTGTCCCCGCGCGGGTGCCAGTGCCCCCCTCAGCGGCATGGATGGCCACTGTCGACCGCTTCCTTGCACCAATTCCCCGGTCGCCTCCTCCCGCCAGTTGACTTTCTCCAAAGTCCAGAACATTTTGGCCTTCCTTGAAGCTAGGCCAACGTCCAGGAGTACGCCAACAACGGCACAAGACGCCACCGTCGCCGTCGGTCAGTGGCCCGACGACACACAGAGCACGATAGAGGAGCCGCTTCCCACCGCGAGACACCCCCGCTGCCGCCGCATAATCTAAATTTGCCATGAAAAACATTCGGATTGCCATGCTTAAAATCCGAACGTTTATCATTTCCGTTTATTTTATATCGATCATCGTATAATTTAAAGTCGGAGTCAGACTGAACAAAATGTATGGTTTGATCGATTGAATGTTCTGCTAAAGCCGTATCAAATTAAATATAAAACGTCATCAAGCCACATGTATTCCTTGTCATCCAACGACCTAGAATGCTTCAATGTCGAGCGCTCAACACGTTTAGCGTGCAGTTAATTTCATGCCAAAAATAGTGCTAATCACATGACAACACGCAAATAATATCCTAGTAGTTAATATCCGCATGCACTTAATATACTTCCAAATTAATATGCATTGCACGTACACACTGAGTAGTGCTGCTAGTACGTGAAACTTGTGCCGTGACTTGTGAACGTATCCAGATATGGTCAACGGCAACATCGCCCGCGAGTTCTTCCTATTTGCCCATGCGTCTAAACGCAGAAGGGGAGGAGAGAGAGAGAGAGCACACATGGAACCCACCAGTAAGTGAAGGCGAATAGTACTAAAAATAATATTACATGTTATCCATTAATTAGGCTGTGGTAATATAAAAACATTATATGAACAAAGGGGGTACAACAAACATTGCTATTCTACGTATGTTGCCTATTGACGTGCGGCTTGAAGGCCCGGTCGCATGTTCGATCCTCGTCCTTTATTTTTTAATTTGTATATGGGTCCAAATTTGTTTCATGACATGTGGGCCCCTCGGTGTGTAGTTTGTAGCACTTTAATTTGTGGGTCGAAATTTATTCCATTCCAAGTGGACTATCAGTGTGTAGTTTTGTAGCTTATTTATGATAATTAAAGAGAACAACATGTTTTTTTAATAATACCATGGTGCGACGTTGAAGGCAAGAAAGGACATGCGAGAGAGCGATGACCTAGCTAGAGGGAAATCAACTAGGGGAGTTGCATGGGTTGCAATGGTGTTTGGAGTAGTTGTGGGCCGAATACTACGAAAATATAATCTAAACCGACCGGAATAAATGCCTACACAAATTTATCCAAGGTTGGAGTGCCCTTCGCAATGTAAATAGCTCCGGCTTTGCGAGGGATGGAGAGGTAGTAGCTTCAACGCGTGGAAGATACGGTGTGAGAAAGCAAGGTCAATCGGGAGACATATAGATAGAGACAAAGTGAGTGTGGTCCGACATTCATTGAACAAATATATATGCTCGTAGAATCTTGTCGATTGAGCTTTTGGTAAGGGTGAGGGCTGTAAGATAGAGCTTGAGAGATGATCCGATCCGCAGGCGTGTAGATATATTTTGTGCGTGGGAGGAAGCAAGGTCAACCGATCACATAGGGGCAGTGTGATCGAAAGAGTGAGACGGGTTGGAGAGAGTGACCTAGATACACGATGTGCGTGAGAGAGTATACAATGTGAATAGGTCGAATTGGGCTCAAACATGGTGATATATCGTTTTTGTCCGAGAAAGAGCGAGGTCAATCGAGACATACGGAGATATATATATATATATATATATATATATATATATATATATATATATATATATATATATATAGAGAGAGAGAGAGAGAGAGAGAGAGAGAGATTGAGTGAGCGTGGCCCAACATGAGGTCGAAAGAGTGGCGGCGGCTTGGATGGACTGACCTAGATAGACAATCTGCGTGAGAGAGTATAGAGTGTGCCGATCGAGGCCCGAACAGGGAGATATATCATTTGTATGTGAAAGGAAATGAGGTTAAACGAGACTCAGATAAAGATAGCGAGATTGAGCGAGTGTGGCCCGCCGTGCGGAAGAAAGAGTGAGACAGTCTCGAGGGAGTGACCTAGATATACAACATGCGTGCGTGCGCACGACAGGTTGGGGGGGCTATATAGGCAATGCATGTATTTGGCGCGAGAGGGTGAGAGGGGAGAGAGAGAGAGAGCTCGGCATGGGGTGCAATGGTGGGTGTGTGAGATAAATACATTTGGTAACAGGAGTGGAAAAAGGGGTTGTGTAGTTGAGAGACTTAGAGATCGAAACATGGAGAGAAAGAATGAACGTGTGTTGGGAACTGATAGCTTGCTAAGGTGGTTAGGAGAGGAAGATTGAACGTGTGTTGGGAACCGATAGCTTGCTAAGGTGGTTAGGAGAGGAAGATTGACCGATACAGGAAGTATGTAGCGTTTGTCTTGTGGGGGTAAAACAACATTTGAATGTACATAGTACGAGACTTAATATCGATGTTTCAATTCGGTGTACATTGTAAGATTTGAACCGAGGACCAGGCATACGGGTAATTATTTCGAATTCGTGCCATATTAAGTTTTGAAAAGTTGACATTGACTCAATTTGTTGTGCTATTTTGTAGGTCATATGTTTGAATCCATCCAAAAGTTTTCTCACTACCATGGTGTTCATCATATACATATGAATTTGTATTAAAAAAGTAGCGTGGATACAGTGAAATGCGAAATCCACGTTAGAATTGGAGATCGCTACGTGACACACACTCTAATTCAAATAACTAACTACGTGACACGCACTCTAATTCAAATAACTAATTATGTGACACACTCTAATCCACGTTAGCGTGGGTACCGTTTCAATTTTTTTCAAATAACTCCTCATTAATTAATTTATAGTACTCCCTCTGTTCACTTTTATAAGACCTTGAAGACATTTCAGACAATGTGCAAAACAGTTCATTTTAAGTTGTCTGAAACGACTTACAAAAGTGAACGGATGGAGTATCTCGTTTCGAATGACTAATTATTGCAAGGAAAACACGGGCATGGTAATACATACAGATTCGTTTGCAAATGAAAGAAGATTCGTTTGCATTCTCAAATGTAGGCGCACCAGACAGACCGAGTGGTCGTGTAAAAATTGCCTGCCGGTGCCTTAAAGGCAAGCTGCCCTTGGGTGGCTGACATGTGGGCTAGCCACCTGTTGGGCCCACATGTCATGGACACAAAGGCAGGTGCCTTAAGGCACCAAGCATAATCTGTCGGGGTGGTCGCGTGTGTCGGACGGATCGTAGCACCCAGCCACCCACCCCTCCCCCAAAAAAGGACGACAATATAAGTTCGCGCTTCCACGTTTTGGATTGAAATATCTGGCGGCCCCAATTCCATCCCTGCAAAATCTCTCTTCTCCACCGTCCCCTTCTGCGCCCAGATTGCTCAAATCCTAATTCGCCGCCATCCCTCGAATCGCCCCTCGTCTCGTCTCTTTCCCCACCGTTCCCCACCTCTGCTGCGGACGACAACAGCGAAGGCGGCGGTCGCGCTTCACACCCCACAGAGCTACCTCATCTCGCCCTCGTCCACCGCACGGGTGGTCCACCGACAACGTCGGCCGCCGCAACCGACGTGCCTCATAGACATAGAGTTCCACCGCATCAGGTGCGCTTCACCGACGCCGTCTCCCAGCTCACCGGGGCTACTTCATCGAGCACATCGTTGCACCTCTGCCCCCCCCGAGGCCGTTGGGGCTTCACCAACGGTCTCGTCCACCGCATCGTAGCGCTCCGCTACCACTCAAGATCTGCATCCGTGCGCGGCCAGCCAACGCTAGCGCATCACCCTCAACGGCTCTGAAGTGACCCGCACTCTAGCTAGGCGAGCATGCCCAAACGCCGGCCCGAACTAGGTATCCACACATCACTCCCTTGTGCACTGTTCCGACGATGTTTGGATATCCTTTCACTGCTCTCTTAGCTTACACGCCTATGCAACTCTGACTTTAACTCTTATTTCTTCTGGAGATATCATCTGAAACAAGCAAATCCATTTTTTAGCGAAGCATGACGGCGCTACGGGATCTGGTACACATCCTGCACACCCGTATAACCTTGTAAGTATCTATCCTCCGGTACAACATCAAGGTCGATTCCTCTTATTTGATCAATCATTCGCCATGTCAAAAATGCAGAGGGGGATGCAAGGAGCACAAGGCCTGCACATCCAAGCAAGTGGTAACATGGACTTGTACATGGAACATCCCAAGCGCAAGCAGAGCTGCAGTGAGCTTGTACAACGAGCTAGCGCAAGTCCCTGCATTTCATTTAATTCATACTGGCATTCGTGTATGATTTATGTGTAGTGGCTGATCCACGAATTCAAGTTACCTGGGGAGAACATTTAACTTAAAAAATACGAAGGCACTTGTGAAGGAAATATGCCCTAGAGGCAATAATAAAGTTATTATTTATTTCCTTATTTCATGATAAATGTTTATCATTCATGCTAGAATTGTATTAACCGGAAACATGATACATGTGTGAATGCATAGACAAACAACATGTCACTAGTATGCCTCTACTAGACTAGCTTGTTAATCAAAGATGGTTATGTTTCCTGACCATGAACAAGGAGTTGTTATTTGATTAACAAGGTCACATCATTAGTAGAATGATCTGATTGACATGACCCATTCCCTTAGCTTAGCACACGATCGTTTAGTATGTTGCTCTGCTTTTATCCATGACATATACATGTTCCTGTAACTATGAGATTATGCAACTCCGTTTGCGGAGGAACACTTTGGGTGCTACCAAACATCACAGCGTGCTGGGTGATTATAAAGGAGTACTACAGGTGTCTCCAAAGGCAGATGTTGGGTTGGCGTATTTGAGATTAGGTTTTGTCACTCCGATTGTCGGAGAGGTATCTCTGGGCCCTCTCGGTAATGCACATCACTGAAGCCTTGCAAGCACTACAACTAATGAGCTAGTTGTGAGATGATGTATTACGGAGCGAGTAAAGAGACTTGCGTGCGAGATTGAACTAGGTATTGGATACCGACGATCGAATCTCGGGCAAGTAACATACCGATGACAAAGGAACAACGTATGTTGTTATGCGATCTGACCGATAAAGATCTTCGTAGAATATGTAGGAACCAATATGGGCATCCAGGTCCGCTGTTGGTTATTGACCGTGAATAGTTCTAGGTCATGTCTACATTGTTCTCGAACCGTAGGGTCCATGCGCAAGGTTTCGATGGCGGTTATTATGAGTTTATGTATTTTGATGTACGAAGGAGTTGAGTCCGGATGTGATCACGGACATGACGAGGAGTCTCGGAATGGTCGAGACATAAAGATTGATATATTGGAAGCCTATGTTTGGAGTTGGAATGGTTCGGCGAAAGCGGAATTCTGGAATCTAGGGAGGTTCTGGAACCCCGGGAGGTAAATGGGCCTCTATGGGCCTTGGTGGAAAGGAGAAGGGCAGCCCTAGGGGCTGCGCCTCCCCTTCCCTAGTCCTATTAGGACTAGGAGAGAGGGCCGCCCCTCTCTCTTTTCCCCCTCAGGAATCCTAGTTGGACTAGGATTGGGGAATCCTACTCCCGGAGGAGTAGGACTCCTGGCAGCGCCCTCCTTTGGCCTGGCCCCCTCCCCTGGCTCCTTTATATCTGAGGCAGGGGGCACCTTAGAACACACAAGTTGATCGTGAGATCGTTCCTTAGCCGTGTCGGTGCCCCCTCCACTATATTCCACCTCGGTTATACCGTCATGAAGCTTAAGCGAAGCCCTGCGCAGTGAAACATCAAGATCGTCCTGCGCCGTCGTCTTGTGGAACTCTCCCTCGACACTCGGCTGGATCGAGATCTGAGGGCGTCATCGAGCTGTCGTGTGTCAAGAACTCGGGGCGTCGAATGCTTGGCGCGGGATCGGTCGGATCGCGAGGAGAACGTCGACTACTTCCTCTACGTTGTGATCGCTTCGCCGGGTCTACAAGGGTATGTAGACAACACTCTCCCCTCTCGTTGCTATGCATCACCATGATCTTGCGTGTGCGTAGGAAAATTTTGAAATTACTCGTTCCCCAACAGTGGCATCGAGCCTAGGTTTTTCTATGGTTTGATGTTTTGCAGAGTAGAACACAAGTGAGTTGTGGGCGATACAAGTCATACTACCTACCAGCATGTCATACTTTGGTTCAGCGGTATTGTGAGATGAAGCGGCCCGGACCGACATTACTGCGTGCGCTTCTGCGAGACTGGTTTCACCGCTGTGAGCACTCGTTGCTTAAAGGTGGTGGTGGGTGCTGTCTCTCTCACTTTAGTTGAACCGAGTGTGGCTCGCCGGTCCTTGAGAAGGTTAAAGCGAGTCTATTTGTGAAATATCGTTGTGGTTTTGATCGTAGGTGAGACTGGTTCTTGCTTAAGCCCGTAGCAGCCACGTAAAATTTGCAACAACAAAGTAGAGGGCGTCTAACTTGTTTTTGCAGGGCATGTTGTGATGTGATATGGTCAAGGCGTGATGCTATATTTTATTGTATGAGATGATCATGTTTTGTAACGAAGTTATCGGCAATGGCTGGAGCCATATGGTTGTCGCTTTATTGTATGCAATGCAATGCATACTGTAATGCTTTACTTTATCACTAAGCGGTAGCGATAGTCGTAGAAGCATAAGTTTTGGCGAGGCGACAACGATGCTGCGATGGAGATCAAGGTGTCGCGCCGGTGGCGATGGTGATCATGGTGGTGCTGCAAGATGGAGATCGTGAAGCACAAGATGATGATGACCATATCATATCACTTATATTGATTTGCATGTGATGTTTATCCTTTTATGCATCTTATCTTGCTTTGATTGCGGTAGCATTATAAGATGATCTCTCACTAAATTATCAAGAAGTGTTCTCCCAGTATGCACCGTTGCCAAAGTTAAATCGTGCCCGGACACCACGTGATGATCGGGTGTGATAAGCTCTCGTCCATCTACAGCGGGTGCAAGCCAGTTTTGCACACGCAGAATACTCGGGTTATACTTGGCGAGCCTAGCATATGCGAGATATGGCCTCGGAACACGGAGACGAAAGGTCGGCGTGAATCATATAGTAGATATGATCAACATAAGATGTTCACCATTGAAAACTACTCCATTTCACGTGATGATCGGTTATGGTTTAGTTGATTTGGATCACGTGATCACTTAGATGACTAGAGGATGTCTTTCTAAGTGGGAGTTCTTTAGTAATATGATTAATTGAACTTAAATTTATCATGAACTTAGTACTGATAGTATCTTGCTTGTTTATGTTTGATTGTAGATAGATGGCTCGTCTTTGTTGTTCCGTTGAATTTTAATGCGTTCCTTGAGAAAGCAAAGTTGAAAGATGATGGTAGCAATTACGGATTGGGTCCGTAACGAGGATCATCCTCATTGCTGCCGCGGAAGAGCTACGTCTGGATGCACCGCTAGGTGCGAACTTCTTCTGAGCAGCTGCGGATGTTATGAGCGTCTGGCGAGCAAAGTGATGACTACTCTATAGTTCGATGTGCCATGCTACGGCTTAGAACCGGGACTTCAACGGCGTTTTGAGCGTCATGGAGCATATGAGATGTTCCGGAGTTGAAGTTGATATTCAACAGAATGCGGATTGAGAGATATGAAGTCTCAATAAGTTCTATAGCTGCAAGATGGAGGAGAATAGTCTTGTTAGTGAGCATATACTCGAGAATGTGCAGGTACTACAATCACTTGACACAATTGGGAGTTAATCTTCCGGATGATTGTGTCATTGATGAATTCTCAATCACGCCACCAAGCTACAAAGGCTTCGTGATGAACTATAATATGCAAGGGTTAGTAAAGACTATGCAGAGCTCTTCGCAATGCTAAAGGCTGCGGAGGTAGAAATCAGAAGGAGCATCAAGTGTTGATGGTCAATAAGACCACTAGTTTCAAGAAGAAAGGCAAAGGGAAGAAGAAGGGAATCTCAAGAAGAACAGCAAGCAAGTTCTTTGCTCGGGAGAAAAACCCAAGTCGGCCCTAAACCTGAAGGCCGAGTGCTTCTCTGCAAGCGGTAGTCCTTTGAAGCGGAACTGCCCCAAGTATTTGGCGGATAAGAAGGATGGCAAGGTGAACAAAGGTATATGTGATATACATGTTATTGATGTGTACCTTACTAGAGCTCGTAGTAGCTTTTGGGTATTTGATCTTGGTTACATTGCTAATATTTGCAACTCGAAGCAGGGACTACGGATTAGCGAACTCGGCAAAGGGCGAGGTGACGATCGGCGTGGGAAATGGTTCCAAAGTCGATGTGATCATGATCGACACGCTACCTCTACATCTACCTTGGGATTAGTTTTAGACCTAAATAATTGTTATTTGGTGCTGCGTTGAGCATGAACATTATATCTGGATCTTGTTTGATGCGAGGCGGTTATTCATTTAAATCGAGAGAATAATGGTTGTTCTATTTATATGAGTAATATCTTTTATGGTCATGCACCCTTGAGGAATGGTCTATTTTGATGAATCTCGATAGTAGTGATACACATATTCATAATGTTGAAGCCAAAAGATGCAGAGTTGATAATGAAAGTGCAACTTATTTGTGTACTTGCCGTTTAGGTCATATCGATTGTAAAGCGCATGAAGAAACTCCATCTTGATGGACTTTTGGAGTCACTTGATTATGAATCACTTGGCACTTGCGAACCGTGCCTCATGGGCAAGATGACTAGAACACCGTTCTCGGTACTATGGAGAAACAGCGGATTTGTTGGAAATCATACATACGGATGTATGTGGTCCGATGAATGTTGAGGCTCGTGGCGGATATCGTTATTTTCTCACCTTCACGGATGACTTAGCGGATATGGGTATATCTACTTAATGAAACATAAGTCTGAAACGTTTGAAAAGTTCAAAGAATTTGAGTGAAGTTGAAAATCATCGTAACAAGAAAATCAAATTTCTACGATCGATCGTGGAGGTGAATATTTGAGTTCTGAGTTTGGTCTACATTTGAAACAATGCGGAATAGTTTAGCAACTCCGCCACCGGAACACCACAGCGTAATGGTGTGTCGAGCGTCGTGTCGTACTTTACTAGATATGGTGCGATCTATGATGTCTCTTCTGATTTACGCTATCGTTTTGGGGTTATGCTCTAGAGGCGGCCGCATTCACCTGAATAGAACACCGTCAAAATCCGTTGAGGCGACACCTTATGAACTGTGGTTTAGCAAGAAACCAAAGTTGTCGTTTCTTAAAGTTTGGGGATGCGATGCTTATGTGAAAAAGCTTCAACTGATAAGCTCGAACCCAAATCGAATGTGTCTTCATAGGATACCCAAAGGAAGCAGTTGGGTACACCTTCTATCACAGATCCGAAGGCAAGACATTCGTTGCTAAGAATGGATCCTTTCTAGAAGGAGTTTCTCTCGAAAGAAGTGAGTGGGAGGAAAGTGGAACTTGATGAGGTAGTAGTACCTTCTCCCTTACTTGAAAGTAGTTAAATCGCGAAACCAGTTTACGAGACACTGCACCAAGTAGTGAGGAAGTTGATGATGTTGATCATGAAACTTGAGATCAAGTTCTCGAGAACCTCGTAGATCAACGAGTAAGATCCGCTTTTGAGTGAATGCGGTAATCCTGTTACGGAAGTCATGCTACTAGATCATGATGAACCTCGAACTATGAAGAAGCGATGGTGAGCCCAGATTCCATAAAATGGCTTGAGGCCATGAAATCGAGATGGGATCCATGTATGAAAACAAAGTGTGGACTTTGGTTGACTTGCCGAGGGTAGGCAAGCAATAGAAAACAAGTGGATCTTCAAGAAGAAGGCGGCACGACGGTAATATTCTTGTCTATAAAGCTCGACTTGTCGCGAAAGGTTTCGGCAAGTTCAAGGGGTTGACTACGATGAGACCTTCTCACCGTAGCGATGCTTAAGTCCGTCCGAATCATGTTAGCGATTGCCGCATTTTATGATTATGAAATTTGGCAAATGGATGTAAAGACTGCATTCTGAATGGATTTACGGAAGAAGAGTTGTATATGATGCAACGAGAAGGTTTTATCGATCCAAAGGAGCTAACAAAGTATGCAAGCTCCAGCGATCCATCTATGGACTGGTGCAAGCATCTCGGAGTTGGAATAAGCGATTTGATAGTGTGATCAAAGCATTTGGGTTTGTCTGAGACTTTTGGAGAAGCTTTGTATTTACAAGAAAGTGAGTGGGAGCTCTGTAGCATTTACGATATTATATGTGGATGACATATTGCTGATCGGAAATGATATAGAATTCTGGATAGCATAAAGGGATACTTGAATAAGAGTTTTTCAATGAAAGACCTCGGTGAAGCTGCTTACATATTGGGCATTAAGATCTATAGAGATAGATCAAGGCGCTTAATTGGACTTTCACAAAGTACATACCTTGATAAAGTTTTGAAGAAGTTCAAAATGGATCAAGCAAAGAAAGGGTTCTTGCACGTGTTACAAGGTGTGAAGTTGAGTCGGACTCAATGCCCGACCACTGCAGAAGATAGAGAAAATGAAAGATGTTCCTATGCTTCAGCCATAGGCTCTATCATGTATGCAATCTTGTGTACCAGACGATGTGTGCCTTGCTATAAGCCTAGCGAGGAGGTACCAAAGTAATCGAGTGGATCTTTGGACAGCGGTCAAGAACATCTGAAATACGAAAAGGACGAAGGATATGTTTCTCGTATATGGAGGTGACAAAGAGCTCATAAATGGCAGTTACGTTGATGCAAGCTTTGACACCGATCCGAACGATTCTAAATCGCAGACGGATCGTATTTACACTAAGCGGAGGAGCTGTCGGTTGGTGCAGTTCTAAACAAAGCGTCGTGGCGGGATCTACATGTGAAGCGGAATACATAGCAGCCGGAAGCAGCTAATGAAGGAGTGCGGATGAAGGAGTTCATATCCGATCTAGGTGTCATACCTAGTGCATCGGGTCAATGAAAATCTTCGTGACAATCTTGGAGCAATTGCCTTAGCAAAGGAATCCAGATTTCACAAGAGGACCAAGCACATCAAGAGGCGCTTCAATTCCATCCGGGACTTAGTCGGTGGAGACATAGAGATTTGCAAGATACATACGGATCTGAATGTTGCGAGACCCATTGACTAAGCCTCTTCCACGAGCAAAACATGATCAGCACCAAGACTCCATGGGTGTTAGAATCATTCTTGTGTAATCTAGATTATTGACTCTAGTGCAAGTGGGAGGCTGAAGGAAATATGCCCTAGAGGCAATAATAAAGTTATTATTTATTTCCTTATTTCATGATAAATGTTTATCATTCATGCTAGAATTGTATTAAGGAAACATGATACATGTGTGAATGCATAGACAAACAACATGTCACTAGTATGCCTCTACTAGACTAGCTTGTTAATCAAAGATGGTTATGTTTCTGACCATGAACAAGGAGTTGTTATTTGATTAACAAGGTCACATCATTAGTAGAATGATCGATTGACATGACCCATTCCTTAGCTTAGCACACGATCGTTTAGTATGTTGCTCTGCTTTTATCCATGACATATACATGTTCACGTAACTATGAGATTATGCAACTCCGTTTGCGGAGGAACACTTTGGGTGCTACCAAACATCACAGCGTATGCTGGGTGATTATAAAGGAGTACTACAGGTGTCTCCAAAGGCAGATGTTGGGTTGGCGTATTTGAGATTAGGTTTTGTCACTCCGATTGTCGGAGAGGTATCTCTGGGCCCTCTCGGTAATGCACATCTTTGAAGCCTTGCAAGCACTACAACTAATGAGCTAGTTGTGAGATGATGTATTACGGAGCGAGTAAAGAGACTTGCGTAGCGAGATTGAACTAGGTATTGGATACCGGCGATCGAATCTCGGGCAAGTAACATACCGATGACAAAGGAACAACGTATGTTGTTATCTTGATCGACCGATAAAGATCTTCGTAGAATATGTAGGAACCAATATGGGCATCCAGGTCCGCTGTTGGTTATTGACCGTGAATAGTTCTAGGTCATGTCTACATTGTTCTCGAACCGTAGGGTCCATGCGCTTAAGGTTTCGATGGCGGTTATTATGAGTTTATGTATTTTGATGTACCGAAGGAGTTGAGTCCGGATGTGATCACGGACATGACGAGGAGTCTCGGAATGGTCGAGACATAAAGATTGATATATTGGAAGCCTATGTTTGGAGTTGGAATGGTTCGAGCTAAAGCGGAATTCTGGAATCTGGGAGGTTCGGAACCCCGGGAGGTAAATGGGCCTCTATGGGCCTTGGTGGAAAGGAGAAGGGGCAGCCCTAGGGGGCTGCGCCTCCCCTTCCCTAGTCCTATTAGGACTAGGAGAAGGGCCCCCTCTCTCTCTTTTCCCCTCAGGAATCCTAGTTGGACTAGGATTGGGGAATCCTACTCCCGGAGGAGTAGGACTCCTGGCAGCGCCCTCCTTTGGCCGCCGGCCCCTCCCCTGGCTCCTTTATATCTGAGGCAGGGGGCACCTTAGAACACACAAGTTGATCGTGAGATCGTTCCTTAGCCGTGTCGGTGCCCCCTCCACTATATTCCACCTCGGTTATACCGTCGCGAAGCTTAAGCGAAAGCCTGCGCCGTGAAACATCAAGATCGTCCTGCGCCGTCGTCTTGTGGAACTCTCCTCGACACTCGGCTGGATCGGATCTGAGGGGCGTCATCGAGCTGTCGTGTGTCAAGAACTTCGGGCGTCGAATGTGGCGCCGGGATCGGTCGGATCGCGAGGAGAACGTCGACTACTTCCTCTCGTTGTGATCGCTTCGCCGGGTCTACAAGGGTATGTAGACAACACTCTCCCCTCTCGTTGCTATGCATCACCATGATCTTGCGTGTGCGTAGGAAAATTTTTGAAATTACTACGTTCCCCAACAACTTGCACTCCGGAAATCAACATAGCTTGAGAAATGTGAAGCTACATGCACTTTGAAAACCAGCTAATGATCCAAAGTAGTTCAGATTATAAACACTAAATGATGCAAGCACCAAAAAACACAAAATGCAACATGGTGTACAAGGACTACAAACATAGTGCACCTGCTTGAATTATTAGTTCTCGGCTGAAAATATCGAAGTGTAATTGCACGTATAACCCGGTCGCATAAACTGCATATCAATATATCTATCCTGCACAAGTATGCCAATAGTTTCCAACAACAGATTAGAAAAGTATTTATGCTATGTTGTCATGATACGGGGACTTTCTGGTAGATGGCCTCAACATTTCGTCAAGCTATGAAAATGCACTATAATTTGCTTGTCATCAATGCCTGCAAATCTCTGTCTCTCTCAACATAGTAGATCATCATTAGACACTAAATCTTTCAATGAGCTTGCAAAATGCTTGCATTAGATCCCTCATTAGACACTATATGTTCATCACCAGGAGCATGCAAAATGTTTGCATCAAATCCTTCATTAGCAGTCTATTCATTAGACACTACAGGCTCAAGAACAACATGAGCTTGTATGTTTGCACCGAAACTTGATTAGATACATCAGATTGATCGATTCAGTATTGATTGGGGAGTTATAAAATAAGTAGAAATTGGTTTCATTTTCTCATAGATTCCCTACATACAAGCAGTTTTACAACACCGTCGGGTTTAACTATTGGCCGAAATTGAAGAGTTGAATTAGATATAATCGGGGATGTGATGTACCTTTCGTTCGCATGCTACTCTTGCAAGCTGCTGTTGTCGGTTCATAAGCTCGATGCCATGCCCGTCTTTGCGCTGCTGCCTCCCATGCAAGCTACACCTGTGGTTGGATCTTCATCTTCTTGTCCTTCCGTTCGCTTGAAGCCTGGCGACCACCCTCCAACGAGGGCCCGAGGAAGTGCTGTGTCGGTCTGTCCAGCGGCGGCTAGGTTAGGAGCAAACCAGACTGGAGGCTGGAGCGAATGAATTGGGAATTTTCCTACTGTCGATCGATATGGGAGGCACTCGTATGGGCCACGAGCCTGCTATAGGGCCTGCCTTGCACTTATGCTATTGGCCCATCCAAATTGAAACATTTTTCTTCATTTTTTACATTGCCTGCTCGTGCGTTGGGACGAACAAAACTAGCGTGGGCCAACCTGGACAACTCAAACTGGGTGCACGCTTTCTAGCCACCTGAGTCGGCCGCCCATACCAGCCCCTATGGTGGCGTCGCCCCTTTTTGCGTGTCTGATTGGATAGTGAAAAATATTCCAGTGGCGCTTTTGATTTACCCATAGAATGGTTGAATTGCTTGTTTCTATGAACTGAGTTCGCCAATAATGTGAAGGATGCCAGCCTTTTCATCCTATTGTAGATTGCTTAGATCTTGATATGCCAAAAGTAATCGCATGAAATATACAGTAAAAGCCAGTGTGATGTGTTTGGCTACAACTAGTCTGACTACTCGACCTCATATAACATATCAAGGACGCACCATCTTACCAGATTAACCATTCGACTTACCCATGCAGTGTGGGAAGAAAGAAGTATTGGGACTGTGTATCCAAGCAATTGATGCCATAGACTCCTTTGTACAACCTTGTAAGCGAAAAAGAAGTTGCAGTGTGCCTGTACAAAGAACTAGCGTAAGTTCAGTTACCTGCTTCTCGGAATTTTAGTTAGCCACTTATTGCAAAATTGTTCAATTACGTTGCTTGGCTTAATTTAGTTTACTCTTGATTACATAATGGCACAGCCTGTTAATCATATTGTAGACTGCGCCTATCTATGTGGTTGATACTTACTGTTAAGAATTACCTGTTTGCCTTAACTTAAAATATCTACTTGTTTGTTTAACTGCTTTGCTGCTGCAACAGCGTGTTACAATGATGTTAATAACTTACTGTACTTTTCAGCATCCAATTGAAACTCTTTAATTCCTTGTTTGTTTAACTGGTTTGCTGTTATAACTCCTAGTTGAGATGTTTTGCTAACTTCAACTTTTTTGAATCCAATCGGAACTTTAATGGCAAAACAGGTTAGCCCAAGATCAAAGAGCGAGGTCCCCATGGACGTTGCGTCATCCCACAACAGTGGCACCGGCCTAATCGTGCATTATGAATTGCCAACTGCTGATGCTCTAGAGGCTAAACTAGTGGTAGAAAGAGATTGCTTCTGCACTTAGAGATGAAGTTGACATGGTGAGGAAGCAAACAGCACAATCACAAGCGATACTCAAGACAACCATTAAATATTTGGTGGATTTCAAAAGCGAAGCAAGCTGAGACCGACCAGATTGTTAAGGTCTGAAGGAAAAAGGAAATAAATTCCTACTTGGTAAATCATAGGTGAAATGTTCTTTCCATAGTTGAATAACCTTTGTGTTGTCTGTTCATGTAATCAATCAAACCATTTGTTTTAGAGATCATGTAATAATTGTTTTTTGTTTTTTGTTTGTAATTTTATTTGAGCACAAGTCTGTATTAATTGATAAGACTGGGGACATTTCATTTGGATTCTTGTGCTGGACCTACAAATATGTTAATCGGGCTGAATGTGCATTCAGCAATAGTAGTAGTATAGATGGACCATAAGTGGCACGATCGGAAAGGGCCAAGATCTTGGCTAAAAAGGATGTTGTTGTAGCAAAAAAAGTACAATGACCTGGCTTATGTATGTTAGTTGATATTATTGATCCATATACTCTATAAGTGTTTATATATGCATTAGTTCTGTACATTCTTGGTTGATTGACTCGGTATTTGAATTTTGATACATCGCTTGTGTACATATCTAAATGGGAGTACACATTATGCTGCGTGTGACATTTGAGTTGGACATGAAGTGTTCCAAATATTCGAATTCACCTTAAACTGGATTCTAGTTTCTGAATTTGAGTATCGGCATTTGTAAACCATATTCATATATGACAGTGGAATACATCTTTGTCATCCTTTTGAAGATATATAAAAACACATAGAATGATTTATAAAGATTCATATAGGAATACAAAGTGGACTCGAATTTAGTTGCCAGGGTAAACGTGGATGCTTATTGTCCCAAAATTCGAAAGAAGCAGCAAAATATCCACTCCCACGTCGGCTGCCCGAAGCCAAGTGTTTGGGAGATGGAAATTACTGTCTACCCATTACACGGACAATCCATCGGCCCGATTTCCATTGCTCTAAATAGGGGTAGGTTAGTAACTTCAATTAGACGTGACACGACCGCCTCTGAGACAATTCCGACACGGTGGGCGTCAAAACATATTTGATTCAAGCTCATCCGAAAGACCTCTGTTTCTCCCTCCATTCGCCATTCATACACGGTGGGCAGCAAAACAAACTCGACTCGGCCGAAATCGATGTAGGCAAATATTTTCAATAGGGGCAGGTTTGTAACTTCACTCAGACGTGACACAACCGCCCTACCTGTCAGCCCCATTCATACACCGTGGGCTCCAACCATGGGTGCCAACCACCCTCTCCTCGCCCGAAATCGCTCTGGGCAAATATTGGCGAGATGCGAGATTACCGTCCTATCCCCAACCGACGAGACGTCCAAATTCTAAACGGGGGCTAAGTTCGTAAGTTTCCCATATTTCAGACAGGCGCATCCCAAAAACATGGTTCCCTGTACCTCTACCTCCATTTTCCCGTTCATACACCGTCCACGCTAGAACACCCCGTCCCCACACCAGCCTCCGTCCGCCACCCCATCCATCACCGCCGTCCTCCACCACATCCATCGCCACCGTCCTCCACCATGCCGGAGCGCCTACCAAGACCGCGTCGTCCACTGCTAGAGATGGATGTTTCTCATCCACGACGACGGACCAATAGCCTTGCATCGCGTCCTCTCGCTTCATCAGCGCTGTCGTCCTCTTTGCCGGGGCCGCTCACACGACCTTCTCTTCCACCGCAACGGGACTTATCCCCCGATGCACCCATCTACCATCGCAGATCTGCTTCAACACCACCGACATCCATCGCACCCCCGATGCCTACACGGCGCCGCAAGAGAGGTGGTACTTCATATCTCCTAAACTTTTTGATCTCAACCAGAAAATAGATCTTAACTTGGTTACTCTACATTCTTTTCAGCTCTTAGAATTTAGTTCTTAGTTTGAAGCAAACAATGGATGCTAAATATCATTTCGCCGGTTTGCAGCTTCAAATCTGCCATGGCACAACCATAATACGGTTTAATTGATCATGCTTAGGGTTTAATTGATCATGTTGGTTCCGTGGTGGTTTCTTTAATAGAAATCGGAGGGGAAACCCTCTTTTGCTAAAAAAATATGCTTAGAGTTTCCCCCTTTTATGATCACTATACGATCAAAATACGTGCTTCGTTTCATAATAACACTGCTCCACCCATCAAGCTAAACAAGCTTAGATGTTCAAATACGAATATGATATTATTAAAACAGAGTTGTTTAATTGGTCAGCTAAATGTTCCTAAATTAGTTTCGAAAATGCATGTTCGCCGCTCGGGTGTGTATCTCTCTGAGGTGCCCACGGTGGCCGCCCACCTACAGGATTTTGGGTCGTCCAGGCCCCAATTCCCCTCGTTACGCTGCAAGGCTTCGATCTCTACTCGCTTCACCGCTTTGCCTCGCCGGTGACTTGCCGTCCCCGGACGGCATGACTCTAGGAGGAGACGCCGGACTAACAGGAGGACAGGAGCCGCTCGCGCAACAGCGACACCGCTGCCCGGGCGTGCCGCCGTTCCTACCTTCCCAATCCGTTCAGGGCTCAGGCGTGCAGCACCCACCAAGCCAACCCGATTTATCCTGAGATATGTCCTCAACACTCAGCAGCCACTCCTCATCACCCATTTTCTAAGTGATTCATTACTCATTAGGTAGGACTGTCATTAGGGTTTGTTGTGTGCTCAATGCTACCTACACTTAATGGTTCAGATGTATTTCGGTAATCTTTAGTACCTCTAAAGTTCACAGGGTTTTCAAAATTCCGGCCCTCAGAATAGAAACTAGTCATTTTGGATTGTTGGTCGTAGTGACATTGACCCAGATTACTACTGCAAGCCAGGTTTGTTGACAATTTTACTTGTTTTTCTTACTCATTCGATATAATATCCAATTATTCACGTTGATTAGTTGCAAACAATAAGTGCTAGACAAACTTATTCATTCAGATTTTGGACGGTCTGTTACTGCAGTTACAATTCTGCATACTTTTCCTAATAAGCTCACAAGTAAATGATTGATTCACTACATCTATGATTGCCTTGTCATATTTGTTGTCAATATTCTTTTAGGGTGGACCACCCTGTTTCTAAATACTGGAACCATAGACATGAGTGAATAGTATTTCTCTATGTGATCTCTTCCATCATGTGTGGGTAACGAACACTGCATTGTATAGAAAGAAAGTGTCATTTCCAGCTTTTACATAGGTTTTGATCTTTTACATGGAATACAATCTTCCTACTTGCTTTGTGTCGCACTACCAACACTCCACCCTTGAAGCTAAACATTACGCCACTCATAATTGCTTAGTTTATTTGTTCAAATCTGAATTTCATATGATTCTAATGTTCCTACTTTAGTTTTGAAATGTGTGCTGCTGTTATAGAGACATAAGGGTTTGTATTTCTGTGTGTGGTCTGGTCAGCATGGTTGGGGAGGTGAACTTTGCATATGCAGGGGTTTATAGGGAGACACTCTCCGAGTTGAATCCGCAATGCATTCCATAGATAAACTGACTACATTTTATGTTTTCATGAATCTCGGATTCTGAACAGCATCATAATGATTATGAGCTTGCGCGCATGAAAAGAATAAAGCAGAACAATGCCATGCAAACTCTCCCCACCTACAGATTCATGCTCAGAATATGATCCTAACAGTGATTCTGAGCTAGAGGGAGACCTAAGTCAATGTAGCTCCCTAGTGGAGGAGTTAGAGGAAGATGCCCTATCTTATTCACCCATCAAGGTACTTACTCTAACTTTCCAAGGTTACATTGCTCGCACATTGTCGGTGTACTAGAGTAGGGGTACCCTAGTATCCCGAACTTGTGCACGGGCAGTCGCAGCACCCCGCGGCAAGGCTTGCCGGGTGACTGCCAAGGTCCTCCGTGGTTCCTTTGGAGCCATTCAAGAACAAAGTATTAAAGCCAAGGAGACAAGGCCCCGGCAAGAGGAGCTTGCAGGGAAGGCCAACCGAGGCATCTCGAGGAACTTGCCGCGACGCGCCACGCGTCCCGACGAGGCCCGGTGAGCGACAAGCTTCTGGACGCGACAAGACAACGACCGCGGCAAGCTACCACTCTATACCCGCGCTCCAGCACATCCACCAACGTGTCGCCCTGGGACCTTTCCAGGCGCGCGTGACAAGAGGCTGTGCAGCCAGCGGTGCATGGTGGCAAGCGGCACTGACAAGATTGCCATCGTGGCAAGCGTGGCGTCCCTGACGGTCCCTTTTTGCACTATTTGGGCGACGCAGACGGGCATTTAATGCCTTTGTCCCCTGCCGTCAGGGTTAGGTATGATACACTGTACATGTAGTTGTACCAACCGCAACACCTTTCCATTTTTACCCTTGTCTACGTTGCCACCTGTCGGTGACCCCTTGAGCATATAAAAGAAGGCCCATGCGCAATGTAGAGGGGGGTTCGGAAGGCAGAAAACACTCACGCTCGGTCTCGTTAGCAGCTAGTGTGTACTGTAGCACTCAGCGCTCCTGAGCAAGAACACAATACACTCAGACATGCAGCAGTAGGAGTATTATCTCTCCGGAGAGCTCTGAAGCTGGGTAAACTACTCGTGTGCTTCGCCTCGATCTGCTCTTCGTGCGACCTCCGCCCCCCGCCGAACCGAAAGGGGCTCGGTCCGCCGGTCCCATTGGTGTCCATGGATCAGCTTCCCCGACATCTTTCGCGCGCCAGGTAGGGGGTGCGTCGAGGTTGTGTGAACCTGATCCGACGTTCACACGAGCTAGATCTTCATCTTCTTCATCGACATGCCGCCGAAGAAGAAGGCTTCGGAGGTGGCTGCTCCGGCCACGTCGATCCCACCACCACCGGAGCAAACGGGTGGTTGGGTAGACACCGGCGGAAGAACGGGCGTTGACGAGGGAGCTCACGGTGCTGCCAGGTCCAAGGACAAGGCTGCGCAGACCTCGGTGTCCATACACGCACCGCGCCCTCTCAGGAGGCGCGGGACCGACAGCGTCATGGCACTCGTGGTGCCATACGTTCATTGGACCAAGATCGAGCTGGTGGATCTCGGGGTGCTCAAGACTAGCATGCACGCCAACATGGTGGCACGAGCAAGACACGGTCGCCTGGACGGGATGCTGCTCCTTCTAACATAGTTAGAAGTCCGAGCATATCCCGCTCCTCGCACCGTTCGCCACTGCCACCCACCACTTCAGCAGAAGCTTTGGCACGAGCTCAACTGCTCCTGGATTACCTTCCAACGGTAGACAAGATCGACGAATGGAGGGCCACCATTTAGAGTCTCATCGGCTTCGCCAACGACGACACTCCACGGCAGCCGAGTACATCGCAGCCGCGGCAAGATTGCCGGGCACGAGCCGATGGCGACAAAACTGGTGGGGGTGCAACCACCGTGCACTCTCCACCCCGAAGGCCAAGATCGCCGACTCGCCGGATCTACCTCGACAGCGACTCCACTGCATCATCAGATCCACAAGCTCGTCGTGATCAGCGCCAAGTTCTTCATGAACGACAGCAAGAAGACGCTCGTACTCACATCGAGCGCCGAAGAGAAGCGCGGCGTCAATCGGACCAGCGCGCTGGGCCCTCTGTCGTCATGCATGCGCCAGGGGAACCAGACGACTTGCCATATGTGGTAGGTTGCCCTACGTTCACTCGTCAGCTGCGGCAAGTCCAGTGGCCCAGCACGAAGAATTTCAAGCCAGACGTACCAGAGAAGTACGACGGCAAGTCGCATCCGTTGGAGTTCCTCAGCATCTACACCATCGCGGTGCAATCTACCGGGGGGAGGGACGACAAGATCCTTGCCAACTACTTCCCGCTGGTGCTCAAGCCCAATGTCAGGTCCTGGCTCATGCACTTGCCGGATAACTCCATATCCTCCTGGGCAGACCTATGCCATCAGTTTGTCGGCGCCTTTACAGGCAGCCACAAGCCTCATGGCCAAGAGAGCAACCTTCATTTGCTCGCCCAGAAGGAAGGAGAGCCCCTGCGCAAGTACATTCAGAGGTTCAGCCGTGTACAGCACAACATCCCAGATGTCCACCCTGCCGCGGTCATCAGCGCGTTCCATCAGAACGTGCGAAACCGCAGGATGCGGGAGGAGATGCCGATGTGCAAGATCAAAGACGTCAGTAAGCTATATGCCCTGGCCGACAAGTGTGCACGTCTTTGAGGAAGGAGAAACTCCCGGAGAGAATCTGAGGGCAGGAGGATCGGCGGCGAGTATCTGCCTCGCAAAGAAAACCGGCGGCGGAACAACAGGAAGAAGAAAGGCAAAGATGTGCTAGTCGTTGAGCAGTCCGGCAACGGAGGTGACGCCAAGGAAGCCGGAGCTACCAACTGCCAGGCTGTGGCAGTCGCCGACAAGCAGGACGACACCAACAAGCAGTACTGCAAGATCCACCGCACCAAGGGCCATGACCTCCAGAGCTGCAAGAAGGTCGAGCAGCTTGTCGAGCAGCAAAAGGCTGAATACAAGCGACGTGACAAGGAGAAGGCCCAAGAAGGTACTGGAAGATCCGGCAAGAAACGCCCCGGCCGAGGAGGGCCTTGCAGCAAGGCCAAACATGCAAGGAGGCAGACCTCCCCGCGGCTGCGACAAGGATGAAGATAACGACGACGATGAAGATATGGATGATGACGAGACCGGTGAGTAGGAGTTCTAGAAAGCCACAGAGGTGCTGTGCGTTGACGGCGGTGCTTCTCTGCATACTTCACACCGCTAGCTCAAGCGTGGGTGCGGAAGTCAATCTTGGCGAACCACCCGTCGAGTCACGCAAGCCTCTGAAATGGTCCAGCACGCCTATCATCTTTGATATTGAGGACCACCCTGATCGCATAACTGCGGTTGGGTGCTTGCCGATGTTGGTTTCACCAACTATCCACAACCTCAAGGTGAAAGTGCAACTAATCCCCGGGTGGTTTTGGTAATTAATAACAACATATATATCATTGAACTAATAGTTACTTGAGAATCATTTTAGGAAGTTCAGTGATATGGGTATGGCAAGGACTGAAGAAGTGGACCCCCCAAAATGCTAAGGCAAGCATTGGCAAAAGCTCAAGACTCCATTTTTGGTTTAGTGATCCAAGATCACATTGAGTCCATAGGAAAAGCCAATACTATTAAAAGGGGATGAGGTTATGATGATGATCTGGTTGCTCAAGTGCTTAGTGATACATCTCCTAAACTATCAGCAACTTTCACTGCCATAGACACTCATAAGTAGTCTCGGTCCCACCGATATTCCAAACTCAGTCACACCGAGATGAACCACCTCAGCCATAAGCCAAACCCTAGCAAACTCGGATTTTCCGATTCGAACTCCGTCTCACGAAAAATGAGTTGCCAAGCTTACAGTAACATACATCATCAAATCGGTGTCACCGAGATGATGAAGTCGGTCCCACCAAACTGGCATGCTCTTGTCATTGCACGAATCGGACTCACCGAGATTGTATTTTGGTCCCACGAAAATCCCAACGTTCACATTATTTGAACTATCGGTCTCACCGAGTTGTCAACTTCGGTCCCACCGAGATTGGTCAAATGTGTGTAGCAGTTGGATTTTGTGTGGAGGCTATTTATACCCCTCCACCCCTCTTCATTCGTGGAGAGAGCCATCGAAAGAACTACCACTCCTACCTTACATATACGAGAAGAGAACTACCTACCCTTGTGTTGAGATCAAGTTGCTCCACTCCCACCATATGAAGCTTGATCTCTAGCCTTCCCAAGTTGCTTTCCACTCAATCCTTTCTTCCATCACAGCCAAATCAGTGAGGAGAGTTGAGTGTTGGGGAGATTATCATTTGAAGCACAAGAGCAAGGAGTTCATCACCATCTACAACATCTATTACCTTTTGGAGGGTGGTGCCTCCAAGATTGGTTAGGTGTCGCTTGGGAGCCTCCGTCGAGATGTGGAGTTGAACCAAGAAGTTTGTAAGGGCAAGGAGATCGCCTACTTCGTGAAGATCTACCCCGAGTAAGGCAAGTCCTCCGTGGGCGTAGGCCATGATGGAATAGACAAGGTTGCTTCTTCATGGACCCTTCGTGGGTGGAGCCCTCCGTGGACTCTCGCAGCCGTTACCCTCCGTGGGTTGAAGTCTCCATCAGCGTGGAAATGCGATAGCACCACCTATCGGAACCACGAGAAAAATCACCGCGTCTCCAAAATTGCGTTTGCTCTTCTCCACCTCTCTTTACTACATGTGCAATTTACTTTCCGCTGCCTATACTCTAGAATTGCATGTGTAGGGTGATGCTTGACTTGATCATAATTGTGAATCTGCCAAAAACTGTTCTTTGTCAAAAGGCAGAATTTTTATATTGTCAAGTAGTCTAATCACTCCCCCTCTAGACATACTTTCGATCCTACAAGTGGTATCAGAGCTTTGGTCTCCATTGTATTGGTTTCCATTGCATTGGACTCCATAAGCTTGGTTTCACAACCTAGGAGAGTATGGCGTCTAGTGAGGGTAATTTTTGTAGAGGTCCTTACTTTGATGGTACAAATTTTGCTAGTTGGAAGCATAAAATGAAAATGCATATTCTTGGCCATAACCCAGCCGCATGGGGCATTATTTGTGTTGGTATGCAAGGTGAATTCTTGAGGAAGGAAAAGTTCGGATCATGGCTTCTAGCGGAAGAATTGCGGATGTTGCAAAACAATGCTCAAGCTTGTGACATTCTCTTCAATGCCTTGTGTCGAGGAGTTCAACAAAATCAGCCGTCTTGAGAATGCAAAGAGATTTGGGATACTTTGGTTGAAATGCACGAAGGTACCGAGTCCGTGAAGGAATCAAAGCTAGATATTCTTCAAGGTCGACTTGACAAGTTCAAGATGAAGGATGGTGAAGAAGTCGCTGAAATGTACTCTAGGCTTGCTCTCATCACAAATGAGATTGCCGGCTTAGGAAGCGAAGAAATGACCGACCGATTCATCATCAAGAAGATTCTCGAGCTTTGGATGGAAAGTATGACACCGTGTGCACTTTGATCCAAATGATGCCAAACTACAAGAATCTCAAGCCAACGAAGTCATTGGAAGAATTGTTGCTCATGAGATGACACTTAAGGATAAGGAAGAGCTTCACAACAAGTCAAGTGGTGCTTACAAAGCTACAAGTGATGCTCCCACAACCTCAAGTGACAAGTTAGTTTCCAATGAAGAGATAAGCCTAATGGTCAAGAACTTCAACAAATTCTACAAGAATAGAGGCAAAGAGAGAAGCTCAAAGTCTAGATCATATGATGAAAAGAGATCTTCTAGTCGTGATCGAAGCTGCTACAATTGTGGAAGACCGGACACTACTCAAATGAGTGTCGGCTCCCCACAAGAGAAGAGAAGAATCTCCAAGAAGAAGAAGCTCAAGAGATGAGTCACCTCGGAAAGAGAGGAGCGAGAGATGATCGTTATGAGCGAAGACCCTCTCGGAGAAGCAAGGATTAGGAGAGGAAAGACAAGTCATCAAGGAGCTACACAAGAAGAAAACATCAAGCTCATGTAGGTGAATGGGTCTCGGCTCCGACTCCGACAATCAATCCGAAGGAAGCTATCACTCCAACTCGACTACATCAAGATGAAGGTGTTGCGGTCTTGCTCTCGTATCCTCCAACTCCAACTCCTCGACTTATTTGATTCACCAAATGAGGGAATTGGAAGATGCTTCATGGCTAAAGGCCCCAAGGTATCACACCCTGAATTCATTGACTTTGATAGTGATGAGGATGACTTGCTTGGTGAAGATGAGCTCTTGCATGATAAAACCAGTGAGCCTAGTAATGATGAACATGCTAGTAGTCTTTATAGTCGAGAAGAGTCGAATGACAATGCTATGAAGGAGATTGAGCGTCTAACTAAAGAACTAAACACTCTTAAGTTAGCTCATGAAACAACTCAAGAAGATCATAGAGAGCTCCTAAGATCTCATGAGAAGCTACGCTTCGAGAAGCTCACTCTAGAGCAAGAACATGAGTTTCTAAAAGCAATCAATGACGATCTTCGAAAGAAGAGTTCTTCATATCTTGCCAAACGACTTCTCTTGTCTAATTTCTTGCCACCCATTAAGTCTAAGCATGACAAGCATAAGAAAAATTCTTTCTCTAGTAGTAACAATAACCATGCTAAATCCAATGTTGTTGCTTCTAGTAGTTCTCTTGATTCCACTAACAATTTTTCAAGCCAAGTTACACTTGAGCAAGAAAATAGTTTATTGAAAGGGATCATAGAAAGGTGTCTACAAGAGCCTTGCGGAAGCAAGAACTTTGAGAAATTGTTCGCAAGCAAGGAAGGCACCGGAAGAATCAAGGAATTGGTTTTGAGCGAAAGTTCAACGCCGAAGGTGTTGAATGGGAAGAAGGTCAATCTCCTACTCCACAGTTTTTTCTTCAAAAGGAGAAGTATGATCCTACTTCTTCCAATGTGGAACAAGCTCAAGATGACCTTCCACCACAAGACCACAAGCTAAAAGGCAAGGACAAGCTTCAAGAGGAGATTGATGCATTTGTTGAAGCACCTCAAGCCATGGTCAAGTGGGTTCCCAAGGAAACGTCAAGTTCTACCTCGACAAGCTCAACTACAACCCCAAGGATTCCCATCAAGATGATGTGGATCCCGAAGAAGAAGAACTAGAAAGTTCTTGAGGGTGAGTCCGCCAACATACTTCACTCACATTCATTTTGGCAAAAACTTGTGCAATCAACTTCCACATCGTGCACTAGTTCATGGAGTCACAAACCCTCTTGTTGGTAAGTCAAGGGACAAGGTAATCATTGCTTTCATGGACATCATCTATTGTGAACTTCAATCTATGTCCATGGATATCCTCGTTTGTTCCTTGTGGGACTAACCCATGTAGGTATTGAAAGTGCCGAATCAAAGGATAGCTCCCAACTCTTGATGATCTCCATCAACATTGAGCATCCACATCTTCAACATCTACATGAAGTCTTCTCGACAACCCAAGGTTAGTTTGACCCTTTAAAAGGGTTCTCACATCTAGGGGAGCTTTGCTCTAAAAATTGAGCTAAAGCATCTTCAAATGATGTGAACACATCAATGCTTTATGTAAAAGTGGTAACCCCACTTGTGCTTAAGCGATGAGTATGACCTATGATCAAATGTTCTCATTTGGCTCCTAAGTCAATATACTCATATAAAGATGACCTAGTCATCGACAAATTGTGTGTTAGTAGCTAGAGTTTTGGTTGTGCATGTTTGACACATATTTCATTTGCTATCTTATTGTGTGAGCATGTTGGATGCATGATTTTATCCATTCGAGGACATCCATTTGTTGTTTTGGTCGTTTTGATTTTTCGACCAAATGGATGGACAAGAATGCCTAAATACCTCCCTAGCTATCTATGCTTTCTTGTCTCAAATTCTATTCATGCTTACATCACAAACTTTGAACAAGTCATTTTGGACCCTCGGGTGAGGAGCACTTTGAGCCACCGATCCATCAAGGGCTAATTTCCAAAACCTTCTAATTGATTTGGTCGGACCAACTCACTCAAACTCGGTCGAACCGAAAACATTTAGATGATCTAGGTTTTCACCTCGGTGAAACCGAGTTGTGATTTTCGGCGTGACGAAGTGCATAACGCCTAGCAGTTATCCATCTCGGTGCCACCGAGTTTTACAACTCGGTCCCACCGACAACAAAGGGGTATATATATCCGAGGGCGCAGCGTTGATTCCTCCTTCAAATGTTTCGCCCCACACCTTCTTGCCGTCGCCTTGGTCTCCGGATCGTCGCCGTAAATGCTTTGTGCGCCCTCGCCATGAGTCTCCGTCACCGTCAGCGGACATCTCCTCCGAGCCGTTGCCGCCGTGAAAAACTCCACCAAGTTAGGGTGAGTTTTGATCCCACTCGTGCTCCCATCTCCGATTCAATGCACGTTTGGATTGCCTAGAATCTTGCCACGATTGAAATCCTCCTGTACACCAGATTCCAGTAAAAGTTTGGACTAGATTCCAGTAAAAGTTTTAGGGTTAGGTTTCCGCCGAACACATCTCAGTGAGACCGATTTTATAGTTTCGGTATGACCGATTTGGCCTATGGCCATTGCACTGCACCCTTCGGTCCAACCGAGTTGTGCAAATCGGTGTGACCGAAATGAAAATTCTGTGAAACCCTAGTGTTTTCGGCAGGACCGAAACCCACTTCGGTCAAACCGAAAGTGGTGTGAAAGCTCCTGTTTAACACTTCGGATTCACGAACCTTAAACTCGATCGACCGAAATGTCTTCGTGAAAACTTAATACTATAATTTGAACTCATTTTTTTGCAAAAACTTCTGCAGTTTGTGATGACTCTTCTTCTCTGCCTACACCTTATCTATTCACGGGTTGTCGGCCATGTCGGATGCGTGTGACAAATGAACAGGTCGAGACACCCATTGCAGACATTCCAGAGGCAGGCACTAGTCCTGATCCTAGCAACTCATCTGATGATGGTGAGAGGATTACACCAAGTGGCTTGCCTCCTGCAGCCACCAGAGCCAGAAAGAAGAAGAACTCAGATGATGAGGACTCAGATTTTGTTGTTGAGGAAGAGGTGACCTCAAAGCCTAAAAGGAAGGTTGTTGCCAAAGAGCAACAAGGTCAACAAACCAAGAAGGGCACCAGCAAAGTCAAGCAGTCAACTGTTGCCAAGAAGCTGAATTTAGGAGAAGAACTGCTGTAGATCCCAGATTTCACACGAGAGAGCAGCAGGACTTCTATGAGACCGTGCTGATGGACAAGAAGCCCATATAGTCGCAGACACAAGATATGTTGACTGGAAGTACATTGACAGCGAAGAGCACAGAGATTTCTTTCCACATGTGCATGAAAGTTTCACTGCATGTGGTGTTGCAGATTTTGTAGGTCAGAAGTTGACCAGTCGGAACGATGAGATGATAATGCAATTTTATAACACAGCTCACTTCTACCCTGATGGAAAGATTGTGTGGATGAGTGAAGGTCAAAGATTTTCTTCTTCTGTTGAAGAATGGGCAGAAATTCTGAATGCTCGAAGTCAACGAGGCGATGATATTGATGTATATGGGATTCCAAAGAAGAATCATGAATCCATGAAGAACATGTACAAAGAGATTCCAGCAAAGGATTTGGGAATTTGGAAGCTCGGCTCAGTTTACTATCTCCAGGCAGGCTTACCTACCACTAATACTATTTTGAGGCATACCTTGATGCCCAAATCTGGAGATCATCGCATGAGCAGAGGATACTCTATCAACATGCTGCACATACTTGATGAGAAAGTACCTTTCAAGGTGATGGACTTGATGGTAGAAACCATTAAGAGGACTGCAGCTGACCAGAAAAGGTCATGTGGATTTGCCCCGCAGATCTAGATGCTTATCAATGCCAAGTTTGGCACGGGCACATTCTTGTTGGATAGAGAACATTTACCGTTGCAGCCAGAGCATGAAGACAATGTTGTTGTGATGAATGAGGAGGATCCGACATCTGTTGAATGTCAAGCCAAGATCGAAGCTGCTAAGAAAGCCAAAGGCGACAAGGAAGCGGCAGCAGCAGCTAAACCAAAGAGTTTGGAGAGCAAATTCTTGAAGCTACCCAAAGGATTGAACAACGCTGCCAGCATTATGCAGTCTCGGAGAGCTTAGAGAGGATAGTTGACGAGAAGATCTCGCTCTGGATGTGAAGTCGATGAAGTACAAGTGACCGTCAACAAGCTCGAGGCGGACATTGAGGAAGCAAAGAAGGAGAAGGAAGAGCTTATCGTGAGATGCAGGATGACTTAGTCCGGGATGCTCATCAGCAGATGCTCCGGTTCCCACAGGACCCGATCAGCTGCTATTCGATGGAGACACGGGACTACAGCTTGCACCTCCACAGTTCAGCGATTACTCCAACTCCAGCTCCGGTGACCACTCCTCCGGCCTGAGACATCAGTGAAGTCTTTGCCGATCTTTGTCATATCCACTCCGACATCAACCCAGACGGGAGCCGCCACAGAGTCCCAAGTGGCGCTTAGCTCTATGCTTTTTGAACTTTTGGTAACTTGTTGCCAAGGGGGAGAAATTGTATAGATCATAGGACTTCGAGAGAGAGAGTTTGTTGTCTTTGCGCTTTTGCTCTTTCGTTCTTTTGCGGTTTCTTTGAGATACTTTTGGTTTTCGAGACATTGGTGTGTTTGATACTCCGTTTGATTCTACCTTAATGAGTGCTTGGTCGTACTATGCTTTAATGTGTGCTTAATGCTTATCATATGCCATCCCTATCTCGTATGACCATTTACTCATGTCTTGGTGATTTGGTGCATGCTGTTCATTCTTATCATTTTGTGCGCTCCACCAAGATGTATGTGACATGGAAGAGTGACCCATGATCCTAATCGATTGTGCATTTGCATTCAAGCATAAATCTTAAATAATGCACAAATTTAGGGGAGCTCTTGCTTATCACATACTTCTCAAAGCGACGATATTATTCATTGATTATATCCTTTGTCGAAGCTTTGATCTATATGTTGTCATCAATTACCAAAAGGGGAGATTGAAAGTGCAACTAATCCCGGGTGGTTTTGGTAATTAATAACAACATATATATCATTGAACTAATAGTTACTTGAGAATCATTTGAGAAAGTTCATTGATATGGGTATGGCAAGGATGAAGAAGTGGACCCCCAAAATGCTAAGGCAAGCATTGGCAAAAGCTCAAGACTCCATTTTTGGTTTAGTGATCCAAGATCACTTTGAGTCCATAGGAAAAGCCAATACTATTAAAGGGATGAGGTTATGATGATGATCTGGTTGCTCAAGTGCTTAGTGATACATCTCCTAAACTATCGGCAACTTTCACCGCCATAGACACTCATAAGTAGTCTTGGTCCCACCGATATTCCAAACTCAGTCACACCGAGATGAACCACCTCAGCCATAAGCCAAACCCTAGCAAACTCGGATTTTCCGATTCGAACTCGGTCTCACGAAAAATGAGTTGCCAAGCTTACAGTAACATACGTCATCAAATCGGTGTCACCGAGATGATGAAGTCGGTCCCACCGAAACTGGCATGCTCTTGTCATTGCACGAATCGGACTCACCGAGATTGTATTTTCGGTCCCACCAAAAATCCCAACGTTCACATTATTTGAACTATCGGTCTCACCGAGTTGTCAACCGGTCCCACCGAGATTGGTCAAATGTGTGTAACGGTTGGATTTTGTGTGGAGGCTATTTATACCCTCCACCCCTCTTCATTCATGGAGAGAGCCATCGAAAGAACTACCACTCCTACCTTACATTTACGAGAAGAGAACTACCTACCCTTGTGTTGAGATCAAGTTGCTCCACTCCCACCATATGAAGCTTGATCTCTAGCCTTCCCAAGTTGCTTTCCACTCAATCCTTTCTTCCATCACAGCCAAATCGGTGAGGAGAGTTGAGTGTTGGGGAGATTATCATTTGAAGCACAAGAGCAAGGAGTTCATCACCATCTACAACATCTATTATCTTTTGGAGGGTGGTGCCTCCTAGATTGGTTAGGTGTTGCTTGGGAGCCTCCGTCGAGATGTGGAGTTGAACCAAGAAGTTTGTAAGGGCAAGGAGATCGCCTACTTCGTGAAGATCTACCCCGAGTAAGGCTAGTCCTTCGTGGGCGTAGGCCATGATGGAATAGACAAGGTTGCTTCTTCGTGGACCCTACGTGGGTGGAGCCCTCCGTGGACTCTCGCAGCCGTTACCCTCCGTGGGTTGAAGTCTCCATCAACGTGTAAGTACGATAGCACCACCTATCGGAACCACGAGAAAAATCACCGCGTCTCCAAAATTGCGTTTGCTCTCCTCCACCTCTCTTTACTACACGTGCAATTTACTTTCCGCTGCCTATACTCTAGAATTGCATGTGTAGGGTGATGCTTGACTTGATCATAATTGTGAATCTGCCAAAAACTGTTCTTTGTCAAAAGGCAGAATTTTTATATTGTCAAGTAGTCTAATCACCCCCCCCTCTAGACATACTTTCGATCCTACACAAGGTCACTAAGATGCTAGTTGACGGCGGGGCTGGCTTGAACCTGATCTCCTCGGTGGTACTCCAGAAACTCCAGATCCCTGATAGCAAGCTCGAAGAGACCGGCACATTCCAAGGAATCAATCCGGGAAGGAGCAAGCCGAAGGGAAAGATCACGTTGTCGGTGACATTTGGCAGCGAGTTGAACTTCAGGACTGAGAGGGTCACTTTTGATGTTGCTGACTTTCCATTGCCTTACAATGGGATACTCGGCCGTCCAGCACTCGCCAAATTCATGGCAGCCTCTCACTACGCATACAACATGCTGAAGATGCCAGGTCCGATAAGTGTCATCTCTGTCCCTGGCGACAAGAAGGATGCTCTTATCTACGCCGACAAGATCTACCGGGAAGTGGCAGCCGCAGCAGATCGCAAGTCACTTGCCGTTGAAGCTCCTTGGGGGGGGGGAGAAGAAGACCAGGTCCGGCAAGAGTTCTGATGCCCACTCCGGCAAGCGCACCTCTTCGGAGTGCTGCGCTACCGTCGAGGACGCACCATCGAGCTCCACCGGCAAGCATAAGAAGACAATGGCAGCTCCACCAGAGACCAAGAAGGTGTCCGCCAAGGAGGACGGCACTGGTGGTACCTTCACCATTAGTGCCACTCTCGACTCTAAATAGGAAAGCGCGCTCATTGCTTTCTCTGCGGCTTAACGTCGGCGTGTTTGCGTGGCAACCGTCGACATCCCGGTTTTCCCGGAAAGTAATCGAGCACCATCTTGCCGTCTGTCCTCATCGCGCGGCTCGTCAAGCGAAGGTCGAAACAAGCGATGGGCGCCAAGAATTCATCGCAGAAGAAATCAAGAAGTTGGAAGCAGCAGGCCTTGTCGAGGAGTGCTCCATCCTCGTGGTTGGCCAATCACGTAGTCGTGCGCCAAGGCAAGCGGAAATGGAGGCTTTGTATTGACTTTACCGATGTCAATAAAGCTTGTCCCAAAGACCCATTTCCCTTACCACGCATTGACCAGATTGTTGACTCCACGACTGGATGTGACTTGCTTTCATTTCTTGACGCATATTCAGGATACCATCCGATCTTCATGGCAGAAGAGGATGAGGAGAAGACCGCATTCATCACTCCGTGTGGCACATACTGTTTCATACAGATGCCTTTCGGTTTAAAGAATGCTGGTTCAACATTTGCAAGGGTAGTCCATGATGCTTTTGAGCCACAAATGCACAGAAATGTGGAAGCCTACATGGATGACATAGTGGTCAAGAGCAAGGAAAAGGCGACTCTGGTTTAGGATTTAGACGAAACCTTTGCAAATCTGCGCAAGATCAACCTCAAGCTTAACCCCGAGAAGTGTGTGTTTGGAGTCCCCTCCGGCAAGCTTCTCGGGTTCTTCATGTCTCAGCAGGGAATTGAAGCTAATCCCGACAAGATCAAGGCCATTGAGCAGATTGAAGCACCAAAGCGCGTCAAGGATGTATGAAGACTTGCCGGTTGCGTGGCTGCTCTCAGCAGGTTTATCTCTAGGTCTGCTGAGCGCGCCATCCATTTTTCAAAATATTGAAAAAGGCAGGTCCAATGAAATGGACTCCGGAAGCGGAGGCTGCGCTGCAGGACTTGAAGAGATACCTGTCCTCCACTCCAACACTTGTCGCACCTAAGCCACAAGAAAAGTTCCTGCTGTATATAGCGGCAACATTTCAAGTTGTTAGTGCTGCGTTAGTACCGGAGAGGGAGGCGGATGATGAGCCAGCAACCACGGCAGATGCATCCAGCGACAAGCAGGGGACTTCACCGACAAGCCATGGTCCCGACAAAGATGGATCTGTGCAGGCGCGTGAGGAGATATAGAAGAGAATGGTGCAGCGCCCAGTTTACTTTGTCAGTTCCCTTCTGCAGGGGGCTAGGTCAAGGTATTCTGGTGTGCAGAAATTGCTTTTCAGCCTTCTTATGGCCTCGAGAAAGCTGCGCCATTACTTCCAAACACATGAGATCACAGTTGTCACTCATTTTCTGCTGAAGAGGATACTGCAGAATCCAGAAGCAACAGGCAAGATTGTCGAGTGGGCACTGGAACTGTCAAGCTTTGGCCTCAAGTTTGAGAGCACTTCAACTATCCAGAGCAGAGCATTGGCAGAATTCATAGCAGAGTGGATGCCAACACGAGATGAAGAAATTCCATAAACGAGCATCCCCGTCAAGGAAGCAAGCAAAGAGTGGCTGATGTACTTTGATGGTGCCTTCTCGCTGCAAGGCGCCGGTGCGTGCTACTTGTTGCACCCACCGGAGAGCACCTCAAGTACGTAGTCCAGATGCACTTTCCCAAGGAGCAAGCAACAAACAATACCGCAGAGTATGAAGGTTTGCTTGCCGGTCTCAGGATCGCAGCAGACCTTGGTATCAAGAAGCTCATTGTCAGGGGTGACTTGCAGCTTGTCGTCCGCCAAGTGAACAAGAATTATCAGAGTCCATTGATGGAAGCTTACGTTGATGAAGTGAGAAAGTTAGAAGAGCACTTTGACGGCCTCTGAGATGGAACATGTTCCAAGAGCTCGAGCGACATTGCCGATGGCTGTCAAAATGCGCCGCACTTAAGTTACCTGTGGAACCAGGGATCTTTGTGCTCAAACTGGCTCAACCGTCTGTAACGCCATCAACTGGACAAAGCAAAAAGAGGAAGTTGATTTCTGGTGACTATTTTCAGGCAGAGCTCTCCGAAGCCGCCGCCAAGAAGGTCCCCAAGATCAACACCAAGGGTGCTGAGGAGCAGTCTGCTCCGGCAAGCCCTAAGGTTTGTTCCGTTGAAGCAGACGCTCCCGACAAGTTTTGCTCTGGCAAGCTTGCCGGGGAACGTCAAGCTTCGGCTGAGCAGCAGGTTCTCGCCGTAGAAGCGGATGTTCCCGCAGCAACAGATGTGCCTTTAGTCCTTGTTGTCGAGCCACAAGCTCCAGCATGGGCACAACAGATTGTCCATTTCCTTCAGACAGGAGAACTTCCCGAAGAGCAAGAAGAAGCAGAAAGAGTAGCCCGGCAGTCAAGTATGTACCAGTTTGTCGACAACACACTGTATAGAAGAACACTCAACGGTGTGAAATTGAAGTGTATTCACAGGGAAGGCGGACAAAAGCTGTTGGCAGAGATACATGGAGGCATATGTGGTCACCACATTGGCCCAAGAGCGCTTGCCGGCAAAGCATTCCGGCAAGGTTTCTTTTGGCCGACAGCCCTCCAGGATGCAACGGCACAAGTAACCAAGTGTGAAGCGTGCCAGTTCCATTCCAAGCAGATACACTAGCCAGCTCAAGCTCTCCAGACGATCCCTTTATCCTGGCCATTTTCAGTCTAGGGGCTCGACATCCTCGGCCCTTTTCCCCGAGCTGTCGGGGGCTTTGAGTACTTGTATGTTGCAATCGACAAGTTCACAAAGTGGCCGGAAGTGGAAGCAGTGAGGAAGGTGATAGCACGGTCGGCGATCAAGTTCTTGGTCGATTGTTTGCCGCCGGGATCCCTAACGGGATCATCACCGACAACGACACGCAATTCACGAGCCGCACCTTCATGCGATCGTCCAAGATCTTGGCGCCAAGGTTCGCTTTCGCTTCATTGCTCATCCGAGAAGCAGCGGTCAGCGGAGAGGGCAAATGCTGAAGTGCTGCGCGGGCTCAAGACCAGGACTTTCGACAGGCTACGCAAGTGCGGAAAGAATTGGATTGAGGAGCTGCCGGTGGTTCTTTGATCGATCAGGACGATGCCAAATCGAGCCACTGGCCAGACACCTTTTGCTCTAGTCTATGGAGCAGAGGCAGTTCTCCCCACGGAATTCGTATACGGGTCACCTCGAGTGCTCACTTATGATGAGCTTGAGCAAGAGCAGCTGCGACAAGATGACGCGCTGCTCTTGAGGAAGACCGTCTTCAGGCCGCTGTACGAGCTGCTCGCTACCAGCAAGCTTTGCGCCGCTACCATAGCCGCAAAGTTAATGCCAGAAGTCTCGAGGAAGGCGACCTTGTTCTTCGGCGCGTTCAGTCCGCTAAGAATTCCAACAAGTTGACGCCAAAGTGGGAAGGCCCTTACCGGGTGAAACGAGTCACTAGGCCTGGCGCTGTCCGCCTTGAGACTGAAGATGGCACTCCGGTGAGCAACTCCTGGAACATTGAGCATCTTCGTAAGTTTTACCCGTAAGGCGCGGTTGCCGGAACCTGTTCCGGCAACCACCTTTTGTACAAGTCTTGCTGATGTTGCATGTAATCCTTTGTACAAAGCCGGGCGCAGACCCCGTGCATAAGTAAAGCTCATGTGCTCCGCATATCTTGTCAATTTCATGCTTTCTATTTTTTGCATGTGTTATCTCACACTTTGTGCAGCGCCTACCCCCGGTAAGCAATAATGAGCCGTAAGGCTCCATATCTTTATTTTCTCTTCTTTCTCTTTCTCAAAGAAAGGAAGGTTCCCACGCTCACAAGTTTGCCGGGGGAAAGGAGAAGATAATGGTGTGGACCAGGCGTCGTTCAAGAAAGTTTCACCTTACCGGGAAGCAAACGACAGAAAAGCTAAGTTGCCAGAGTTTGAGCAATCAGTTTTAAAATTTTTAAGTTATCTTCCTCGAATGACCATGCTTTGTATGGAAAACCTGTGCGCGGAGGAACCAACTCGTAGCTAGTTGCGCCCTTACTTTGTTTCGAGTCCAATCAACAACCTAAGTGAGCTGTGACTAGTTGTGACAAGGTTTCTTGTCGGTAGCGGCACCGCCTTGAAGGCTCTTGACGTCCCTTTTCGATGCTTTCATGGCTAAGGTGCCTGCGACGACAAGTTCCCTAAAAGCGTAGGGCAAAAACATACAAAGGAACGAATCAAGTAAAGGAAATAACATGGCAATCGCTACCCAAAATAGAGTTATATTACGAGATAGCTTGTCGCAGCTCTAACAGATTGTTCTCATAACATGACCACCAGCAGCAAGAAAAGGAGAAAACGGGCGGCCTAATCTACGCGATCGCCCTCAACCCTCTTGATCCCGCTCACCTTGTCCATAATGGGTGCGACAAGGGTCTTGAGCGCTTCCAGATCAGCATCCGACGGCAAGGTCCTGAGGACGTTGGTGAGGTTGAGGCCTGGGTTGCGGAAGGCCACCTTCACCAACATCTTTTGAAGAGCTCCTGTGCAGATCTTGCGCGACTCGTCGGCCCGCTGCTTTGGGATCCTCTCCCGGAGTCGCTGGAGGGCCGTCGCCACGCCTTTGAAGAACAAGCTGAGCTTGGCGCTGGGTTGGAGGTTCTCATCGGAGGAGTACCCGAGATCCTCCATCCCCAGCTGCGCCAACTCCCTATCGATGGATGCGGCAACATCCATGAGACCCTCCGTCCAGTGCTCCACATTCTCCCTAAAAGTGTTCTGGGCGGCAGCAACACTCGCCAGCAGCGCCTCGTCGGCCTTGATCTTCTCCTTCAAGGCCACCTCCTGCTCCCTGGCGCCGTCCAGCGTCTTGGTCAAAGTAGTTAGCTTCAACTCAAGATCTGCGTTGTAGTCCTTGGCAGCGCTAAGCTCCTTGCCCTTCTCGACGAGACGACCCTGCAGCTCGCCACGAGTGTAGGCGTCCTTCTTGCGCTCACGCTTGAGTGCGGCAAGCTCTTCACCGCTCGCCTTGAGATCGGCCTCCAGCTGCGCCACCTTCGTTTCCAGCTCCTTCTTGGCGGCCTCGGTAGCTGCGGCAGCATCCTCTGCTTCCTTGAGAGCCCCGCCGAATGTTTGCTCGCATGTAGCAAGCTCCTCCTCGTGGCTGTCAAGATTGACCTTCCGCTGCGCCAACTCGCCCTCCCGCGCAGACAGCTTCTCGGCGGCAAGCCGCTGTTGCTCTTCAACTTCAGCCTTTTCGAGGAGGAAGGCTTTCCGCGCCTCGGCGAGTTGTTCCCGCTCCTCTGCTAGGGACCGGAGAGCTTCCTGGTTAAGACCCCGGAGCTCCTCCGCGCACTTCTCGATGTCCACTCCCACCTTCGCGGCAAGCGCTTCTCGGGATTCCAGCTTGGCCTGCCGAGCGCGGTAGAGCGACAACAGCTTCCGCAGCAGCTCCTCCTCCTCAGGTTCGTCGCTGCTACTGCTCGGCGCGTCAACCAACATCAGCCCAGTGGAGGCGAGCACCTCTCCATCAAAGATTTCTCCATCGACTGGCGCCCTAGAGCTTGACGCCCGCGGGAGCTTGATGAAGACGCCATCGCCGGCCTTCAAATAGGCGCCGGGCTGGGGCTCTTCGGAGACTGACGCTACGGCAGCGGCGGAGGGATCGGCGGTCGGCGTGGCGCTGGCGCTCCACGGCCTCTGGGCGTCGATCGATCGCCGGACCCTCGCCCGGCTTTTGCGGCGGCAGCTTTGGCGGCCTCTTCGCCGGCGGGATCTTCAGCGTCAGCTGCTTCTTCGATGGCAGCGGCGTCGTCGGTATTGCCACGCGCGTTCTCCTCGCCGGCGACCTCGGTCTCCATCGGCTCCATGGCAGAGGGATCTGACGGCCGGAAAAAGGAGAAAAGTCAAGCAAATGTCCAAAAAGAAAATCAGAAGAAGAAGAACCGAAGGGAAGTTTTCAAGCAAGAGGATTACCTGTACTAGGTTCTACGGTCGTGGTCTCCGCCACCGGGGGGTCGCTGGTGCTGTCCCTTGCCGGAGACTTCTCCCTTGCCGGAGACTTCTCCCTTACTGGAGAACGCTCCCTTGCTGGGGAACCCTCCCTTGGCGGAGTAGTCGAAGCAGATGACATGTCGGGGGCGGCTTCCAGGCGCTCCTGGTGAGGCTGCTCTGCTCCTACACAAACCAATAGTCAGATGTCAGCAAAGAACGAGCACCCATGCGCGCCTAACAGCGGGAAGTAAACATATACTTACGCTGGGGGCTGCGCTGGGGGCTGCTTTGGGGAATAGTTGCCGGGTCCGGCAAGGTGGTCTCGGATACACCCCCCGCTGTCGCGGTGGGTTCGTCCTCGATGGCAATCACCGGGACCTTGGCTCTGTTCGCCGCTCTCTGGGTCAGAGTCCTGAAAAGGAATGGGTTCGGAGTAAAGCAAATCAGATACAAGACAAAACAGCAAGAATTGAAGAACTACAAGTACAACAAAGAATCTTACTCTTCTTCTTCCTCGTCGGAGCTGAGCGCGGAGAGGTCAAAGTCCAGCCCACCTTCAGCGTGACGAGGCGGAGGAGTAGGTTCCCTTAGCCGCTTATAGGAGCGAAGCGGTGGTCCAGAGGACCCGCTCCGATTACCGTAGCTGCGTGAGGTGCTCCAGCTGCTTGATGCTTGCCACGATAGGCGTGTCGCGCGGCGCGACGGCTGTTGACTCGTCTGCCGCCCCGCTACGTCCCCGGCCTTGCGGAGACGCCTTCTTGGTGGAGCTGGGGGCTCTGCTTGCGGCGAGCTGTCTGAAGATGAGGATGAAGAGGAGTTGGTCTTCAACGAGACGCTCGCACCCTCGGCGGGATCGCTCGACTCGACTTCAGGCCCGGCAAGCTCTCCCTCGCCGGCAAGCTCCTCTCGCTCGGCAAGGCTTGCCACCTCTGCTGCCTCTGCCTCCTCCACGGTGAATCCAAACTCGCCCGCGGCAGCGGCTGCCGCCGCCTCTTCTAGCCTAGTGGCGATTCGCTGCATCTCCGCATCGGTGGTGTCGCGAGTAAGGCTTTTACATTCATCGGAGCGGACCGGCATTTCTACCAAGCCGTCAAAGAACTCCTGCACGGCGTCGTCTGCAGGCTCTTGCCAAGTTGGGACAATTCCATGCGAATCGCGATAGCGCATCATTGCGCGGATGCGGTCGGCGAGAATTGTTGCACAGCGAACGACACCCTTCGCAACTTTGAACGCCGGGATGTTGAGGGTCATGCTGAACAGTTCCAGGAGCATCGCGTCCAGTTCCAGGATAGTGAAGTTGAAGTTGAGGCCCGGGCGCAGCCTCATGATATCCGCCGTGTTCTGGAACTCCCAGGCGGGTGTCCTCCTCTCTGTAGAAGCGTCGGCAGCGAAGAAAATCTGCGCCAACGGCGCCTGATGGAGCTCGGCAAGCACGAGGTGTAGGATCCGGGTGGCGGCAATCTTCAACCTATCATCTTCCGGGCCACGTTGCTCCAATCGTTGCGCGCCATCGGGCTTAGCCTTTGGGCAGTAAATGGCTGCGGGTTCTCCTCGACAATCCAGCACGATCGCTCTCCATTCCTCCCACTTGCTGCGGAGCTCTCCTCCGATAAGCTTCCTTCTTGCCAGCTCTCGAGATCCGAGCGATTCCGCGGATAAAGGCTCCTCTCTCAACTCGGGGCATAAAGAAGTGGCGAAAAAGAGCTACATTTGGATAGACTCCGACAAAGTTTTCGCAGAGATGTGCGAAAACTGCCATGGTCGAAACGACATTGGGGGTGAAGTCAAGGAGGCGGAACCGTAGGTGTTCATAATGTCGCAGAAAAACTTCAGAGAAAGCGGGCGAGCCCGCGAGAAAACAAGCGTGAAGAAGGGATACCCATTCGGAGCCCGTTCCGAAGCGGCGGTTGAGAGTACCTTCGTGCGCGGATGCGCTCGCGTCTCCGTCGACCAGAAGAGGTAGTAATACTCCCTTAGCTCGCCGCAACGAGCTTGGGGGAAGGTTACTGCTCCTTCCTTGGCCTTGCGAGCAGCTGCGCCTCGGTCGACTTCACGCCCTTCCCTTGTCGGCTTTGAGCCATGGCGGAGGTGGTGGGGAGATCGGCGGCGTTGGTGGTCTTTGGTGGCGATGGGGAGCGGAGCGCTGCTCTCTTTCAGCTTTGGGAAGAAAGGGGGGAGCGGCGGAGGTTTCTGAGATTGGAATAGCAACCGGCGAGATGGGCGAACTGCCCCTGTTTCCCCTGCTTATAAAGAGGGAGGGGGCGGACGTCCCGTCTTTCCGAATAAAGAAACCACCCACGATCTCTCCCACGACTCTGCATTCGACGCGTGCCGTTCGGGAGAAGCGCGGTGGATCTGAGTAAGATCTGGCGTAACCCGGGCGCGTGCCGTGCCTGTTTTGGGCTGGCCCAACAGCCTTCGGCACGCGTGTGTGGCCCAGCCGGGGCTCCTATCGGTGTACTAGAGTAGGGTACCCTAGTATCCCGAACTTGTGCCGGGCGATCGCAACACCAGCGGCAAGGCTTGCGGGCGACCGCCAAGGTCCTCCTTGGTTCCTTTGGAGCCATTCAAGAACAAAGTATTCAAGCCAAGGAGACAAGGCCCGGCAAGAGGAGCTTCTTTGGGAAGGCCAACCGAGGCATCTCAAGGAACTTGCCGCGATCGCCCAGCGTCCGGCGAGGACGGTGGCGACAAGCTTCCGGACGCGACAAGACAACGACCGCGGCAAGGCGCTTGCCGCGGCAAGCTACCACTCTGTACCCGCGCTCCAGCACATCCACCAACGTGTCGCATACAGGACCTTTCGGTAGCGTGGCAAAGGCTGTGCAGCCAGCGGTCTTGTGTGCAAGCGGCACTAACAAGATTGCCATCGTGGCAGCGGTGGCGTCCCGACGGTCCCTTTTGCACTATTTGGGCGACGCAGACGGGCATTTAATGCCTTTGTCCCCTGCCGGCGAGGTTAGGTATGATACCTTTGTCATGGTAGTTGTACCAACCGCAACACTTTTCCATTTTTACCCTTGTCTACGTTGCCACCTGTCGGTGACCCCTTGAGCATATAAAAGGAGGCCCATGCGCAACGTAGAGGGGGGTTCGGAAGGCAGAAAACACTCATGCTCGGTCTCGTTAGCAGCTAGTGTGTACTGTAGCACTCAGCGCTCCCGAGCAAGAACTCAATACACTCAGACATGTAGCAGTAGGAGTATTATCTCTCCGGAGAGCTCCGAAGCTGGGTAAACTGCTCATGTGCTTCACCTCGATCTGCTCTTCGCACGACCTCCGCCCCCCGCCGAACCGAAAGGGGCTCGGTCCGCCGGTCCCATAGGTGTCCGTGGATCAGTTTCCCCGACACACATATCTTGCAACTGATGCTTTGCATTGCTTCTACTTTGTTGAACCGCCATTAGCTTAGTTTACACATCGTGTATGTGAATACGCCCTGCCTATCCATTTTAAGTACATATTCCATCTGTCATCATACCATATTTATCCATTCAAATGTTGTTCTTGTGTATCAGACGTTAAAAGGAAGAGGGCGATTGCTGATCGTGGAGGAGCACAAACAAACTATTTGGAAAAGGTAGTGGCACCTGATAAATCAAATAGCCCATTACGCGTAGTTGTAATATCACCTGACCCACAAAATACCCCAACTCTAGTAGACTCTAGCCCTACTACACTGGTCATTTCATATGGTACATTGCGCCAGGCCCAAACTTACACCGGCCTATATTTTAGTTGGGCCTTTTGTCGACCTAGCGCTTAGTTTGGTCCAGGTAGCGTTGGCCCATTAACAGGCCGAATATTGTACTGGCCTGTTACGGCCAAGATGAAACCACGGGCCTTTAGCAGGACAAAATGCATGTTGGGCCTCAATTTTCACTAGTCGTCGATGGGCCTTCAGCAGGCCGAAATGTAGACCGGGCTGTTATGGGCCCAGTTAGCTCACGGGCCGTTACCAGGCCGAAACATATCTTGGGCCTTAGTTGCCCATCGATATCATGGGCCTTTAAGAGGCGAAAGCTTAATCTGAGCATCAGCGGGCGAATTAAGCGGCAGTGCCTTTAACAGCCCAAAGTCACGTTGGGCTTAACTGTTGCCACCTTTAGCACGGGCCGTTAGTGGACCCGATTTCCCGTCGGACCATATATGGCCCATGGGCAGCACGGGCCATTCCCAGGCCGAAAGTCACACCGGGCTGAAATGGGCCCATGTCTACATCAGGCCTCTAACAGGCCGAAAGTCTCTAGGCTGTAGTTGGGCCTGAATATTCAGCGAATAATTAACGGGCTAGATTTGGCTTCGGGCCGCAAATGGGCCCAAATATTGGGCGAACAATTAACGGGCCAGATCTGGCTTCGGGCAGTAAATGGGCCCAAATATTGGGTGAACAATTAACGGGCCAGATCTGGTTTCGTGCCGTAAATGGGCCTTTATTAAGCAGGCCGTTATTGGGCTGGCCCACTAGTACCTGATTAAGTTCTACAGGCCTTTGACTGGGCCGACCTTTTTAACCTATATGGGCCTCTGTTGGGCCCAGCCACGTGTCGATGTACCATAGGCATGTCTCCTGCAATGGACGGGCGACATCTGGCCCACTGACGAGCTGACAGGTGTTCCCTTCGGCCAATCAGAATTTTACACATGGAAATTTCCCATTGGTCGGGGCTGTTAACGGGTTATCGGATCCAAAATCCGACCCGATAGCTTAACGGCGTTCCATTACGGTGGATGCCACGTGTCGGTCACCCTTGACGAAAGCACTTCGGTGACACGCGATTTATCGTCATGGAAGTGGACACTTCCATGATGATAATTTTGGTAATGTCATGGAACACTTCTACTACAGCACAGATTTGACTATCTTGATTCTGTCATAAATTTGTCATGGATTTACATGCATGACAAAAAATGCGACCTACTATGACAAACACATATCATCATGGAAGTGTATTTTTTTGTAGTGCTCCCACATATTCTACGAAGATCTTTATCGGTCAAACCGCAAAACAACATACGTTGTCCCCTTTGTCATCGGTATGTTACTTGCCCGAGATTCAATCGTCGGTATCTCAATACCTAGTTCAATCTCGTTACCGGCAAGTCTCTTTACTTGTTATGTAATGCATCATCCCGCAACTAACTCATTAGTCACATTGCTTGCAAGGCTTATAGTGATGTGCATTACCGAGAGGGCCCAGAGATACCTCTCCGACAATCAGAGTGACAAATCCTAATCTTGAAATATGCCAACTCAACAAGTACCTTCGGAGACACCTATAGAGCTCCTTTATAATCACCCAGTTACGTTGTGACGTTTGGTAGCACTCAAAGTGTTCCTCCAGTAAACGGGAGTTGCATAATCTCATAGTCATAGGAACATGTATAAGTCATGAAGAAAGCAATAGCAACATACTAACCGATCAAGTGCTAAGCTAACGGAATGGGTCAAGTCAATCACATCATTCTCTAATGATGTGATCCCGTTAATCAAATGACAACTCATGTCCATGGCTAGGAAACTTAACCATCTTTGATTCAACGATAGTCAAGTAGAGGCATACTAGTGACACTATGTTTGTCTATGTATTCACACATGCATTATGTTTTCGGTTAATACAATTTTAGCATGAATAATGAACATTTATCTTGAAATAAGGAAATAAATAATAACTTTATTATTGCCTCTAGGGCATATTTCCTTCACATGACCTATAACAGCATGGTCCAAGGGCTGCAGTGGTGGATTCAAGGGCACATGTTTTACACGGACATGCGGCAGCTGGCATTGGGGGCCTACGACGGAGTGCTCGGCATGGACTGGCTTGAACAATTTAGTGTGATGAGTTTCCACTGGCTCGAGAAGACACTGACGTTCATGCACCAGGACTCCATGATCACCCTGCAAGGTGTTCGACCGAAGGACCAATAGGCGCTGGAATCGGTCGAGCCCGATCAGCTGCCCAAATGGCAAGCCGACAAAGATATCTGGTACAAGGCGGTGCTGGACCTATCCCGCGCCATGGAGCCCCAAGCCACCAAGGTGCCTTCTATCGTGCATGGCGTCCTAGATGAATTTGCCGACCCCAAAGGCCTGCAGCGACACCGCTGCTATGATCACGCCATCACGCTGGTGGAGGATGCGTGCCCCCCTCCAGACCATACCGCTACTCGCCATTGCAGAAAGACGAGATCGAGCACTAGGTCGAAGAGATGCTGCAGTCGGGCGTCATCGAGCATAGCATGAGCCCCTTCACAACACACGTGCTCGTCATCAAGAAGAAGGATGATACATCTCTGTCGTATCTACTTTTCCTAACGCTTTTGCTCTTGTTTTGGACTCTAATTTGTATGATTTGAATGAAACTAATTCAGAATCACATTGTTTTTAGCAGAACTACCAAGGTGTTGTTTGTTTGCAGATATAAAAGTTCTCGGAATGGAACCAAAACTTTTTGGAGAATTTTTATACTATAAAAGAAAAATACTAGACCCAAGAACCACCGAAGGGGGGGGGTTCCCTGGGGGAGCACAACCCACCAGGGCGCCCCCCTCCTGGCATGCCTAGGTGAGTTGTGCCCACCTGGTGGCCCCGCCAACCCTATCTTTGATGCTATAAAATCAAGGAGGAAGGATTATCGCGTTTCACGAGACGGAGCCACCTCCATCGCCTCCTGTTCTTCATCAGAGGCCAGATCTGGAGTCCGTTCAGGGCTCCGGAGAGGGGAATCTTCGTCATCACCAACCCTTCCCCATCGCCAATTCCATGATGCTCCCCATCGGGAGTGAGTAATTCCGTCGTAGGCTCGCTGATCGATGAGTGAGTTGGATGAGATTCATCATGTAATCGAGTTAGTTTTGTTAGGGCTTGATCCCTAGTATCCATTATGTTCTGAGATTGATGTTGCTATGACCTTGCCATGCTTAATGCTTGTCACTTTCGGCCCGGGTGCCATGATTTCAGAACTGAACCGTTTATGTTATTACCATTATATCTATGTTCTAGATCCGATCTTGCAAGTTATAGTCACCTGTTACATATTATGGTCCGTAAACCCCGGAGTGACAATAGTCGTGATATTTTCTGGTGATGACCGTAATTTGAGGAGTTCATGTATTCACTATGTGCTAATGCTTTGTTCTGGTTCTCTATTAAAAAGAGGCCTTAATATCCCTTAGTTTCCTTATGGACCCCGCTGCCACGGGAGGGCAGGACAATAGGTGTCATGCAAGTTCTTTCCATAAGCACGTATGACTATTTACAAAATACATGCCTACATTATATTCGTGAGCTAGAGCTAGTTTTGTATCACCCTATGTTATTACTGTTATATGATGAATATCATCCAAAGAATTTACCGATCCAATGCCTACGAGTTTTTCACATATTGTTTGCTAAGTTACTATTGTTATTGGTACTATCACAACTGCTACAAAATTATTGCAATCACTGTTACTGTTACTACTACTGTTACCACTGCCATCAAAACTATCATATTACTGTGCTACTGATCACTTTGCTGCAAATAATTAATCTCGATGTGTGGTTGAATTAACAACTCAGCTGCTAATACTTGCAAATATTCTTTGGCTCCCCTTGTGTCGAATCTATAATTTTGGGTTGAATACTCTACCCTCGAAGACTGTTGCGGTCCCCTATACTTGTGGGTTATCAAGACCTTTTTCTGGCGCCGTTACCGGGGAGCATAGCTATATTTGTTGAGTCACTTGGGATTATTATCTATTTATAAATATGAATAATCTGAAGGATACAAATACCAAGTTCGTTTCCTCTAGGAGGAGGGGAGGTAAGGAACTGCCATCGCACTCTGCAATTGATTCACCTTCTGTTTTGAGTAGACTTGCACCACTACCACATGCTATTAATCCTGATAGGTCGCAAGTTACTGATGATGCTACTTCTATAAATACTACTCATGATGATTCTAGTACCTTGCTTGATGATGGTGTGCCACTACGTGATTTTATTGATGAACAAATTGCTAGAGCTAAAGAGAATGAAATTACTAAAACTGATAAGATCATTGAAACTGATGAAATACCTGAAACTAAAAATCTTGAAACACCTATTAAATCTAGCTCTCCTAGATATGAATTTCCTAAGATACCTAAATGTTATGTTATGGATGAGGAGACAACTAGAGATTTACTTGCTTGCAATGATAGAGATGATCTTAAGAAATTATTATGCAAACTGAAAGAGAAATCTTTGAATGCTAGAATGAAATGTGATCCTCAGTTTGCCACCTCACCTATCTTTGTTGATGATAAGGATTATGAATTCTCTGTCGACCAAGAGTTAATTACTCTGGTTGAATCAGATCCTTTTCATGGTTATGAAACTGAAACTGTTGTGGCACACCTTACTAAATTGAATGATATAGCCACCCTATTTGCTCATGATGAGAAGATTCACTATTACTATATTCTCAAATTATTTCCATTGTCATTAAAGGGTGATGCTAAGATATGGTACAATACTCTTGCTCCTAGTTGTGTCTGTAGTCCCCAGGATATGATTTATTACTTCCCTGAAAAATATTTTCCTGCTCATAAGAAACAAGCTGCCTTACAGGAAATATTTAACTTTGTGCAAATTGAAGAAGAGAGTCTCCCACAAGCTTTGGGGAGACTTCTCCGATTACTTAATGCTTTGCCTTATCATCCACTTAAGGAAAATGAAATACTTGATATTTTCTATAATGGACCAACTGATGCTTCTAGGGACTTCCTAAATAGTTGTGCTAGTTGTGTTTTCAGGGAACAAACTGTTGGACAAGCTGAGGAATTATTGAATTAAAAATTATGATGATTGGACTCTTCTTGAACCACCGCCTAAACCCACTCTAAAGAAGAGGGATATCTTATATCTAAGTCCTGATGATATGCAAGAGGCAAAGCAAAGTATGAAGGAAAAAGGTACTAAAGCAGAGGATGTTAAAAATTTACCTCCTATTGAAGAAATACATGGACCGAATGCACCACCTCCACAAGTGGTAGAGGTAAGTTCTTTATTGAAGTTTGATGAAGGTGATATTCCTTATAATAAACATCCTAGCTAGTGCTTATATGAGTTTGACAACTACATTATGAAACAAGATCACTTCAATGCCAATGTTATGAAACAACTGAAATAGAATTTTGATATGATTGCTCGATTAAGTGACTTGTTATTTAGAATCTCTAATTATGTTAGAGGTGTAGGAAAACATCTTCTATGGTTCAAACTCAACTAGAACAAGTTGCTAAATCTCAAAGAGAGTTGCTTGATGAAATGAACAACAATATGAATGATCATGCTATAAGAGTAGTAACTAGGGGAGGTAGAATAACTCAGGAACCACTTTATCCTGAAGGTCACTGAGGGAGTCCTGGACTGGGGGGTGTCCGGACAGCTGGACTATCATCGTCCGCCGGACTCCAAGACTACGAAGATACAAGATTGAAGACTCCGTCCCGTGTCCGGATGGGACTTTCCTTGGCGTGGAAGGCAAGCTTGGCAATACGGATATGTAGATCTCCTACCATTGTAACCGACTCTGTGTAACCCTAGCCTCCTCCGGTGTCTATATAAACAGGAGGGCTTTAGTCCGTAGGACACAACATACATTACTACAATCATACCATAGGCTAGCTTCTAGGGTTTAGCCTCCTTGATCTCGTGGTAGATCCACTCTTGTACTACCCATATCATCAATATTAATCAAGCAGGACGTAGGGTTTTACCTCCATCGAGAGGGCCCGAACACAGGTAAAACATCGTGTCCTCGTCTCTGTTACCATCCGCCTAGACGCATAGTTCGGGACCCCTACCGAGATCCGCCGATTTTGACACCGACATTGATGCTTTCATTGAGAGTTCCTGCGTGCGCGTCATCGATAGGTCCGATGGCATCTTCAACCAACAACGCTGTCGTGGTGAGACTTTTCTCCCGGACAGATCTTCAGATTCGGCGGCTTCGCTGCGGGCTAATTCGCAGCCATCTGGAGCAGATCGAAGCTACGCCGCCGCCGTCAGTCGATTCGAAGCCTAAACTTCACGGCTGATGTCCGCGGAGACTTGATCTTCGACGGACTCGAGCCGCAGCCGAGCGCGCCGCACTGTGACGACGGGCATGATCTAGCTCTGCCGCCGAACAGTACCTTGGTGGCCGCACATGAATCCGCTTCGGTCGTCAGTCCGGAGCCGATCGCCCAGATCGAGGATTGGTGGATAGACGCTGCCTCAGGGGCTTCAACTTCCACGACGATGGAGCCGAACATTAATCTTGTCCCCCGCGAAACTCGTGATTCCGAGGTGCCGGACTCCTTGCCGGACTCCGAACCTCCCGCACCCCTACCAATCGATTCGGATTGGGCGCCGGTTACAGAATTCGCCACCGCGGACATCTTCCAACACTCGCCTTTTGGCGACATCCTAAATTCGCTAAAGCATCTCTTGTTATCGGGAGAGTCCTGGCCGGACTATGGCCAGGATGGTTGGGGTACGGACGACGAAGAATTTCAGAGCCCACCCACCACCCACTTTGTAGCCATTATCGACGATCTAACCGACATGCTAGACTACGACTCCGACGACATCGACGCTATGGACGGCGATGCGGAGGCGAACAGAACCAGCGCCTACGAGGCGCTCGAAGACCACCTCGTCATCGACATATATATGGTGGATACCCCAAAAGACGGGGACGGCGAAGAAGCAGCGGAGGCGGACTCTTTAAAGAAGCAGCCCAAACGCCGATGTCAGCGGCCCCGCTCTAAATCCCGCCACAGCAAGAATGGAGATTCCAGCACAGGAGATAATAATACCCTGTGGAGTGCGAAGATAATCCCATCCAGCAAGACTCAGCAGGAGGATGCGAAGCAAGCCCTCACGAGAGGCGGCGAGATTAAGAGGTTGAGGATCATAACTATATGCCTCCCTCCGAAGACGAAGCAAGCCTCAACGATGACGAATTCGTCGTACCTGAGGATCCCGTCGAACAAGAACGGTTCAAGCGCAGGCTTATCGCCACAACAAACAGCCTAAAGAAAAAGCAGCAACAGCTTCAAGCTGATCAGGACATGCTGGCCGATTGATGGACCGAGGTCCTCGCGGCCGAAGAGTATAAACTCGAACGCCCCTCCAAAAGCTACCCAAGACGCAAGCTGCTCCCCCGGTTAGAGGAGTAAGCATACATACTCCATCACCAACAAGACGATACGGTGACCGACCACCCGTGGTCGTGATGAGAGGCATCCAGGCCCCAGCCAAGACCGTACCCGGCATCGCTCCAAAAGTACGGCCAAGAGGGAACGCTACCGGACTTGCGAGACATATTGGAGGACAAAGCAAGGCAATCCAGATCCATCTACGGATCACGTGGGCGCCCACAACCCATGAGCGAATACCGTCGCGCGGATACAATAACCCGCCGGGCGAACACAGCAGAGACAGCGCTCTCTCGAGCTGCGTTGCGATATTGCTCAATCAGAGGCGCCGACACCCGCTTATGCTTCATTGACGAAGTAATGGATCATCAAATCCTCGAAGGGTTTAAACCCGTAAACATCGAATCTTACGATGGCACAACAGACCCGCGGTTTGGATCGAAGATTATCTTCTCCACATCCATATGGACCGTGGCGACGATCTCCATGCCATCAAGTATCTCCCACTCAAGCTTAAAGGACCAGCTCGGCATTGGCTAAACAGCTTGCCCGCAGAGTCAATTGGGTCTTTGGGAAGACTGGAAGCTGCATTAAATCGACAACTTGCAGTGGCACGCGTGTATGCGACCACGACGCGATGACCTAAGCCACATTATTCAGCAGCCAGACGAATCGGCTAGACAATTCTGCACACGGTTCTTGACAAAGAAAAACCAAATCGTCGACTGTCCGGATGCAGAGGCCCTTGCAGCCTTCAAACATAACATCCAGGACGAATGGCTAGCCCGGCACCTAGGGCAGGAAAAGCCGAAATCCATGGCAGCCCTCACATCATTAATGACCCGCTATTGCGCGGGAGAGGACAGCTGGCTAGCTCGCAGCAACAATCTCCGTAAAAATTCTGGCAGTCCGGATACTAAGGACAACAACGGCAGGTCACGTCGAAACAAAAACAAACGCCGCATTAACGGCAATGATAAGGAGGATACGACAGTTAACGCCGGATTCCGAGGCTCTAAACCTGGTCAGCGGAAGAAGCCATTCAAAAGAACCACTTCGGGTCCGTCCAATTTGGACCGAATACTCGACCGCTTATGCCAGATACATGGCACCTCTGAAAAACCAGCTAATCACACTAATAGAGATTGCTGGGTGTTCAAGCAGGCAGTCAAGTTAATTGCCGAAAACAATGACAAGGGGCTAAACAACGACGACGAGGAAGAGACCCGACCACCGAACAATAGAGGACAAAAGGGTTTTCCCCCACAAGTGCGGACGGTGAACATGATTTACGTGACCCATATACCCAAGAGGGAGAGGAAACGCGCACTAAGGGACGTCTATGCGATGGAGCCAGTCGCCCCGAAGTTCAATCCATGGTCCTCTTGTCCAATCACTTTCGATCGAAGAGACCATCCGACCAGCATACGCCATGGCGGATTCGCCGCATTGGTTTTAGACCCAATCGTCGATGGATTTCACCTCACGAGAGTCCTGATGGACGGCGGTAGTAGCCTGAACCCGCTTTATCAGGATATAGTGCGCAAAATGGGCATAGACCCCTCAAGGATTAAACCTACAAAGACAACCTTTAAAGGTGTCATACCAGGAGTGCAAGCCAACTGTGACAGCTCATCCACACCGAAGTGGTCTTCGGATCCCCGGATAATTTCCGGAGCGAGGAGTTAATCTTCGACATAGTCCCGTTTCACAGCGGCTACCACGCTCTGCTCGGACGAACCGCGTTTGCAAAATTCAACGCGGTGCCGCATTATGCATACCTCAAGCTCAAGATGCCAGGCCCTCGTGGAGTAATCACGGTCAACGGGAATACGGAACGCTCCCTCCGAACGGAGGAACACGCAGCGGCTCTCGCGGCAGAAGTACAGAGCAGCCTCTTAAGGCAATTCTCGAGTCCGGCCGTTAAACGGCCGGATACAGCAAAACGCGCCCGAAGCAATACCAACCAAGACCACCTGGCGCGGTCAGAGCACGCGTAGCAATGCGGCCCCAACCCTCGCCCGCGCATGATCGCAGGAATAACCCTCCGCGTACATCATTACGCTTTGGAGATACCATGGGCACAGGGGAAGGGGCACGATCGCAATGGACCCAGAGTGCGGTTCGACCACACCAGGGGCTCGCAAGTGTGCCACCTTTTTTATTTTTTATTTTTCTTCTTTATGTACACATGACTCCGTTAACCAAAAGCCCTGTCCGGCGGCGAACCTGCCGAACTCATGATTCAACAGTCAGGGACTAAAGAAGGCTGCGACGAACACTCAGGTGGTCTCAATTACGAGCATTAAATTCAATTATATACACCAAGTCCGCAGCTCACCCCTGGAGGGGGACATATTTACTTAGTCCAAATCCCTGGCTTACCGCACTATTTGTATCAGTCCGCATTCATAGCAGACTTTCTTTCATAAATAATGCAACACCTTTTTGACTGCAATTGCATTACCTTTTATATATATATGCTCATTATATGACATCTTGCACCCGTATATTTTGGTACGGCCTGATACGCCAGGGGCTTATGTTCCCCACTCTATGGTGTGATAAGTCCGAACACTTTCATAAGTGCGGCACCCCGAACTTATAGCATTATATGAATCGGCTCCGAATCATGTCTTGGGGCAATAGTTGGGTTTGCCCGGCTCCCACGTTTTGGTGCCTTACGTCCCGTTCTGTCGGCTAAGGTGGCACTGGGAGAACCACTGCAATTGCGCCCCGGTTGAGCCGGGCGGCGCCTCGAGGAGAAAGCTAAACTGACCGGCATGATAAGGAGAGACCGGTCGCTGTTCGAGAGGTTTTTCGGTCCTAAAGACTCACGCCGCTTGACGAAGTTCGGACAATGTCCGAGCGAAGGCATGGATAGCGCCCGGATTCGGTCTTCTGAATACCAGGGGCTTCGCTGAAATTTAAAATTATAGAATTCTATGGCTAAGTGAGAGTGTTCAAGCATTATAAGTCCGGTTGCCTTGTTCGTTGTGTTGAGCGCCTCCCTAGATGGACCCAACGATGGGAACAAGAGTGCTCAAGTTTATCCCGAACACCCCAGCACCCGTGGCTTGGGGGCTGAAGCCAACGACTTGCCATCTCTCAGATTTTATAAACGGCCGCACAGAAGGTAATATTTTAAATTAAAAAAGCGTTGCTCAAAGCGCACATGAACAAAGTTTCAGCGCACAGGATAATACATAGCAAGTTCACTCAAAGATTACATTTCTGGGGCACTCATCCGCAATATCGCGGGCTCCCTTCAGGACAGTTTTATAATACATTTCGGGCGTGCAATACTCCTTGCCCGGTGGTGGTGGGTCCGTGAGAAGCTTCTCCGCGTCCAACCTGCCCCAATGCACCTTTGTGCGGGCGAGGGCCCGGCGAGCACCTTCAATACAGGCGGAGCGCTTCATGACATCCACTCAGGGCCACGCATCCACCAGCCACCGCACGAGGCCAAAGTAGCTCCCAGGCATGACCTGTTCAGGCCACAGCCGGACTATAAGGCCCTTCATGGCCTCCTCGGCTACCTTGTGGAGTTCGACCAGCTGCTTCTGTTGGTCGCTTTGGGGCACCAGATGGCTGGCCTCAGCGTACTGATACCAGAAGACCTTCTCCGTCGAGCTCCCCTCCTCGCCACGATAGAATGCGGTGGCATCAGACGCACTATGCGGCAGATCTGCAAACGCCCCTGGAGAGCTCCGAATGCGGGTAAGTGTCAGGTAGTTTACATTAACATGCCTGCTTTGCATGAAAAATGCCTTACCCGCCGCTATCTTCTTTATATCTTCAACCTCCTGAAGGGCCTTATGGGCCTCGGCCTTGGCGGACTTGGCACTTTCGAGAGCCGAGGCAAGCTCGGACTCTCGAGTCTTGGAGTCACGCTCCAAACTCTCATGCTTCTCCATGAGAGCCTGGAGCTCTTGCCGAACTTCCGCCACCCGTGCCTCCTGCTTTTCTCGCTCGGCCCGTTCCGCGGCCACACTACGTTCAGCCGCGGACACAGCCTCCTTCAGGGCTGCCACCTCGTTAGTGGCCCCTGCAATACCCATATTATCCTTGTTAACTTTATTGCAACCAAAATCCTTTTTTTATAAGGTAACTATTCAAAGTGGTGTTACTCACCTTCTTTGTCCTCGAGCTGCATCTTCACATGGCCGAGCTCTCGCTCGGACCGCTCGAGATCCTGCTTCAGCACATCGACCTCCGCCGTTAGTGCGGCAGAGGTCAGCAGCGCAGCCTGCAAACCCATATTGACAAATTTTAAGCAACCTCACAGATATCTTGTTAGATCCTCGGTCCGCTTTTTCTTTCCGAACACCAAACTAAGCATCAGGGGCTACTGTCTATGCGGTATTACATTACATAACTTTAACTTCTTACCTCAAAGCCTGTTAGAAGGCTGCTGCAGGCTTCGGTCAGCCCGCTCTTGGCGAGCTGAACCTTCTGAATCACCGCACCCATGATAGTGCGGTGTTCTTCCTCGATGGAAGCGCCTTTAAGCGCCTCCAAGAAGTTATCCGGCGCCTCCGGTTGGACGGAGGTCGCCGGCGTCACGGTCCTGCCCTTCTTTCGAAGGGGCCGCCCGCCGGACTCTGGAACCACTGCGGGTTCCGATGTAGAGTCCGGCACAAAGTCCGGGAGGCAACCTGACGGTGCCTCCGGAGCCTCCTCCTGATGGGTCCCTCTCCGGGATCCCACCTCGGCGTCCTCGCCGGCGCGGGGGGTAGTAGCCGTCGGAAGTGAATCCACATCCGACGGGGCCAAGGACCCGCTTGATGAAGTGGGGAGATCATCATCAGCCGGACTACGGACAGAATGCAGCGTTAGAAGGACACTACGCGACATGAAAAAAAATTGCATATCAAGGATCCGGATACTTACGATCTTGCCGGACGCCTGGCCCTTGGAGGCCACTCATCCTTGCCAACGGTGGTGTTGGCGAAACTGTCTGGGGGGATAGTTCTCCCCCTCTTGGACCCTTCGGCCTCCGCTATTGGGGAAGCCTTCCTCTTCTTCTCTCCCTCTTCCGGGAGAGAGTCCTCCTCCTCCTCCTCGTCTTCGGGGGAGGAGTCCGCCTCGTCGTCGGACACCTGATTGCGGGAACTCTTTCGAGTCCCCGCGGCCACCTTCTTGGCCTTCTTCTCCGGCACCACATGCGGTGCCGGAACCAGCAGCCCGGCTAAACGGGCGTCCACTGGGTCTTCTAGCATGGGAGCCGGGCTGATAAGCTGCTTGGCCTTCTCCATCCATTCCGGTCAAAGGAAAGGAAAGAATGAAACCCTCTTATAATCAATTCGATTACTACAAAGTGTCCCGTAATGGGGTTGAATCACTTACCTCGTCAGTTGGATGCTGCGAGCTAAATCCGCGATCTTCCGTCGCGGATGCGGGGGCTTCGGCGCCCTTAAACAGCACCCTCCAGGCGCCTTCGTATGTCGTATCGAAGAGCCTGCTCAGCGCCTGGTGCTGTTCCGGATTGAACTCCCACAGATTGAATGCCCGTTCTTGGCATGGGAGAATCCGGCGGATGAGCATGACTTGGACCACGTCGACGAGCCTGAGCTTATTGCTCACCAGCTTCTGGATGCAGGCTCGGAGTCCCGTCACCTCCTTCGGATTGCCCCACAGCAAGCCCTTCTCTTTCCAGGAGGTGAGCTGCGTGGGGACGCCAGATCTAAACCCGGCGGCCGCCGCCCATGTGGGCTTGCGCGGCTCGGTGATGTAGAACCACCCCGATTGCCACCCCTTGACGGAGTCCACGAAGGCCCCTTCGAGCCAAAGGACGTTGGGTAATTTACCCAACATGGCGCCTCCGCATTCCGCTTGCATGCCCTTCACAACCTTCGGCTTGACGTTGAAGGTCTTGAGCCACAGGCCGAAGTGGGGCCGGATGCAGAGGAAGGCCTCGCACACGATGATAAACGCCGAGATGTTGAGGATGAAGTTCGGCGCCAGATCGTGGAAATCCAGGCCTTAATAGAACATGAGCCCCCGGACGAATGGATGGAGCGGAAAGCCCAGTCCGCGGAGGAAGTGGGGAAGGAAGACGACCCTCTCGTGAGGCCCAGGGGTAGGGATGAGCTGCCCCTCGTCGGGCAGCCGATGCGCGATATCACCGGAGAGGTATCCAGCGCTGCGCAGCTTGGTGATGTGCTCCTCCTTAACGGTGGAGGCCAACCACTTGCCTCCCGCTCCGGACATATTTGGAGAAGGTCGAGGCGAGATGCGCTAGCTTGGGCGTTGGAGCTTGAGTGCGCGGAGATGGATAAGCAAAGGAGGAAGAAGGCGTAGGTGAGAAGGTAAATCCTTATCCCTTATATATAGGCGGACGAAACTATGCGTCCCCCACCGGCCTGGTAAAACTCGCTTATCTCCCAAGCGCCACCATCAATGGCGCGGTTGGGTTACCCACATCCGTATTGATGAGAATCCCGGAATAAGGGGAACACGATCTCTGCTTCGACAAGACGTGCCAAGGAAACCGCTTAAGCGCGTCATGAGGTGGTATAAAGTGAAAACGATTCAAACAGTGGCTTGGTAGCGGTGTGATGTCGGGCCGCATAATACGCCGCAGATTGGACTGGTGTACATTTTATTCTCTCTACGGTGGAATGTGGAATTTATTTTGCGAGCGGACACTATCCTGGTGTTCATGATCTTCTCTGGATTATTCAAGGAGGAACCCGCCTTGCAATGCCGAACATTATGCGCGCCGGACTTATCGTCATTGAAGCCTGGTTCAGGCTACCGAGGAGTCTGGATCGGGGTGTCCGGACAGCCGGACTATCATCGTCCGTCGGACTCCAAGACTACGAAGATACAAGATTGAAGACTCCGCCCGATGTCCGGATGGGACTTTCCTTGGCGTGGAAGGCAAGCTTGGCAATACGGATATGTAGATCTCCTACCATTGTAACCGACTACTGTAACCCTAGCCTCCTCCGGTGTCTATATAAACAGGAGGGCTTTAGTCCGTAGGACACAACATACATTACTACAATCATACCATAGGCTAGCTTCTAGGGTTTAGCCTCCTTGATCTCGTGGTAGATCCACTCTTGTACTACCCATATCATCAATATTAATCAAGCAGGACGTAGGGTTTTACCTGCATCGAGAGGGCCCAAACCTGGGTAAAACATCGTGTCCCTCCTCTCCTGTTACCATCCGCCTAGACGCACAGTTCGGGACCCCCTACCCGAGATCCGCCGGTTTTGACAACGACAGTCACCCTAAAGGAATTGAACAAGACACTCAAAGAATTGACATTGATGCACGAAGTCCTTCTAATAAGAAAAACGAAAATGATAGGACTTTGCATGCTTCTAGTGAACCTAGGAAACAAAAACCTAATGCAGATAATAATAATGTTTCTATTTTTGATGCTAAAACTCAATCTAGTAATGAACATTCACCTAGCGATAATGAAAAAGATGATGATGATGTTCAAGAAGATACCCAACTAGACAATGATAAACAACCAGATAATGATGTTGAAATACAACCTGATGTTGATCTTGATAACCCACAATCTGAAAATAAAAGATATGATAAAAGAGACTTTGTTGCTAGAAAACATGGTAAAGAAAGAGAACCATGGGTACAAAAACCCATGCCCTTTCCACCTAAATCAACTAAGAAAAAGGATGATGAAGAATTCGAAGGCTTTGCTGAAATGCTTAGGCCAGTCTTTTTGCGCACTCGCTTGACTGATATTTTAAAGATGGCCCCTTATGCAAAGTACATGAAAGACATCATCACTAATAAGAGAAAAATACCTGAAGCTGAAATGTCCACCATGCTTGCTTATTATTCTTTTAAGGATAGAGTAGATAAAAAACTTGGAGACCCAAGAATACCAACTATACCTTGCTTCGTCAAAAGAAATTATGTCAAAACTGCTTTGTGTGATTTAGGAGCTGGTGTTAGTGTTATGTCTTTCTCCTTATATAAAAGACTTGATTTGAATAAACTCACACCTACTAAAATATCTTTGCAAATGGCTGACAAATCAATTGCCATACCTATCGGTATTTGTGAGGATGTGCATGTTGTTGTTGCAAATGTTACTATCTTAACCGACTTTGTTATACTTGAGATGCCCGAGGACGACAACATGTCGATTATCCTTGGTAGACCCTTCTTGAATACTACAGGGGCTGTAATTGATTGCAATAAAAGCAAGGTTACTTTTCACATTGATGGTAATGAGCATATGGTGCACTTCCCGAAGAAACAATTCCAAGTGAATGGTATTAATTTTATTGAAAAATCTCCAACACTCACTATTGGAATTTTTCAACTACCCCTCTACCTACTACCAAAAACAAAATTTGAAATGCTTATTGTTGGGGACATGCATATCCCCGTTGAGGTAACTTAGTGTTTTATGAAATTTCTTCGATTTCATGCTAATCGAAAGTGGTTGTTAATAAGACGTGATCAACCTTATTAATGGATCATTTTTAGAGGTATGAAGTTGATGAATTTAGTAAGCACCACCTTCTGTTCCCAACCTTTGGTTTCCTGTTTTCATTAGTTAAATAAAATAAAATGACATGTTTTGCCTGTTTTTCTGAATTCCCGTGCAATAAAAAAATGACCAAAAAATAAAAGTTCTCAGAATGCCATGAAAATTTAATATGATATTTTATGAATATTTCTGAAATTTTAGTGCAAATAACATCAGAGGGGGTGTACCAGGTGGGCACAACCCACCTAGGCGTGCCAGCAGCCCCAAACGCCCCCTGGTGGGTTGTGGTCCCCACGTGGGCCCCCTCACTTATCTATTTAGCCCATGTCATCACCTACCTCCAGAAAAAAATCACCATTGCTCTCTCTCTCTCTCTCTCGTGTTCTTGCTCTCAAACCCGCGGATTTTGATCTCTTTGCTCGAAGCTCCATTTCTGAAACTGTTTTGGGGGATTGCTACTTCGTATGTGACTCATCCATTGGTCCAATTAGTTTTTGCTTTGGTGGATTATATTTTGAATAATTAGCTACTATTGGTGCTGCTATGGATGAGCTTGCATGTTGAGTTCTTAGAGTTCTAAGTAGTTTGAATGCTCAATATAGCCTCTATACATCCCTATGAGTAGTTGCTATCAATCTTGTGAAGTTTTGTTGACAAAAAAACCTTACCCAATTTTTTTTCCAGAAAATCATACGCAAATATGATGAACTTCTTTGGAAGGAGTTCTTCGAGGCGGAGGTCCTCGGAGGAATCTTCTAGTAGTGGCTCAACCCGTCAGTCTTATGTTGAACCAAGTGCAAGTTCAATGCGGGATACCGCCACCAAATCATGCTTATGGTCATGCGATGATTTCATGATGATGATAGGTATTAAAGAAGAATTTGAGAAATATGTTCACAATGCCGACATCAGTCCCTACATTGAAGATAAGTGCAACCAGTATCTCAGCCTCACAGAATCATTTACTAAAGAGTTTAAATTTCATCCTCGTGAATCTAGGGTTTCGTTTAAACTTTATGACCATTCAGTTACCATGCCTCTAGATGCATTTAGTGGTGTGTGTAAAATTCCATTTTGGGGTTCGTTGGATGAACCACCAAGGTCTGAGTATGAGTCATTTTGACTAGTCTTTGCAACAGTAAGAATAGAAGGGTAACACAAGGTAGAATAAAAAGTATTCATTTCCCATCAATTCAATACTTTGCACTGTTTAATGGAAAATGCATTGTAGGCAAACAAGACTGTAGTACACTATGTGCCCCTGACTTGAGCCTCATACACACTGCTCTCACCGGTGTTAAATATTATAACCTTGGAGCGATTGTTGCACGCAGATTGCAACACAACACTGGTAGTGGATATTTTTATGGTGGGATTTATGCTTCACGTTTAGGAGAGGAGTTTGGTTTATCACTTTGGCCTAATGTCCCCATCCTACCTACTCAGTATTAGACTTTCAGGCCATGAAGTGCCATTAGTTCCTTAAGGGCGAGATCACTAATTATACTTATAACTTGATGTTTAATAAAGAATCCAGTGTGACTAACTTTTTTCCTATGCCTGCTCTCTTTGATTATCACAACAAAGGAAGGTATTATGCTCTTGAGAGTGCAGACCGCGCACACAACACAGAGGTTGTGGCTGCTCAGTGGGCTGAGGAGTCTGCATCGAGAGCCTCTATGAGCTACCACTCTGATTTTATGCAGGCCACAGATTGTGATTACCAAGCTAGGCCAGAAGCATAAGCTTGGGGGAGTACAACTTATTGGAGACTTCATATCTGTCAACTCGGGCATTTGCTTGAAATATCAATTTCAACTCCTGGAACATCTCATATGGTCCATGACGTTCAAAATGTCTTTGAATCCCCGATTCTAAGCCGTAAAGCATGGCACACTGAAATAACGAGTAGTCATTAACACGCGATTGCCAGGCATTCACAATGTCTGTAATTGCTGGGGCAGGTGGTACACCTAGCGGTGCATCAAGGACATAATTCTTCTATGCATAAATGAGTATAATCCTCAAGTTATGGACCCAGTCCGTGTAGTTGCTGCCATCATCTTTCAACTTATCTTTATCTAGGAACACGTTAAAATTCAAAGGAACGGTAGCACGAGCCATTGATCTACAACATAGATATGCAAAAAACTATCAGGACTGAGTTCATGATAAATTAAGTTCAATTAATCATATCACATAAGAACTCCCACTTAGAAAGACATCCCTCTAGTCATCTAAATGATACGTGATCCAAATCAACTAAACCATGTCCGATCATCTCGTGAGATGGAGTAATCTTCAATGGTGAACATCACTATGTTGATCATATGTACTATGCTGTTCACGTTCGACCTTTTGGTCTCCAGTGTTCCGAGGCCATATCTGTATATGCTAGGCTCGTCAAGTTTAACCCGAGTATTTGATACGTCTCCAACGTATCTATAATTTTTGATTGTTCCATGCTATTATATTATCTGTTTTGGATGTTTAATGGGCTTTAATATGCTCTTTTATATTATTTTTGGGACTAACCTATTAACCGGAGGCCCAGTGCCAGTTTCTGTTTTTTGTGTGCCTATTTTAGTGTTTTATAGAAAAGTAATACCAAACGGAGTCCAAACGGAATGAAACCTTCGAGAGGATCTTTCTTGGACCAAAAGCAATCCACAAGACTTAGAGTTGAAATCTGGGACTCTACGAGGAGGCCACGAGGCAGGAGGGCGCGTCCAGGGGGGGTAGGCGCGCCCCCACCCTCGTGGGCCCCTCGTAGCTCCATCAACGTACTTCTTTTGACTATATATACTCTTATACCCTAGAAACATCAGGGGAGCCACGAAACCACTTTTCCACCGCTGCAACCTTCTGTACCCGTGAGATCCCATCTTGGGGGAGGGGGAATCGATCATGGAGGGCTTCTACATCAACACCATTGCCTCTCCGATGAAGCGTGAGTAGTTTGCCACAGACCTTTGGGTCCATAGTTATTAGCTAGATGGATTCTTCTCTCTCTTTGATTCTCAATACCATGTTCTCCTCGATGTTCTTGGAGATATATTTGATGTAATATTCTTTTGCGGTGTGTTTGTCAAGATCCGATGAATTGTGGATTTATGAACTTGATTATCTATGAATATTATTTGGTTCTTCTCTGAATTCTTATACGCATGATTTGATATCTTTGCAAGTCTCTTCGAATTATCGGTTTAGTTTGGCCTACTAGATTGATCTTTCTTGCAATAGGAGAAGTGCTTAGCTTTGGGTTCAATCTTGCGGTGTCCTTTCCCAGTGACAGTAGGGGCAGCAAGGCACGTATTGTATTGTTGCCATCGAGGATAAAAATATGGGGTTTATATCATATTGCTTGAGTCTATCCATCTACATCATGTCATCTTGCTTAATGCGTTACTCCGTTCTTATGAACTTAATACTCTAGATGCATGCTGGATAGCGGTCGATGTGTGGAGTAATAGTAGTAGATGCAGAATCGTTTTAGTCTACTTGACACGGAGATGATGCCTATGTTCATGATCATTGCCTTAGATGCCTTCATAATTATGTGCTATTCTATCAATTGCTCGGCAGTAATTTGTTCACCCATCGTAATACATGCTATCTTGAGAGAAGCCACTAGTGAAACCTATGGCCCCCGGGTCTCTTTCTTACCATATTACATCTGTTTTATTTACATCGCATCTCGTTTACTATCTTGCAATCTTTACTTTCCAATCTATACAATAAAAATACCAAAACTATTTACTTTATTATCTCTATTAGATCTCACTTTTGCGAGTGACCTTGAAGAGATTGACAACCCCTTTATCACGTTGGTTGCAACGTTCTTGAGTGTTTGTGCAAGTACTAGGTGACTTGTGTGTCGTCTCCTACTAGATTGATAAATTGGTTCTCAAAACTGAGGGAAATACTCACGCTACTTTGCTGCATCACCCTTTCGTCTTCAAGAGAAAACCAACGCATGCTCAAGAGGTAGCAAGAAGGATTTCTGGCGCCGTTGCCGGGGAGATCTACGCCAAGTCAAGACATACCAAGTACCCATCAGAAACTCTTCTCCCTTACATTACATTATTTGCCATTCGCCTCTCGTTTTCCTTCCCCCACTTCTAAAATGATTTTCGAAAACATTTGCCTTTTCTTCGCACCTCTTCTGTTCGTATCTTTTCGCTCTTCTTGTGTGCTTGTGTGTTGGATTGATTGCTTGTCACGATGGCTCAAGATAATACTAAATTGTGTGACTTTTTCAATACCAACAACAATGATTTTATTAGCACTCTGATTGCTCCTACTACCGATGCTGAATCTTGTGAAATTAATACCGCTTTGTTGAATCTTGTTATGAAAGATCAATTTTATGGCCTTCCTAGTGAAGATGCCGCAACCCATCTAAACAACTTCATTGATTTGTGTGATATGCAAAAGAAGAAAGATGTGGATAATGATATTGTTAAATTGAAGCTATTTCTGTTTTCTCTTAGAGATCGTGCTAAAACTTGGTTCTCTTCTTTGCCTAAATATAGTAATTATTCATGGAATAAGTGCAAAGATGCTTTTATCTCTAAGTATTTTCCTCCCACTAAGATCATCTCTCTTAGGAACGATATTATGAATTTTAAGCAACTTGATCATGAGCATGTTGCACAAGCTTAGGAGAGGATGAAATTAATGATACGTAATTGCCCTACACATGGTTTGAACTTGTGGATGATTATACAAAATTTTTATGCCGGATTGAATTTTGCTTCTAGAAATCTTTAAGATTCGGCTGCGGGAGGCACTTTTATGGAAATCACTCTAGGAGAAGCTACTAACCTCCTAGATAATATTATGGTTAATTATTCTCAATTGCACACTGAAAGATCCACTAGTAAAAAAGTTCATGCAATTGAAGAGATTAATGTTTTGAGCGGAAAGATGAATGAACTTATGAAATTGTTTGCTAATAAAAGTGTTTCTTCTGATCCTAATGATATGCCTTTGTCCACTTTGATTGATAATAATATGAATCTATGGATGTGAATTTTGTTGGTAGGAACAATTTTGGTAACAACACGTATAGAGGAAATTTTAATCCTAGGTCGTTTCCTAGTAATTCCTCTAATAATTATGGTAATTCCTACAACAATTCTTATGGAAATTTTAATAAGGTGCCCTCTGATTTTGAGAATAGTGTTAAAGAATTTATGAGTTCGCAAAAGAATTTCAATGCTTTGATTGAAGAAAAATTGCTTAAGATTCATGAGATGGCTAGGAACGTGGATAGAATTTCTCTTGATGTTGATTCTTTAAAACTTAGATCTATTCCACCTGATCATGATATCAATGAGTCTCTCAAAATCATGAGAATTTCATTGATGAGTGCAAAGAAAGAATGCTAGGATGCATGCAAAAAAAGATTGCTTTATGAAAACGTGTTCTTCTAGTTTTCATGATAATAATGATGAAGATCTAAAAGTCATTGATGTGACTCCTATTAAATCTTTGTTTTCCAATATGAATCTTGATAAATATGGGACTGGAGATAAGTCACCTTTAGTTCAAAGGCGTCCCAATGATTCAGAGTTTTTAGATCTAGATGCAAAAATTAATAAAAGTGGGATTGGAGAGGTCAAGACTTTAAGTAGAAATGAACCCACTATTTTGGATTTCAAGGGATTTAATTATGATAATTGCTCTTTAATAGATTGTATTTCCTTGTTGCAATCCGTGCTAAATTCTCTTCATGCTTATAATCAAAATAAAGCTTTTACTAAACATATCGTTGATGCTTTGATGCAATCTTATGAAGAAAAGCTTGAACTAGAAGTTTCTATCCCTAGAAAACTTTATGATGATTGGGAACCTACTATTAAAATTAAGATTAAATATTATTAATGCTATGCTTTGTGTGATTTGGGTGGTAGTGTTTCCATGATTCCAAACACTTTGTGATGTGCTAGGTTTCCGTGAATTTGATGATTGTTCTTTAAATTTGCATCTTGCAGATTCCACTATTAAGAAACCTATGGGAAGAATTAATGATGTTATTATTGTTGCAGATAGGAATTATGTGACCATATATTTCATTGTTCTCGATATAGATTGCAATCCTGCATGCCCTATTACTCTTGGTAGACCTTTCCTTAGAACGATTGGTGCAATTATTGATATGAAAGAAGGAAATATTAGATTCTAATTTCTGTTAAGGAAGGGCATGGAACACTTTACTAAGAAGAAAATTAGATCGCCTTATGAATATATTATGAGAGCCACTTATGGATTGCATACCAAAGATGCCTAGATCTATTCGTGTTTTTATGCCTAGCTAGGGGCGTTAATGATAGCGCTTGTTGGGAGGCAACCAATTTTATTTTTTGTTCTTTGCTTTTTGCTCCTGTTTAGTAATAAAAAATTCATCTAGCTTCTGGTTAGATGTGGTTTTATGTTTTAATTATTGTTTGTGCCAAGTAGAACCTTTGGGAAGACTTGGGTGAAGTCTTTGCGATCTTGCTGTAGAAAACAGAAACTTTTGCGCTCACGAGAATAGCTGTCATTTTTTTTTACTGGAGAGCGCTTTTAGGTTTCTTATTTTTGAAGATGATTAATAGACAAATACCTCACGTCCACCAATTTATTTCAAAATTTTTAGTGTTACATAAGTATTTTAAAGTTACAGATTGCTACAGACTATTCTGTTTTTGACAGATTCTATTTTTCGTGTGTTGTTTGCTTATTTTAATGAATCTATGAGTAGTATCAGGGGTATGAACCATAGAGAAGTTGGAATACAGTAGGTTTAACACCAATATAAATAAAGAATTAGTTCATTAAAGTACCTTAAAGTTTTTTTTTCTTACACTAACGGAGCTCATGAGATTTTCTGTTGAAGTTTTGTGTTGTGAAGTTTTCAAGTTTTTGGGTAAAGATTTGATGGATTTGGAATAAGGAGTGGCAAGAGCCTAAGCTTGGGGATGCACAAGGCACCCCAAGATAATTCAAGGACAACCAAAATCCTAAGCTTGGGGATGCCCCGGAAGGCATCCCCTCTTTCGTCTGCGTCTATCGGTAACTTTACTTGAGGCTATATTTTTATTCATCACATGATATGTGTTTTGCTTGGAGCGTCTTGTATGATTTGAGTCTTTGATTTCTAGTTTAACACAATCATCCTGGCTGTACACACCTTTTGGGAGATACACGCATGAATCGGAATTTTTTAGAATACTCTATGTGCTTCACTTATATCTTTTGAGCTAGACAATATTGCTCTAGTGCTTCGCTTATATCTTTTTAGAGCACGGTGGTGGTTTTATTTTATAGAAATTATTGATCTATCATGCTTCACTTATATTATTTTGATAGTCTTTTAGAACAGCATGGTAATTTGCTTTGGTTATAAAATTAGTCCTAATATGATGGGCATCCAAGATGGGTATAATAAAAACTTTCATATAAAGTGCATTGAATACTATGAGAAGTTTGATTATTTATGATTGTTTTGACATATGAAGATGGTGGTATTAGAGTCATGCTAGTAGAGTAGTTGTGAATTTTAGAGATACTTGTGTTAATGTTTGTGATTCCCGTAGCATGCATGTATGGTGAACCATTATGTGATGAAGTTGGAGCATGATTTATTTATTGATTGTCTTCCTTATGAGTGGTGGTCGGGGACGAGCGATGGTCTTTTCCTACCAATCTATCCCCCTAGGAGCATGCATGTAGTACTTTGTTTCAATAACTAATAAATTTTTTCAATAAGTATGTAAGTTCTTTTTGACTAATGTTGACTCCGTGGATTATACGCACTCTCACCCTTCCACCATTTCTAGCCTCTCTAGTACCGCACAAATTTCGCCGGTACCATACACCCACCATATGCCTTCCTCAAAACATCCACCATACCTACCTATTATGGCATTTCCATAACCATTCTGAGATATATTGCCATGCAACTTTCCAGCATTCCGTTTATTATGACACGCTCCATCATTGTCATATTGCCTTGGATGATCATGTAGTTGACATCGTATTTGTGGCAAAGCCACCATTCATAATTTTTCATACATGTCACTCTTGACTCATTGCACATCTTGGTACACCGCCGGAGGCATTCACATAGAGTCATATTTTGTTCTAAGTATCGAGTTGTAATTCTTGAATTGTAAGTAAATAAAAGTGTGATGATCTTCATTACTAGAGCATTGTCCCATGTGAGGAAAGGATGATGGAGACTATGATTCCCCCACAAGTCGGGATGATACTCCGGACTAAATAAAAAAATAGGCCATAAAAAAGGCTCAAATAAAAAAATAGAGAAGGTACAATACTACTATCCTTTTACCACACTTGTGCTTCAAAGTAGCACCATGATATTCATGATATAGAGTCTCCTATGTTGTCACTTTCATATACCAGTGGGAATATATAACTTGGCTTGTATATTCCAATGATGGGCTTCCTCAAAAGTGCCATAGGTTTTCATGAGAAAGCAAGTTGGATGCACATCCACTTAGTTTCTTTTTGAGCTTTCATACACTTATAGCTCTAGTGCATCCGTTGCATGGCAATCCCTACTCACTCACATTGATATCTATTGATGGGCATCTCCATAGCCCATTGATACGCCTAGTTGATGTGAGACTATCTTCTCCTTTTTGTCTTCTCCACAACCACCATTCTATTCAACCTATAGTGCTATGTCCATGGCTCACGCTCATGTTTTGCGTGAAGATTGAAGAAGTTTGAGAACATCAAAAGTATGAAACAATTGTTTGGCTTGTCATCGGGGTTGTGCATGATTAAATACTTTGTGTGATAAAGATAGAGCATAACCAGACTATATGATTTTCTAGGGATAGCTTTCTTTGGCCATGTTATTTTGAGAAGACATGATTGCTTTGTTAGTATGCTTGAAGTATTATTATTTTTATGTCAATATTAAACTTTTGTATTGAATCTTTCGGATCTGAACATTCATGCCACAATAAAGAAAATTACATAGATAAATATGCTAGGTAGCATTCCACATCAAAAATTCTGTTTTATCACTTACCTACTCGAGGACGAGCAGGAATTAAGCTTGGGGATGCTTGATACGTCTCCAACGTATCTATAATTTTTGATTGTTCCATGCTATTATATTATCTATTTTGGATGTTTAATAGGCTTTAATATGCTCTTTTATATTATTTTTGGGACTAACCTATTAACCGGAGGCCCAGTGCGAGTTTCCAATTTTTTTTGCCTATTTTAGTGTTTTACAAAAAAGGAATACCAAATGGAGTCCAATCGGAATGAAACCTTCGCGAGGATCTTTCTTGGACCAAAAGCAATCCAGAAGACTTGGAGTTGAAGTCTGGGACTCTACAAGGAGGACACGAGGCAGGAGGACGCGCCCAGGGGGGTAGGCATGCCCCCCACCCTCGTGGCCCCCTCATAGCTCCACCGACATACTTATTTTGCCTATATATACTCTTATATCCTAGAAACATCAGGGGGAGCCACGAAACCACTTTTCCACTGCCGCAACCTTCTGTACCCGTGAGATCCCATCTTGGGGCCTTTTCCGATGATCTGCTGGAGGGGGAATCGATCACGGAGGGCTTTTACGTCAACACCATTGCCTCTCTCATGAAGCGTGAGTAGTTTACCACAGACCTTCGGGTCCATAGTTATTAGCTAGATGGCTTCTTCTCTCTCTTTGATTCTCAATACCATGTTCTCCTCGATGTTCTTAGAGATCTATTCGATGTAATATTCTTTTTGCGGTGTGTTTGTCGAGATCCGATGAATTGTGGATTTATGAACTTGATTATCTACGAATATTATTTGGTTCTTCTCTGAATTCTTATATGCATGATTTGATATCTTTGCAAGTCTCTTCGAATTATCGGTTTAGTTTGGCCTACTAGATTGATCTTTCTTGCAATAGAAGTGCTTAGCTTTGGGTTCAATCTTGCGGTGTCCTTTCCTAGTGACAGTAGGGGCAGCAAGGCACGCATTGTATTGTTGCCATCGAGGATAAAAAGATGGAGTTTATATCATATTTCTTGAGTTTATCCCTCTACATCATGTCACCTTTCTTAATGCGTTACTCCATTCTTATGAACTTAATACTCTAGATGCATGTTGGATAGCGGTCGATGTGTGGAGTAATAGTAGTAGATGCAGAATCATTTCAGTCTACTTGACACGGACGTGATGCCTATGGTCATGATCATTGCCTTAGATGTCTTCATAATTATGCGCTATTCTATCAATTGCTCGGCAGCAATTTGTTCACCCACCATAATACATGCTATCTTGAGAGAAGCCACTAGTGAAACCTATGGTCCCCGGGTCTCTTTCTTATCATATTACATCTCTTTTATTTACATCACATCTCATTTACTATTTTGCAATCTTTACTTTCAAATCTATACAATAAAAATACCTAAAATATTTACTTTATTATCTCTATCAGATCTCACTTTTGCGAGTGACCGTGAAGGGATTGACAACCCCTTTATCGCGTTGGTTGCAAGGTTCTTGATTGTTTGTGCAGGTACTAGGTGACTTGTGTGTCGTCTCCTACTGGATTGATACCTTGGTTCTCAAAACTAAGGGAAATACTTACGCTACTTTCCTGCATCACCCTTTCCTCTTCAAGGGAAACCCAACACATGCGCAAGAGGTAGCAGTATTCCGCATGTGCAAATATAGCTTGCACCTGTTGTATTTGTACGTAGAGGTTATCACACCTGAGCATCACGTGGTATCTCAGCACGAAGAACTTTCGCAACAGTGCATACTCGGGGAGAACATTTATACCTTGAAATTCTAGTGAGGGGTCATCTTATAATGTTACTGCCGTACTAAGAAAAATAAGATGCATAACATATAAAAATCACATGCAATCAAAATATATGACATGATATGGCCATCATCATCTTGTGCTCATGATCACCATCAATGAAGCAATGTCATGATCTCCACCATCACCGGCTTGACACCTTGATGTCCATCGTAGTGTCGTGGTCGTCTCGCCAACCATTGCTTCTATGACTATCGCTACCTCTTAGTGATAAAGTAAAGCAATTACATAGCGCTTGTATTTCACACAATAAAGCGACAACCATATGGCTCCTGCCAGTTGCCGATAACTTCTACAAAACATGATCATCTCATACAACAATCTTTATATCACATCATGTCTTGACCATATCACATCACAACATTGCCTGCAAAAACAAGTTAGACGTTCTCTACTTTGTTTGTTGCAAGTTTTACGTGGCTGCTACGGGCTGCTAGCATTAACCGTACATACCTACGGCACAAAAACCACAGCGGTGATTTATCAAGTTTGTTGTTTTAACCTTCAAAAGGACCGGCCGTAGTCAAATTCCATTCAACTAAAGTTGGAGAAACAGACACCCGCCAGCCACCTTTATGCAAAACTAGTTGCATGTCTATTGGTGGAACCGGTCTCATGAACGAGGTCATGTAAGGTTGGTCTGGGCCGCTTCATCCAACAATACTGCCGAATCAGAATAAGACATTGGTGGTAAGCAGTATGACGATCACCGCCCACAACTCTTTGTGTTCTACTCGTGCATATCATCTACGCATAGACCTGGCTCGGATGCCACTGTTGGGAAACGTAGCATGTAATTTCAAAAAATCCTACGCTCATGCAAGATCTATCTAGGAGATGCATAGCAACGAGAGGGGGAAGGTTTGTCCACGCACCCTCGTAGACCGAAAGTGGAAGCATTAACTTAACATGGTTGATGTAGTCGAAGTCTTCTCGAATAAAGCGATCAAGTACCGAACGTACGGGACCTCCGAGTTCTGCACACGTTCATCTCAATGACGTCCCTGAATTCTTGATCCAGTAGAGGCATGAAGGAGTCGATGAGTTCTGTCAGCACGATGGTGTGATGACGGTGTTGGTGAAGTGATCCGCGCAGGGCTTCGCCTAAGCACTATGACAATATGATCGAAGGAGTAGACGGTGGAGGGGGACATCGCACACGGCTAAACAATTGGTGTGCCTTGGGGTGCCCCCTGTACCTGTATATAAAGGAGGAGGGGAGGAGGCCGGCCACAAAGGGGCAGGCCATAGAGGGGGGAGTCCCACTAGGACTCCACTCCTAGTAGGATTCGCCCCTCCCTCTATTTTTCCTTTTTATCAAGAGGGGGAAAGGGAAAGAGGTGGAGAGGGAGAAGGAAAGGGGGGCCGCGCCCCTCACCCCTTGTCCAATTCGGATTGGCTTGGGGGGGGCACCTCTCGTGGCTTGCCCTCTCCTATCCACTATGGCCCATGAGGCCCATTAACTTTCCCGGGGGGGTTCCGGTAACCTCCCGGTACTCCGAAAAACCCCGAACCTCTTCGGTACCATTCCGGTGTCCGTATATAACCTTCCAATATATCAATATTTACCTCTCAACCATTTCGAGACTCCTCGTCATGTCCGTGATCTCATTTGGGACTCTGGACAACCTTCGGTCACCAAAACACATAACTCATATAATACCTATCGTCGTCGAACGTTAAGCGTCCGGACCCTACGGGTTTGAGAACTATGTAGACATGACCGAGACACCTCTCCGGTCAATAACCAATAGCAGAACCTGGATGCTCATATTGGTTCCCACATATTCTACGAAGATCTTAATCGGTCAAACCGCAATGTCAATATAGTTATTCCCTCTGTCATCGGTATGTTGCTTGCTTGAGATTCGATCGTCGGTATCTTCATACCTAGTTCAATCTCGTTACCGGCAAGTCTCTTTACTTGTTCCGTAGTGCATCATCCTGCAAGTAACTCATCAGTCACTTTACTTGCAAGGCTTCATATGATGTGCATTACTGAGAGGGCCTAGATATACCTCTCTGATACTCGGAGTGACAAATCCTAATCTCGATCTATGCCAACCCAACAAACACCTTCGGAGATACCTGTAGAGCATCTTTATAATCACCCAGTTACGTTGTGACATTTGATAGCACACAAGGAATTCCTCCGGTGTCCAGGAGTTGCACAATCTCATAGTGGGAGGAATATATATTTGACATGAAGAAAGCAGTAGCAATAAAACTGAACAATCATTATGCTAAGCTAACGGATGGGTCTTTCCCATCACGTCATTCCACTAATGATGTGATCCTGTTATCAAATGACAACTCATGTCCATGGCTTGGAAACTTAACCATCTTTGATCAATGAGCTAGTCTAGTAGAGGCATACTAGGGACATGTTGTTTTGTTTATGTATTCACACATGTATCAAGTTTCCAGTTAATAAAATTCTAGCATGAATAATAAACATTTATCATGAATAGGGAAATATAAAATAACAACTTTATTATTGCCTCTAGGGCATATTTCCTTCAACTATTACTACTATTGATACCACTGCCATCAAAACTATCATATTACTGTGCTACTAATCACTTTGCTGCAGATAATTAATCTCCTGGTGTGGTTGAATTGACAACTCAGCTTCTAATACTTGCAAATATTCTTTGGCTCCCCTTGTGTCGATTCTAAAAATTTGGGTTGAATACTCTACCCTCGAAAACTGTTGCGATCCCCTATACTTGTGGGTTTTCAAAGGACGAAACGTGGTGTTTCTGCGTGAACTCCTGGCGGCTCAACGATGCCACGGTGAAAAACAAATTTCCGCTCCCGATCATTGATGAGCTGCTCGACAAGCTGGACGATGCAACTTTCTTCTCCAAGCTTGACCTCTGCGCCGTCTACCACCAGATTTGGATGCGCGCTGGAGATAAAGAGAAGACGGCTTTCAAGACGCATCATGCACACTTCCACTTCAAGGTCATGTCGTTTGGGCTGACAAACGCCCTGGTCACCTTCCAGTGATTGATGAATGCCATCTTCACCAAGTATGTTTGTAAGTTTGTAATCATTTTTCTGGATGACATCTTAGTCTTCAATGAAAGTTGGAAGAGCACCGGGAGCACCTGTGCCTCGCCATCGCCCTGCTTTAGGAGCACCAGTTGTACGCCAAGGAATCCAAGTGTTCGTTTGTGATAAGTCTCCAACGTATCTATAATTTTTGATTGTTCCATGCTATTATATTATCTGTTTTGGATGTTTAATGGGCTTCACTATGCACTTTTATATTATTTTTAGGACTAACCTATTAAGCGGAGGCCAGTCCAAATTGTTGTTTTTTTGCCTATTTCAGTGTATCATAGAAAAGGAATATTAAACAGAGTCCAAACGGAATGAAACCTTCGGGAGAGTCGTTTTTGGAACAAACGCAATCTAGGAGACTTGGAGTGGACATCAAGAAAGAAACGAGGAGGCCATGAGGTAGGAGGGCGCGCCCAGGAGGGGTAGGTGTGCCCCCCACCCACGTGGGCCCCTTGTGGCTCCCCTGACCGACTACTTTCGCCTATATATACTCATATACCCTAAAAACATCCGAGAGCACCACGAAACCCTATTTCCACCACCGGAGGGGGAATCGATCACGGAGGGCTTCTACATCAACACCATAGCCTCTCCGATGAGTTGTGAGTAGTTTACCACAGACCTTCGGGTCCATAGTTATTAGCTAGATGGTTTCTTCTCTCTCTTTGATTCTCAATACAAATTTCACCTCGATCTTCTTGGAGATATATTTGATGTAATACTTTTTGCGGTGTGTTTGTTGAGATGTGATGAATTGTGGGTTTATGATAAAGATTATCTATGAACAATATTTGAATCTACTCTGAATTATTTTATGTATGATTTGTTATCTTTGCAAGTCTCTTCGAATTATCAGTTTGGTTTGGCCTACTAGATTGATCTTTCTTGCAATGGGAGAAGTGCTTAGCTTTGGGTTCAATCTTGCGGTGTCCTTTCCCAGTGACAGTAGGGGCAACAAGGCACGTATTATATTGTTGCCATCGAGGATAAAAAGATGGGGTTTATATCATATTGCTTGAGTTTATCCCTCTACATCATGTCATCTTGCCTAATGCATTACTCCATTCTTATGAACTTAATACTCTAGATGCATGCTGGATAGCGGTCTACGTGTGGAGTAATAGTAGTAGATGCAGAATCGTTTCGATCTACTTGTCGCGGACGTGATGCCTATATACATGATCATGCCTAGATATTCTCATAACTATGCACGTTTCTATCAATTGCTCGACAGTAATTTGTTCACCCACCATAATACTTATGCTATCTTGAGAGAAGCCACAGATATCACTTTTGCAAGTGGCCATGAAGGGATTGACAACCCCTTTATCGCGTTGGTTGCAAGGTTCTTATTTGTTTGTGCAGGTACGAGGGATTTGAGTGTAGCCTCCTACTGGATTGATACCTTGGTTCTCAAAAACCAAGGGAAATACTTACGCCACTTTGCTGCATCACCCTTTCCTCTTCAAGAGAAAACCAACGCATGCTCAAGAGGTAGCAAGAAGGATTTCTGGCGCCGTTGCCGAGGAGTCTACGCACAAGTCAAGACATACCAAGTACCCATCACAAACTTTTATCCCTCGCATTACATTGTTTGCCATTTGCCTCTCGTTTTCCTCTCCCCCACTTCACCCTTGCCGTTTTATTCGCCCTTTTTCCGTTCGTCTTTTCATTTGCCTTGATGCCTTACTCGGCTCGTTTGCTCGTTTGGTTGGAATAGTTGTGTATTTATTGCTAAATATAGAACCTAAGATCTATGGATCCTCATACGCTTGCTAATCTTTTTAAGTGATCCAATTATGATGAACAAATTTCTAGTGATTTGAGTGCAGTAGATTATCTTTATGCGGTTTAGCTTGAAATTCGTGAATCTGAAAATTGTGATGAAAAAATTTATGAAGAGATTCACGATAGCTCCTTGAATAAAAAGCATTATTGCAATGATTTTATTATAAATTCTATTAATTTCAATTGTGTTAATGATATGCAAAACCCTAAGCTTGGGGATGCTAGTTTTGCTATGTCTACTACATGTTGCAATGATCATGATTGGGGTGATTCTTCTTACGATCTTGAAAAATTATTTAAGTCCCATGATGAATATGAGATTGATAATAGTGTTTGCAATAATATTGAAAGTGGGTTTGGAAGAGTGTCAACTTTAGATCCCACATATTTGGAGAATTTTCAATCTTATGAATTTTTTGATAAAAGTGGGTTTGGAGAGGTCATGACTTTAGTTAATGATAATCCCACTATTTTGGAAGAGTGTCAACTTTTCATGCATATGGATGATGTTGAGATATGTTATGTGATAGCTATTTTGTTGAATTTGCCTATGATCCTACATGTAATTATTATGAGAGAGGAAAATATGGTTGTAGAAATTTTTATCTTACTAAATTTCCTCTCGTTATGTTGAGATTGCTATTGTTCCTTTCTTCTTCCTTGCATATGTTATTTTTTGTTTGCCTTGATAATTTTTTTGCTTATAAAATACCTATGCATAGGAAGTATGTTAGAATTAAGTGTGTTTGTCACATGTTTTGTGATGCTCTCTTTGTGCTTCAATTCTTGTCTTTCATGTGAGCATCATTGAAACAATGCCTAGCTAAAAAGGCTTTAAAGAAAAGCGCTTGTTGGGAGACAACCCAATATTTTTCATCGCTGTTTAGTAATAAATAATTCATCTAGCCAAGTAAAACCTATAGGATCATCTTCAATGATACTTAAGTTGATCTTGCTGAAAAACAGAAACTTTTGCACACACGAGAATAATTTTCATAAATCACAGAAACGTGATTTTCAGCTGATTCTATTTGCAGAAGATTAATAAACAAATTATCTAGGACTTCCTATTTTGGTAGAATTCTTGGGGTTCCAGAAGAATTCGAAAGTTACAGATTGCTACAGACTGTTCTGTTTTTGACATATTCTGTTTTTCATGTGTTGTTTGCTTATTTTGATGAATCTATGGCTAGTATCGGGGGGTATGAACCATATAGAAGTTGGAATACAGTAGGTTTAACACCAATATAAATAAATAATGAGTTCATTACAGTACCTTAAAGTGGTGGTTTGTTTTATTTCGCTAATGGAGCTCATGAGATTTTTTGTTGAGTTTTGTGTTGTGAAGTTTTCAAGTTTTTGGGTAAAGATTTGATGGATAATGGAATAAGGAGTGGCAAGAGCCTAAGCTTGGGGATGCCCAGGGCACCCCAGGGTAAAATTCAAGGACAACCAAAAGCCTAAGCTTGGGGATGCCTTGGAAGGCATCCCCTCTTTCGTCTTCGTCCATCGGTAACTTTACTTGATGCTATATTTTTATTCACCACATGATATGTGTTTTGCTTGGAGCGTCTTGTATGATTTCTTTTGCGGAGGGCGTCTTGTATGATTTGAGTCTTTGCTTTCTAGTTTACCACAATCATCCTTGCTGTACACATCTTTTGGGAGAGACACACATGAATCGGAATTGATTAGAATACTCCATGTGCTTCACTTATATCTTTTGAGCTAGATAATTTTGCTCTAGTGCTTCACTTATACCTTTTTAGATCACGATGGTGGTTTTATTTTGTAGAAATTATTGATCTCTCATGCTTTACTTATATTATTTTCAGAGTCTTGTAGAACAGCATGGTAATTTGCTTGGGTTATAAAATTAGTCCTAGGACCAGTTCTTTTGGGCGATTCTCCCAGAATCACCCTCCTCCTCAGCTTCTCCCAGAATCATCACTCTATATTTTTTTACAATCCTAGATAATTAGACTTTAACTAAATAGGATTGTAAAAAAAATTGGAGTGGCGATTCTGGGAGAAGCTTGGAAGGGAGGCGATTCTGGGAGAATCGCCCAAAAGAACTGGGCTCTAATATGATGGGCATCCAAGTTGGGTATAATAAAAACTTTCATATAGAGTGCAGTAAATACTATGATAAATTTGATGCTTGATAATTGTTTTGAGATATAAAGGTGGTAATATTAGAGTCATGCTAGTTGGTAAATTATGAAATTGAGAAATACTTGTGTTAAGGTTGGCAAGTCCCGTAGCATGCACGTATGGTGAACGTTGTGTGACAAATTTGAAGCATGGGGTGTTCTTTGATTGCCTTCCTTATGAGTGGAGGTCGGGATCGCGTGATGGGTAACTCCTACCAACCCTTCCCCTAGGAGCATGCGTAGTAGTACTTTGCTTCGAGGGCTAATAAACTTTTGCAATAAGTATATGAGTTCTTTATGACTAATGTGAATCCATGGATTATACGCACTCTTACCCTTCCGCAATTTGCTAGCCTCTACGGTACCATGCATTGCCCTTTCTCACCTTGAGAGTTGGTGCAAACTTTGCCAGTGCATCCAAACCCCGTGATACGATACACTCTATCACACAAAAACCTCCTTATATCTTCCTCAAAATAGCCACCATACCTACCTATTATGGCATTTCCATAGCCATTTCGAGATATATTGCCATGCAACTTTCCACCGTTCCGTTAATTATGACATGCTCCATCATTGTCATATTTCTTTGCATGATCATGTAGTTGACATCATATTTGTGGCAAAGCCACCTTTATAATTCTTTCATACATATCGCTCTTGATTTATTGCATATCCCGGTACACCGCGGAGGCATTCACATAGAGTCATACTTTGTCCTAAGTATCGAGTTGTAATTCTTGGGTTGTAAATAAATAGAAGTGTGATGATTTCCATTATTAGAGCATTATCCCATGTGAGGAAAGGATGATGGAGACTATGATTCCCCCACAAGTCGGGATGAGACTCCGGATGAAAAAAGAGAGGCCAAAGAAGCCCAAATAAAAAAATTGAGACAAAAGGAGAGAAGGGACAATGTTACTATGCTTTTTCCACACTTGTGCTTCAAAATAGCACCATGATCTTCATGATAGAGAGTTTCTTATTTTGTCACTTTCATATACCAGTGGGAATTTCTCATTATAGAACTTGGATTGTATATTCCAATGATGGGCTTCCTCAAAATGGCCTAGGTCTTCGTGAGCGGGAAAGTTGGATGCACACCCACTTAGTTTCTTTTTGATGAGCTTTCATACATTTATAGCTCTAGTGCATCCGTTGCATGGCAATCCCTACTCCTCGTATTGACATCAATTGATGGGCATCTCCATAGCCCATTGATTAGCCGTGTCAATGTGAGACTTTCTCTTTTTTGTTTTCTCACATAATCCCTATCATCGTACTCTACTCCACCCATAGTGCTATGTCCATGGCTTACGCTCATGTATTGCGTGAGGGTTGAAAAGGCTAAAGTGCGTTAAAAAGTATGAACCAATTGCTTGGCTGAAACCGGGGTTGTGCATGATGGGAGCATTTTGTGTGACGAAAATGAAGCATGGCCAAACTTTATGATTTTGTAGGGATAAGCTTTCCTTGGCTATGCTATTTTGATAAGACATAAACTGCTTGGTTAGCATGCTTGAAGTATTACTATTTTTATGTCAATATTAAACTTTTATCTTGAATCTTTTGGATCCGAACATTCATGCCACAATAAAGAGAATTACATCGAGAATTATGTTAGGTAGCATTTTACAGCAAAAATTCTGTTTTTATCATTTACCTACTCGAGGACGAGCAGGAATTAAGCTTGGGGATGCTTGATAACGTATCTATAATTTTTAATTGTTCCATGCTGTTATATTATCTGTTTTGGATGTTTAATGGGCTTTACTATGCACTTCTATATTATTTTTGGGACTAACCTATTAACCGGAGTCCCAATCCAAATTGCTGTTTTTTTGCCTATTTTCAGTGTTTCGCAGAAAAGGAATATTAAACGGAGTCCAAACAGAATGAAACCTTCGGGAGATTCGTTTTTGGAACAAACGCAATCTAGGAGACTTGGAGTGGATGTCAAGAAAGAAACGAGGAGGCCACGAGGCAGGAGGTCGCGCCCGGGGAGGGGGGGGGGGCTCCACCCTTGTGGGCCCCTCGTGGCTCCCCTGACCGACTTCTTTCACCTATATATACTCATATAACCTCAAAACATCCGAGAGCACCACGAAACCTTATTTCCACCGCCGCAACCTTCTGTACCCGTGAGATCCGATCTTGGGGCCTTTTCCGGTGCTCCGTCGGAGGGGGAATCGATCACGGAGGGCTTGTACATCAACACCATAGCCTCTACTATGAGTTGTGAGTAGTTTACCACAGACCTTCGGGTCCATAGTTATTATCTGGATGGCTTCTTCTCTCTCTTTGATTCTCAATACAAAGTTCTCTTTGATCTCTTTGGAGATCTATTCGATGTAATACTTTTTGCGGTGTGTTTGTCAAGATCCGATGAATTGTGGGTTTATGATAAAGATTATCTATGAACAATATTTGAATCTCCTCTAAATTCTTTTATGTATGATTTGTTATCTTTCCAAGTCTCTTCGAATTATCAGTTTGGTTTGTCCTACTAGATTGATCTTTCTTGCAATGGGAGAAGTGCAGCTTTGGGTTCAATCTTGCTGTGTCCTCCAAGTGACAGCAGGGGCAACAAGGCATGTATTGTATTGTTGCCATCGAGGATAAAAAGATGGTGTTTATATCATATTGCTTGAGTTTATCCCTCTACATCATGTCATCTTGCCTAATGTGTTACTCTGTTCTTATGAACTTAATACTCTAGATGCATGCTGGATAGCGGTCGATGTGTGGAGTAATAGTAGTAGATGCAGAATTGTTTCGATCTACTTGTCGCGGACGTGATGCCTATATACTGATCATGCCTAGATATTCTCATAAATATGCACTTTTCTATCAATTGCTCGGCAGTAATTTGTTCACCCACCGTAATACTTATGCTATCTTGAGAGAAACCACTAGTGAAACCTATGGCCCTCGGGTCTATTTTCCATCATATAAGTTTCCAATCTATTTTATTTTGTAATCTTTACTTTCCAATCTATATCATAAAAATATCAAAAATATTTATCTTATTATCTCTATCAGATCTCACTTTTACAAGTGGCCGTGAAGGGATTGACAACCCCTTTATCGTGTTGGTTGCAAGTTTCTTATTTGTTTGTGCAGGTACGAGGGATTTGACTGTAGCCTCCTACTGGATTGATACCTTGGTTCTCAAAAACTGAGGGAAATACTTACGCTACTTTGTTGCATCACCCTTTCCTCTTCAAGGGAAAACCAACGCATGCTCAAGAGGTAGCAGTTCGTGCAAGACAACATCTCCTCCCATGACCACATCATTTCCAAAGACGGCGTTGTGATGGACCCGAAGAAGACATGGGCCATGTTGGCATGCCCTACACCGACCATGGCAACCGAGCTCTGGGGCTTCCTCGGCTTCACCGGCTACTACCACAAGTTCATCGCACAGGTTGACCAACCTCCTGACCAAGAAGGGCTTTGAGTGGTCAGAGCGGGCGCATGTTACGTTCAATTTGCTCAAACGCGCAATGGTGACTGCACCTGTGCTCGTGCTCCTAGACTTCGCGCGGCCGTTCACGACCAGGGACGAGGCTGGAAAAAAGCTTACTGGGGTCCGTTCTATGACAAAGGGGCCATCTTTAATAAATAGATAGTGTTCAGTATAAATTTAGTGAAGGATTTCTTAATTTCACTGGGGTCAATTGAACTCAATGCCTATAAGGCAGCTTCGTCCCTGCATGCGACATGGGCGTCGGCGCGGTACTTGCTCAGGAGGGTCACCCCATGGCGTTCTTCAGCAAGGCGCTCGGCGTGCGCAACCAAAAGCTATCAGCGCATGCAAGGAGTTCATCGCCGTCATGATGGCATGGACAAGTGGCACGCCTACCTAAATATGGGACCGTTCACCATCATCATGGACCACAAGAGCTTATGCAACCTTCAAGATCACCAGCTGGTGACCGATCTGCAGTGGAAGGCCATGGCAAAACTGGTGGGCCTCCAGTTCATGTTCCGGTACTGCCACAGCAGCGACAACGGCACTGATGACACTCCGTCCTACGTGGGTGTGATACGTCCATTTTGCATCATGTTTTCCTACTATTATTTATAATGTTTTTATCTATAATAATGCTTTTTGGAGTAATTTTAATGCCATTTCTCACATAATATGCAAGGTTCACACAAAGAGGGAGAATACCAGCTGACGATGTCCTGGACTAGGGGGTACTCAACGCGTCATCTCGCAATCAGTTGGATTGGGCCGAGGACCCCCATGGCCGTATACTCATGGGCCAGTCCGGACAGCTACCGCATACAAGGAAGAATCAACAAGACTTGGTGATCAAGACAAGGACTCCTACCCCACCGGCGTATTTGGCTAGGACTCTTGTTATCATAGGCCTCTGGTGCATTATATAAACCGGGGCCAGGCTAGTCGATAGAGATATACAACAACAATCATACCATAGGCTACCTTCTAAGGTTTAGCCTCCTTGATCTCGTGGTAGATCCACTCTTGTAATACCCATATCATCAATATTAATCAAGCAGGAGTAGGGTTTTACCTCCATCGAGAGGGCCCGAACCTGGGTAAACATTATGTCCCTTGCCTCCTGTTACCATTGATCCTAAGACGCACTGCTTGGGACCCCCTACCCCAGATCCGCCGGTTTTGGCACCGACATTGGTGCTTTCATTGAGAGCTCCGCTGTGTGATCGGCGAAAGGATCAATGGCTCGACTGCAGGTCAACTGCGACGTCGGCTTCTTCGTCACCAGCTCGACTGGTCACCTTGGCTTGACCGAGGACTGCACCCTACCGCCGATCGTCATGTTCGGATGAAGGCCTTCATCAACACCAACTCCGATCTCTATTAAGATCATGAAGGAGTCATCCATGGAGCTCGGGGGCTCAACGTCAACATTGCCCTCAGGCGACCGTGCTGTTTTTCTGGACAGCAAACTTGTATCCGCCGCCACCGCCTCCTCGAGTGTCTCTTAAACGATTACTTCGGTGGAATTATGCGGAATTAAGTCTACAACAACCCTGCAAAAATTTCGTCGAGTTCCGATGGTGGAATCTCCGGCAATCTCCGATATACCGGAGCCCTGTTGAATCTGGACGAGAATCCGTACGAGTTTAGGGCGTGGTATCTAGCATCTAGCTTGGATGTCCTTTGGAGGATCCAACCGTTGATTTGCTGCGGAATTTCCATATCTACCACCTGCCAAAAATCAGCTCGATCCGACCGTCCAAACTTCGGGAAACTTCCGATTAGTGCATCACTTTTTGGATCTGTTTTCTGCGCGAGAACGAATCCGACCCGAATTCATCTTCTTTATGAACGGGATCTCGGACATCCTTTTTTGAAGGAAGTTTTCGTATGGGGTGTTGTGTTTTATTCTCAAACACATCCCAGTAGTATTAAAAGTATTCTTGCAATACGAACTTCACCGTCGCGCCGGTGTCAAACCAGCCCGACAACATCACTCCACGGCTGCCGACCTGCGCTAGACACGTCGTCACTTTGTTGAGCCACGCTCAACTTCTTCGGATCATCATCTCGGCAAGCCGAACAAGAGACCGGTATCGTGAAGGATAAATGATCACCAACATCGCCACCCCACGGATTACACGGAGCGGGCACACCTGCATCGCCGCACGGTCACTTCATCAAGCCGGCATCGACCACATCACGACCTGCATCGACAGGGCCGCACTATTGCCTTTTCGAGCTGGTGTCCATCACGCCGACCTACTTTGACTCATCGGCTGACACTGAGGCTTTATCACGTTAGCTGGACCGGGGGCTTCATCATCTCTTCATCAACCTACTCCGGAGACTTCAGCGTCACTAGCCGACCAGCTTCATCACGTTAGCTGGACCGAGGGCTTTTCCTCGGTGAGCCAACCCTTGTCAGCATCGTCATGTCGTCGCTTTATCGCCCGTCAGGCAATGGGTGTGCGGATCGAGTCCCAATTTTGGGAATCACCTTTCTTCAGATTGCTACAACAAATAAACCAGGTGCTATTAATCCTAGTATTTTTTGCTTGTTTGGGTTCATTTTTCCCAACAAATTATTACTCTGGTTTGTCCATCATATGTACGCAGGTCTATCAAATAGTGGCCGCATTAACGACAGTCGCATGGTGGTTCGGTCATTTTCCGTACATAGTCTGGCGAACGCCGCATCCGGAACTCGAACCGACCTGTGAATTCAGGCCTTGCCATGCCTTTACCGCATCACGCCGCCGCCCTGCATCGACATTGACTTCGGCGCCAGGCCATATTTCTTTTATTACTCACTTTGCATAAATTATTTATTATGCAACGATTTTTTTATTACTATTACTATTATCTTCGGTTTGCACTATTTTTTGTGCACAAAAAAATGATCCAGCCGGACTATATCCTTTGGCGTCACCTCGGCTGGACGGGGGGCTTCGTCAACACTTCATTACCCCATGCCGGGGACTTCGGCATCACTCTGCCGTCCTGCATTGACCGTGCTATGTCACCACTTCAAAATGCCGAGCTCTTTGCTCCGCCACCTCAGGACCGGCTTGGGGGATGGAACCTTGTCCCGCATCAAGCTCAGACCGCGTCGTCAATACCGAACACATTAACCAGCTAAGTTGCCTTCATGCTCAAAGTTTTAAATTTTTAACTTGTGTTCGGCTCGACCAAGCATTATACTTTTTTGGAAAAAAGTTGCTTGTAAAATTTTTCCTTGTCCAAACTTTGTTTGTGACACGCAAATTCTAATACCCCGTTTACTTGGGGGCTTCCTTCAGGAAGCTTTTTCCTCTTGCATATGGTTATACTTGTACGGCTTCGTTCCTTGTTCGTGTATTACGCCACAATATGCACCATACTGACTTAAGCGATTTGCAAGTTGGGTTGCCGGGCTCCTGTGCTTACCCCTACGTTCCAGATTGTTCGGCTAGGGAGTAAAGGGAGCACCTCTGCAATTGTCACGATCGGGTCACCCGAGCCGGATCTCAGACTGGGTGAAGCCGAAAGCTAGTGCCTCTTATTGTTTTCAATCATGGTCGGCACACAACGGAACTCATGAGTACAAAAAATCTATTGCACAAGTCTCATAATAACAATGAGCACCGAAGAAAGGTATCGGTGGGGTACTATTTTCTTCGAAGATGCTTCTTACTCTTCGCGATAATATAGCATAAGTTCCTCGAGCGCTTTATGCATTCTGACCTTATGGCCTGATTACCGGTTATTGGAAACATCGTCGATATTCTCGACAGATGGAGTACATAACACTTTTCGGTCCTTGACCGAAGAGGGAGAAGCCGACAGTCGGTTAAGACGCGTTTAAAGTTTGGTTGAACATAGATATGATATAAGTACTTCAGTACATGCAATCATTCTTTTACCCAAGTCACTTGGGGGCTCTTAAATTTCTATGAGCTGTTTTATGATAAGTGTTTTTCTTCTTAGTCGTTGCAAACTTTTTATTATTATTTATCACTCCTTTTTTCGACAGAAGTGTGCGGTCACTAGCGGGGAGCCTAATTTCTCTCTCAAAGACGCTAGAGTTTAGTTTGCTAAACTGGCCTAGTAAGAAGTACTCCGCCTTCGGGATAGGAGGTTGAAGCCGTAGGTTGACCCGCTTGAAGGTTTGAGATAGGATGTGTCATGTTCAAGCACGGCAGAACCACCTTTTTTTTCTAATTCCAATTTTCGGATTGGCACCGAACGCTTGATCTAGTTCGGACATTAACCTTTTGAATAAGTTTTTTGGCTTTTCGAGCCGATGGCACTTCTAAACTATTTGTGTGTTTTCAGCACAAGTCTCGGAGTGCAACGCCGGACACCTTTGGAGATTCGGCAAAAACATTCTCGGATATTGCTATATATGCATCGGTTTCGAGTTGTGTCTTCGGTCAATAGTTGGGTTGCCCGGCTCCTGCGCTTGCCTCCTATGTTCCGCTTTATTCGGCTAGGTGTGCAAAGGGAGAACCACTGCGATTGTGCTTCCAGCTCCCATGGTTAAGCACCTCAGTGGAGAAAGCTGAAAACTGACTGTCACAATAAGCGTAAACTGGTCGGCGATCCGATGACGGCGTTAAACGACGGGCCATTCATAACAATGGCCGAAGTGTTTACGGCTTGACCTCGACTGTCGCCGAACACTACCGGGGGCTATTAACTGGCCTCCCAAACTAAATCCTCGATATTTTGCTCTTACATTGGAGCTGAGGTTTCATGATCATGCTTAGCATGACAACCGAAAGAAAGGAACCGATAGCGGGACTATTTTCTTTGGAAGACATTTCTTCTATTAAACAGTAATATAACATATCTCTCCACGTACCTTTGTTTATAAAACCGTATGGCCAGAAGCCGATGGTCGGTCAACAAAGTTTTGTACAATGCGGATTCGAGCATTAATGACGTAAAGTACTTGGATACATAGAGTCATTAATTCGGCCTCCCGTCCCCGCATTAAGGCTCGGGGGCTACTGGGCTTCGGGCTTATTATTTACAAATATTAAAGGGGCACATCGATCCCCTGATCTGGTGTTGCCACCCGACCAGTGTTTCGGGGGCTACTGCATTGCCTGTTCTATGCAGAAAATTTTAAGTGCAATACAGTTTCCGAGGAGATTTTTATCCTCAGGTTGGTCGGCCGCACCCAACCTGAGTCTCGAGGACTGAGCACGCTGCTTTTCTTGTCTCGAAGTATTCTGCCGAGCTAGGACTTGATCCTCAGACCGATTTTGCGAATCAACCTGAGTCTCAGCGGCTACGGGGATCAGCGGTCTTATGTCATCCTTCGTGTGCATCTCGGGTTTTAGACTGATACCCACCTTGAGGGCTACTGGCTATGTATCTCGGCAGAGAATAAATTGCACCAATCAAAAATATTGACAAAAATCAGCCCACATTCGGGGAGGTGCACCACCTCGGAAGCAGTCCGGCATAAAGCTCGGGTGCTAGTGGCTGGCTCCATAGAGGGCATTTCCAGCATTAAGCTCGGCTAAACTCCTTCAAACTTCTTTGAACCAAGGTGATTTACGACACCTCAGATAAAGTCCAGCATTGGAACTCGAATATATAGTCCAGCGTTGGAGCTCGGATACATAGTCCGGCGTTAGAGCTGGGAAGCAGTCCGGCATTGGTGCTCGGCTGCAAAAGATACCTCGAATGCAACCCGGCGTTGGAGCTCGCACACAAGAGGACGTTGCTGCCCGGGAACAACTTCAAACCCGAGGTGTGGCATAAAAATAACAAGGCATTGATAAAGGCCAGAAACTTAAAGGGGCTCATCGGATACCCGATGTATAAACTCGTCGAATGCATTTCGGCGATCCTCAAGATAGAAGATGAGAAGATTTGTTGAACCAGTTTTCAAGACCGGCAACCGAAGATGAAGAATAGTTCGGAAGAATCGAGGAGCGTCCCTAACTTGAAGACCGGTTCCGGGGGCTACTGACGGTGTCCTGGACTAGGGGGTACTCAACGCGTCATCTCCCAATCAGTTGGATTGGGCCGAGGACCCCATGGTCAGATACTCATGGGCGGTCCGGACACTGCCGATACAAGGAAGAATCAACAAGACTTGGCGATCAAGACAAGGACTCCTCCCCACCGGGCGATTCGGCTAGGACTCTTGTTATCCTAGGCCTCGGTGCATTATATAAACCGGGCCAAGGCTAGTCGATAGAGATATACAACAACAATCATACCATAGGCTACCTTCTAGGGTTTAGCCTCCTTGATCTCGTGGTAGATCCACTCTTGTAATACCCATATCATCAATATTAATCAAGCAGGAGTAGGGTTTTACCTGCATCGAGAGGGCCCGAACCTGGGTAAACATTGTGTCCCTTGCCTCCTGTTACCATTGATCCTAAGATGCACTGCTTGGGACCCCCTACCCGAGATCCGCCGGTTTTGACACCGACACCGGCGGCTGGAGTTCTAGACCAGAAAAAGCTACGCCAGAGTTACCCATTCTGCACATCTCCAAATGAGCTGAAAATTTACGGAGAATTACTTTGCAATATATGAAAAATACTTGAGAAAATAACTACTGGAGAAGGCCCAATAGGTTGGCACAACCCACCTGGGCGCGCCAGCCCCCCCAGGCGCGCCCTGGGGGGTTGTGCCCTCCTCGGCCCACCTCTGGTGCCCCTCTTATGGTATATAAGTCATTTTTACCTAGAAAAAAAATCAGAGGGAGACTTTCGGGATGAAGTGCCGCCGTCTCGAGGCGGAACTTGGGCAGGAGCATTTTTGCCCTCCAGCGGAGTGATTCTACCGGGGGAACTCCCCCCCCAGAGGGGCAAATCATCGCCATCGCCATCACCAACAACTCTCCCATCTTTGGGAGGGCAATCTCCATCAACATATTCAACATCACCATCTCCTCTCAAGCCCTAGTTCATCTCTTGTGTTCAATCTTTGTACCGGAACCTTAGATTGGTACTTGTGGGTGACTAGTAGTGTTGATTACATCTTGTAGTTGATTACTATATGGTTTATTTGGTGGAATACTATATGTTCAGATCCATTATGCTATTTAATACTCCTCTTATCTTGAGCATGGTTATCATTTGTGAGTAGTTACTTTTGTTCTTGAGGTCACGAGAGAAGTCATGTTGCAAGTAATCATGTGAACTTGATATGTGTTCGATATTTTGATGATATGTATGTTGTTATTTCCTTAGTGGTGTCATGTGAACATCGACTACATGACACTTCACCATATTTGGGCCTAAGGGAATGCATTGTGGAGTAGTTATTAGATTGTAGGTTGCTAGAGTGATAGAAGCTTAAACCCTAGTTTATGCACTACTTCGTAACCCAAAGTTTAATGCTACGGTTAGATTTTATCTTAACACTTTTCTCGTAGTTGCGGATGCTTGCGAGGGGGTTAATCATAAGTAGGAGGTTTGTTCAAGTAAGAACAACACCTAAGCACCGGTCCACCCACATATCAAATTATCAAAGTAGCGAACACGAATCAAGCCAACATGATGAAAGTGACTAGATGAAATTCCCGTGTACCCTCGAGAATGCTTTGCTTATCATAAGAGACTGTTTTGGCCTGTTCTTTGCCAAAAGGATTAGGATACCTCACTGCACTTTATTTACCGTTATCTTTACTTGTCCATTAGAAGTTATCTTGCTATCAAACTACTTGTTACCGACTATTTCACTGCTTGCAGAAATTACTTTGCTGAAAACCACTTGTCATTTCCTTCCGCTGCTCATTGGGCTCGACACTATTTTCAATCGAAAGGACTATGATTGATCCCCTATACTCATGGGTCATCAAGGCTCTCTTCTGGCACCGTTGTCGGGGAGTGATGCGCTCTTGGTAAGGAAAAATTATTACTACGTGCTGAAATTTATTGTCACTTGTTTCTATGGAAAACAATCCCTTGAGGGGTTTGTTTGGGGTATCTTCACCTCGACCGGAAGAACAATTAGTTTCCCCTCAACCTACTACACCTACTTAAAATATTGGTTATGAAATTCCTTTGGTTATGATGGAACAACCGCTAGCTAATCCTTATGCAGGAAATGGAACTGAACATCCTGATATGCACTTGATATATGTGGATGAAATTTGTGGATTATTTAAGCTTGTAGGTATATCCGGAGATGAGCTAAAAAGAAGGTTTTCCCTTTATCTTTGAAGGGAAAAGCATTGACATGGTATAGGCTATCCGATGATATTGCATCTTGTAACTGGAATCGTTTGAAATTGGAATTTCATAAAAAAATATCCTATGCATCTAGTTCATCGTGATCAGAATTATGTATATAATTTTTGGCCTCGTGAAGGAGAAAGTATCGCTCTAGCTTGTGGGAGGCCTAAGTCAATGTTACATTAATGCCCCAATCATGAGCTCTCTAGAGAAATTATTATTCAGAATTTTTATGCCCTGCTTTCTCATGATGATCGATCCATGCTCGATACTTCTTGTACTGGTTCTTTTATGAAGAATACTATTGAATTCAGGTGGGATATTTTAGAAAGATTTAAATGCAATTCTAAAGATTGGGAACTCGACAAAGGTAAAGAGTCAGGTATTAAGCTTGAATTTGATTGTGCTAAATCTTTTATGAATACTGATGCTTTTCTGTACCGACCAGACCTCAAACAGTCTAGTCTCTGTGCATCAGTGTCATCCCTGGATCGGTAATGCTGACATGCTCAGTACTCGAGGATTTATGACAGAGTCTCAATCACACACTTATTACATCGAAATGTCTCAAAAGAGAACTTGTTACAATAATATGGCTTAAGGCCATCTAAATAAGATAACATTAGAGGCTTAGAAGATAAAGTGAGCCCATCAACTCCAACGACATAGCTGAGTGAACGACAACAACCTAGCGCACCTTACACGTCATCTGAAAAGTCTGCATGATATGTTGCAGCCCGAAACGGGTCAGCGCATGGAATATGCTAGCAATGTAACACAAGGAGTAAGGAACAAAATAAATGCTATCACTACATGCATATATGGCTGGTGGAAAGCTCTATGGTTAAAGTATTGCATAAAGCCAATTTTTTCCTACAACAAAGGAATAAATTTATTTAACTATCATGGTGGTTGTTCAACATTGAGAAGGTTCCTCCAACTCAATCACAATTAAGCAATATCAATTAAACCAACAAATTAATTTAGAGTGATGAGATCAACATGATAATCCAAGAACCAGATACTCAAGATGTCCATAACCGGGGACACAGCTAACCATGATTAGTTTGTACACTCTGCAGAGGTTTCACACTTTTCCCCACAAGACTCGATCTCCTCTGTTAGATTTCTCGCACTACATGGTGTTTAAGAAACCGATGACCGAGACACAGTCTTTCAAAAATATTAACTTTTTACTCTGGATGGACAGTTACACCTACTTTCCCCTACATCTGCTAGCCCACCACTTAAAGAGGTCATGCAACCTACTCAACTATGCTAGAGCCCATAATAGCTTGTGGCTGCACACGGAAGTTTCCAGCATGAATAATCTTATGATCACTTTGAGCCTGGGTGGCGAACCGTAGGATGATCACACGGGTACTCTGGGATATCCTAGAACAACACTAGATTCTCTAGGTGCCCGCAACCAATCCACCCAGATGTGTATTTAAGTAGCCACCTTGAGTTAACCATTAATTAACAACTCTCACATCTGTCATGGATACACTGAACCAATCCATGTCTACGAGCATAGCATAGCAATCCTGAGCATAACGTAGAAATAACTCCGAAAGCTTTGATAATAAAAGGGCAATAGGTTCTACCTCATCATCTACTTCCCAGACCCACATGTTAACAGATCCTAACTGTGCAATGTTTGACGATTGGAACTAATGCACAAAAACTGGGTAAGAAAGGGATATGATCAAAATTTACTTGCCTGCAAAACCTAGAGACTCGTAGTAGCATGCTTTGCACTCTGGGAATTTTATCGCAAACAAACAATAGCATACATAATCGCTCCAGCAAAGCTGCATGAGTAAAACTCCAATAAGAAGATCCAAACAGAAACTTCAACTTAAGAGCTTTGATTTGCAGCAAGAATCAACTCAAACGGAGCAACGAAACTCAAGATACGAACGAAACAAGATTCGTTTACTAATCTGGACTAAAGTCAAATTTTACAGTACCAAAATCATGTTCAAGTTGGTCAAACAGAAAGAGGGCTTCGAGATGAAGATTTAGGCGTTGGTTTCATCTAATTTGGATAAATGAGCAAAAAGTTATACTAGATCGAAGATCAGGGCAGAAATCGCGATAAAAAATAATCGCAGATAAAACCCTGGAAAATAAAACGGAACGAACAGACTAAAGAACGAACGTTCGCTGTCTGAACCTAACCGGCGAACAACGTTCGTTAAAATGAACAGACGGACGAACGTCTGCTAAATAAATAAACCGACGGAAAATCGAACCGAGCTATCTAAAAAACATATCTAGGTTTTTTTTTAAAAATCAAACGGTTTAAAAAAACCACGACGGCGGCGACGGCTAGCTCCAGCGATGTCGGCGGCGGTGGTGTCGTGGTGGCGGCGGCGGTGGTGGCGGCGGTGGCTCGGCGGGCGGGCGATCGTCGACGTGGGACGGGAGGTGGCGGCGGCGGCGGCATTGATGGGCGCGGGCGGCGAGGTAGGCGGCGATCGTGGCGGCGAGAGGCGGCTCGGCGGCGGGCGGCTTCTCGGGTCAAGGGGGCCCGGGGAGGTATTTAAAGGGGGGAGGTGGCGGCGGGGTCCGATTTGGGGAAGGGGCAAGGCCCCCGGCGGCGGCGGCAGCAACCCGGACTCCAACGGGAGTCCGGCTCGGGCACGAGCGCGTGAGGGCGGCGGCGCTGTGGGCCGGCTGGGCCCTTGGCCCAGTGCGGTCCAAGAAGATTTTTTTTAAAAATAATTCCGCCGAAACAGAAAAATCCTAATAAATTATAAAAAAATCTAAAAATGCCAAAAAAATTCACCGTCTAAATAAAATATTTAGAACAAAGTGAACATTTTTTCTGGCCTAAAAATGCAATTTTGAAAACATGCATATTTTTCTAATTCAAATAAAATAGCAATAAAAATCCAAATAAAATATTTATTTGATTTTAACATTTTTGCTCCAATATTTCTTTTATTTTGGAGAAGTCATTTCATCCACTCTCTTTTGTTTTAATATTGGAAATATTCGAAGAGAAAATAATTAAAATCAAAATGGTCCTCTTTTTAATATTTGAGAAAATTCAAATATGAAAATGAATGAAATCCCCAACTCTCTCCGTGGGTCCTTGAGTTGCTTAGAATTTCTAGGATCAAACCAAAATGCAATTAAAATATGATATGCATATGATGACCTATGTATAACTTTCCAGATTGAAAATTTGCGATGTTACATTTTCACAAGTTTAGCACTAAATATGGACTTGACTCTGAGATACTAGCCTCCTTTTGCGATCATTTGCTACTCATGTTCATCTTCCAAAAGAGAAGTGGTTTAAATATCATCCCCCTATTAAAGAAGAAATTAAAGAACCAGACATAGTTAAAGATGAAATTATTATTTACAATGTTGATCTAGTTGTACCTACTGCTTATATTGAAAAACCACCTTTCCCTGTTAGGATAAACGAACATGCTAAGGTTTCAATTGTGGTTCAAAAAAGTAATATTAGAGCATCTAACAAATTAAAGTAGAACCCAGTGTTGCTATGGTGAAAGATCTCCTGGTAGACAATATTGATGGGTATGTTATTTACTTATGTGATGAAGCTGCTAGAATTGCTAAACCTGATGAGAAAGATAAACATAGACCTGTTGTTGGCATGCCCGTTGTCTCAGTTAAAATAGGAGATCATCGTTATCATGGTTTATGTGATTTAGGTGCTAGCATGAGTGTGATTCCTTTTACCTTATACCAAGAAATTATAAATAATATAGCACCCCTGAAATAAAAGACACAGATGTCTCTTTTAAACTTGCTAATAGAGACACCATCACACCACTTGGGATTGTTAGGGATGTTCAAGTCTTGTGTGGGAAAATAAAATACCCTAATGATTTTCTAGTTCTTGGTTCCCCACAAGATGACTTTTGTCCCATTATCTTTGGTAGACCTTTCTTGAACATTGTCAATGCTACCTACCATTGTTGTGCTGCATCATCCCTTCCTCTTTGGGGAAATACCGACGTAGTTCAAGCAAACATCAAAAGGAATTTTGGGCGCCGTTGCCGGGGAGACATCATCAACATCAACCAGGTTCCTAATCACAATCTCATCTCCTTGCAATTTACATTATTTGCCATTTGCCTCTCGTTTTCCTCTCCCCCACTTCACAAAAAAATTGCCATTTTATTCGCCCTCCTTTTTGTTCGTTGTTTTCTTGTCAGATCTGTTTTTGAGTGCATTCTTGTTTGCGTAGTCATGATGCCTCAAAGAAAATATTATGATGTTCCTTACCCAAATATCTTGCTTGAAATTGATAAAAGTACTAAGGGATACATGATTACACAATTTGAGCATAATAAATATTTTACTGAAGAACTTAAGGAGCACTCCGTTGTGCTAGATGCTATAACAAAGCAACTTGATGATATTAGTAGAGAAGTTTGCACTCTCCAATCCAAGTATGCTTTTGCTGAAAGTTTGCTAGAAAAAATATCCGATGCACAAGCCAATTTAGTAAATCAAATGGCCGCCAAACCAATCTCGTTAGAAGATAAAAGTGATGAAGATCTTAAAATGATTGGTGTTTCCTCTATTGATTCTTTGTTTACTAAAATTAAGTATGATGAAAAAGGGACTGGAGAGAGTCAACTTTAGCTAGAAGGCGTCCCGATGATTCGGAGGGTGAAAATCTTGTTGAGAAAATTGATAAAAGTGGGTTTGAAGAGATCAAAACTTTAACTAGTGATGTGCCCACTATTTTGGATTACAAAGACTTTAATTGTGATAGTTGCTCTTTGGTTGATTGTATTTCTTTGTTGCAATCCATGATAAATTCACCCCATGCTTATGAACAAAATAAAGCTTTTACTAAACATATTGTTGACGCTATGATGAAAGCTTTTTAAGAAAAGTTGGAATTAAAAGTTTCAATTCCTAGAAAATTATATGATAAATGGGAACCTACCATCAAAGTCAAGATTAAAAATTATGAGTGTTTTGCTTTATGTGATTTGTGTGCTATTGTTTGTACAATTCCGAAATCTTTATGTGATGTGCTTGGTCTTACTGATATTGAAGAATGCTCTTTAAATTTGTGCTTGGTGGATTCCACTATTAAAAAGAATATGGGAAGAATTAATGATGTTCTTATTCTTGAAAATAGGAATTACGTGCCCATAGATTTTATTGTTCTTGATATTGATTGCAATCCATCTTGTCCAATTATACTTGGTAGACCGTTTTTACATACTTTTGGTGCCGTGATTGATATGAAAGAAGGTAATATTAAATTTCAATTTCCACTAAGGAAGGGTATTGTCGGATATCGGGTTCCGGCAAAACCCTTAAGGTTCGAACTCTGGGGTGCGCACGAAGATCTTTCCCCTACCGATCCACGTCCCAATGCCTCACTGTGAATCTAAGCTATATGATGAACAACACAAGGGACACGGGGTTTATACTAGTTCGGGCCACCGTTGTGGTGTAATACCCTACTCTAGTTTGTGGTGTGGTGGATTGCCTTAGGGGCTGATGATGAATAGCACAGAGGAAGAACAGCCTCGCGAGAGGTGCTCTTGGGCTGGTGCGATGTTCTACTTAGGTGGGTTCGATCGCCTCTGGATCAGATGAGAACTCGATGCCCTCTACTGTGGTGGCTATCTCTATATAAAGAGGCCCTGGTCCTCTTCTCAAATATTGAGTGGGAAGGGAGCCAACAACGGCCATTTTTAAGGGGAACATCTAGTACAAGTTATCCTGACTAAAGTTGGTCTTTAGCTGCCAAAGGCACTGGCGATGACGCCGTCTTGGGCTCCACGGTGACCTCCGTCCTGCCGCTCTGCTGGTCTTGGTCTTCTTGCACCAAAATGGTAACCTTTGCTTGATGCCTCGGTACTCCGCGCCTGCGCTTGCCCCCTTTACACCAAAGAGGAAACGAGGACACTGCGCAGGCTGGTGCCCGCCTGGTCTTGATCGTCATGGCTTGCGTCACGAGCACCTCGCGAGGTACCCCTGCCTTGATCTCTCCGCCTCCTTGCGAGCCAGCCTGATGAGGCCGCCCCTGAGGAAGCCCTACGTCGTCCGTCCTGTGAGGCTTGGCCCCTCGCGAGGGTCTTGAGCCTGGGTTGATGAAGACGGGCCGTACTGAGCCACTACTTGAGCCACGCCACAGGCCGCAGGTAGGCAAGTCTGGGGACCCCCGTTCCTAGAACACCGACAGTAGCCCCCGGGCCCAAGGCGCGCTTGGACTTGGCTTAGCAGCAAAGTGAAAGGGCAAGTGCGGAGCGCCTCGGGCCCCAACAGCCTGCGGCCTTGGTCGCCACGTGGCGGTTGATTGGACGTGGGCGTCTCCACTTCCCCACACTGCCTCGGCAACTGCCTGATTTGACAAGTCCCTGCTGCATGCAAAAAGAGTTATGATTACCTGCGATCGTGGAGGCCGACAGTTGGCCTCCTCTAGACTATAAGTACAGAGAGGCGTGAGCCCCCGCAGTCCAACTCTTCTCGCTCTACTCGCTCCTTCTTCCTCTTGTCGCCAATGGCACCGATCCGCCGGTTCTCAGCCGAGGAGAAAGGAAAGGCCCCCCGAGAGGGGCCCGACCCGCTCCCGCTAAAGAAAAGGCCGGTCCCCGGCCGCCACAACAAGGTTGCTCGGCCGGAGACGTCGAGGCCCTGGTACGAGCGGCCACCTCCTGGATTTCCTCTACCTCTGTACGCCCGGGCTGAGGGCCCTTGAGAAGAAGATGCCGAGCGGCGCTGACCACGTCGTCGGCGATGACGACGTGTCACCGCGGTGCACGTTGTTGCTCCTGGAGTCCACGCCATGGACTCCTCTTGCGAGCTCATACTCCATGCCGCCATGCCGCCATGCCTCCGAGCTCCTGGATCTGGTTTCCTCCCTTCTTCACCTTCGAGATGCTGCCAAGGGGGCCTCTCGAGCTCTGGCTGCAGCACGCCGACTGCGGTACCTCGGCAGCCGGAGCGGAGGTTGAAGTCGTCGCTCTGGGCAAGGTCTACATGACCCGGGGCTGGGGCGAGATCGCCCAGGTCTGCCAAATAGGAGGTGCCCTCGTGATTCATTTCGAATATGATGGCGCCTCCCTGGTGCTCTTCAAGGTATTCTACGCAGAAGGACGCCGGCTGGAGTGCTGCCCAGAGGAGGTGGCCAGGACATCATGTGGCAAGGGCCAGGCCTGCCAGCCACTTCCCCAACGGCTCCTCTAGCAGCAGCGGTGATGCTTGGGAGTCCAGCGACTCTCCTGAGATCTTCGCGACTCTGGATACGAGCGATGACAGCTACGTTCCCTCGAGCTCGCGTCGTGCTTGGAGCAAGGCAGCTGCATCAGGCCGCCGGCGCGACTGATCTGGATGGGGTTGGAGCCGGCCCCTCGTGGCCCACTGTTGATGATGGCGTCGGCCGTGGAGGCTCGTCTAGTTAGGCCTCCTTAGGGTTAGCACCTTTTGTTCCCTGCAAGGAATCAGGGAAATACCCCGTGGGGGCATGTAAAGCGTTTGCAGTGTCTTTTGTTGATATTATCCTTATCATGAAGTGGTGCAAAATGCATGTCCTATCTCGGCTTGGTTCCCCCTTTCTAACCTCGCGACGACTTGGTGCTCTACGTTGACAGGTCCCGGTCCCCAGGCAGGCTTCAGCCGTCACTAGTATGCCAGGTCGCGATGCCGTGGTCAAGGCCAGGAGGTGAGCGGCCCGAGGTCCAGTAAGAGCCCCTGAGGCACGATGCTCAGGAGGTTCCCTTTGGCGCTCAAGCAGCCACCAAAAGGCGAGAAAGGTAGGCAACATCGCCGTCACAGAGCCGCAATGAGTGGAGGGTTTGGGTCACATCGATTAGTTGTTCCTGGTGTAAGACTTATCTCGAAAGCATGGAGCTGTTCCTTCGCGAGGTGCCGGACTTGCGCGTCGACAGCTGGGATGTAGCTAGGTCGGGCCTTCGCGAGCTTCTCCTCCCCTCCCCGCATTCTCCTTCGTGCTCTACGTCCTCAGGTCCCGGCCCTCGAGCGAGCTCAGCCACCGCTGGTATGCTAGGTCGCGATGTCGTGGACAAGGCCAGGGGTTGAGGGCTGGAGATCCAGTAAGAGCTCCTGAGTCGCGATGCTCAGGAGCCCCCTTTTAACGCGTGAGTGGATCATACGGGTAAGGGAGAGAGAGCTCACGACGCCCCCACATTACTCCTCAGGTAGTCCCTATAAGCCAACACGAGAGAAGCAAGGGTTGCCATTATGATTGCCGGCTGACCATTGGTTGCTCCGATAGGGTGATGAGGGCACTGAGGGCCTGGTGAGGTGACGCTTGCGGGGCTGCCACGGGATATAGCTTGACCACTCAGATTTGTCGATGTTGCAGGGACGGACCCATGCATAAGCGCCGTGCCAGCGCGAGCGGCTCCAAAGGTAGGTGTCAATCAAGCAAGCGATTATCACAGGCAGGTTAAGCATGAAGGCAAACCAACTTAGATAGATGCAGGAAAGATACATGCCATTGGGGGCCTGAGCGGCTTGGGGATGACGCAGCCCGAGGGGCGCCCCCAGCAAGGTAAACTAAAGACATAATCAAAAGAGATACATGCCATAGGGACAGATCCACGCGACCTGGGAATAATGCAGCCTTGAGGGCGCTCCCAGCTGAAATGAACTCGAAAGAAGTCACCTGATACCATTGTAGAGCGGGTGTTGAAGCAGCTGACGATACGTGGTGAAGAAACCGATCCTCACGAGCCACCGGAGCCCTGAGCCTCGGGAGGCTCTGGGGTTCGGGCGGCCCCTCGAGGACCATCTCCATCTCCAGGAACGCGTGGTGCCTGGCCTTCTGAGCTTCCAGAATGCTCTGCACAAGACGCTGTTGAGAAGTAGCCGGGTTTGGCAAGTTGAAAGGCATGCAAACGTAGTTGTGTGGCGGACCCTCGCAGCGCCCCACGCGTGAAGGCCAGAAACGCTCCTAAGACGTGACTCGGTTGAGCCCCGGGTAGTCGATGCAGACGCGTAGCCCGCCATCCTCACCTGGATGGGGAGCTACACCAAGCAGGCGGCGATTGCCGCGCATGACTCTTGATTCCTGCAGCTCCTGAGTGACCTTGGTGATGAACTCCTGAGGGTTGGGCCCTCCTTGCCCCATGCCTTCCTGAGGGAAACATGCCGCAAAGCATGCCTCCAAGTGGTGCCCGAGCACCTCCCTCATGATCTTGGCAAAGTCTGAGGCCCTCCAGGAGAGAGCCCCCGAGCCTTGCCCGAGGAAGGCACCAGGCACGCCTTCCTATGTGATGGAGGGACGCGCCCCTTGCGCGGGCGCAGATCCAGATGCGGCGCCTCCGGAGATGCCTACCTCCTGAGGCCTTGAGCTGGGTGATGTCTTCTTCTTCTTGGGAACTGCCTTGGGAGGGTTCTCATTCTTGTTGTCTGGGTCCTCAACTGATGCAGCTTGGAAGGCACGCTCGAGAGAGCACACCGCATCCTTCTCTTCACAAGGGATTGTGATGATTCCGCCGCTTCCCGACATCTTGAGGACATTGTAACCATGGTGAGTCACCGCCATGAACTTGGCAAGGGCTGGGTACCCGAGGATGGCATTGTACGGCAGGCGAATGTGGGCAACGTCAAAGTCGATGAGCTCGGTCTGGTAGTTCTTGTGCTGCCTGAAGGTGATAGGGAGGCGAACCTGCCCTATTGGAGTGGTGGAACCGTCGGTGACTCCTGAGAAAGGCTTGGTTGGTTGAAGTTGATCATATGGCACTTGGAGATTGTTGAATGTCTCGACGGACAGAACATTGAGCCCCGCGCCACCATCGATAAGGGTCCTGGTGACTTGCACGTTGCTGATGACTGGGGAACAAATCATTGGGAGGACGCCAACTGTAGCCGCACACTTGAGTTGATCCGCTGAGCTGAACGTGATGGCGCACGTGGACCACCTGAGAGGGCACGTGGCCTCGAGCCTGGGAAAGACTGCGTTCACCTTGCGAGCAAACTGCTTGAAGATGCACTGAGAGGCTGGGGCCTGGGCACCGCCCAAGATGCAAGAGATAGCACGTGGGTCCTGGAAGCCCCTAGCCCCCTCGTCTTGGTGATGGTCATCATTCCTTCTTGGTGGTGGTGGCAGAGGAGGAAAGCCTGCGTTGCCCTGCAGGCGATCCTCGCGGGGCTGATCCCTCCAAGCCCCCTCGCGAGGCTGGTCTTGCCAGCGATTCTCACGAGGTCAGTCACGCCACTCCTGGCAAGGGCCTCGGTCGTCCCATCATCCTCCACCTCTTCCTCCTCCTTGGCCGTAGCCCCGATCGTTGCGCTCGGGGCATCGACCTATGCTCCTTCTCGAACGGCCCTGAGCTCTTGGCATTCGTTGGTGTTGTGGGTGTGGAGGTCGTGGTAGACGCAGTATCGGGTGCCCTTGGATGACTCTGGCTGGTCCCTGATGCACTTCGTGTCTGGTTCTGCTGCGAGTACAGCTGCTCCCTTGCGCTTCATGTCTTGGCCTTGGCTTTCTTCTCTTCTGGGTCAGCAACTGGAAGCTCGAGAAGGGAGAGGCGTCCCTCCTCAGCCCTTGTCCACTTGGTCGCTAGGTTGAACAACTCGAGAGATGTGCACAGATCCTCGTGGATTGCCAGCTCCTCCTTCATCCTAATGTCGCGAACGCCGTCAGAGAATGCCGAGATGATGGCCTCCTCAGTCACCTTGGGAATCTTGAGGCGAGCGATGTTGAAGCATTGGATGTACTTCTGTAGAGTCTCTCTAGGTTGCTGCTTGATGCGGCGTAGGTCGCCCATGACTGAAGGGCGGTCGCGAGTGCCCTGGAAGTTGGCGATGAAGCGGGTGCACATCTCGTCCCAAGAGGAGATCGAGCCGGCAGGCAGGTTCAGGAGCCAGGTGCGGGCTCCATCCTTGAGCGCTATGGGAAACCAATTCACCATGACCTTTTCGTCTCTGTTGGCCGCCACAATGCCTAGCTCGTAGAGCTGTAGGAACTCTGCGGGGTCGGCGGTGCCGTCATAGCGAGGGGGCAGATCCGGCTTGAAGTTGCTCGGCCAGGCGACACTGCATAGCTCGATGGTGAAGGCGCGGCAGCCTGCGGTGGCCACCGGAGCCCTTTGCAGATGCGGGGCTTGCTCTTGAAGGTTCCTGTGCGCCACTGCCAGGGGCAGCGCGGGGTCTTGACGTGCTGGCACAGGGATGCGGTCTTGGCATGCTAGAGCGGGGAGCACGCGAGCGCCTTCCTGAGGCCGAGGGATTTCTTGACAGCTCCTTTCTTGTCGCGCGGGTGCTGGACACGGCGGGTCTTGTCCAGGGGCCGCGCGCCTTGGCACTAGGGCACCTTCTTGGGGAGGAGGTGGCGAAGGCACCTCCTGACCTGCGTCGCCCACACAGGACGGAGGGCGAGGCAGCGAGAGGGACGATGCAGGAGAGCCCCCTGCGGCATTAATGAGCTCTGTGATGCGAGCGAGCGACTCCTTGTAGAGGTCGTCGACGGGGCGGTAGTGCAGGAGCTCACGTGCCAGGAGCAACGTGGCCTGCACGTCCATGGGAGCGCGACGAGCGTGCGACGACGAACCAGCTGGAGTCAGCGACGGGGTGGCAGTGCGGCCTTCCCGCCGCATCGAGGGATACAACGACGATGCTTGATGCTCTTTCCCCGCCGGGCCGGTGGCGGCGTTGGCGGCAGGCGACGGGGAATGACGGGGAGGCCCACCAATGGGATCCGTCTGGGCGACGCAGGCGGTGAGAGCAGCCCGACGATCGGCGCGAGCTCGGCGAGCGTCAGCCATGGATTTGACGAACGATGGAACGCGGGACAGCGGAAGAAGGATTTCGGTGCACCCCTACCTGGCGCGCCAAATGTCGGATATCGGGTTCCGACAAAACCCTTCAGGTTCAAACTCTGGGGTGCGCGCGAAGATCTTTCCCCTACCGATCCACGTCCCAACGCCTTGCTGCGAATCTAAGCTATACGATGAACAACACAAGGGACACGAGGTTTATACTAGTTCGGGTCACCGTTGTGGTGTAATACCCTACTCTAGTTTGTGGTGTGGTGGATTGCCTCAGGGGCTGATGATGAATGGTACAGAGGAAGAACAGCCTTGCGAGAGGTGCTCTTGGGCTGGTGCGATGTTCTACTTAGGTGAGTTCGATCGCCTCTAGATCAGATGAGAACTCGATGCCCTCTACTGTGGTGGCTATCTCTATATATAGAGGCCCTGGTCCTCTCCCCAAATATTGAGCGGGAAGGGAGCCAACAACGGCCATTTTGAAGGGGAACATCTAGTACAAGTTATCCTGACTAGAGTTGGTCTTCGGCTGCCAAAGGCACTGGCGATGACGCCGTCTTGGGCTCCACGGTGACCTCTGTTCTGCCGCTTTGCTGGTCTTGGTCTTGTTGCACCGAAATAGTAACCTTTGCTTGATGCTTCGGTATTCCGCGCCTGTGCTTGCCCCCTTTGCACCAAAGAGGAAACGAGGACAGTGCGCAGGCTGGCGCCCGCCTGGCGCCCGCCTGGTCTTGATCGTCATGGCTTGCCTCACGAGCACCTTGCGAGGTACCCCTGCCTTGATCTCTCCGCCTCCTCGCGAGCCATCCTGATGAGGCTGCCCCTGAGGAAGCCCTGCGTCATCCGCCCCGCGAGACTTGGCCCCTCGCGAGGGTCTTGAGCTTGGGTTGATGAAGACGGGACGTACTGGGCCACTACTGGAGCCACGCCGCAGGCCGCAGGCAGGCAAGTCTGGGGACCCCGTTCTCAGAACACCGACAGGTATGGAGCACTTCCCTAGGACAAGAATTAGTCCACCATATGAATCAATCATGAGGGCATTGTATGGATCTAGAACTAAAAATGACAACACTTAGATCCTTCGCATTATGCCTAGCTAGGGGCGTAAAACGATAGCGCTCGTTGGGAGGCAACCCAACTTGTATATTTTTACTTTTTGGTTTTCTTGCTGTTTTCAATAAAATACCCAATTATGCCTCTGAATAGATGTGTTTTGTGGTTTAAATTAGTGTTTGTTCCAAGCAAGGCCTTTGGGATGATTTGCGTGAGAGTTGATTTGATCTTGCTGAAAAATAGAAACTTTTACACTCACAAAAATAATTCCCATTTTTAACAGAATAGTGATTTTGAGTTTATTCTTTTTGCAGAATATTAATAAACAAATTTTACACGTTTTCCTAATTGTTCAGAATTTTTGGAGTTACATAAGTATTCAAAGTTTCCAGATTGCTACAGACTATTATGTTTTTGATAGATTCTGTTTTCTTTGCATTGTGTGCTTGTTTTGATGATTCTATGGTTTTCTTTGAAGAGTTTCTGCCATATAAAAGTTGGAATACAGTAGATACAATGCACAAATAAAATATGAATGGGTTTGCAACAGTACTTATAGTAGTGGTTTGCTTTCTTATACTAACGGATCTCACAAAGGTTTCGTTGAGTTTTGTGTGATTGAAGTTTTCAAGTTTTGGGTGACATTACGATGGATGAAGCAATAAGGATTAGCAAAAGGCTAAGCTTGGGGATGCCCGAGGCATCCCAAGATAATATTCAAGAAGTATCAAGCGACTAAGCTCGAGGATGCCCCCGAGTGGCATCCCCTCTTTCTTCTAACAACCATTGGTATTTTACTTAGAGCTATATTTTTACTCATCACATATTATGAGTTTTGCTTGGAGAGTATTGTATGATATGAGTCTTTTCTTGTTTTGCTTTGTGTTTTAAATCTTGAATCCTTGCTGTACACACCTTTTTGAGAGAGCCAAAAACTATTCTATGCTTGCTCCTATGCTTCACTTAAATTTTTAGAGCCTTGGAATTGCACTAGTGCTTCACTTATATACTTTTGAACACGGTGTCCTTTGTTATTTTTGAAGAAATGCTCTCATGCTTCACTTAGATTTATTTGTGAGTTAGTAAAATTTTGAAGAAATTCTCTCTTGCTTCACTTAAATTATTTTGAGAGAAAAGAAATATTATGCTTATGTTCTTCACTTAAATTTGTTTGAGCTTGTTAAAAGCAACATATGAAATTAGTCCCAAAGTGATAGATATCCAAGGAGGATATAATAAAAACTTTCATGAAGATCATTGGACAAAATGAACTTCGTTCTTTGTAATGGTTTTGAGATATGACAATATGATATGTGAGTCATGTTGATGAGTAATTATGCTTTAGTAAGAATATTGGTGTTAAGGTTTGTGATTCCCTATGCAAGCACGAAAGTCAATAGTTATGCAATGAAATTACATCCTACTTGTGGTGCATTATTCGGTGTTAGTTATTCTTAATGCTCGCTTACAAGATTTTTTGTTTCTTGGTTGGATGCTTCTCAATCTTTTTACTAGCCTTCATTTGCACTAAGTATGATCACTACTTGTGCATTCAAAACCCTTTAAAATAGTTTTGCCATATGAGTCCGCTATACCTACCTATATGCGGTATTTCCATGTCATCCTAAGCAAATTTGCATGTGCCATCTCTAATTTTCAAAATAAATTTCTCTTTTGTGTGCTCGTACTGCTCGCCAGGCGGTGAGGGGTGGCTGATGCTTTCCATGCTAGATGTGTTATTCTCATGATGAGTGTTTATTCACTTGTCATTGCATCAGAGTACGGCAAAGGTATTAGGGATGCCCAGTCCCGAAATGAAAAATAAATTTACTTTATTTTGTCAAATAATAAATTCCTTGGAAAGTGTTGGTATGGAGGGCACTCGTGGATACGGTTAGCCGTGGAAAGTGAAAGTATGGTGGAAATGGAATAAACTTTATTTTATGTTTGGGAACCTCCTATGATGTATCTAGCATGGGAAGTGTTGGGAACTCTAAGTCATTTTCGTTGGTGGGAAAAGTATGCCTCCCAAAATGTTTTTATCTCTCAATTTTCTCTTTGAGCTCTGGCACCTCTACAAATCCCTACTTCCCTCTGCGAACGGCCTTTCTTTTACTTTATGCAATTTTTATTTTTACTTGAGTCTCCACCTTATCTTATAAAGCACGAACTAAGGGGCACTATGATCATACTTGAGCATTGGGTATAGCTAGTATTCGAGTGTGTTTCATGAATGGATAAATGATTGAGCATGGCTAGGGATAACTTGCTTTAGTGTTGATATTTTGAAAGACATGGTTGCTTGTTGATATGCTTGAATATTAAAGTCTTCATGTCAAAAGTAGACTATTGCTTTGAACCATATACAGTCCAAATGTCCATGCTATAAAGAAAAGAATATGTGATGAACATGTTAGGTAGCATTCCACATCAAAAATTCTATTTTTATCATTTACCTACTCGAGGACGACCAGGAATTAAGCTTGGGGATGCTGATACGTCTCCAACGTATCTATAAATTTTGATTGTTCCATGTTGTTATATTATCATTCTTGGATGTTTTACAATCATTTTATATCATTTTTTGGTACTAACCTATTGACATAGTGCCCAGTGCTAGTTGCTATTTTTTGTTTGTTTTTAACATCACAGGAAATCAATACCAAACGGAGTCCAAACACAGCGAAACTTTTTGTGGATTTTATCTAGACCAAAAGACACAGGATGGGCCGATGAAGTACTAGAGGGGTGCCCCGAGGGGGGCACAACCCACCAGGGTGCACCTAGGGGCCCACGCGTGCCCAGGTGGGTTATGCCCACCTCGGTGGCCTCCCGCATCACCTCTTTGCTCTATAAATACCCCAATATTCCAAAAACCCTAGGGGAGTCAACGAAAATCAATTCCAACCGCCGCAAGTTCCAGAACCACCAGATCCAATCTAAACAAATCACGGAGGGGGTCATCATGTCCATTGGTGCCTCTCGATTATGCATGAGTAGTTAATTCTAGACCTAGGTCCATAGTTAGTAGCTAGATAGCTTCCTCTCTCTCTCTCTCTCTCTCTCTCTTGATTCTCAATACAATGGTCTCTTGGAGATCCATATGATGTAACTCTTTTTACGGTGTGTTTGTTGGGATCCGATGAACTTTGAGTTTATGATCAGATCTATGTTTTATCCATGAAAGTTATTTGAGTCTTCTTTGATCTCTTATATGCATGATTGCTTATAGCCTCGTATTTCTTCTCCGATATTTGGGTTTTGTTTGGACAACTTGATCTATTTATCTTGCAATGGGAAGAGGTGCTTTGTGATGGGTTTGACCTTACGGTGCTTCATCCCAGTGACGAAAGGGGAACCGACACGTATGTATTGTTGCTATTAAGGATAACAAGATGGGGTCCATTTATACATAAATAGATCTTGTCTACATCATGTCATCGTTCTTATTGCATTACTCCGCTTTTCCATGAACTTAATACACTAGATGCATGCTGGATAGCGGTCGATTGCTACTTCTTGAGCTTGCGTTGGTTTTACCCTTGAAGAGGAAAGGGTGATGCAGCAAAGTAGAGTAAGTATTTCCCTCAGTTTGTGAACCAAGGTATCAATCCAGTAGGAGACAACACACAAATCACAAAATGCCTGCCCAAACAATCAAACAAACTTGCACCCAACACGATGAAGGGGTTGTCAATCCCTTCATGGTTACTTGCAAAAGTGAGATCTGATAGAGATAGATAAACAATAAAGTAAATATTTTTGGTATTTTTGTTTATAGATCGGAAAGTAAAAGATTGCAAGAATAGTAGATCAGAAACTTGTATGATGGAAAAGAGACTTTATATGATGGAAAAGAGACCCGCGGCCATAGGTTTCACTAGAGGCTCTCTCAAGATAGAAAATAATACGGTGGGTGAACAAATTGCAACCGAGCAATTGATAGACAAGCACAAAGTTATGACGATATCTAAGGCAATGATCATGAACATAGGCATCACGTCCGTGTCAAGTAGAACAAAACAATTATGCATCTACTACTATTACTCCACACATGGACCGCTATCCAACATGCATCTAGAGTATTAAGTTCATAAAGAATGGAGTAACGCATTAAGTAAGATGACATGATGTAGAGGAATTAACTCAAGAAATATGATGAAAACCCCATCTTTTTATCCTCGATGGCAACAATACAATGCGTGCCTTGCTGCCCCTACTGTCCCTGAGAAAGGACACCGCAAGATTGAACCCAAAGCTAAGCACTTCTCCCATTGCAAGAAGAACCAATCTAGTTGGCCAAACCAAACCGATAATTCGAAGAGACTTGCAAATATATCAAATCATGCATATAACAATTCTAAGGAGATTCGAACAATATTCATGGATAAGTTGATCATAAATCCACAATTCATCATATCTCGGCAAACACACCGCAAAAAGTTATTACATCGAATAGATCTCCAAGAACAATGATGAGAACATGCTATTGAGAATTAGAGAGAAGAAGCCATCTAACTACTGGCTATGGACCCGTAGGTCTGAGGTAAACTACTCACGCTTCATCGGAAGGGCAATGGTGTTGATGTAGAAGCCCTCCATGATCGAATCCCCCGTCGACAGGACGCCGAAAAAGGCCCCTAGATGGGATCTCACGAGTACGGAAAGTTGCGGCGGTGGAAAAGTATTTTCGTGGATGCCTCTGGTGGTTTTGGGGTATAAGAGTATATATGGGAAAAATAATTAGGTCAGGAGACCCACGAGGGGCCCACAAGACAGGGGGCGCGCCCTACCCCCCAGGGCGCGCCTTCCACCCTTGTGGCCTCCTCGAGCCTCTTCCGACTTCATCTTCAAGCCTCCTGGTTTGCTTCTGGTCCAAGAAAGATCATTGCAAAAGTTTTATTCCATTTGGACTCCATTTTGTATTCCTTTTCTGCGAAATGCTAAAATAGGGAAAAACAGGAACTGGCACTGGGATCTAGGTTAATAGGTTAGTCCCAAAAATAATATAAAATAGCATAATAATGCATAAAAACTTCCAAAACAGATAATATAATAGCATGGAACAATCAAAAATTATAGATACGTTGGAGACGTATCAAGCATCCCCAGGCTTAATTCCTGCTCGTGCTCGACTAGGTAAATGATAAAAACGGAATTTTTTATGTGGAATGCTACCTAACATATTTATCCATGTACTTTCCTTTGTTGTGGCATGAATGTTCATATTCGAAAGATTCAAAACAAAAGTTTAATATTGGCATAAAAATTATAATACTTCAAGCATACTAATAAAGCAATTATGTCTTCTCAAAATAACATGGCCAAAGAAAGCTATCCATACAAAATCATATAGTCTGGCTATGCTCCATCTTCATCACACAAAATATTTAAATCATGCACAACCCTGATGACAAGCCATGCAATTGTTTCATACTTTTGATGTTCTCAAACTTTTTCAACTTTCATGCAATACATGAGCGTGAGCCATGGATATAGCACTATGGGTGGAACAGAATATGGTGGTTGTGGAGAAGACAAAAAGAGGGAGATAGTCTCACATCAACTAGGCATATCGACGGTCTATGGAGATGCCCATCAATAGATATCAATGTGAGTGGGTAGGGATTGCCATGCAACTGATGCACTAGAGCTATAAGTTTATGGAAGGTCAAAAAGAAACTAAGTGGGTGTGCATCCAACTCACTTGTTCACGAAGACCTAGGGAAATTCGAGGAAGCCCATCATTGGAATATACAAGCCAAGTTTTATAATGAAAAAAAACCACTAGTATATGAAAGTGATATCATAGGAGACTCTCTATCATGAAGATCATGCTGTTACTTTGAAGCACAAGTGTGGTAAAAGGGTAGTAGCATTGCCCCTTCTCTCTTATTCTCTCATTTATTTTTTACTTTTTTATTTGGGCCTTTCTCATTTTTTCGGCCTCTTTTTTTGTCCAGAGTGTCATCCCGACTTGTGGGAGAATCATAGTCTCCATCATCTTTTCCTCACTGGGACAATGCTCTAATAATGAAGATCATCACACTTTTATTTACTTACAATTCAAGAACTACAACTCGATACTCGGAACAAAATATGACTCTATATGAATGCCTCCGGCGGTGTACCGGGATGTGCAATGAATCAAGAGTGAGATGTATGAAAGGTGGCTTTGCCACAAATACGATGTCAACTACATGATATGCCAAGCAATATGACAATGTTGAAGCGTGTCATAACAAATTGAATGGTGGAATGTTGCATGGAAATATATCTCGGAATGGCTATGGAAATTCCATAATAGGTAGGTATGGTTGCTGTTTTGAGGAAGGTATATGGTGGGTGTATGGTACCGGCGATAGTTGCGCGGCACAAGAGAGGCTAGCAATGGTGGAAGGGTGAGAGTGCGTATAATCCATGGACTCAACATTAGTCATAAAGAACTCACATACTTATTGCAAAAATCTATTAGTTATCGAAACAAAGTACTACGCGCATGCTCCTAGGGGTATAGATTGGTAGGAAAAGACCATCGCTCGTCCCCGACCACCACTCATAAGGAAGACAATCAAGAAATAAATCATGCTCCAACTTCATCACATAACCGTTCACCATACGTGCATGCTACGGGAATCACAAACTTTAACACAAGTATCTCTCAAATTCACAACTACTCACTAGCATGACTCTAATATCACCATCTTTATATCTCAAAACAATCATAAAGAATCAAACTTCTCATAGTATTCAATGCACTTTATATGAAAGTTTTTATTATATCCATCTTGGATGCCTATCATACAAGGACTAAATTTATAACCAAAGCAAATTACCATACTGTTTAGGGACTCCAAAAATAATATTAGTGAAGCATGAGTGTTCATCAATTTCTATAAAACAAAACCACCGTCGTGCTCTAAAAAGATATAAGTGAAGCACTAGAGCAATATTGCCTAGCTCAAAAAGATATAACTTAAGCACATAGAGTATTATAATAAATCACGATTCATGCGTGTCTCTCTCAAAAGGTGTTTACATCAAGGATGATTGTGGCAAACTAAAAAGCAAAGACTCAAAGCATACAAGACGCTCTAAGCAAAACACATATCATGTGGTGAATAAAAATATAGCCTCAAGTAAAGTTACCGATAGACGAAGACGAAAGAGGGGATGCCTTCCGGGGCATCCCAAGGCTTAGAATTTTGGCTATCCTTAAATATTAGCTTGGGGTGCCTTGGTCATCCCTAATCTTAGGCTCTTGACACTCCTTATTCCATAGTCCATCAAATCCTTACCCAAAACTTGAAAACTTCACAACACAAAACTCAACAGAAAATCTCAGAAGCTCCGTTAGTATAAGAAAATAAATCACCACTTTATGGTACTATTGCAAACTCATTCTTTATTTATATCGGTGTAATATCTACTTAATTACAACTTTTCCATGGTTCATACCCCCCGATACTACCCATAGATTCATCAAAATAATCAAACAACACATACAAAACAGAATCTGTCAAAAACAGAACAGTCTGTAGCAATCTGTAACTCTCGAATACTTCTGTAACTCCAAAAATTCTGAAAAACAAGGAAAACCTGAGAAATTTGTGCACCAATACATAGCAAAAAGAATCAGATGAAAATCACGTTTCAACAAAATCCTGAAAATTATTTACCGGGCACAAAAGTTTCTGTTTTTCAGCAAGATCAACACAACTATTACCGTAAGCTATCCCAAAGGTTTTACTTGGCACAAACACTAATTAAAACACAAAACCACATCTAACCAGAGGCTAGATGAATTATTCAAAGCAAAAGAGGCACAAAAATCAAATAACAAAAATAAAATTGGGTTGCCTCCCAACAAGCGCTATTGTTTAAGGCCCTTAGCCATGCATTGATAATTTCAATGATGCTCACAAAAAAGAGAAGAATTGAAGCACAAAAGGAGCATAATAAAACATGTGACAAACACATCAAGTCTAACATACTTACTATGCACAGGTATTTTCTAAGAAAACAAATTATCAAGGCAAGTAAAAACTCTCATATGCAAGGAAGAAGAAAGAGACGATAGCAATCTCAACATAAAGAGAGGGAATTTAGTAACATGAAAATTTCTAAAACCATATTTTACTCTATCATAATAATTACATGTAGGATCATAAGAAAATTCAAAAATATAGCTATCACAAAACATATTCTCCACATGATCCACATGCATGCGAAGTTGGCACTCTTCGAAAATAGGGGGATTAACATTAACTAAAGTCATGACCTCTCCAAACCCACTTTTATCAATAATTTCATAAGATTGAACATTCTCCAAATATGTGGGATCTAAAGTTGACACTCTTCCAAACCCAATTTCAATATTTTGCAAACATTATTATCAATCTCACACTCATCATGGGGCTTAAATAAATTTTCAAGATCATAAGAAGAATCACCCCAATCATGATCATTGCAACAAGTAATAGACATAGCAAACTTAGCATCCCCAAGATTAGGGTTTTGCATATCATTAAAATAATTAACATTAATGGAATTTATAATAACATCATTGCAATCATGCTTTTCATTCAAAGATCTATCGTGAATCACATCATAAAGCACTTCGTCATAATTTTCAGATTCACGAATTTCAAGCAAAACCTCATAAAGATAATCTAGTGCACTCCAATCACTAGCAATTGGTTCATCATAATTGGATATTTTAAAAATATTAGCAAGTGTATGAGGATCCATATCAATATATTTTTAGCAAGCGAAGATGCAAGCAAATAGAAGGCACATGGCAACACAAGGAAAAAACGGAAGAAGGGCGAATCTTTTCGAAAATCGTTTTAGAAGTGGGGGAGAGGAAAACGAGAGGCGCATGGTGAATAATGTAATGCAAGAGATGAGAGATTATGATTGGTACTTGGTATATCTTGACTTGGCGTAGATCTCCCCGACAACGGCGCCAGAAATTCTTCCTGCTACTTCTTGAGCTTGCGTTGGTTTTTTCCTTGAAGAGAAAAGGGTGTTGCAGCAAAGTAGAGTAAGTATTTCCCTTAGTTTGTGAACCAAGCTATCAATCCGGTAGGAGATAATGCACAAATCACCGAATACCTGCACAAACAATCAAAAAAACTTGCACCCAACGTGATAAAGGGGTTGCCAATCCCTTCACGGTTACTTGCAAAAGTGAGATCTGATAGAGATAGATAAACGATAAAGTAAATATTTCTGGTATTTTTGTTTATAGATCGGAAAGTAAAAGATTGCAAGAATAGTAGATCGGAAACTTGTATGATGGAAAAGAGACTTTATATGATGGAAAAGGGACCGGGGGCCATAGGTTTCACTAGAGGTTTCTCCCAAGATAGAAAATAATGCGGTGGGTGAACAAATTATTGCCAAGCAATTGATAGAAAAGCGCAAAGTTATGATGATATCTAAGGCAATGATCATGAACATAGGCATCACGTCAGTGTCAAGTAGACCAAAACGATTATGCATGTACTACTATTACTCCACACATGGACCACTATCCAGCATGCATCTAGAGTATTGAGTTCATAAAGAACAGAGTAACGCATTAAGTAAGATGACATGATGTAGAGGAATTAACTCAAGCAATATGATGAAACCCCATCTTTTTATCCTCGATGGCAACAATACCATATGTTCCCTGCTGCCCCTACTGTCACTAAGAAAGGACACCGCAATATTGAACCCAAAGCTAAGCACTTCTCCCATTGCAAGAAGAACCAATCTAGTTGGCCAAACCAAATCGATAATGCGAAGAGACTTGCAACGATATAAAATCTTGCATCTAAGAATTCGGAGGAGATTCAAATAATATTCATAGATAATCTAATCATAAATCCACAATTTATCGGATCTCGGCAAACACACCGCAAAAAGTTATTACATCGAATAGATCTCCAAGAACAACGAGGAGAACATGGTATTGAGAATCAAAGAGAGAGAAGAAGACATCTAGCTACTAGCTATGGGCTCGTAGGTCTGAGGTAAACTACTCACGCTTCTTCGGAAGGGCAATGGTGTTGATGTAGAAGCCCTCCATGATCGAATCCCCCTCCGGTAGGACGCCGGAAAAGGCCCCTAGATGGGATCTCACAGGTACAGAAGGTTGCGGAGGTGGAAAAGTACTTCTGTGGATGCCTCTGGTGGTTTTGGGGTGCAAGAGTCTATACGGCAAAAAGAATTAGGTCAGGAGACCCACGAGGGGCCACAAGGTAGGGGGCATGCCCTACCCCCAGGGCATGCCCTCCACACTAGTGGCTGCCCCAAGGCTCCTCCGACTTCATCTCCAAGTCTCCTGGTTTTCTTCTGCTCCAAGAAAGATCATCGCAAAAGTTTTATTCCGTTTGGTATTCCTTTTCTGCGAAACTCTAAAACAGGGGAAAAAAACAGGAACTGGCACTGGGATCTAGGTTAATAGGTTAGTCCAAAAAATATTATAAAATAGCATAATAATGCATATTAAACATCCGAAATAGATAGTATAATAGCATGGAACAATAAAAAATTATAGATACATTGGAGACATATAATCGATGTGCCGGGGGAGATCTGCCCGTCGCGGACACCTATGGGGCCGGGCCCTTGTCCGAAAGCGGTACGAGGCGGAGGGAGCCTGAGAGCAGATCGAAGTGAGCCTGTGGCGGATTTTACCCAGCCGGAGCTCTCCGGAGAGATAAAACTCCTACTGCTGCTTTGTGTTTAGATTTGATCTTGCTCGAGAGTGCGAGCGTATGGTGGTGTTGCGTGTGCCGAATGGACCGAGCCAGCCGAACCCCCTCCACGTTGTGCATGGGCCTCCTTTTATAGTGCAAGGGTCACCGACGGTGTCAGCGAGGAGAAAGGGGTAAAAATGTAAAAGAGGTGGTAGTTGGAGCAGTCTTGGGAGCAGTGGAGCTACGGTCGTGAGCGAGTGGTTGCTACCTACTTTGTGATGGGGACAAGGGCATTTAATGCCGTCGCCGTCGACCCAAAAGCTCCGCCCTTGCGTCTTAAATCGCCACGGCGATGGATTCACCACCGTGAAGTGCCACCGTGTCCCCCAGGCTGCACAGCCATCCGCCACGCGTCCCTGGAAAGGCCCTAGGGCGACGCGTGGGCTGATGAGCTGGAGCGTGGGCACACAGCGCAATTCTCCCGGCAAGCACCTTGCCGGGGTCTTGAGCTTGCTGGACCCGGGAGCTTGTCGGGCTATGTAACTTGTCGCTCCCCGGGCCCTCGCCGGGACGCATATAGCGCCGAGGCGTGTCTTCTATGATGTAATCTTCTAGTCTTCCTGGCGAGCTCCTCTTGCCAGGGCCTTGCGTGAGTGATGTAACCTTGAGCCTGGAACGGCCTTCCGGCAAGCTCCGCTTGCCGGGGTCTCGATCTTCTGTTTTGTATACTCTATCTTTGAATGGCTTGACATGGAGCAGGAAGGTCCTCGGCGAGCACGTGGTAAACCCTGCCGCGGGAAGCTGCAACCGCCCGTGCACAAGTTGGGGTACTGAGGTACCCCTACCTTAGTACACCGACAGGAGCCCCCGGGCCTGGGCCACACACGGTGCCGAAGCTGTTGGGCCATGCCCAAAAACAGTCTGCAGACACGCTGCCCACGGCGCGCCGAATCCACTTCAAGACGCGCCGCATCCCCCCACGCATAGCACGCTGCGTCGATTGCGGCGTCGTGGGATGGGACGTGCCCACGTTCTTTAATGGGAAGAGCGAACGCCCCCACTTCCCCATAAAAGCAGAGGAAGCAGGAGCGGTTCCCCCCTTCGCTTTCATTGCATCTTCTTCCTCCTCCAGAGATCCCCTTTGCGCTCCGCCTCCGCATCTCCTCCGCCGTCTCTTGCGTCTGCGGCGCCGCCGGACTCTTCGTCCTCCTTCCCTCGCCGCCGCCGCCATGGCCCCGGCCGGAAGGGAAAGCGGAGAAGACCAAGAAGGAGAAATCTGAGCAAAGGGCGGCTTCGCCTCTGCGGAAGCGAACGTCGTCTTCTCGCCGCTGGCTCAGCCGCAAGGAACTCTGGAACAAATATTACCTGTTCTGGGCCAAGAAGACCAAGGCGCATCCTCGGACCAGAGCTCATCCGGCCGCCACCAAGGACAACTATCCCGGCGGGTACTATTTCTTCGCAGCCTTCTTCCACTGCGGTCTTTGCCCTCCTTATTCTGAATTCTTCTGTGACGTCATGCACACCTACGGCTTCCATCTTCTTGACTTCACCCCCAACGCCATCCTTACCATGGCGGTTTTCGCTTTACATGTGCGAAAACTACATAAAATTCATCCCAATGTAGCGCTGTTTAGGCATTTCTTCACTCCTAGAGCGGTGGCGCCCCCCTCTCTGGAGGGATATCTTGGGTTTTTAAATGCGCACAAGAAGAGTCTTACTTGCCGGGAGCTCGCGGCAAGTGGGAAGAATGGCGTGCCGACCGGTGCTGGATCGTTGAAGGCGAGCCGCAGCACTTCACCGCGCCGCACAACTCCTATCGTGGCGCGCGGGGGCTGGAGCGAGCTGGATCCGGACGACGTCAAGCTCAACGTCGCCCTCATCCGGATTCTTCGTCTTGAGCAGCAAACTGTCCGTTCGAGGTAGGCGCAGACTTTCTCCGCCGCCGCATTGCCCTCTCCAAGACAGAAAAGGCCGGCTGGGAGTGCGGCTCCGCAGGATATAATGAGGCTGCGCCCGGGCTGAATTTCAACTTCACGACGCCGAGCTGAGGGGATGGTCGGGAACTCTTTAAATATGACCCGCCCATCCGAGTGGTTCAGACCTCCCGGGAGTGGTGCCCTCTCGCAACAGACAGCTCGGGATCGTCTTTGCGCCATGATGCCAGCGTGTGATTCGCGACGGCGTGGACCGCGCGTGGATTCTGCCCGATCCATCAGTCATCCTCAGCTTCTTCGACAACCTTGAGGAGGTGGCGAAGAACAAGGATGACATCAAGGAGCATACGCGGGACACCACCGACCAAGAGCTTGCATACATAGCTTCTCGGGCTGAAGAGGCCGCCGCAGCCGCAGCGGCAGGGGAGTTTGGATATACGCCCGAGGAGGCAGAAGCTGCGGAAGCGTCCTGCCAAGAGGAGGAGGCGGAGATCTGCAGACTGCTGCAACTTCCTCCCAACGCGCTCGCCGGGGTCCCCTCTCTGAGGCACTCCGGGATCCCCGGATTCGCGGCCGAGGCCGCGGCAAGAGGTGGCGCTACCGGAGGGAACAGAGGCGCCGCAGAAGCGAATGCGCCGGAGGGAGCGGAGCGCCAGAGGGAAAGGGCGCAGCAGCAGGTGCTGGCCCAGCGAGCCATCCGGCGAGGAGGAGGAGGAGGACGCCGAGGCCGCCGAGGACGCCTGGCGGGTCCACGGATCTTCGCCGGCGACCTCTCCTCGTCGTCGGAGACCTCCCGCCCGGGCAAGCCCTAGGCGTTCTCCATCAAGCGCCTCCGCAAGGCGGCGGCGGAAGCGAGGGCGCAGCCCCGGCAACAACCAGCTTGCGGGCAGCGCAAGCTTCCGGGAAGCCAAGCTGCGCCGAGACCGCCAAGCGCCGAGGGTCTTCGCCTCCGCTCCTCGCAGCGACGCCCCGGTGGAGTATGACTTCTCCGCCTTGGCGAAGACGACGAGGAGGAACAGGAGTAAGTATCCGAGATCTTCATCTCCTCAAATTCCGCCCTGATTATTGTTGAAGCTAATCTCGTTTCTTGCTTTGATTTCAGGACCTTGGCCCAGCGCGCGAAGAGGACCAAGGTGCCCGTGGTCGAAGTCGCGGACGCCCGCGCCAGCTGCGGCGACCGGGATGTGCGGATCAAGCTTGCGGACCAGCTGTTCCGAGGAGCAGCCCAGCGCAGCCCAGCGTAAGTCTGGGTTCTGGTTCTTCGCTTTCGCCGGGTGTGTTTGAAGATCTTGGTCTTGTACTAATGCCTTGATGTTTTGTCTTAACTTGTGCAGAGGTGGAGCCACAGCGGCAGGAGGCGTCGGAGGTCGCCCTCGAGGAGCCGCAGAGCCCGCCGCCCCCGCCAAGGTCGAACTCCCGGCAAGGGAGAGCACTCCGCCAGGGGGCACTCGAGGGCGAGTACCCGCCAGAGCGAGCAGCCCGGCGAGGGCGGCCACTCCGCCAAGGCAGAGCCCGGCGAGGAGCCCACCACGACGGCGCCCGCCAAGGTAGGTTCTGCAACTTTGTCTTCTTGGCGTTGTCTCTTTTGGATATTTGCTTGAACTTCTTTTGCTTTTTCTTCTTCTTCTAGATCCTCCTCCCCCCGAGCAGATGGAGATGGAAGTCGTCATTGTTGAGGAGGAGGCGCGCAGGGTGGCGACGGCGACGCCTCTGTCGCCGAGACACGGCGGAGCTGCCGGGCCAATCGCCAGAGACCGCTCCGCTGCGGGCGCAGCTGGCCGGGAGGGGACGGCGACCGCACCGCCAGCCCGGAGGCGGCGGGAGCATCAAGTGCTGCGCCGGTCGCCGACCCCTCCGCCGGAGAGGAGCAGCCCGGCTACTACTTGAAAGCCCCCAACGGCGTCTTCATCCAGGTGCCGTGGGGTTCTTCGTCGCGAGCTCCCGCGGAGGGCGAGGCCTTTGATGGGGAGGTCCTCGCCTCCGCGGGCTTGAAGATCGTCGAGGGGCCCGGCGGGAGCGACGGGCCCGAGGAGGAGAAGCTGCTTCACCAGCTCCTGGCCCTTTACCGGGCCAGGCAGGCGAAGCTCGCTTCCCGGGAGGCCCTCGCCGCCAAGGCCGCCGAGGAGATGGAGAAGCGCGCGGCGGAGCTCAGCGCCGCCAACCAGGCTGCTCTCCGCGAGGTGGCGGAGAAGCGCGAGCGACTCGCCGGGGAGTATGAAGAGTGGTTGCTGGAGAAGGCCGAGGCCGAAGAGCAGCAGCGGCTCGCCGGGGTGGAGCTGTCCCGGCGAGAAGGAGAACTCGTCCAGCGGAAGGTCAACCTCGACTCCCACGAGGAAGACCTTGCCGCTCGGGAGCAGGCCCTTGGCGGGGAACTGAAGGAGGTGAAAAACGCCGCGGCTGCCGCGGAGATCGCCAAGAAGGAGCTTGCCGCCAAGGTCGCGCAGCTGGAGGAGTTGCTAAAGGCGAGCGTGGAGAAGGTCGCTGCGCTCAACACGGAGCGCGAGAAGGACGCCCACACCAACTCGGAACTCCAGGTGCGTCTTTCCAAGCAAGGCGACGAGTTGAAGGCCGCCAAGGACTCCATCGAGGATCTTGAGCTGAAAGTCTCTGCTGTTGAGGACTCGCTTAGCGCCGCCGGGATCGGAGACCAAGTTGAAGGAGGAGCTCCGCAATGAGCGAACAACAGTGGACAAGCGCCAACAAAGCAGCCGAGCACTTCCACCGTACCGTCGAGGTATGGACCGAGGACTTGGTATCTTGTGCGTCCGATATTGACCAGGAGCTGCTGGCACTAAAGCTGGAGCATCTCATCTACTCCCCGGATCCAAATCTCGCTCACAGCGCCAAGCTCAGCCTCTTCTTCAGGGGGATCGCGCCGGCCCTTGCAAATCTGCGGAAGAAGATCCCCGCGCAGCTCGCCGAGGAGACTCGCCGGCTGTGCACGGGAACCATGGAGCGTGTGCTGACGAAGATCGTATACCGCAATCCTGGCATAAACCTCACCAACGTTCTTCGCAACTTGCCGGCCGACGCGAACATGGAGGCTCTGAAGGAGCAGGTCGCCCACATCATTCCTAAAGTGAACAAGATCTCCAGGGTGGAGGGCGACCGCGTAGACTAGGCCTCCTTTCTCTTTTTGTCGCTGCATAGGGTGTTATGAACTCATTAGTCCTTGCGACAAGTTATTCCCTGTAAGATATTATCTTTATTTTGATCAATAGATGTAGTGTTATCTCCTTGTTACGATCCTCAACTTTGTATGCTTCAACCCCTCGCTTCTAGGGAACTTGCGGCAAGGGCCCTTGCCTTGAGCGCTGAGTCTTGAGCTCGGAAGCAGCCTGGGCCAAGGTCTTACCGGCAAGCAACCTTGCATGGTAGTCATAACGCACTTAGCTTGCTGGCGGACTCGAAAACGAAACAAGGCGCGACACTTGTCGCAGCTCACTTAAATCGTTGAGCATGCTCGAAAACAAGGTAAGGGTGCGGCTATCCACGGGTAGGTTCCTCAGCGCCTGAGTTTTCCATACAAAGTGTGGTTGTTCAAGGAAGGCAACTTAAAATTTAAAAATTTGAACTGCTCAAATTCTAACAACTTAGCTTTCGTGATCTGTGCGTTCTCCGGCAAGCTTCTCTTTCTTGAACAGCACTTGGTTCCTCCGCCATTTCCTTCCCCCCCGGCAAACTTGTGCGCGAGGAACGTTCCTTCTGCTTAAGAGGCAAGGAAAAAGAAGAGGGAAGCAAGTATATGGCCTTTCGGCGTGCTATTGCTTACCGGATATGTGTGTCGCACAAGAGATGCCAAATAACACATGCAAATAGCAAAGAAAAGCATGGGAAAGGCAACTGGCGCAAAACACAGAAACTTTACTGATGCGCGGGGTTTGCGCCCGGCTTTGTACAAAGGGTTACATGCATCAGCGGCAAAGCTTGTACAAAAGGTGGTTGCGGGCGGATCACGGCAACCGCGCCTTTATGGGTGAAACTTGCGAAGATGCTCTATGTTCCAGAGTTGCTCACGGTAAGCCTTCTTCGGTCTCGGCGGACAGCGCCGGGCCTCGTGACTTGTCTCACCCGATAAGGGCCTTCCCTTCAAGCGTCAACTTGTTGGAATTCTTGGCGGACTGAACACGCCGAAGAACAAGGTCGCCTTCCTCGAGACTCTGGCTTTGACCTTGCGGCTATGGTAGCGGCGCAAGGCTTGCTGGTATCGAGCAGCTCGTCTGACAGCACAGAGCGTCCCTCCTCAAGGAGCAATGCATCATCTTGCCGCGATTGCTCTTGCTCGAGCTCATCATAGCGAGTACTCGAGGAGATCCGTATACGAGTTCCGTGGGGAGAACTGCCTCTGCTCCATAGACTAGAGCAAAAGGTGTCCGTCCGGTGGCTCGATTTGGTGTCGTTCGATTGACCAAAGAGCCGCGGCAGCTCCTCTATCAATTTCTTCCGCACTTTTCGCGCCTGTCGAAAGTTCTTGTCTTGAGTCCGCGCAGCACTTCAGATTGGCCCTCTCCGCTTGACCGTTGCTCCTCGGGTGAGCAGCGAAGCGAAACAGACCTTGGCGCCAAGGTCTTGGGCGTCTTGCATGAAGGTGCGACTAGTGAATTGTGTACCGTTGTCGGTGATAATCCTGTTAGGGATCCCGAAGCGGCACACAATCGACCTGAAGAACTTGACCGCTGATTGTGCTGTCACCTTTCTCACCGGCTCCACTTACGGCCACTTTGTGAACTTGTCGATTACTCGTACAAGTACTCAAAGCCCCGACAGCAACGGGGAAGGGGCGAGATATCGAGCCCCTGACCGAGAAGGGCCGGGACAAAGGGATTGTTTGGAGAGCTTGAGCTGGTGATGAATCTGCTTTGCATGGAACTGGCACGCTTCACACTTGGTTACTAGTGCAGTTGCATCTTGGAGGGCTTCTTGCCAAAAGAACCCTTGCCGGAAAGCTTTCCCGGCAAGCGCCCTTGCGCCAATGTGGTGGCCGCATATGCCTCCGTGTATTTCGCCAGCAGCTTACATCCATCTTCCCGGAGATGCACTTGATTTGACACCATTGAGCCTTCTTACATGCAGCTCGTTATCCACTTAACTGGTACATACTTGACTGTCTGGTTATCTTCTCTATTTCTTACGGGTCGTCGGGAAGTTCTCCGGTTTGCAAAAAGCAGACGATCTGCTGCGCCCATGCGGAGCTTGGGGCTCAGCGGCAAGGACTAAAGGCATGAGGGCGCTGCGGGAACCTCGGCTTCTCTGGCAGAACCTCTGGCTCTGCCGGAGCTGAAGGTCCCCCGGCAAGCTCGCCGGGGCGAGTCTTGTCGGGAGCACTTGCTTCAACTGTACAGATCCGAGGATCTGCAGGAGCAAACTGCTCCTCAGCGTTCTGGTCGTTGATCTTGGGGACCTTGGCGGCGGCCTCGGGGAGACCCGCCGGCAAGTAGTCCCCGGAGACCAACTTTCTCTTCTTGGACTGCCCAATTGATGGTGTGACGGATGGTTGAGTCAGCTTGAGCAAGAAGGTCCCCGGTTCCACAGGTAACTTCATCGAAGCACACTTTGAAAGGCCATCTGCGATTTCATTCTGAGCTCTCGGGACGTGCTCCATCTGCAAACCTTCAAAGCGCTCCTCAAGCTTCCTCACTTCATCGACATAAGCTTCCATCAAAGGGCTCTGATAGCTCTTGTTAACTTGCCGGACCACCAACTGAGAATCTCCCCGCACAATCAATTTCCTCATCCCAAGTTCGGCCGCAATCCTGAGGCCGGCGAGCAAACCTTCATATTCAGCAGTGTTGTTTGTCGCTTGCTCCCTTGGGAAGTGCATCTGGATAACATACTTGAGGTGCTCTCCGGTGGCGCGATGAGTACCACGCCGCACCGGCGCCTTGCAGCGAGAAGGCACCATCAAAGTACATCACCCATTCACTTGTCGCTTCTTGTACGGGTGTACTTGTTTCTTGGACTTCTTCATCGGGCGTTGGGGTCCATTCTGCTATAAATTCTGCCAAAGCTCGGCTCTGTATGGTTGAAGTACTTTCAAACTTGAGTCCAAAGCTCGACAGCTCCAGTGCCCACTCAACGATCCTGCCTGTCGCTTCTGGATTGTGCAATATCCTCTTCAGTGAAAGCGAGTGACCTTTGTTATCTCGTGTGCACGAAATAATGGCGCAGCTTTCTCGAGGCCATGAGGAGGCGAAAAGCAACTTTTGCACACCGAGTATCTTGATCTAGCCCCTGGAGAAGGGAACTTACAAAATACACGGGCGCTGCACCATCTTTTCCGCACCTCATCCTGTTCTCTGCAGAGTTGTCCTTGTCGGGGCGGAGCTTGTCGGAGCAGCCCCGCTTGTCATTGGACTCGCTTGCGGGGTGTAACCTCCTCGTCAGACTCCCTCTCCGCTACTAACGCAGCACTAACCACCTGGTTGGTTGCCGCTAGGTACAGCAGACAACTTCTCCTGTGGTCTAGGTGCGACAAGTATTGGGGTGGAGGATAGGTACCGTTCAAATCTGCAGCGCTGCCTCCGCTTCGAGTCCACTTCATGGGACCTGCCTTCTTCAAGATTTTGAAGAAAGGTAGGCGCGTTCTGAACTTTGAAATGAACCTCTTGAGGGCAGCCACACAACCTGCAAGCCTTCTAACATCTTTGACTCGCCGGGCTTGATCGCTCAATGGCTTTAATCTTGTCGGGGTTGGCTTCAATCCCCTCAGGTGACACAAAGAACCCGAGAAGTTTGCGGAGGGAACTCCAAAGGCGCACTTCTCGGGGTTCAACTTAATCTGTATCTTGCGCAGGTTCGAAACGTCTCTTCCAAATCTTGAATCAGCGTATCCTTGCTCTTGCTCTTCACCACGATATCATCCATGTAAGCCTCTACATTTACGTGGATCGTGGCTCAAAAGCAATATACACTACCCTTGCAAATGTTGATCCTGCATTCTTGATCCAAATGGCATGCGTATGAAGCAATAAGTGCCCACGGAGTGATAAATGCAGTCTTCTCTTCATCCTCTTTGGCCATAAAGATCTGGTGATAGCTGAGTATGCATCAAGAAAGCGAGTAGCTCACATCCGGCGATGGAGTCAACAATCTGGTCAATGCGCGGCAAGGGAATGGATCCTTGGGACATGCTTTATTCACATCGGTGAAGTCTATACACAGCCTCCATTTCCGTTGGCCTTGCGCACGACGGCAGTGGGTTTGCTAACCACGTCGGATGGATCACACCTCTAACTAGGCCTGCTGCCTCTAGCTTCTGATCTCTTGATGAATTCTTGGCGCCCACGGCTTGCTTCCTCACTTTTTGCTTGATGGGCGCGATGAGGGCAAACAGCAAGCTTGTGCTCAATCACCTTCACAGGAACACGGGGATGTCGGATGGTTGCCATGCAAACACATCGACATTCGCCCGCAGGAAGGCAACGCAAGCGCTTTCCTATTTGTTGTCAAGTGTGTGGCGATGGTGAAGGTACCACCAGTGCCGTCCTCCTTGGCGGACACCTTCTTGGTTGCGGCGGGCGCCATTCCCTTTTATTCTTGCGGTGGAGCTCGGCGGGGCGTCCTCGGCGGCAGACACACTCGAAGAGGTGCGGTTGCGGAGTGGGCCCCAAGCACTTGCGGACTTGGTCTTCGTCTTCTTCCCCGGGAGCTTCGGCGGCAAGTGTATTCTTATCGGCCGCAGCTGCCGCATCCGGTAGATCTTGTCGGCGCAGATAAGCGCATCCTTCTTGTCGCCGTGGGCGGTGATGGCGCTTATCGGCCCGGCATCTTGAGTACGTTGTAAGCATAATGGGAAGCTGCCATGAACTTGGCGAGGCGGGGCGGCCGAGTATTCCATTGTATGGCAGCGGAATATCGGCGGCGTCAAAAGTGATGTGCTCGATCCTGAAATTGAGCTCCCGCCAAAGGTCACCGGCGAGTGATCTTTCCTTGGGCTTGCTCCGTCCGGGTTGATTCCTTGGAAAGAACCGGTCTCTTGAGCTCGCCATCTGGAATTTGGAGTTTCTTGATCACAGCAGAGGAGATCAGGTTCAGCCCGGCCCGCCGTCAACCAACATTTGGTGACCTTGAGGTTGCGGATGGTGGGCGAGACCAGCATCGGCAAGCACCCGACCGCGGTGGTGCGGTCGGGTGATCCTCAAGATCGAAAATGATGGGCGTCTTTGGACCATTTGAGGAGCTGCGCGACTCCGCAGGCGGCTCCGCTGCATTCACCTCACGCACCCACTGCTTTAATTGGCGGTGGGAGGTGTGCAGAGAGGCGCCACCGTCGACGCACAGGACCTCCGTGGCCTTCTAGAACTCCTGCTCGCTGTTATCCTCATCCTCCATATCTTCGTCGTCGTCTTCTTCATCCTTGTCGCGGCCCCGGGGAGGCCGATCACCTTGCCGCTGCTTGGGCTTGCCGCGGTGTCCTCCCCGGCCATTGAACGACCGCTTCTTGCTCGGTTCTCCTCCGCCACCTTGGGCCTTCTCCTTGTCGCGCCTCTCGTACTCAGCTTTTTGCTGCTCGGCGAGTACTCGGACGCGCTTGCGATTGGTGAGATCGTGGCCCTTAGTGCGGTGGATTTTGATATTGCTTGTCGGAGCCGCCCCGCTTGTCGGCTGCCGCTTCTGAAGCGAGCTCTTTGCCGGAGAAGCAAGCCTGCGTTTGCTTGGCGGGAGCCTCCTTGCCGGACTTCTCGACGGCAAGCACCTCTTTCTTGTTCTTCTTTCGGTTGTTCCGCCGCCGGCTCTTCTTTGCCGGGGCGGAGTCGTCGCTATCACTTCCTCCTGCGCCAGCATCCTCCCCGGGGAGTCTCCTCCCCTCTTCCGCGCGTGCACACTTATCAGCCAGAGCATAGAGCTCGCTGACATCCCAAATCTTGGTCATCGCCATCTCTTCACGCATGCGGCGGTTACGCGACGCTGGTGGAACGCGCTGATAACCATGGCGAGGTGGACATCGAGGATGTTGTGCTGCACGGCTGAAGCGTTGGATATACTTCGCGAGGATTCTCCTTCGTTCGGGCCAAAATGTGGAGTCGCTCTCCGGCCGTGAAGATGCTGCGGGGAGATCTGCCGCCGCGGACACCTATGGGGCGGGCCCTTGTCTGAGCGATGCGAGGTGGAGGAGCCTGAGAGCAGATCGTGGCGAGCACGCTGGCGGATTTTACCCGGCCGGAGCTCTCCGGAGAGATAAAACTCCTCTGCTGCTTTGTGTTTGTATTTGATCTTGCTCGAGAGTGCGAGCGTATGGTGGTGTTGCGTGTGCCGAATGGACCGAGCCAGCCGAACCCCCTCCACGTTGTGCATGGGCCTCCTTTTATAGTGCAAGGGGTCACCGACAGTGTCAGCGTGGAGAAAGGGTAAAAATGTAAAGAGGTGGTAGTTGGAGCAGTGCGGGAACGGTGGAGCTACGGTGCGTGAGCAGTGGTTGCTACCTACTTTGTGATGGGGACAAGGGCATTTAATGCCCGTCGCCGTCGACCCCAAAAGCTCCGCCCTTGCGTCTTAAATGCCCGCGGCGATGGATTCACCACCGTGAAGTGCCACCGTGTCCCCAGGCTGCACTGACCATCCGCCACGCGCGTCCTGGAAAGGCCCGAGGCGGCGCGTGGCTGATGAGCTGGGCGTGGGCACAGTATAATTCTCCCATCAAGCACCTTACCAGGGGTCTTGAGCTTGCGGACCCAGGAGCTTGTCGGGCTATGTAACTTGTCGCTCCCGGGCCCTCGCCGACGCATATAGCGCCCGGCGTGTCTTCTATGATGTAATCTTCTAGTCTTCTGGCGAGCTCCTCTTGCGGGGCCTTGCGTGAGTGATGTAACCTTGAGCACAGAGCGGCCTTCCGAGGCAAGCTCCGCTGCGGGTCTCGATCTTCTGTTTTGTATACTCTATCTTTGAATGGCTTGACATGGAGCAGGAAGGTCCTCGGCGAGCACGTGGTAAACCCTGCCGCGGGAAGCTGCAACCGCATGTGCACAAGTTGGGGTACTGAGGTACCCCTACCTTAGTACACCGACACGATGTGTGGAGTAATAGTTGTAGATGCAGGCAGGAGTCAGTCTACTAATCTTGGATGTGATGCCTATATAATGATCATTGTTTGGTTATTGTCATGACTATTTGAAGTTCTATCAATTGCCCAACAGTAATTTATTTATCCACCCTTTGCTATTTTTCTCGAGAGAAGCCACTAGTGAAATCTACGGCCCCGAGTCTCTTCTTTAATATATTTGCCTTTGCGATCTATTTTTATTTGCTTTTATTTTTAGATCTATTAAACCAAAAATACCTTTCTGCAATTTTTAGTAATTTATTTTATCTCGCATTTCCGCGAGATCTATTTATCCAATCTACTACAATTTTATCTATCTTTTTACCCGTGAGGGATTGACAACCCCTCTCTTACGTCAGCTTGCAAGTATTTGTTGTTTGTGTGCAGGACCTGTTTACATGGTGTTGCTTGGTGCTCCTACTGGTTCGATAACCTTGGTCTCATCATTGAGGGAAATACCTACCATTGCTATGCTGCATCATCCCTTCCTCTTTGGGGAAATACCGACGTAGTTCAAGTAAACATCAGCCATCAATATTATCAACCAAGAGATCTTTAACCATAGCAATACTAGGTTCAACTTTAATTTGTACAAGAGGTGTAGGTGTTCTAGTATAACTGTTACGAACACAGTTGAAGCTTTAGCATGATCCTTTACTCTAACAGGAAAAGGTGGTTTCTTAATATAAGCAGTAGGAACAATAGGATCAACATTATAAGTAATAGTTTCTTCTTCAACTTTAATAGGTTCTACTACTTTAACTTGAATGGGAGGATGATATTTAAACCACTTCTCCTTAGGGAGATCAACATGAGTAGCAAATGGTTCACAAAAAGAAGCTACTATCTCAGAGTCAAGTCCATATTTAGTGCTAAAATCACAAAAAGCATCGATATCCATAAAAGATTTAACACAATCAAACTTCAGGTTTATACCTGACTCCTTACCTTCACCGTGTCCCCAATCTTCAGAGTTGCGTTTAATTCTTTCCAATAGATCCCATTTGAATTCAATAGTCTTCATCATAAAAGAACCAGTACAAGAAGTATCGAGCATGGATCGATCATTAAGAGAAAGCAGGACATAAAAATTTTGATAATAATTTCTCTTGAGAGCTCGTGATTGGGGCATGAATATAACATTCTTAAGCCTCCCCCAAGCTCTAGCAATACTTTATCATTCAGGAAACCAAAAATTATATCTTATATTTACTAATTGGAAGCATCATATGTGACACCACGTTAATCCTAGAAAGTAAGAAATTACATCTATGCAATTAATATATAGTTCCTTTTTAGCCATAGGATGAAACATGAGACGTCCTCCCCCTATGCTAGTCGTCCTCCCTTTGGTCTCTCCCTTATTCGTTGAAAAGAAGAAGAAAAAAAATACATTCATACCTCTCCGTTTGCTTAAAAAAAGAGAAAGCAAAGCTTTTTTTGAACAAAGTAAAAAGAGAAAGGAAAGCTGATACGTGCTGCCCTTGGGCTCTCCCTTCTTCGCACAAAAAAACTGCAGACATATCCCTTTGTTTTGAAAAAAGGGAAGGGAAACCTTATCGTGATCTCCCAATAACATTTTTTTCTAGACTACAAAGCATACTGATGAAGTTACCCATGCATTTGTGAGACACCAAGGTAAGCATGTTGTGCGTACATGCATGTAAGTATGTCAACTATTTTTATCCTCCAAAAATCACCATGCACACTATCACAATGCATATATGCGTGTATACCATACAAATTAAGCATGTACTTAAATCACACTTACATATATACTCCTGAATATGTATGTGTCATGCACACGGTGTATTCAGAATATACTAAAAATCTCAGTGTCCAAAAAGCTTTAAATCCATCTAGCAAATACATGTAATAAGAATCCTAGAATATATTTCAAAAATCAAAATTTCTATTTGTGCATTGTTTTTTTTTGTGAAAATTGCTAATTATGCATGTGAGTGAGAGATCCGTTGGTTTCAGAAGTGAGAGAATATAGATTAAGTTTCATATTTAAGCATTTCAAGACAAATGCTCGACAATGGAGAGCACTTAACTAACTAAAAAAACAATTTAGTAGTACCCAAAGAAAAGCAGTGTCATTATTTTTCCTAATGACTCATATGGGATGTCAGAAGGATCAATTTTCAGAAGTGTACAAACAAAATTTTAATATCCTATAGATGGGCATCCAAAAATTTAGGGGAACTTTTAAAATAGAGAAGTGGGAGCTTCTAGAAATTTACAGGTTAATTTAGAAAGCATAAAGCAAACTTCTATATTTCAGTGTTGACATTTTAAAATATCCAAAAATCACCACACATACACAATCACAATGCATATGTGTGAATACTATACCAATCACAGATGTACTTAAATCACACTTACATGTATTATCCCGAATATGTATGTGACATGCAGACAGTATTTAATAAAATGTTGAAAATCTCAGTGTCAAAAAAGTTTTAAATCTATCTGGCAAATACATGGAACAAAAACATACTAGAATAGATTTCAAAAATTAAAAATTGTAAAACCGTGCAAAATTTAGGAATTACAAAACAAATTATCAATGTATTTAGGAATTACAAGTATTTCAGAAAATGTTGAAAATCTCAGTGTCGAAAAAGTTATAAATCTATTTGGCGAATACATGTAATAAAAACATACTAGAATATATTTCAAAATTCAAAATTGGAAAACCGTGCAAAATTTAGGAATTACAAAACAAATTATCAATGTATTTAGGAATTACAAAAGTTAGGATTCGTTAATTTGGTGTCACCACTCTCTATTGTGGCACAATGCTTAATACACAACCTTGAAATATATAAGGTGATCCACAATGTTTTGAGTATATTCATAATAGGGAAATAAAATACTCTATACACTATGAAAACAAGTAGTAAATTATATTTGTAAATGTGTTGTATTTTTATTTTTAAAAGATTCAAATAAAACTATAGTTATATAAACTTTCTATGTACAATATTAAATTTTTCATAAATTGCTAGCCCATGCAGGAGCACGGGTGGATGACTAGTGTATATATAATTCCGATCATGATAAACCAGATGCATAGGATAAAACTTCTGATGAAATTCCAATTTCAATCGGTTGTAGTTCGATGATCCAATATCATCACATAGCATATACCATGTCAATGCCCTTGCCTTCAAAAATAATGGGAAGACCTTGTTCTTGACAACATCCTTGAGCATACCTGCAAGCTTAAATAATCCACAAACTTCATCCACATAGATTAAGTGCATATCAGGATGTAATGTTCCATCTCTTGCAGAAGGATTGGCTAGCAGTTTCTCTATCATACCCGAAGGAATTTCATAATAAATATTTTCAGTAGGTGCAGTAGGCTGAGGAGAAACACTTTGCTCTTCCAGTCGAGGTGAAGATACCCCGAACAAGCCCCTCAAAGTATTATTTTCCATAGTAAAAAGTGACAGTAAAATTCAGCACACTATATAAATGTTTCCTTACCAAATTCCACTCACCAAAGGCACTTCACTCCCTGGCAAAGGCGCCGGAAAAGAGTCTTGATGACCCACAAGTATAGGGGATCTTTCGTAGTCCTTTCAATAAGTAAGAGTGTCAAACCCAACGAGGAGCAGAAGGAAATGACAAGCGATTTTCTGCAATGTATTCTCTGCAAGCACTAAAATTATCGGTAACAGATAGTTGTATGATAAGATAATTTGTAACGGGTAACAAGTAACAAAAGTAACTAAGGTGCAGCAAGGTGTCCCAATCCTTTTTGTAGAAAAAGACAAGCCTGGATGAACTCTTATATAAAGTAAAGCGCTCCCGAGGACACATCGGAATTATTGTCAAGTTAGTTTTCATCATGCTCATATGATTCGCGTTCGTTACTTTGATAATTTGATATGTGGGTGGACCGGTGCTGCTGCCCTTCCTTGGACAAGCCTCCCACTTATGATTAACCCCTCTCGCAAGCATCCATAACTACGAAAGAAGAATTAAGGTAAACCTAACCATAGCATAAAACATATGGATCCAAATCAGCCCCTTACGAAGCAACACATAAACTAGGGTTTAAGCTTCTGTCACTCTAGCAACCCATCATCTACTTATTACTTCCCAATGCCTTCCCCTATGCACAAATCATGGTGAAGTTTCATGTAGTCGACGTTCACATAACACCACTAGAGGAAAGACAACATACATCTCATCAAAATATCAACCGAATACCAAATTCACTTGATTACTTATAACAAGACTTCTCCCATGTCCTCGGGAACAAACATGACTACTCACAAAGCATATTCATGTTCATAATCAGGGGAGTATTAATTATCATTAAGATCTAAACATATGATCTTCCACTGAATAAACCAACTAGCATCAACTACAAGGAGTAATCAACACTACTAGCACCCCACAGGTACCAATCTGAGGTTTTGAGACAAAGATCAGATACAAGAGATGAACTAGAGTTTGACATGAGATGGTGCTGGTGAAGATGTTTATGGAGATTGACCCCCTCTGTGAGAGGATCGATGCTGATGACGATGGCGATGATTTCCTCCTCCCGGAGGGATGTTTCCTCGGCAAAACAGCTCCGCTGGAGCCCTAGATTGCTTCTGCCTAGGTTCTGCCTTGAGACGGCGCCGCTTCCTCGCGAAAGCTTTCTTCTGATTTTTTCCAGGTCAAAACACACCATATAGAAGAAGATGGGCACCGGGGGCCTGCCAGGGGGCCCACAAGGACGGAGGGCGCGCCCTCCATCCTTATGGATGGCAATTGGTGAAGGAAATATGCCCTAGAGGCAATACTAAAGTTATTATTTATTTCCTTATATCATGATAAATTTTTATTATTCATGCTAGAATTGTATTAACCGAAAAGTTAGTACATGTGTGAATGCATAGACAAAACATATAGTCCCTAGTATGCCTCTAGACTAGTTCATTAATCAAAGATGATTATGTTTCCTAACCATAGACATGTGTTTTCATTTGATGAAAGGGATCACATCATTACGAGAATGATGTGATGGACATGACCCATCTATTAGCTTAGCATTATGATTGTTACAGTTTCATTGCTACTGCTTTCTTCATGACTTATACATGTTCCTCAAACTATGAGATTATGCAACTCCCGAATACCGAAGGAACACTTTGTGTGCTACCAAACATCACAATGTAAAAGGGTGGTTATAAAGGTGCTCTACAGGTGTCTTCGAAGGTGTTTGTTGGGTTGGCATAGATCGAGATTCGGATTTGTCACTCCGTGTTTCGGAGAGGTATCTCTGGGCCCTCTCGGTAATACTCATCACTATAAGCCTTGCAAGCAATGTGACTAATGAGTTAGTTATGGGATGAAGTATTATGGAATGAGTAAAGAGACTTGCCGGTAACGAGATTGAACTAGGTATGATGATACCGACGATCGAATCTCAGGCAAGTACCATACTGATGACAAAGGGAACAGCGTATGTTGTTATGCGGTTTAACCGATAAAGATCTTCGTAGAATATGTGGGAGCCAATATGAGCATCCAGGTTCCGCTATTGGTTATTGACCGGAGATGAGTCTCCGTCATATCTACATAGTTCTTGAACCCGTAGGGTCCGCACGCTTAACGTTCGATGACGATTTGTATTATGAGTTATGTGTTTTGATGACCAAAGTTTGTTCGGAGTCCCGTATGAGATCATGGACATGACGAGGAGTCTCGAAATGGTCGAGACATAAAGATTCATATATTGGAAGGCTACATTCGGACACTGAAATGGTTTGGTAATTTCGGATAAGTTTTGGAGTACCGGGGGTTACTGGAACCCCCTCCGGGAAGTTATTGGGCCTCATGGGCCTTAGTAGAGAAGAGAGAGGGCCGTCCAAGAGGTGGCGCACGCCCCCCATTGCTCCAATCCGAATTGGAAAAGGGGAGGGGCGGCTCCCCCCTCCTTCCTTCTCACCTCCTCCTCCTTCCCCCCTTCTCCTACTAGGAATAGGAAAAAGGAGGGGAATCCTACTTGGAATGAGGAGTCCTAGTAGGATTCCCCACACCTGGCCTGCCCCCCTTGGGCCAGCCACCTCTTCCCTCCCCCCTTTATATACGTGGCCAAGGGGCACCCCATAGACACACAAGTTTCACTCCCAACCGTGTGTGGTGCCCCCCTCCACAGTTACACACCTCGATCATACCATTGGAGTGCTTTGGCGAAGCCCTGCGCCGGTAGCATCATCATCACCATCGCCGCGCCGTCGTGCTAACGAAACTCACCCTCGTCCCCAACTGGATCAAGAGCACGAGGGATGTCATCGAGCTGAACGTATGCTAAACGCGGAGGTGCCGTACGTTCGGTACTTGGATCGGTTGGATCGCGAAGACATTCGACTACATCAACCGCGTTATTGAAACGCTTCTGCTTTTGGTCTACGAGGGTACGTGGAGACACTCTCCCCTCTCGTTGCTATGCATCTCCTAGATAGATCTTGCGTGATCGTAGGATTTTTTTTTGAAATTACCGCGTTTCCCAACAGGTGGCCCCCCTCTGGTGCTTTATTCTCCCAATATTTTTTATATTTTCCAAAAATATTCTCCATGAAGTTTCAGGACTTTTGGAGTTATGCAGAATAGGTCTCTAGTACTTGCTCCTTTTCCACTCTAGAATTCCAGCTGCCGGCATTCTCCCTCTTCATGTAAACCTTGTAAAATAAGAGAGAAAAGGCATAAGAGTTGTGCTATGATGTGTAATAACAGCCCATAATGCAATAAATATCAATATAAAAGCATAATGCAAAATGGACGTATCAACTCCCCCAAGCTTAGACCTCGCTTGTCCTCAAGCGAAAGCCGAAATCGAAAAATATGTCCACATCTTTATATATACAGGTGTCGATAAAATAAAATACAGACATGAGGGCATCATGATCATCTTTAGAATAACAACATATATTGTCATATAATTTCCTATGCGAAAGTAAAAATTCATTCACAAGGTAAAGTATGAATTAGAAACTTCACTGAAAACTAACAAACTATGATCTCAGCCATTGAAGCAATTGCAATTTATCATAACAGCGGAAAGAGTCAATATAAGAGCTTTTCGGCAAGTCCACATACTCAACTATCATTTAGTCTTTTACAATGATGGAAAGTGGCCCATCATTGTTCCTAAGTTTTGTCCACCTCTAAAGCTAAGTTGCTTAAAGTACTAGAAAGTACTTATAGGCAAGTTAGGATAATATTAGGATGCTTACTAGTCATGTTAGGCAACTTTAGAGATGATGTTACGCAACTTTAGAAATGACGTTAGGAAACTGCCTAACTTGGCAGTCATGGTCTCCAACTTAGGGGGAAGCACATGTGATATTAGGCAACAGAAAAGTTGCCCCATATCAAAGTTGCTTCCTGGCAGCAAACTTGTAAGTGCTCGGGGGTAGATATGTTATCGTGCTAGATAATGTATTGCCAAGTTGCTTACTGTAGCACCAAGATTTCCTCATATAGCATCAAAGTTGCTTGACAAAAAAAGTTCGTTGAAACATATCCATGATGGATCTTGTTTTGAAGAGCTCATTGCAAGAAACGTAACAATGAAAACAGAACTTAATTTTGACACTCAATTTAAAAGTTGTAGCCTTTTGAATAATTTAGGAATGAAAAAAAATGTTTGTGATGCATTTCCTAACTTTTGTGTTGCACACAATTGTAGGAAGGAGTCACGCATGATGAAAACAAGGGTGAAGAGGCCGAATCTATTCTGTTAAACGTCACATGAGCAGGGTAGCCTTTCCTTTATTGGAAGTGTAGACAAGAACGTGTTATTTTTGGGTGTGTGCTCCAGTGGACTAGCCAACCAACGGTTGCTGGCTAGCCGTGTCCTTTTACCCTAATTCTAAAAGGTGCAGTTGTGCTCTTTAGTTGTCCCGAGCACACGCACTACCGACAAAACAACATACGCATCATCTACCTCCCGCACCTTATCCACTCATCCCACCTCCTACACGGCGTCCTACCACGAACCGCCCCACGCCTCCTCCTTGAGATGCGTCCGCTACCCCGCTCCTCCTATGGGCCATGCGTCCCTCCGTCATGCTCCTCCTCCCGGCTATGTGGCAGCCGCCCCAATCCTCCTCCCGGCACCGCGCCAAGCACAATGATACGTCTCCATTGTACCTACTTTTCCTAATGCTTTTACTCTTGTTTTGGACTCTAGTTTGCATGATTTGAATGAAACTAACCCGGACTGACGCTGTTTTCAGCAAAACTAACATGGTGTTGTTTTTGTGCAGAAATAAAAGTTCTCAGAATGGAACGAAACTTTTTGGATATTTTTTATGGAATAAAAGAAAGATACTGGAGCCAAGAACCATCAGAGGGGGCCCCTGGGTGAGCACAACCAACTAGGGCGCCCCCCTCCTGGTGCGCCCAGGTGGGTTATGCCCAACTGGTGGCCCCGCTTATCTCCAGCACTATAAAATCCTATTTTCAAAGAAAAATTCAGGGAGAAAGAATTATCACGTTTCATGAGACGGAGCTGCCGCCTCCTGTTCTTCATCGGGAGGCCAGATCTGGAGTTTTTCACATATTGTTCTTGCGAAGTTACTATTACTATTGCTACTGTTACACTTGCTACAAAATCATTGCTATCATTGTTACCGTTACTATTACTGTTACAACTACTATCAAATTATCATACTACTTTGGTACTAATCATATTACTGCAGATAATTAATCTCCAGGTGTGGTTGAATTGACAACTCAGCTGCTAATACTTGCAAATATTATTTGGCTCCCCATGTGTCGAATCTATAAATTTGGGTTGAATACTCTACCCTCCAAAATTGTTGCGATTCCCTATACTTGTGGCATATCAAGATCTTTTTCTGGCGCTGTTACCGGGGAGATAGCTACATTTGTTGAGTCACTTGGGATTATTATCAATCTATCATTATGAAGAATCTGAAGGATACCAAGAGTAAGATTTTTCCCTCTAAGACGAGGGGAGGTAAGGAACTGCCATCTAGCTCTACACTCGATTCACTTTCTATTTTGAGTAGCCTTGCAACACCACCACATGCTATTAATCCTCATATATCGCAAGTTATTGATGATGCTACTTCTACTATGAATTCTACTCATGATGATGCTAGTACCTTGCTTGATAATGGTGTGCCACTAGGTGATTTTCTTGATGAACAAATTGCTAAAGTTAAAGAAAAATAAATTATTGAAACTGATGAGATCTCTGAAGTTGATGAAGTGCCTGAAACTGAAAATCTTGAAACACCTATAAGACCTAGCTCTCCTAGATATGAATTGCCTAAGGTACCTGAAGGTTATGTTATGGATGAGGAGACAGCTAGAGACTTTCTTGCTTGCAATAATAGAGATGATTTAAAGAAATTATTATGCAAACTGAAGGAAAAATCTTTGATTGCTAGAATGAAATGTGATCCTAAGTTTGCTGCTTCACCTATTTGTTGATGATAAGGATTATGAATTCTCTGCCGAACCAGAGTTGATTACTTTGGTTGAATATGATCCTTTCCATGGTTATGAAACTGCAACTGTAGTGGTACACCTTACTAAGTTGAATGATATAGCCACCCTATTTGTTGCTGATGAGAAGATTCGCTATTATTATATTCTCAAATTAATTTCCGTTCTTATTAAAGGGTGATGCTAAGATATGGTACAATACTCTTGCTCCTAGTTGTGTGCGTAGTCCCCGGGATATGATTTATTACTTCTCTAAAAAATATTTTCCTGCTCATAAGAAACAAGTTGCCTTATAGGAAATATTTAACTTTGTGCAAATTGAAGAAGAGAGTCTCCCACAAGCTTGGGGGAGGCTTCTCAATTGCTTAATGCTTTGCCTGATCATCCTCTTAAGAAAAATGAAATACATGATATCTTCTATAATGGACTGACTGATGCTTCTTGGGACTTCCTAGATAGTTGTGTTGGTTGTGTTTTCAGGGAACGAACAGTTGGACAAGCCGAGGAATTATTGAATAATATTTTAAAAATTACGATGATTGGACTCTTCCTGAACCACCGCATAAACGCACTCCAAAGAAGAGGGGTATCTTATATCTCAGTCCGAAAGATATGCAAGAGGCAAAGAAATCTATGAAAGAAAAAGCTATTAAAGCAGAGAATGTTAAAAATTTACATCCTATTGAAGAGATACATGGACTTGACACACCACCACCCATGGTGGTAGAGGTAAATTCTTTAATGAAGTTTGACGAAAGTGACATCCCTTATAATAAACATCCTAGCCGATGCCTTTATGAGTTTGACAACTACATTAGAAAACAAGATCAATTCAATGCCAATGTTATGAAATGATTGAAATATAATTCTGATATGAGTGCTCGCTTGAGTGACTTGTTATTTGGAATATCCAATGATGTTAGAGGTGTAGGAAAACATGCCTCTATGGTTCAAACTCAACTAGAACAGGTTGCTAAATCTCGAAGAGAATTGCTTGATGAAATGAATAATAATATACATGACTTTGTTGTTAGAGTAGTAACTAGAGGAGGTAAAATGACTCAGGAACCACTTTATCCTGAGGACATCCTAAAAGAATCGAACAAGACTCTCAAAGAATTAACACTAATTCACGTAGTCCTTCTAAAAGGAAAACGAAAGAGAAAAATGATTGGACTTTGCATGCCTCTAGTGAACCTGAAACAGAAAAACCCTCCTGATAATTAATGATAATGATAATGATAATGATAATGATGTTTCTATCTATGATGCTGAAACTCAATCTGGTAATGAACATTCACCTAGTGATAATGAAAAAGATAATGATAATGTTCATGAAGATACTCAACCAGACAGTGATAAAGAGTGAGATAATGATGTTGAGATAGAACCAACTGTTGATCTTGATAATCCACAACCCAAAAATAAAAGATATGATAATAGAGACTTTCTTGCTAGAAAACATGGAAAAGAAAGAGAGCCTTGGGTTCAAAAACCCATGCCCTTTCCACCTAATTCAACTAAGAAAAAGGATGATGAAAGAATTTGAACGCTTGCCAAATTCTTAGGCCAGCCTTTTTGCGCACTCGCTTGACTGATATTTTAAAGATGGCCCCTTATGCAAAGTAAATGAAAGACATCATCACTAATAAAAGAAAATTTCCTGAAGCTGAAATCTCCACCATGCTTGCTAATTATTCTTTTAAGGACGGAGTACCTAAAAAACTTGGAGATCCGGGAATACCAACTATACCTTGCTCCATCAAAATAAATTATGTCAAAACTGCTTTGTGTGATTTAGGAGCCGGTGTTAATGTTATGCGTTTCTCCTTGTATAAAAGACTTGATTTGAATAAACTCACACCTACTAAAATATCTTTGCAAATGGCTAACAAATCAACTGCCATACCTATCGGTATTGTGAGGATGTGCCCGTTGATGTTGCAAATGTTACTATCTTAACTGACTTAGTTATACTTGAGATGCCCGAGGACAATAATATGTCGATTATCCTTGGTAGACCCTTCTTGAGTACTACAGGGGCTATTATTGATTGCAATAAAAGCAAAGTCACTTTTCATATCAATGGCAATGAGCATACAATGCACTTTCCAAAGAAACAATTCCAAGTGAATGGTATCAGTGTTATTAAAAATCTCTGACACTCACTATTGGAAGTTTTCAACTACCACTACCTACTGTCGAAAAGAAATATTAAATGCTTATTGTGGGGGACATGCATATCCCCATTGAGGTAACTTAGTGTTCTACGAAAGTTCTTCGGTTTCCTGCTAATCAAAAGTGGTTGTTAATAAGACTTGATCAACCTTATTAATGGACCATTTTTGAGAGGTATGAAGTTGATGAATTTAGTAACCACGCCTTTCTGTTTCCAACTTTTTTTATATTTTTCTTAGTTAAATAAAATAGAATGACATGCTTTATCTGTTTTCTGATTTTCTGTGCAATAAAAAAATGACCCAAAAATAAAAGTTCCCAGAATGCCCTAAAAATTTAATATGATTTTTTTTGGATGTTTAAGAATTTGTGGTGCAAATAACATCAGAGAGGGGGTGCACCTGGTGGGCACAACGCACCTGGGCGCGCCAGCAGTCCCAGGCGCGCCCTGGTGGGTTGTGGTCCCCATGTGAGCCCCCTCACTTATCCCTTTAGCCCATGTCATCACCTACCTCTAGAAAAAATCACCATGGCTCTCTCTCTCTCTCTCTCTCTCTCTCTCTCGTGTTCTTGCTCTCAAACCCGTGTTCTAGAAAAAATCTTTCCAAAACTATTTTGGGGGATTTCTAGTTGATATATGACTCCTCCATTGGTCCAATTACTTTTTTCTTTAGTGAATTATATTTTGAATAATTAGCTACTCTTGGTGCTATGTAGATGAGCTTGCATGTTGAATTCTTAGAGTTCTAAGTAGTTTAAATTCTCAATATAGCCTCTATGCATCCCTATGAGTAGTTGCTATCAATCTTGTGAAGTTTTGTAGACAAAAATTTTGTGACCCAGAATTTTTTCAGAAAATTGTACGCAAATATGATGAACTTCTTTGGAAGGAGTTCTTCGAGGCGGAGGTCCTCGGGGGCATCTTCTAGTAGTGGCTCGATCCGTCAGTCTTATGTTGAACCAAGCACAAGTTCAATATGGGATGCCGCCACCAAATCATGCTTATGGATGTGCAACGGTTTCATGATGATGGCAGGTATTAAAGAAGAATTTGAGCAATATGTTCACAATGCCGAGCTCAGTCCATAAATTGGAGATAAGTGTAACTAGTACCTTAGTCTCACAGAATCGTTTACCAAAGAGTTCAAATTTCATCCTCGTGAGTCTAGAGTCTCGTTTAAACTTTATGGCTGTTCCATTTCCATGTCTCTAGATGCGTTTACTGGTGTGTATAAAATTCCATTTTGGGGATTGTTGGACGAACCACGAAGGTATGAGTATGAGACGTTCTTAACTAGTCTTTGTTATGGTGAGACTAGAGGGTGATGCAGGGTAGAATAAAAAGTATTCATTTCCCATCAATTCAATACTTTGCACTGTTTAATGGAAAATGTATCGTAGGTAAACAAGAATGTAGTACACTATGTGCTTGAGGGAGTCCTGGACTAGGGGGTGTCCGGACAGCCGGACTATCATCGTCCGCCGGACTCCAAGACTACGAAGATACAAGATTGAAGACTCCGTCCCGTGTCCGGATGGGACTTTCCTTGGCGTGGAAGGCAAGCTTGGCGATACGGATATGTAGATCTCCTACCATTGTAACCGACTCTATGTAACCCTAGCCTCCTCCGGTGTCTATATAAAGCTGGAGGGCTTTAGTCCGTAGGACAACATACATTACAACAATCATACCATAGGCTAGCTTTAGGGTTTAGCCTCCTTGATCTCGTGGTAGATCCACTCTTGTACTACCCATATCATCAATATTAATCAAGCAGGACATAGGGTTTTACCTCCATCAAGAGGGCCCGAACACTGGGTAAAACATCGTGTCCCTTGTCTCCTGTTACCATCCGCCTAGACGCATGCATTCGGGACCCCCTACCGAGATCCGCGGTTTGACACCGACATTGGTGCTTTCATTGAGAGTTCCTCGTGTCGTCACCGATAGGCTCGATGGCATCTTCAATCAACAACGCTGTCGTGGTGAGACTTTTCTCCCGGACAGATCTTCAGATTCGGTAACCTTCGCTGCTTGGGCTAATTCCCTTGGCCATCTGGAGTAGATCGAAGCTCGCCCTGGCCATCAGGTCAGATTCGGAAGCCTAAACTTCACGGCCGACATCCGCGGGGACTTGATCTTCGACGGGCTCGAGCCAAAGCCAAGCGCGCCGCACTGTTGCGATGGGCATGATCTAGCTCTGCCGCCGAACAGTGCCTTGGTGGCCACACATGAATCCGCTTCGGCCTTTAGTCCGGAGCCGATCGCCCAGATCGAGGATCGGTGGATGGACACCACCTCGGGGGCTTCAACTTCCACGGCGATGGAGCCGAACGCTAATCTTGTCCCTCGCGAAACTTGTGATTCCGAGGTGCCGGACTCCTTGCCGGACTCCGGACCTCCGACGCCCCTACCAATCGAATCGGATTGGGCGCCGGTTATGGAATTCACCGCCGTGGACATCTTCCAATACTCGCCTTTGGCGACGTCCTAAATTCGCTAAATTATCTCTTGTTGTCGGGAGAGTCCTGGCCGGACTATGGCCAGGATGGTTGGGATACTGACGACGAAGAAATTGAGCCCACCCACCACCCACTTTGTAGCCCTTTGTCGGCGATCTAACCGACATGCTAGACTACGACTCGAAGACATCGGCGCTATGGGCGGCGATGCGAGGCGAACGAGAACCAGCGCCTACGGCAGCTGGAAGACCACCTCGTCATCGACATATACATGGTGGACACCCCAAAAGGCGGGGCGGCGAAGAAAGCAATGGAGGCAGATTCTTTAAAGAAACAGCCCAAGCGCCCGGCGTCGTGGCGCCGCTCTAAATCCGCCACGGCAAGAATGGAGATTCGGCACAGGAGATAATAATACCCCGAGAGTGCGAAGATAACCCCCAAAGCAAGACTCAGCCCGGAGGATGCGAAGCAAGCCCTCACGAGAGGCGGTGAGCGAAAGGTTGAGGATTATAACTATATGCCTCCTCAGAAGGCGAGGCAAGCCTCAACGATGAAGAATTCGTCGTGCCCGAGGATCCCGTCAAACAAGAGCGTTTTAAACGTAGGCTTATCGCCACGGCAAATATCCTAAAGAAAAAGCAGCAGCAACTTCAAGCTGATCAGGACCTGCTGGCCGATCGATGGACCGAGGTCCTCGCGGCCGAAGAGTATAAACTCGAACGCCCCTCCAAACGCTACCCAAGATGCAAGTTGCTTCCTTGATTAGAGGAGGAAGCATAAATACCTCCATCACCAGCGCACGATACGACTGACCGACCACCCCGTGGTCGTGACAGAGAGGCATCTAGGCCCCCAACCAAGACCGTACCCCGGCATCGCTCTAAAAGTACGAAGCCAAGTGGGAACGCGCCGGACTTGCGAGATATATTGGAGGACAAAGCAAGGCAATCCAGATCCATCTACAGATCACGTGGGTGCCCCACGACCCATGACGAATACCGTCGCGCCGGATACAATAACCCCGGCCGGGCCAAACACAGCAGACAACACTCTCTCGAGCTGCGTCGTGATATTGCTCAATACAGAGGCGCCGCACACCCGCTATGCTTCACTGACGAAGTAATGGATCATCAAATCCCTCAAGGGTTTAAACCCGTAAACATTGAATCCTACGATGGCACAACAGACCCCGCGGTTTGGATCAAGGATTATCTTCTCCACATCCATATGGCCCGCGGCGATGATCTCCATGCCATCAAGTATCTCCCACTCAAGCTTAAAGGACCAGCTCGGCATTGGCTCAACAGCTTGCCCGCAGAGTCAATTGGGTGTTGGGAAGACATGGAAGCCGCATTCCTCGACAACTTCCGGAGACGCGTGTATGCGACCACGACGCTGATGACCTAAGCCACATCATTCAGCAGCAGACGAATCGGCGGACAATTACGGACACGGTTCTTGACAAAGAAAAACCAAATTGTCATTGTCCGGATCGAGGCCCTTGCAGCCTTCAAACATAACATCCGCGATGAATGGCTAGCCCGGCACTTGGGACAGGAAAAGCCGAAATCCATGGCAGCCCTCACATCATTAATGACCCGCTTTTGCGCGGGAGAGGATAGCTGGCTAGCTCGCAGCAATAATCTCCGTAAAAATTCTGGCAGTCCGGATACTAAGGACAACAACGGCAGGTCACGTCGAAACAAAACAAAGCGCGCGCATTGGCGGCGATAAGGAGGATCTGGCGGTCGGCGCGGATTCGAGGCTCTAAACTTCGGTCGTGGAAGAAGCCATTCAAAAGAACCACTCCGGTCCGTCCAATTTGGACCGAATACTCGACCGCTTATGCCAGATACATGGCACCCCTGAAAAGCCAGCTAATCACACCAACAGAGACTGCTGTGTGTTCAAGCAGGCACGTAAAGTTAATTGCCGAAAACAATGACAAGGGGCTAAACAGCGACGACGAGGAAGAGACCCGACCGCCGAACAATAGAGGACAGAAGGGTTTCCCCCCACAAGTGCGGACGGTGAACATGATTTACGCAACCCATATACCCAAGAGGGAGAGGAAGCGCGCACTAAGGGGCGTCTATGCGATGGAGCGATCGCCCAAGTTCAATCCATGGTCCTCTTATGCGATCACTTTCGATCGAAGAGACCATCCGACCAGCATACGCCATGGCGGATTCGCGCATTGGTTTTAGACCCAATCGTCGATGGATTTCACCTCGGGAGAGTCGATGGGACGGCGGTAGTAGCTGAACCTGCTTTATCGGGGATACGGTCGCAAGATTGGCGTAGACCCTCAAGGATTAAACATACAAAGACAACCTTTAAAGGTGTCATACCAGGTGTGGAAGCCAAGCTATGCGAGCTCGATAACTGCCGAAGTGGTCTTGGATCCCGGACAATTTCGGGCGAGAGTTAATCTTGACATAGTCCTGTTCGCAGCGGCTATCACGCTCTGCTTTCGGACGAACGCGTTTGCAAAATTCAGCGCGGTGCCGCATTATGCATACCTCAAGCTCAAGATGCTAGGCCCTCGTGGAGTCATCACGGTCAGCGGAATACGGGCGCTCCTCAAGCGGAGGAACATACTGGCTGCTCTCATGGCGAAGTCTGAGCAGCCTTTTGAGGAAATTCTCGAGTCCGGCCGTTAAGCGGCGATACAACAAAACGCGCCAAGCAATACCAACCAAGACCACTGGCGCGATCGAGCGCAGCGTAGCAATGCGGCTAACCCCGCCCTCGCATGATTGCAAGAACAACCCTCCGCGTACATCATTACGCTTTGGAGATACCATGGGCGCAGGGGAAGGGGCACGATCGCAATGGACCCAGAGTGCGGCTCGACCACACCAGGGGCTCGCAAGTGTGCCCCCCCTTTTTTTTATCATTTTCCTTCTTTGTGTATATAGGACTCCGTTAACCAGAGGCCCTGTCCGGCGGTGAACCTACCAAACTCATGACGCAACAGCCAGGGAAGAAAGAAGGTTGCGACAAACACTCAGGTGGTCTCAATTACGAGCATTAAATTCGATTATATACACCAAGTCCATAGCTCACCCTGGAGAGGACATGTTTAATTAGTCCAAATCCCTTGCTTACCGCACTATTTGTATCAGTCCGCATTCATAGCAGACTTTCTTTAATAAATAATGCAGCACTTTTAAACGGCAATTGCATTACTTTTTATATATATATATATATATATATATATATATATATATATATATATATATATATGTTCATTACATGACATCTTGCACCCGTATATTTTGGTACGGCCGAATACACCAGGGGTTATGTTCCCCACATTATGGTGTGATAAGTCCGAACACTTTCATAAGTGCGGCACCCCAAACTTATAGCATTATATGAATCGGCTCCGAATCATGTCTTGGGTCAATAGTTGGGTATGCCCGGCTCCCACGTTTTGGTGCCTTACGTTCCGTTCTGTCGGCTAAGGTGGCACTGGGAGAACCACTGCGATTGCGCCCCGGTTGAGCCGGGCGAGCGCCTCAGTGGAGAAAGCTAAAACTTACCGGCATGATAAGGCGAGAGACTAGTCCTGTTCGAGAGGTTTTCGGGTCATAAAGACTCACGCCGCTTGGCGAAGTTCGGACAATGTCAAGCGAAGGCGTGGATAGCGCCCGGATTCGGTCTTCGAATACCGGGGCTTCACTGAAATTAAAATTATAGAATTCTATGGCTAAGTGAGAGTGTTCAAGCATTATAAGTCCGTTTGCCTTGTTCGTTGTGTTGGCGCCTCCTAGATGGACCCAAAAATGGGAACAAGAGTGCTCAAGTTTATCCCGAACACCCCACACTTTCATGGCTCGGGGCTGAAGCCAACGACTTGCCATCTCTCGATTTTATAAGCGGCCGCCTGAAGGTAATATTTTAAATTAAACAAGAGTTGCTCAAAGCGCATATGAGCGAAGTTTTCAGCGCATGAGGATAATACATAGCGAGTTTACTCAAAGATTACATTTACGGGGCACTCATCCGCAATATCGCGGGATCCCTTGAGACAGTTTTATAATACATTTCGGCGTGCGATACTCCTTGCCGGTGGCGGTGGGTCCGTGAAGCTTCTCGCATCAACCTGCCCCAATGCACCTTCGTGCGGGCAAGGGCCCGACGAGCACCTTCAATACAAGGCGGGCGCTTGATGACCTCCACCCGGGGCACGCATCCACCAGCCTCCGAGACGAGGCGAAGTAGCTCGAGGCATGGCCTGTCCGAGCCACAGCCGGATTATAAGGCCCTTCATGGCCTCCTTAGCTACCTTAGGAGTTCGACCAGCTGTTTCACTGGTCGCTTGGCCACCGGATGGCGGCCTCGGCGATCTTGAGACCGAAGACCTACTCCGTCGAGCTCCCTCCTCGCCATGATAGAATCGGCGGCATCGGACGACTCACGCGGCAGATCTGCAAACGCCCCTGGAGAGCTCCGAATGCGGGTAAGTGTCAGGTAGTTTACATTAACATGCTTGCTTTGCATGAAAAATGCCTTACCCGCTGCTATCTTCTTTACATCCTCAACCTCCTGAAGGGCCTTACGGGCCTTGGCCTTGGCGGACTTGTCACTTTCGAGAGCCGAGGCAAGCTCGGACTCTCGAGTCTTGGAGTCATGCTCCAAACTCTCATGCTTCTCCATGAGAGCCTGGAGCTCTTGCCGTACTTCCGCCACCCGTGCTTCCTGCTTTTCACGCTCTGCCCGTTCTGCGGCCGCACTGCGTTCGGCCGCGGACACAGCCTCCTTCAGGGCTGCCACCTCGTTCGTGGCCCCTGCAATACCCATATTATCCTTGTTAATTTTATTGCAACCAAAATCCTTTTTTGTAAGGTAATTATTCAAAGCGGTGTTACTCACCTTCTTTGTCCTCGAGCTGCTTCTTGGCATGGCCGAGCTCTTGCTCGGACTGCTCGAGATCCTGCTTCAACACACCGTCCTCCTTGATCGGTCTGGCAGAGGTCAGCAGCACAGCCTGCAAACCCATATTGACATATTTTAAGCAACCCTGCGTATATCTTGTTAGATCCTCAGTCCGGCTTTTCTTTTCGAACACCAAACTGAGCATCAGGGGCTACTGTCTATGCGGTACTACATTACATAACTTTAACTTCTTACCTCAAAGCCTGTTAGAAGGCTGCTGCAGGCTTCGGTCAGCCCGCTCCTGGCGAGCTGAACCTTCTGAATCACCGCACTCATGAGAGTGCGGTGTTCTTCATCGATGGAAGCACCTTTAAGCGCCTCCAACAAGTTGTCCGGCACCTCCGGTTGGACGGAGGCCGCCGGTGTCACAGTCCTGCCCTTCTTTCGAAGGGGCCGCCTGCCGGACTTTGGAACCATTGCGGGTTCCAATGTAGAGTCCGGCGCAAAGTCCGGGAGGCTGCCTGACGGCGCCTCCGAAGCCTCCTCCTGATGGGTCCCTCTCTGGGATCCCACCTCGGCGTCCTCGTCAGCGCGGGGGGTAGAGGCAGTCGGAAGTGAATCCACATCCGACGGGGCCAATGACCCGCTCGATGAAGCGGGGAGATCATCATCGGCCGGACTACGGACAAAATGCGGCATTAGAAGGACACTACGCGACACGAAAGAAATTGCATATCAGAGATCCGGATACTTACGATCTTGCCGGACGCCTGGCACTTAAAGGCCACTCCTCCTCGCCAATGATGGTGTTGGCGAAACTGTCCGGGTGGATAGTTCTCCCCCTCTTGGACCCTTCGGCCTCTCCTATTGGGGAAGCCTTCCTCTTCTTCTCTCCCTCCTCCGGGAGAGAGTCTTCTTCCTCCACGTCGTCTTCGGGGGAGGAGTCCGCCTCGTCGTCGGACGCCTGATTGCGGGAACTGTTTCGAGTCCCCGCGGCCACCTTCTTGGCCTTCTTCTCCGGCACCACATGCGGTGCCGGAACCAGCAGCCCTGCTAGACGGGCGTTCACTGGGTCCTCTGGCATGGGACCGGGCTGATGAGCTGCTCGGCCTTCTCCATCCATTCCTGTCAAAGGAAAAGAGAGATTGAAACCCTCTTAGAATCAATTTGATTACCATAAGTGTCCCGTAAAGGGGTTGAATCACTTACCTCGTCAGCCGGATGCTGCGAGCAAAATCCGCGATCTTCCGTCGCGGATGCGGGGGCTTCGGCGCCCTTAAACAGCACCCTCCAGGCGCCTTCATATATCGTATCGAAGAGCCCGCTTAGCGCCTGGTGCTGTTCCGGATTGAACTCCCACAGATTGATTGCCCGTTCTTGGCATGGGAGAATCCGGCGGATGAGCATGACTTGGACCACGTCGACGAGCCTGAGCTTATTGCTCACCAGCCACGGATGCAGGCTCGAGTCCCGTCGACTCGCCGGATTGCCCCACAGCAAGCCCTTCTCTTTCCAGGAGGTGAGCTGCGTGGGGATGCCAGATCTAAACTCGGGGGCCGCCGCCCATGTGGGCTCGCACGACTTGGTGATGTAGAACCACCCCGATTGCCACCCCTTGACGGAGTCCACGAAGCCCCTTCGAGCCAAAGGGCGTTGGGCAACTTACCCAACATGGCGCCTCCGCATTCCGCTTGCGTGCCCTTCACAACCTTCGCAGCGTTGAAGGTCTTGAGCCACTGAGTCGAAGTGGGGCGGATGCGAGAGGAAGGCCTTGCACCTGACGATAAGCGCTAAGATCTTGAGGATGAAGTTGGCGCCGGATCGTGGAAATCGGGCCGTAGTAAAACATGAGCCCCGGACGAATGGGTGGAGTGGAAAGCCCGATCCAGCGGAGGAAGTGGGGAAGAAAGGCGATCCTCTCATGGGGCCGGGGTAGGGATGAGCTGCCCTCGTCAGGCGCCAATGCGCGATATCGCGGAGAGGTATCCGACCGCTGCAGCTTGGTGATGTGCTCCTCCTTAATGGTGGAGGCCAACCATTTGCCTCCGCTCGGACATATCCGGAGAAGGTCGAGGCGAGATCTTGAGCTTAGGCGTTGGAGCTTGAGTCTTGTGGAGATGGATAAGCAAAGGAGGAAGAAGGCGTAGGTGAGAAGGTAAATCCTTATCCCTTATATATAGGCGGACGAATACTATGCGTCCCCCACCGGCCTGGTAAAACTCGCTTATCCCCCAAGTGCCACCATCAATGGCGCGGTTGGGTTACCCACGTCCGTATTGATGGGAATCCCGGAATAAGGGGAACACGATCTCTACTTCGACAAGACGTGCCAAGGAAACCGCTTCGCTAAACGTGCTGAGGTGGTATAATAAAAAACGATTCAAATAAAGGCTTGGAAGCGGTGTGATGTCATGCCGCATAAAATGTCAGCAGATTGGATTTATGTGCATTATTCTCTCTATGGTGGAATGTGGAATTTATTTTGCAGAGTCGGACACTATCCTGGTGTTCATGATCTTCTTTGGATTATTCAAGGGAGAACCCGCCTTGCAATGCCGAACATTATGCGCGCCGGACTTATCGTCATTGAAGCCTGGTTCAGGGGCTACTAAGGGAGTCCTGGACTAGGGCGTGTCCGGACAGCCGGACTATCATCGTCCGCCAGACTCCAAGACTACGAAGATATAAGATTGAAGACTCCGTCCCGTGTCCGGATGGGACTTTCCTTGGCGTGGAAGGCAAGCTTCGCGATACGGATATGTAGATCTCCTACCATTGTAACCGACTCTGTGTAACCCTAGCCTCCTCCGGTGTCTATATAAACCGGAGGGCTTTAGTCCGTAGGACAACATACATTACAACAATCATACCATAGGCTAGCTTTAGGGTTTAGCCTCCTTGATCTCGTGGTAGATCCACTCTTGTACTACCCATATCATCAATATTAATCAAGCAGGACGTAGGGTTTTACCTCCATCAAGAGGGCCCGAACCTGGGTAAAACATCGTGTCCCTTGTCTCCTGTTACCATCCGCCTAGACGCACAGTTCGGGACCCCCTACCCAAGATCCGCCGGTTTTGACACCGACAGTGCTCTTGACTTGAACCTCATGCACAGTGATCTCACCAGTGTTAAATGCTATAACCTTGGAGCGATTGTTGCATGCAAACTGCAACACAATGTTGGCAGTGGATATTTTTATGGTGGGATTTATGCTTCATGTTTAGCAGAGGAATTTGGTGTATCACTTTGGCTTAATGACCCCATCCTGCCTACTCAATACTTAGACTTTGAGGCCATGAAGCGCCATAAGTTCCTTAAGGGCGAGATCACAGATTATACTTATAACTTGATGTTCAATAAAGAACCCATTGTGCATAACTTTTTGCCTGCGCCTTCTCTGTTTGATTATCATAGCAAGGGAAGATATTATGTTCTTGGGAGCGAGGCCCGTTCACACAACGTAGAGGTCATGGCTGCTCTGCGGGTTGAGGAGGATGCACCAAGAGCCTACGTGAGTTATCACTCTGATTATTACGTAGGCCATTGACGGTGATTACCAAGCTAGCCCAAAAGCCTAAGCTTGGGGGAGTACATATTTCCACCAACATTACATTCACGTTCACACATTTCATTTCAGTTGTCGGTGTTCACACTTTTTCATTGTATTATCCATCCTAGATTCATTTTCTCGCTTTCTTCTTGTGTGTTCGAAAAACTTTGAGAAAATCCAAAAAAAATTGCTTGCTTCTTTTCGGTTTTTTCTTTCTAGTTTAATTAGTTGTAGTATTTAGAAAACCCAAAAAGATTTCCTTGTTCTTCTTTTGCTTGTTGGGAGCTTTCCCATGTAAATAGTTTTTCTTGTTTTTGTTTTTCTCTTTAATTTGCTTTGCTCAAGAAAAAGTAAAAACTCCAAATATATTTCAGTGTGTTTCTCTAAATTTCTTTTCCTTTTATCGAGTCATACCGAGGAGAAAACCACGATGAATATCTTGAGTGGCTCTCATATGCTTTACTGTTGATCTAACAAAGAGCTCAAATTGCCTTGTCTTCTCCTCTTGAATAAAATGTTTGTGGATTCCATCTTAGTCCATGGCACTCTTGCACTATTATTATTTTCATATCATTCGGTTGTGTAAGTGAAAGGCAATAATGGCGATATTTGACGAACTAGCTGCGGTAGAGAGAAATGGGTATGAACTCAACTTGTTTTCTTTTGGTAAATATGTTTAACCTAGTATCCATGATTCATTCTATTATGATTAAACGTGTTTGCAATGACAATTAGAGATTATAGTTTCTCATGCCATGCTTAAGTAGCTAGGAGTGGATAATGATTTATCTTGGATGTCAACATGCATTAAAATGATTGTGATGTGGTATGATGATATGGTATCCTCCTCCGAATGTTCGAATGGCTTTACTTGGCACATGTTCATGCATGTAGTCAAATCAAAACCAACATAGCCTCTATGATATTTATGTTCATGGTGTTCATATCCTACTCATGCTAGTATTCAATGTTACTTATGCATAATGCATGTTCATGACCGTTTTTGCTCTCTAGCTGGCCGCTTCTCAACCTATTTGCTAGCATTCACATGTACTAAGAGGGAATGATGTGTCATGGGAGTAAGTCTGATAGTAAAAATAGGGGACACGTAGGAGGAGGCAAGGTCCTAGCTAAGGTGAGGTTGTACACACAAGTTTTACGAGTTTAGGCCCCTCTCGGAGGAGATAAAAGCCCTATGTCTCAATGCCTTGAGGTTGTGCTGATTGGATTATGTGTGATTGTTATAGGGGGATCGAACCCTTGTGCAAGTGGAGGAGCGTGGCTTATATAGAGTGCGTCAGGACCCTCTCAAACCTCCGTTACACAGGGTTCAATGTGAGTTAAGATGGGGCATTACTGGTAACGCTAGCCATAAATGATCTTTAAGACTACAGAGTGAACACCTGACCGTTGCCATCCTAGGGTGGCTTTAGATCTTCTGTACACCGAGTGCTTCTCCATATGGTCGAGTGACCATGCTGTGGTCGAGTGGAATTGGGGTATCCGAGTGGAGTCTTCTGTCGAGTGGATTGCACTTAAGGGTGATTCCAGTCGGTACTTTCTGTTGGTCCTTGAATGTCTTTAACTGTAGGTCAGTGTCCTTGGGTGGGGTATCTATATCAGGCATAAGACCCTACCCTAGGTACATGTCCTTGTCATTAGCCCCCGAATGGATTGAGGTCTGAGTGAAGAAAGTTTGAAGTTGATTCCGACTCAATTCAATGCTCCGGAGGCATCTCATTGAAGTCTGGAAAGAGCACTGGTACTTTCAATCCTGCTTCAGTTCTCTCGATTGTTTCTGATTGCTTGAAGTCGTCAAGTGAATAAATGTGGTAAGCCTTCGAGTGAATCAGGACGCGAAATGTTAGGCGCGATGGGTTGCCCTACAGTTTCCGATCTCGCGGGATTCAAAATTTCAGGGAAGCACGCCGGACGGGGCATGGCGCGGTAAGCGAAACGAATCGGATTGGGACTCCTCGATTTTTGCGCCACCTCTTTCGCCACGTATCGCTCCTACGCCTGCGATGAGATATGATTTGATCGCTGGGGGCCACTAGTCGGATACTCGGAGCCAGCCTCATAAAAGGCGTCGAAGCCGATGCGAGGAACAGTGCCTTCAATCAATCCCCATTCTTCTTCTCTGCCTCCTTTCTCTCTGCTCCCATGCTTCTCCTCAGCTCTCCCAAGCTCCACACAATGGTGAAGGAGAAGACCGCGGCTCTGGAGCACGTGAAGAAGGTGTCGGCGACGGTGAAGGGGAAGAAGACGGCGTGGGGCTCGTCGTCGCGGTCTGCCCTGCCGCCCGACTGGATCCAAGGGGATTGGACCCGCTCTACAGTCTCGCAGGTGGACTTGGAGAATCTCGCCCATGACGGCTTGATTACTCCTGGGTCTTGGAGACTTCCTGGGGAGGAATTTGAGCCCCAGCCGTGCGATGGTGAGTGTGTTCTCCTCACCACCCATGTCGAGCGTGGTTTTTCTTTGCCTCCGCACCCGTTATTTTGAGGGTTCTTGGACTTCTTCGGAGCCCAGATTCACCATTTCCCTCCTAAAACTATCTTGTATCTTATTGCATTCATTTCCATGTGCGAAAACTTCCTGGGATGCTACCCGCACTGGGGTCTTTTCAAGCATATTTTCACCTATCGATCTCAGACGGTGAAGAAAGCTAACCCAGACGACCAGAAAACGCACGTGATCGAGATGTGTGGGGGTTAGGGATCCAAATGAGGGGTAGGAGCTGCTTCCCCTTGTGACTCTTCCCGACTCGGTTAGAGGGTGGCAGTCGACCTGGTTTTACTGCAAGGGAAAATTTTGTTTTTGCCACTCTAGATTTTGCCAATTTTCCTTATGCCACTTTAGATTTTGACATTTCACTTTTGCCACTCTTTGTTTTCGACAATTATCACAATTGCCATTTTGTGTCAGAAGCAAAATAATTTTCTTTCATTTTTGCCACTCTTAGCTTTGGATAATTATCACAATTAACACTCTGGAAATTTTGCTTTTGACACAAAATGGCAATTGTGATAGTTGTGAAAAACTAAGAGTGGCAAAAGTGAAATGTCAAAATCTAGAGTGGCATAAGGAAAATTGGCAAAATCTAGAGTGGCAAAAACAAAATTTTCCCTTACTGCAAGGATGTTCTGACTCCTGGTCAGTCGATTGGTCTCCCTCCTTTCACTTTGGAGAGACTCCACACCCCTCGCTCACTAGTGGTAGCTTCGGAGGAGAAGGAGGAAGTGCAGATGCTGGTTGCGGCCATTGTTGAATTGGTAAAGGGAGGAGTGTCGGGGATGGATCTGTTGGAGGTGTATCTCAGTCGACGGATCCAGCCCCTGCAAGCCCGTGACCACCCCATGTGGATGTACTTGGGCCCAGAAGACACCGCTCGTATCCACCCGGAGGAGGTTGACGAGGAGACGGTGGCTCAGTGGCTCTGGAGTGTTACTGGCAACAAGGACATCCCAAGGGGGGCCAGGAGGATTCTGCCATTCGACGCTACCCATGCTCCAGGAGAGGTCTGACTCACATATCCGAGTGTCTTTTCCTTTTATCTTTGTCGAGTGGTTGTTCTTTAATCCGACTCATATACACAACTTGTATCTTGTAGGTTTTCACCAAGCCACACTCGATGCCCAATGGAGAGAAGTATCAGGAGGGAATTGACAGCAACAGTGAGGGCAGCGATGACCAATATGCCAAAGACAGTGAAGATGAGAGCGAGGACTCGAGCAGCAGCGACGAGGAAGTCGACTCTCCACCTCGTTCTGAGCGTCAATCCAAGCAATTGCAAGACCCAGCAGGGGGACATGGCAAGGCTGCTGCATCCAGTGCCAAGGTCCCGAAGCGCACTCGGACGTCAACTCCAGAGCCGACAGAAAAGGCTGCAAAGCAAGCCAAAGTTGTCCCACCCAAACGTTGGAAGGCTCTGCCAAAGATCAAGGTGGCTGTGCCCGTGACTTCAATGTTAGCACTTCTTTCCTGTGCTGTTTTGCATTATCGTAAACTCATTGGCTTGTTTGACCGAGTGAAATCTGGAATTTTCAATGCTGCTACTACGTCTGCGACCTCCATGGATATTGACAAAGAACGTGGCGATGCGGAAACAGCAGATGTGGCCACCTCTCAAGCAAGGAAGGTATCATGACCATATCTGTGTTGTGTTAATGAATTTTTGGGTCGACTGAAATTTCGCCGTCGACTGTTTGCAGCACCAACGGATATCATTCAACTCCCTGATGATGATGATGATGATGATGATGATGATGATGATGATGATGATGATGAGGATGTGCCTCCAAAGAATACTGGGGGGAGAGGCCAAACTCTGAGTAGGAGGGTGCCAGGATCCAGAACACCTCGCTCGTCTTCTGAGCCTATGATCCAGTCGGTCAATGATCAAGCATGGGCTTCAGTCTCCTTTGCCAATCCTTTGTCGACTGACTAGCCTTCAGCATCGACTGCTCAAGCTCCAATGCCCATTGTGCAAGTTCAAGCTCCTACTCCATCGATCCATTCGCCTGCCCCATCATCCCGCATGTTTGTTGCTTATCCCGTCCTAGAGGATCAAGTAGGAGCTACCAAGGAGGCCATGATTCAGGCAGGTCTAATGATGGACCGACTGAAGGTGGTTTATGATACCATCAAGGCCGCCTATGATGCTAGCTCTGCTCTTCAAGCCAATGTCCAAGTAAGTGGAATTGTATGTTAATTTCCGATTGATTTCTCTGTCCGGCCTTTTGTTCTGTTCAGACACGCTCTCTGCAAACTGCTGCTTTATTATTCGTATGATGTTCATGTGTCTATCTTGATCTTTGCAACTTGCATCTGCTCACCCAGTGGGTGTTTTCTTTCCATATTGTAGCTCTTTCACTTGAGTCGACCAGGTCGTGTCAAGTGAAAAATCTTGGTCTAATGGGGGCACGCTTAGTGCACCCAGTGGGTGTAGTCCCCGAGGCCGTCATCGAATGTTTGATTCGGTGGGGGTCTTTTCTAAATATTTGCTTATAGCACTTCGACTCGACCTGGATAGGTCCTGTCGAGTGGGAATTGAATCAGTGGGGGCACGCTAAGTGCACCCATTGGGTGTAGTTCCCGAGACCATGGTCGACTGCGGGCAGTCGGCGGTGGTCTGAGATCCAAAAGATGTCATTGTAGTTTTTTTTACTCCTTCCACTCGAGTTGGGCTGGCCATGCTTAGTGGATTGCTCTTCACTTGGAATGTTTTTGAAACTTAGGCGAGTAAGGGATTGCAGCTAATCCCCCGAGTGAGAAGGTTGCTCTTCACTCCGAATGTTTTTGAAACTTAGGCGAGTACGGGATTGCAGCTAAGCCCCTGAATGAGAGGATTGCTCTTCACTCGGAATGTTTTTGAAACTTAGGCGAGTACGGGATTGTAGCTAAGACCCCGAGTGAGAGGATCGCTCTTCACTTGGAGTGTTTTTGAAACTTAGGCGAGTACGGGATCGCAGCTAAGCCTTCGAGTGAGAGGATCTCTCTTCACTCGGAGTGTTTTTGAAACTTAGGCGAGTACGGGATCACAACTAAGCCGCCAAGTGAGAGGATCGCTCTTCACTCTGAATGTTTTTGAAACTTACGCGAGTACGGGGTCGCAACTAAGCCCCTGAGTGAGAGGATCTGTCTTCACTCAGAGTGTTTTTGAAACTTAGGCGAGTATGGGATCACAGCTAACACTACAAAAAAGACACATCCGTGACATTTTGGGCTGAACGAATTTTTTTCTATCATGCATATGACACTTCTATGACGATAATTGTGACAAAACCCGGTATCATCATAGATGTGGTGGGCTCCTACTTCTATGACAAAAAATCATGACAGAAAATGGGATTTTCGTCTTGGGTGGGCCGGAGACGCAGCTGCATGACATTCTTTGGGCCATCCATGACGGAAAAAACCGTGGTAGAAGCGAGGGGGGGATTTCGGGGAGTTGCCGGTTACGGTGGGAGGTCGGGGCGAAGCGATCGCTGCGTTTCTCGTCTGATGCTGCGTGTGTGTGCGAGGTGTTGGCTCTAACTAAACCCGAGCGAGGTGTTGGGCTCTAATTGAACCCGAGCGATTGCACTACAGGCTACGCGTTACTGAACCCGGGCGATCGATCGATGGTTGTTAACTGAACCCGATGGAGCGATTCCTTTGCTACTGCTGCTAACTGAAGCCGATCGATGGATGAACAGTGGCGTTGCGGGGGTTTGGATGAGCGATGGCGGTGGCCTTGCCTGCGGATGAACAGGAACCCGTGGTGTGGAGGGCTGGATGAGCAGTAGATGGTGGAGGGTGGCCGTGGAGGGTGGATGAGCAGGACCCGTGGTGTGGAGGGCTGGATGAGCGATGAGCGGTGGAGGGGTGCCCGTGGGCGGTGGTTGAGCAAGAGCTGTGGAGTAAGCGCGGTGGAGGCTGGATGAACGGGAGCCCGTGGAGGCTGGAGGAGGTCGACGGTAGCCCGTGGAGGCTGGAGGAGGTCGATGGTGGAGATGAACAGTATCCCATGGAGTCCCGTTTTGCGGTACGCCACACCCCTCCCGATGAAAAGGACCCCCATTTTGACCGTATCGCTCCAACACAAGTCCATTTCATCCGTTTTGCGGTACACCACACCCCTCCCGATCAACAGGACCACCGTTTCGACCGTAGGAGGTCCGTTTCCTCCGTTTTGCGGTACGCCACACCCCTCGCGATCAACAAGACCGCCGTTTCAACCGTAGAAGGTCCGTTTCCTCCGTTTTGTGGTACGCCAGACCCCTCCCGATGAACAGGATCCCGTTTCGAACATGGCCGGTCGAACACAAGGCCGTTTCCTCCGTTGTGCGGTACGCCAGGCCTCGTTTCCATCGCCTGTTCCGTCCAAGCCGGTTGGCTCCCACGTGTTCTGTTGCCTCCCGATGAACACGACGCATTCCGTTGCCTCCCCATGAACACGACGCATTCCGTTGCATCCCCATGAACACGACGACAATGTTGTTTCTCCATTCCGACCCAACCATGTATGTATGCGCGAGTAGGCGTTCGAGACCCTACCCGTAAGTACGTATGTGGCCGTATTTCCTTTCTTGCACCCTCGCCGTTGTACGTACGTGTACATGCTACGTGCGTGCCTCTAATACTACACGTGCGCGCCTCTACATCAACCAGTATATATGTATGTACATCTTCGCGACCAGAATGACAACGCTACGTACGCTTCGACCAGGTGGGTCCCGAGTGTCAGGCACTTCCTTGCGTGCGAAGATGTAGCTGGTGGGTCCCAGCAGTCAGGGGGGCAAATCGTTTTTTTGCCCAAACGCACTTCCTTGCATGCGAAGATGTAGCTGGTGGGTCCCAGTAGTCAGGGGAGTGAATCCTTTTTTTTGCCCGGACGCACTTCCTTGCGTGCGAAGATGTAGCTGGTGGGTCCCAGCAGTCAGGGGGGTGAATCGTTTTTTTTGCCCGGACGCACTTCCTTGCATGCGAAGATGTAGCTGGTGGGTCCCAGCAGTCAGGGGGGCGACTCGTTCTGTTTTTTTTTTGCCCGGACGCACTTCCTTGCGTGCGAAGGTGTAGCTGGTGGGTCCCAGCAGTCGGGGGGAAACGTTTTTTTTGCGAAATATGGTGGCCTGTTCGGTGGTTCCCCACTGTCAGGTGGAGGAATAATTATTTTGTGCGTAATAAGGAGGCACTTCCTTGTTGCGACCGTGGACCCAGCTGTCAGCCTCTCCACGTAGAGTCAACGTCCGATGGAAGCCGTTCCTTGACCATGTTGACCACGCCGCGCCGAGAGCACCAGGGCGATGGACGACGGCGAGGCCTAGGAAGGGGACGACGCGGAGCCGGGGAAGACGCGGCAGTGGATGCCCATGCGTAGAGGAGTACGAGGGTTCACTGGTTCGCTGCGGTGTGAGGCTGCGTCGCCGCGAGAATAACAGGGGGTGTGGATGAGTAGAGGGATGGCCTGGCCAGCGGTGGGAGTAGTAGGGGCCGGTGAGGCCTCCGCCGCATCGTAGCCGGCCATGGGAGGCAGGAGCACGAGGCACGACTGACGCTGGTTTGGGCGGCTGGAGCAAGAAGACCAGAGGTTGAAGAAGCACTATGACCGTTGGATGGACATCGTACGGTCAATGGAGCTAGAATTGCGCATATTGACAAATTGACAAAGCCCTCCGTCCCGGTCAACTTAGTAGGCCCACAAGTCAGCCTGCCACTATACTGGGTCCCAGCTAACAGGGTGAGTATTCATTTTTTTATGCGTAATAAGGAGGCACTTCCTGCGACGAAGATATAGCTTGGTGGGTCCAATTTGTCGAGACCCGGCAGCTGGGAGGAGGGAGCGAGCAGTCCCGCCGGCGCTTGTTTGAGTCATTTGGAGCAAGAAGAGCAGAGATTGAAGAAGCACGACGGCCGTTGGATGGCCATCCAACAGTCACTGCTTGTGCGTCAACCTTTTTTTTAGGAAAGCCTCAAATCTGTGGAAAATAGCATACAGCCCATCTGCCATTATTTTTAATAATTTACAGGCCATTTGCTAATTCTTAAGGTTTTTTTGGAGCCCATATTCTTTTTGTTAGCATTACAGCCTATATTGTGGCCACGGTTAAAAACTTATACAAAATTTTGCATATTTCGGTGCAGTCCGAACTGTTTTTAATCCCGAAATTTTGACTCACATTCAAACTGATTTAAAAAATAATGTATATCAACATAAAATCCAACAAATTCTCCACGCATAAAAATTAATGTAATTTAAAATCTCGAAATGAAAAAAAAGATATTTGAAACTAATTGCCGGTTTGATGTGTTTTAAAAATGTACAACCCATTTCTCATTACTAATGGGTCATTTTCTCGGCCAGCCAAATGAAAGCTCTTCTCGTCTTGAAAGATTTGCAGCCCAACAGGCCTGACAAAGCGACTTACTTGGCAAATCACAAAAAACTGGGCTGTGGCCATGGACCCAGCTGTTAGCCTCTCCGCGTACAGTACTCTTCCGATGGAATGTCGTTGACCACATTGACCATGCCGTGCCGAGAGCACCAAGGCGGTGGACGATGGCGAGGCCTAGGGGAAGACGCGGAGTTGGGGAAGAGGCGGCAGTGGATTCCCACGTGGAGAGGAGTATGAGGGTTCACTGGTTCGGCTGCGGTGTGAGGCTGCCGTCGCTGCAGGGCCTGGCTAGCGGTGGGAGTAGTAGGGGGCGATGAGGCCTCAACGGCAAGACTGACCGCCTTTGGAGGCGAGGAGCAGCGGTCTCCCGGTGCTGGTTTGGGCGGCTGGTGCAAGAAGAGCAGCGATTGAAGAACCAGCAGGACCGTTCGATTCAAATCCAATGGTTACTGCTGCTAGAATCGTTTGTTGACTAACTTGACAAGCCCTACGTACGCGTCAACATAGTAGGCCCATAGGCCAGCCTCCCAACCGGTGCGCCCCAGATGTTAGTGGGAGGAATCATTTTTTTCGCGTAATAAGGAGGCAGTTTTTTATGAGACAAATATAAGGAGGCAGTTGATTGCGTGCGGCCAAGCTAGCGGAGGGAGTAGGGTGGGCCGGGGAAGCCTACGCGGCATCACAGCGGGCCACAAGAGGAGGGAGCAGGCAGTCCCGCCGGCGCTAGTTTAGCCGGCTGGAGCAGGAACATCAGAGATTGAAGAACCACGGCGGCTAGAATCGTGTGTTCCTTGACAAAGCCTTGCGTAAACAAGTCAGCCTCAAAATCTGTGGTGTGTACAGCCCATTCGCTATTATTTTTATCATTTTTACTCATTTTCTAATTCATATGGAATTTATTGCAGCCTGTTTTCCATTTTTAGAATTGCCGGCCATATTTTGGTCAGTATCAGGGTCAAAAAATTAACTAAATACGTGGGAAATTTTGAAAATTCGCAAATTTTTGCTGGGGAACGAAACATTCTTAATCCAAAAATTTATAGCCATACTAAAACAAATTTAAAAATAATTAGTACTATGTCATGTTAAATCCAATGAAATACGTATAAGATATCAGTGAAGAACAAAATTCAAAAAAACTAATATCCCATTTGCTCGTCTTGAAAGATTTGCAGCCCTGTAATTCGGAGAAAACAAATAGGCCTAGCTTTGGTATTCTTCAAAAAGAAATACTGGGCTACCTATTTTCCCAAAGAACTGGTGCATGAGCATTTAGCTTTATTTATTTACTTATTTATGTTTAGGGGACCATGAGCATGTACCTGGGTCGGATTCATGTGAGAGCCTCCCTTCCAGTTAATTATGGGCTTCTCTATTGGGCCTTCATCAGTGGGCTGCATGTTATCAACAAGTGGAAAATGTGTTCCGTATGAAAAATAGTATGAGCTACGTACAGTACGGGGCACTAAAGGATCAAACCGTGCAACGACTTCCAAAACATTGTGTTTGTCGTTATAACAACACATTTATTCAACCAACAAATGAAATATACTACTGATTGTACATTGAAAACAGCAGTAGCAACAACCAGGGCTGGGGGTGCAACAGAAGCAGTTAGCAGGCCAGAAGAGTGAAGACACAGCTCTCTCTTCCAAACCAAACATTAGCCATAATTACAAAAGGGCTACCAAAAAAGAACAAGTGTATGCATCAAACTAAATAAATATCCTACTACACCAAGTGTACGCATCTAACTAACTGGCTCAGTTAGACATTACTATTTATTAAGCTGTGGAGATTGGCTGACGGCTTGAACCAGATGGGTGCCTGACGGGGGAAACTCCAGCCAGCAGGTCGAAGTCTGATACTTGCGACCGTCTCTCCTACTTTGGGCTGCAGAGCATGGCGGCACATATCAGGGTATGGTGCATGCAGAGATGCATGGTACGCTGTGTACACACAATTTTGCGTGATGAACGAAACCGCGCTGCCATCATGATCCTTGCCGTCGGTTATCTCCTGGTTAATCGGATAGTTCAGTCCGACAAACAGAGAGCGTGTACCAAGGCTACTTACCAGCCTCCAGTCAAAAATTCCTGAAGGCCCAGAGAAGCTGGGATCCTGCTCAAAGACCTTGTAGTGACTGTGATTGTATTCCGCGAAACAACATGTCCGGTACGTGCGAACGATCATCAATCTTTCGCCATCGTCTGATCGAGCTAGGAACCACCTGCAACTGCCATGCCACTTTTCTTTGAAAGGTTCTGGGATTAGGAAGGGTAGGGACACCAGGCGGCCTGCAACATCGTATCAAGTTGGAGTCAAATAAGAAAGGGCTCTTGATTTAGTCAATCTTAAGAACAGTATGTTATGAGCATGAATAGTTTTTCAGTAAATGTTGGCAGTAATGTAAGCAAGCCATCATGATATCATAGGAAAGTACTCCCTCCGTTTCTTTTTACTCCGCGTATAAGTTTTGGTCAAAGTCAAACTACACAAAGTTCGACCAAATTTATATTAAAAAATATGAACAAGTACAATACTTAAACTATATAATATGAAAATACATTTCATGATGCATCTGAAAATGTTGATTTCGTATTGTGAATGTTGATAATTTTTAAGATAAAGTTAGTCAAACTATGCAAAGCTTGACTTTGACCAAACCTTATAGGCAGACTAAAAAGAAATGGAGGGAGTAACATACTACTGTAACAGCCATTTGTAGCGATGACTGGAGTAGGCCAGCAATACGTCCAGCCATAGAAGGAGTCGACAGCGTAAATGAAGCCCTTGTGTTCAATGGCATCAGAGAACCATGGAGGATGTATGATCCTGCGATGGACGTGCAGATTTATCCACTTACCACAGTGACCTGTCTGATAGGTGAGACCGCGTTTGAAGAATGCAATTAGCCTGAAATATTTATAATTCGCAGATCTTGTGGGCACTTGGCAGATTACAACCTTGAGCAAAACAAACTTGGTAGCATGTTAGCTACTGTAAGATTCCGAGTATTCTGGGCCACGGTGCCAAAGCAGTGCAGTGTTTATCAAAGGAAGGGGGATCAATCGCCGGGTGTAGACCTCCACGAGCATCTAGTTGCCGCGACCGTCGACGAGCACCATCCAAGACGTGTTCATGCCGACCCAGTACATACCGTTAATGTAGCTGAGGCTGATGGGGATCGGATCGCAGTGAAGGGGGTTGATGCTCGCCACCCTACGATCGTTATGCTGCGTGACATGCCGTTTCTAAAGATCAGGCGGCATGAACAAGCAAGGATCTGGCTTAAAAAGCTCCAGCCTGAGGGCTTTGAGTAAACGGTACAGCCCCGACGAGCACGCGGCGAGCGGCATGGTACTGAGATTGTCCACACGCGAAACAATGAGCTTGATTACCTCTGTGGGGAACGAATTCCAGCCACTCTTTCGGCGGACGCTGCTCGGTTCTGCCATTGTTAGTGCTTCGGTTTTGGATGAGGGGGGAAGGCGCCTTAGCGGAGATGGAAGCTTGGACGAGATTATGTGCGGACAAAGATGGAGAAGCGAATATGTGTTGCGGGAAGTGGACAGGTGATGATGACTACAGCACGCCGCTTGACTTACGAGACACATACCAGCAGCGTAGGGCCATATTGATGCCAGAAAACTTGCTTGAGTGATCACAGTACTAGTACTCCCTATAGTACTATGCCCTAGCTTGCTACAGTAGAGTAGTAGAGTAGGACTCTGCTCTACTATTAGCACCGGAGGAGTAGTATATTCTAATCTAAAATAGTTACAAACTTCAATGCCCGAGCGTGGAACGACTACAAACCATGCTCAAAGACCGTGTCTACGTGGTGTTTGGACTTATATGCAAAAAAATAGCAAGATGCCCGTGCATTGCACGGCACACCATCATTACCAACTCAGTTTTTTCTCTACTCCTACTCCTATAAAAGACTCAGTTGGTGATGATGGAGGCAAGGAGGCGTGTTCAGCCGGGCGTGCAGCGGACGGCGCAGCACTATTCGATTTGTTATAAAAAAAAGTAGTAGAGATAGAGACATAGGGAGGAGCACGAGGTTGTGGGAGATAAGGATGAACGAGGCAAGGCCTTATTTGTAAATGTTGAGAGAGGTGCGAGTATCTTTTGTAAAATTGTCATAGTTGGCTTTCTATCCGTCAGATATAGATCGGACGGCCTATATTACAAGATGGCAGGCATACCATCATCACCATCTCAGTTTTCTATAAGTGTAGACTATATATAGATATAGATAGATAGAGACTAGGGAGTACTATTAAGGACACCATCTACTGCTTTGTGTGCTACTCCTGCGCTCCATTCGGCGGCCACAACGTCCCCTACAGCCACTCCCTCCTGCGCTCCATTCGGTGGTATTTGTTGAAATTTGGGAGCGACTCGCGATTGCCGCAGCCACGACTTCACCAACGACGACTTCTTCCCGACCTCGACAACCTCTTCCCCAACGACATGGGCGATAACTCAACACCAACGGTGCTGCTCCGCTGCACCGTATGTGTTTCATCCTTCCTGTTCAAATCATGGTAGAATTCATGTTTCTACTCTGTATCCTACTACTATGCTAGTCCACATGATTAGTTTCATCTCTGTCATAGCCGTCATGATTTATTTTGTGCTTATTCGGATTAAATCTCGTAGTAACTTGCTTACATATTCAACTGGCGCAACGTCCCCTACAGCCACTCCCGTTTCATGGACGGCCTAGTCGATGCCTCCAAGGAGCCCTTCGTCCACTGCTATGAGTGCCCGATGCCGTTTTGTGGCTCGCCGGCGAACATGGTGCATCACCTCACGGATGCATGCAGCGGTCACTGCTGGCCCTTGGCGGAGAACATCAAGTATGACACGTGCTACCGGTTCACCATGCTGGAGTTGCTGGAGGATCACCGCTGCCTGCTAGTCTTGAAGGAGGACGGCAGCGTCTTCCTCTTGATCGTGGGCACCGGCGAGGCCCGCGCAGGCCGCCGCCCCTTCTCTATAATGTGTGTCAGGGGCATCGCCGCTGACGCTGACACTGACACGAGGCAGATGTACGGGTGCGTGGTCAATGTTACTACCCCTCTGGGCGCGTGCGGCAAAACTGGCCTCATCGGACAGACTTGGACTCTAAGGAGCTGGGACTATCCCGCCAATGTGGACTTGGAAAACCCATGGCATCCGTTCCATCCTTTACCCGCCGACTCGGTGCACGGGGACTCCAAGGAGGTTCACTTGGACATACGCATTATCAAGTGCACTTAGCAAACATGTAGCGTGTGTGTGTGGGCGCTTATGGCCCGTGTCTTTGCCGCTTTTGATTCTGTAAGCTTGTCGTTAAACTTGAGTGGCTTTTGCTGCAGTCCTTCCTTTGAACTGCTCCTCTCAGTGAGCTGATGTAAGACACTTTGGGTTTCATTTGATAATGGAACCGAGGAGGAGCCTCCCTGTTATTCTAAAAAAATACGCATTATCAAGTTAAATGTTGATCATTAGTCTTCGCTCAATGTAATCCGCTGTCTAAGCATGTGGAGACTTCCATGCATGATCTTGCTCTATTGGAGTATCGCGCATGAATAAAAGTGCATCCGTTTATGGTTTAGTCTAGAATCTTCCATGTATGAATTTTTACTACAGTACTGGTGAAAGACTTACGATGAACCATTTCTTACATCTCCTCTGCCCCCTTGCAAGTCATCCTGATCTAATCCCTCCGTCTAGGTGTATAAGGGCATGGTTAATATTACTTAATAGTATAGCCAGCTGTTGACTATAAGAAAGTGCCATGTCATCTGTAGCCAACATATATAACAATCGATACTCAAAAACTAATTCTTAAAGATCATTTCTTGCAAAGCACAATAAGTGTTATTTCTTCACAAGTTTTGGATGCAGGTGGAACAGTTGAACACTTTTGTTTGCAAAAGATACCTTTTTATCTATTTCACCCGGATGTTTGTGAGCTCTAGAGATGAGATAATATCCAAAAAAACCTATCGATACCCGTTACACATGAGATGACCCCCACATCCTTTGTCAAAATAAACAACTCCCTGATCAATGCATTTCACTCTTGATTGCAACATACGGGCACCTTACTACTATAGATTAGTACGACCAAAATTGAACTAACATTATATATAGTACGATAAATACTGATGCATGTCACCTAAAATTATATCATTCAAAACTATGTTCAAATACGAATCCAACGATATAGTTTTTGTTGACATGCACTAACATTTTGTCAGTTAAATCTTCAGTCAAATTCAATGGGGGACTAATAAACCATGACCGATGTAGTACAAGTGTAGAGGGCGGCGCTGCACGGGAGTCTCACCTCTCACCCCGCTCGTGGCGCGGCAGTAAAGCCGTCATATCACAAAACCCAACCACTCCCAGTAATAAATGCCTGGTAAAATAAACGGACAAGCAACCATCACATCCCTCCGTGTTTTTTGCATTTCATATCTCTGCATTTACTTTCTCCGGTCATCTCCCACACTCGATCCCTAGCTACTACTCCTAGGGCCAGTTCTTTTGGCGGCTTCCCCAGCTTTTCCCACAAGACTAGTCACAGTGGAGAGTAACAATAAGGCGCCTCACTCATTTATTTTGGCTTCTAAACTACTACTCCATCCTAGTTTATTCCTCACCATTGTAATTTGTGCTAAATTTTCACCAAAGATTTAACTGATAAAATGTTACTCAAAACACTTAGGCGCGGTGCATCTAGGTGTGTAAGTCATCTTACGAAAACCAAATAATCCCAAAACACTTAGGCGCGGTGTATTAACTTCTACCTCGTTTCTTGTTTCTTGACATATCAACCAATAAGAGATAAAGAGTGTGCATGCTTTTAATGACTTGAGATATCAAACACGACATGAAGTGGTTAGTTCATTGCATGCAATACTATTAATTAGCAAATAAACATTAACGTTTCTCGTTTTCTCCTCTCCTTGGTCACGGTGCACAACCTAAGATGACTTACTCACCTAGACGGATGGAGTAGTGCATGTGACATGCACTAACATTTCATTAGTTAAATTTATGATCAAAATTTGACACAGATTACAATGGGGACCAATAAAACAGGACGGAGGTAGTAGTTATGGGATTACTAATCTAGAAGCCTAAAGGAACTGGCCCCTGGTACTCCTACTAGTAGTAGTACTCAAGTTGGAATTCCAATCGCGCGGCACAACTTGTTAGGCAAAAATTTGATACAGGGTGTAGGAAGCGGTTTGGGAATTTGCATGCCTTTCCAACCAGTGAGATACTCCATACAAAGTACGACAGAGAAATAACCACTGAGAAGGAAGCTAAAAGTAAACAATCAAACGAGCATTTTTGCATTTGTTTTGCATTAAATCGTTTCACAAACTTGACTAGTGCTGTTTTTCTACTTTTACAAAAACCGCAACGTAATGTTAAAACGTGCATTTGCACGTACATAAGTAATAGTAGTACTCGCTCCGTCTAGGTGTACAAGTCTTCCCTCCTTCTTGGTCACCGTGCACAACCAAAGATGACTTATTGACCTAGACGGAGGGAGTAGCACAGTCTGCAAGCATATATCGAGAGAGATGTGTAGTCCGATAGTATATAGTAAAGTTTGTGCTATATGCATGTACTTGCAAAATGTGTAATAATACACAACGTTTCCAAACTTTACCTTTTACATACTTAATTAAGGACGCTAAAAACTCCTGAACGTTCGGGATTTATCATTTGCGTCCCAACACTAATGAGATCGCCTTACAAAACAAAAATTATACTCCTCCTGAAAGCCATGGTGCTCGCAGGAGCGCTTGCGGCACGCCACGAGTGCCCTGGTGCGCGGCCGTTTCCCAGAACGCCGACACAACGCCTCTTCCTCAGCCTCGTAACTCGCGAGGTGCTGATTGGCGGCTTGCCGGCGGGCGAGCGCGATCTCACCGGTGTGGTGATCCGGCACCAACAGGTACTCCTCCTGGCTGGAAGCGTCCACCCGGTCCACGTACCGCCAAGCGTAGATGAGGCGCTTGTGCCCGACTGCACTCAGGGCGTCGGCACGGGCGTCCTCCACCACCCTCATGGCCCTCGCACGAGCCTTCTGCCAAAGAACCAATTGCTTGACTCTCTCGGACGCGACATAGATCTCCCAGAAAGCTTGTTGCGTGGTGCGCTTCTCTTCCTCGGCCTTCTTCTCCGCCTCTATTTTGGCGTGCTCTGCTGGAGGCAAAGCCTCCCACAAGGCGACATCCATTTCTTTCCAGAGCTCCTCAAGGTTGGGGGGCTCAGCGGGCGGCGCGGCGTTCTCCTCGTAGCAGGGAGCCGACGCGTCCTCCGACGTGCATGCTGGCAAGATTGGGAACGCCGACGCATCCACCTCGACGCGTCGCGGCGAGGAGAGGAACGCCGACGTGTCCTCCTCGACTAGTGGCGGCGAGGAACGGAACGGCGACGCGTCGCGTAGCGGCGAGGAGCGGAACGCCGACGCGTCCTCCTCGACTAGTGGCGGCGAGGAATGGAACGGCGACGCGTGACCATCTGCGCGGTGCAGTGAGGGGCTCCTAGGGCTTGGGAGGGGCGATGCCATGGTGGTCGACGTGAGAGGGAGGGGGAGGAGATAGCGATGAACGTGAACGTGAGGGGAAGGAGATAGCGATGTCGTGGTAGGCGCAGTATTTATAGCGAGCAATGGCACACCTACATAAGATATGGACTGAGCTGCGCTGACTTAACTGCAGGTCCAGTTGCGTCACTGACATGTGGGCCAGTACACTGCTAGGCCCGTATGTCCGTGACCCAATGCACCTGAAGTTAAGTAAAAGCTACGTGGGCATATTTGTTGGAGTAAATTACGGGGGAGCGAGGGGTGGAAATATTTCTGGTCACAACGGATTGGACGAGCGTTGAGGGAGGAGAGTCATGCATGCAAATTTTTTCACACGGGGTGGAGTGGTGGGACCGCCGGAGGGAGAAGGAGAGTTTGGCAGGCATATTGTTTCCACACATGGAGAGGAAAAGATTTGGAGAAGAACGGGCTTCCTGCAGGTATGGGGAATGGTGCATAATAAGTCATCTTGCATGCCGGGCTAGGTATAGTCTCAAGTCATTAAAAACATACACGCCCCACACATGTTCATATTTCAAGGTGCACTAAATTATTGCATGCGATGATTAAGGCTGGCCATCATGGTGGTATCTTAGCTGTATCATGCACGTGGGAATAGTAAACATGCTGATGTGGCAAAGAATTAAAGAAGAGAGGGGGGTTACAGTAACTAGTGTTCATGCATGCATTGGTAAACACATTTTTTTGTGAAGGACGACAGCATTAGTTGAGTACTTTTGTAGACTTCAAAAACTATTCCACCGCCTCTACTATCTTGCTAAGAGTAGGTGAAATTTTTGAGTCGAGCCCTTTAAACTAGAAGGGAGGTAGTGGTACTCTAATAGCTAGGTCTGTAAGTCATCTTACGAAAACCAAATAATCCCAAAACACGTAGGCGCGGTGCATTAACTTCTACCTCGTTTCTTGTTTCTTGACATATCAACCAATAAGAGATGAGGGTGTGCATGCTTTTAATGACCTGAGACTATCAGACATGACATGCAGTGGTTAGTTCATTGCATGCAATACTATTAAATTAGCAAATAAACATTAATGTCTCTCATTTTCCCCTCCTCCTTGGTCACGGTGCACAGCCTAAGATGACTTAATACCTAGACGGAGGGAGTATCAACATTCACAATGTCAAATCAATATTTTTACACTCATTATAAAATGTAGTTCTTATACCCATTATAATAAGTATTGTAGATGTTGATATTTTTAGTATAAATTTGGTCGTGGGATTTCATTGATGCCTGTCAAAGCATGGAGGAAGCAGAGCTTAGGGGTTGCATTGCCGGCCTCTACATAGGTATTTCTCTTCATAATCCTGTAATTTTAGAGACTGATTGCGCTTTTGTGGTAGCATCTCTTGCATCGGGGGACTATGACAGGTCTGCTATGCGTGACCTGAAATTGAAAGCGTTGAGCATCTCGAAGTTGATCAACAATCTTCAATTGTCAAAGATTACCCGTTCGGCCAATAAGGTGGCACACTTAATAGCTAAGTATAGCTTTGACAATAGATTAGATGGTATTCTTGTAAATAACGCATCACTGTGTGGTGAATATTGTATCGAATGAGTGTACTGGTCTGGCTGGTTAATTAATATAAGGTGGTGTTCAAAAAAAGTATATATTTGGTCCAACACTTTGCAAACGGTTGACGGGAGTAAAAAGGACCAGAGGGAGTATCATGCATGCGGAGTAGGCAAAACAATTGCTCATTTATAGCCGGTCGAAGTCTCAAAGGGCGCGACCGCGCGAGGGAGGCGAAGGTCGTGGGAGGCGCGACGGTTGACGGAATTAAGTGAAGTTACATCCACGCGCCGGCATGGCGTGCGAACAGGCAGAAGCTATACCGTCAGGCCTACGATATGGGTATAGTAGACATGACATCTAGTGGGTCCCGCATAGTTCTCGAGAACTCTTTGGGGGCTTGCAGCCGTTTATCCATCGGGCAAGCCAGCAACCCCACACCGTTCGCACGCCCTACTCGTCCCCATCTTCTACTTCACAACAGTTCGCTCCCAGTCATCCCGTCCTTTCACATTAGTTCGCTCCCAGTTTTTGCAGGGTACAACAGTTCAACGTCTCCTAACCCTCCTCCAAAATCCATGGCCTCCCAAATCTCCATGGTCGCCGCTGAGTACCAGGTTAGAGCCATCACCGGCGATCAGTTCATCGTCATCTACACACGTGGATCCACGACGGTGAAAGCATGGCTTGCTCGCTTCCTACGCATGTTCAACAGTTCAACAGATGAGTGGGTCGCTGGGCTAGATGTTGAGTACACCACAGTCCTGGGACGAGAGAAGGATCTAAAGGACGAAGAGAGGAAGAAGCCGGCCGTGATCCAGGTTTGTGTACATAATGTTTGCTTGGTCTACCACATATGCCATGCCGACGTTGAGTGCCAGGATTTTAAGAACTTCCTCAAGGACAAAAGAGTGAAATTCGTTACTGTAGGCTTTAAAAACGACAGGGATGTCCTGCGTCAGATAGGTATTGTTGTAGGCCAGCCCTTCGATCTCCAGAAGGCAAGCTTGGTGTCCTCCTCTCAACCTTCAATGTTGACCCTGGCAGCAACCATGATTGATCCTTCGTACGCTAAACTGAAGAAACCTCATCACGAGTTTCATCATGCATGCGAGTCAAAGACATTAGATGAAGATCACATCCTGTACGCAGCAATGGATGCCTACCTTTGTTTAAATATCTACATGGGTTGGATGAAGAAGCAGAGCCCAGTGTCCGGTTCAAGCAAAGAAGTGTCGGCGAAGAGGAAGAGCAAGAGGGACGAGGACGAAGTCGAGGACGTGGACTCGGACTCCGAGTAGGTGGCAGTGCCGTTGCTCATGCTTGTTCTACTGCAGTGTCAAGCGGACTAGTTGCTTAGTTTATTTTCAAGGGTGTGTTGTGCTGAGGCCCCAGCAGAACTATGTTTATGTTCTTTCTCGTTATTCAAACTCTTTAGTACTAGAGTAGTACTAGTACTATGTCTTACTACTGTTCTTCTTGCAGTTGGTACTACTGCTCGTAACTTCGTGTTCCTACTATACTTAATACGTTCGTACTAGTAGTATAATTTGGGTCAGTCGATTTGTGAAAGAAGTTCGATGGAGCGAAGGAAGAAGACGGCAGAAGAGGTGGAAGAAGCCCTTCTAGCCATCCATGTTGCATCAAACGGCTCACATGAGTCGACTGACCCAAATTGCTCCTTCAGATTGCAGGATCCACGTGGCATTTGAGGTCTCGAAGGTAGATTCGCGTCCGCACCGGTTTGCGGGCTCGACGCAAGGATCGGCTTCGCCGCGACAGCCACCATGCACGCCTCCTCCGCGCGGGCGGAGACGACAATGACACGCTAGTTCCTCCTCGCCGGCGTGCTGGAGCACGCGCTCGTCCTCCTCTTTGTACGCTGCGTGCATAGACGTGGCTCCACCAGCTGCTCGCGTGCTTGGCAGCGCGGCGGCATGGCGAGGAGGGACTGCAGACGACGTGAGCCGGCGAGCCTTCGGCTTCATGGCACAGGGATGGCGGCGACACGGCGGTGATGGGCGAGAAATTGTTGGCCGGAGCAGGCGGGCGCCGGCATGCGCAACGGCGGGCGGCATATTGATGAGTGCGTGTATGGGAGCTTACTTTAGTTTTATACGAGGTTGGTCAAACTTAAAAGAAAATCGTACTAGTACACGTAAACATTAGACTTAGGCGGCGCTTTTATTAAAAAAATTAAGTTAGTACCACAGCCACGATACGGAATCCTGTGCAAGCGCGTGAACCGCGGCCGCATGGTCGGTCGAATGGTGCGTCACCGTGTCGCGCTCGAAGGACATCCACTGAACCTTATTGTGTGTGTGAAAACAATCCTCGAATATTACTCAACTTTTCTTTCCTGGGAAAGTTCTTGACACTGCAATATTTCCATATATTTGAATTTAGCTCCAGTTTGTGTTTATTTGGATTTGGACGTTTTAGGTGCGCCCTAGTTTTTTTAATACTTATTTTGTGTGTGTGACTGAGAGAGAACGTGTGTATGTGTCCATATGTGTGTTGTGGCGGAAGGGCAATGTGGAGACGGTGTGCGTGTGATACAGACATAGAGGGGTGTGAATGTGCAAATGATCATGCATGAGTGAGACAAAGACAGATGCCGATACGTTGTGTATACATGAGAGAACGGTCTTCTAGTTTACTTGTGTGTGTGTGTGTGTACAGAGAGAGAGAGAGAGAGAGAGAGAGAGAGCCCGTAACACAACAACCATCTCTCTCGATTCGTCCGTCCCTCGCACGATCGCATGCAACATATGCATCAATGCGCACATTTTGACACCCTCACTCGGCCCCTGCCCACCTCAAGGCCCGCACAATCTCTTCGTGAATACCCGTTTCTCTCCTTAGGTTTGTTTTCTCTCAATATCTGACACACACACACACACACACACACACACACACACACACACGCAGCACAACACACACACACACACACTCCCCCAAGCACAAATTCATCCCCATCCAAGGTTATATGGTGACCACTCTCGCTTGTGCTTCTTTGCACCCCAACATGCACAACACCTAAATCTTCAAAGAGGGCATCGAGCAGATCGAAGACGGCGACCACACCGCGCTAGAGAATGCGGGGTCATTTGGAAGCAGGGTGATGTGACGACGGCTGACTGACTACTCCCCCACCCTCTCTCTCTTGCACAAAATTACCAATCCCTCTCTCCCCCGCACAAAATTGTCAATCCCTCAACCCATGAGATCCTTCCCCTCTCGTCCATGTTTTTCCAGCTCTCTCATCAAACATGTTGTCTCTTCTCCTTCCACATATACAGAATCACGTATATTACATGTCTCCATCTTTCTTACATAACTAATTTCTTCCTCTCTCTTTCTCTTTCTCTCTCTCTCTGTCTCGTTAGGTTTGTCTCCTACACTCTCGTCCACCTACATACAATCTTTCCCGCCCTATCTGCTCCATCTTCAAAAGCTCTCTCTGCCCGTTTCATTCACACAATGGTAGAGTTTTGGTTGTTTTTGTTGCATCCTACCAAGTAATAACTATGAAATGCATTTAGATTCTCATTTGACTGGGATTATGTGAGTTTGAGCATGTTGTGAAGTACTATATACCTTGTATACATCTTGGGATTCGACAATGATTTTAACTATTGAATTGTATAGACCATTACATTCGAAGTCAATAGCCTAATATATTTATTTCACAATTTCAACAAATGATTAGTTCACTACAAACTAAGAAAACAGATGTGTATTCCCTCCATTTTTATTTAAGTCCGCGTATTAGCATTGGTCAAAGTCAAGTTTTGTAAACTCTCAAAAAGCTTATAACAAAAAATATTAACATATACAATAACAAATAAATACCATTAGATTCATTATTGGATGTACTTCCACATCATACATATTTGTTATGGTAAATTTTTATATTTTTATATAAACTTGGTCAAACTTTAGGAAGTTTGACTTCGGTCAAACATAATATGCAGATTTTACTACTACTACTCGCTAGTTGCTTAGCCGAATCACTCAACATGCCACACGGGGAGTCCGGTGTCACAAAATTTTGAGGTCGGCGGGAAAATCTCCCGCGACTCTAATTCGAGCAGTGGGAAGTTACCATCATAGCCTTCAGAATAGGCCTACGGACGACGCTTGGTAGGGGGCTGTTTTCGTAACTTCAGGTTCACCCTACCCAGCCAGCCCCACCCCGGCACCCATAGTACACCTGAATACTCCCCATTTTCTATCCCCACCGCAAAATAGACTTGTCCACGGCACCGCAGCCTTCGTGCTCCTCCCCTTTACATCGGCGCACTCGTCCACCGCAGCACATCTGCTTCATCGACGACCTCGTACGCCACACTGGAGCCGGTCCACCGTCGTGGACAATGAACTGACTCCCGTTGCCGACCATGACTCACAGAGGCCGCCGCGACCATCGTTCTCCTCCTCGATTGGAAGTGTGTGTATTTAATCACTTAGCAGTACATGTGCAGTTCCAATTTTGTTCATACCTACCCTTCAATTTTCCTGGGTGCTATTGTTCCCATAAAAGTAATTGGTTATAGCCTCCATTGTCCACCAGAATATCAACTTGTAATTGTGCGTCGCTCCTGTATTGCGTTGTGCTTGGGTAGGTTTTTCATCTGCAACCAGCAGTGTGGCAAATGATGGAAAGGTTTTTAGAACTAGCAAGATGCCCATGCGTTGCACGCATCAAGATGCATTTGTATGAGTAGTTTATCTTGTGGGAGAAAAGGATGAACCAGGGAAGGCCTTATTTGTAAATCTGGAGAGGGGTATGGGTATCTTTTTGCAAAATTCCCATTTGTTTCCTTCCTATCTGTCAGATATAAATCGGACAACCTATATTGCAAGAAAAAAAGTAGACAGTAAAGGAAGTAGAGATAAATATTAAATATTAAATATAAAATAAATATAACCGTAGAGAAGAGAGTATAGATAGCAGAGACCTAGAGAAAGGATCGCGCGCGCAGGGGAAAAAGCGGCCGAGCGTGCGCTAGTTTTGGCGCACGGCGTCCGGCGCGCTTTATAAAATCCAACGCCCTTCCACCACTCTGTGCCTTGCCACCGCTCTGTGCCTCGCCACCGCTCCCTCCCCACTATTTTTTGCCTCGCCGCCACCGCGCCACCATGCCGCCGCGTCACCGGGAAACTTGGGGATACGCAGCGTCCGCGCGCGCCCCTCCTGTGGCTTCTCCGCCGAGATCCGGTTCCGCGAGATGCGCCTCGGCCTCGGCAATTTCGACACCGCCACCGAGGCCGCCCGCGCGTACGACGCAGCGGCGTGGCGCCTCCGGTGGCCTCATAGAACATTGAACTTCTCCAATGTGCTGACGCGGGAGCGGGCGCAGGAGCTCGCGCCTCTGCCGCGGCTTAGCACCGACGAGGATCGTCGCGACAACCGGAGGCGGGAGCACCGTCTCGGCATCGCCGAGATGGACGAGTAAACCATTCCTCTATGGCGCCAACACTTCCCACAGGACATCATCAACAAGCGCGAGTTCTACGCGCAAAGGAGGGCAGAGAGGGATAAGAGGAGGGCGGAGCGAGTCGCCTATCGCGAGGACAAGCGTAGGCGAAAAGCGGACGCTCAATTCAACATGAGGCTAGGAGCAGCGTCGCCCTGGGAATCCGACGACGATCGGTATCTTCACGCCTACAATCAGACGTCAGAGGAGGACATCACTGAGGAGGAGTCGGACGACGAGGAGTAGTCGAATTATCTTTTTTTATCTATCTATGCTGAGAACTATCCTCTACTCTCTAGTATCTACTTCTCGATCTCAGCACTGTAAACGCTTTTTTAAAGTGCCGCGTGTTGCGATTCTGTTGGAGATGCTCTAAATGGCAGACGAGTGCTTTAATGTTGCCCACTAGATGCGCGAGTATTACTAGTAGTATTTTTCTTGCCATGTTGAGATTTTAAAACCACGAGTGTGAACACGCAGAGGAGCAATGAAGACCAAACACGGGATATTTGGGACATCTTCAAGGAGCGTGGCAAGTTAAAGAGGAGCTGCACCGAACCTGTAAATTGAGCTTTGGTAAGTAACACCCTTTCAATTACTTACGTTTAGCCTCGTGTTCTTCGATGTGTATATGTTGTAGTTTCTGTTTCTCTTAAGCTTGGTGTTCTTCGATGTGTAATAAGGAGAGTCTTAATCGTCCTAATGCTTTCATTTTTAACTTGATGTAGGAAGTGGGTGTTCTCACCTTGTAGTCCATTTTTATATTTCTTTTCCTTTTGAATTCACTTCTCCGAGTTCTGTTTATCTGGCTTCTACTAAATGGATCTAGATTTCTCTGAGTATTGATCTAAAAAAGAAGTAACTTCATGTCAGGATGCAGTTCTTGCGAGGAGGGAAGTATGGTTAACCTCGAGATCATGTTTCCAAAATGAGGTTGGATTACACACAAGGTGCCAGTTCCCTAATGATGCTGGATTAGACACAAGGTGCAAATTCACAGATGATGTTGGGTTACACACAAGCCAGGTGGAGTCATCGGCTGTTCGTGTCCTCGTGGCATTAGTAAAGGCTGAAAGAAAGCGTGCATCAGCCCTTGAGAATGTAGCTGAGTTCCTGAAGAAGCGAAAAGAGCAATCAGATGCTCTCTTCACCCAAGCCAAAGAAGAGATGGAAGAAGCCAGAAATAAGCTAGCAAAGGCAGAGCAGGCTAGGCGCCTCCTGCTATCTAAAATTGTTGTCAATACAAAATTTCCTTCATAATAGCTAGGTTCAAATGTTTATCCAGTCAACATGCCTGTTGTGATGTCTGTGCATCTACTGATGTGGCACAAAATGTTTTTTTCGGGTCATGTAATAACAGCAATTACTTTCCAAACAATAACAGACGAAGCATTGGACATGGTATAGTTCACGCGCAAGCCCGACATTCCAAGTTCGACTTCCACATGAAACTCATGTTCACAGATATCTGCACATTCATACATAATGTCCACAACCATGATTCACTTCAAAGCCAAAAAAATGTGAGGAGAGTTATAAATAAAGAAAAACCTCTACTAGTTCCTACTACTAGTGCGAGCACAACAAGTCAAGACCATGCGCCAATTAATTATATTTTAGTCATTTTTTGTGTTCTAAAATGTCTGCCGCTCCCGGAAGGACGTGTTGCCGGCACACGCGCGGACTCAATGAAGGCAGGCAGGACAGTCTTAAGCTGGTTGCACGCGGCGAGGAGGCGTGCTCAGCCAGGCCTGCAGCGAGTGCGGCCCTCTTGGCCGGTGCGCCGGTTCAATGCCTGCACTATGAGAGGTCGAGTCCGTGTCAGAGCAATCGCTCCCTCCAGTCCTTTTTTGTTTGGGTATAACAAAATCTCATTTTCCATTCACATTTTACAAGTAAAATTCATGGACAAACTTTGACCCAAAGTACGATGGGGACTAGTAAACCAGAATGGAGGTAGTAGTTTTTTTTAATCAAAGAAGGGTTTCCTTCGATTCTCGAAAACCAGCATCTAAATCTAAACCATAGTATTTGCCCTAGAACTACGGTGTTCAACATCTCGTAACATAAACCCATACAACCATACGCCAAGGAGGTACGTAGTACTATGAATTCCATTTTCGCTCCATACCAATCGTTCTAAAACTACTTACTACTTATAACGTGCCATTGAAAATCGGAACTCTTAACCCCGCTAAAAATGATATTTTAAACGTGGCTACTGATTCGTGGCAATCGGCGAGCCACCGCGCTCAAGTTGTTCACCGTGGTCCCGACCATCAACTCCTACAAAGGTGCTCCACCACGTGCGGTACCCTTGAATGCAGCAATCGTGCACCTAGGGTTTTAGGGTTTATTTGTTAACGTCGCCTTTACGTAACACTCATGTGTGCGAGACAGCGAGAGGCCGATTGCGTGCGTGCGCCTCTTCTCTTCGTATATGTACTCCACCGTTTGTCTGGTGTCCAAAAAATTATAATAACTACTAGCAATGTGCCAATGCGTTACCACACGATCAAAGTAGATTAATACATATTCACCGATTTGATAGAAAAAAATCCTAGTTTTGAAATACGTATATCACTAAAAGTATGTTATGTTTCACTCAAAATATATTCCTTTGGCGGTTTTGATGAGATAAGGGAGGCATGTTATTGGCTTCAAGATTCGAGAAGTGGTATATGTCTAATTTCTACTCTTACTAGCAAGATGCCCGTGCGTTGCACGGAACATCAAGATCTTGTGGGAGAAAAGGATGAATGAGGGAAGGCCTTATCTGCAAATGTGGTGAAGAGTGTGGGTAAATTGCCATATTTTCCTTCCTATCCATCAGATATAAATCGGACGACCTACATTGCAGGATGGCAGGCCCACCATCATCACCAACTCTATTTTTTATCCCTACTCTTATAAAAAGCATTGTCGGTGATGATCGTGTGCGTGCCATCCTTCAATATAGGCCGTCCGATCTATATCTGACGGATAGGAAGGAAACTATGGCAATTTTGCAAAAAGATGCCCACACCCCTCTCCACATTTGCAAATAAGGTATTCCCTCATTCATCCTTTTCCCCCACAAGATAAACTACTCGTACAAATGCATCTTGATGTTCCGTGCAACGCATGGTCATCTTGCTAGTTGTTGCAAAAAGCCCATGTGTGTGTGAGAGAGAGGGAGAGTGGAGGAGGACGGAGTGCATGTGTGACTAAGACACAAGTAGTGTGTCTGCGATAGGTATCAGCTTAAAATGCGGCGATAGTGTGTGTGTGCACAATCGAGAGTGCGTGTCTCAAGAAGGGAAGAAAAAGCTACATAGATACAAGGAGCGGGAGAGAGACATGTATGCGATGGTGGAAGCATGAGTGTGTAGGTGTATAAACCTATCTAGAGGCTAGCTAGTCGATAAATGTTTGTGAGAGAAATACGAGTCGGGGTGCGAAAGCGAGAGTTTTGTGTGAGAGAGAGAGAGACGGTAGTCGGGAAGGGGAGTGGAAGCAGGAGTTGTGTGTGTGTGTGTCTGAGAGAGAGAGAGGAGACGGTAGTCGGGGTTGTCTGATCGGTGTCGATGCTGGGATGGAGATTTAAAAGGAGACCGCAACAAATGTTGTGTCTACAGGAGAGAGAGAGAGTAATTTTAGTGGTATGAGTCATATGTAGAGACATATAGGGTGTGTGAGAGAATCCCATAGAGAGAAAGACAAAGTGAAAGACGAGTGGAGATTGTGTGTGGCGGTGAAAAAGAAAGCTTAGGTACCGAGTGATACCAGAGAATAGTAGTGACGTGAGAGATAATGAAAACCGTGTAATGTATAATGATAGTGAGAGTGTGACACTTCTCAAGGGAGACGTTGAGAGACCATGTTTGCGAGGATAGGAGAAACATGAAGTGAGCATGCGGGTGAGCTGGAGAAAAGAGAGTGATGGCTACCTGAAGGAGCATGCATGCGAGAGAGATGGGCATGAAAGGAGTGAACAAAAAAGGGATTCAAATATTTGAATTCGAGATGATGATACATGTAATCCAAACTCGAACCAAAATTGATCTATCAAACATGCATACTCATATGAATTCACGCACATCTTTGTTATTTAATCACTACTAGGGAAAAGCCTAGCAGCAGCGCGGGTTTTGGGCCTATTAGTAGCGCGGGTACCCGCGCTACTAATAAGCGCTACGGCTAACTTATAGCAGGAGCGCGGGTGCAACCCGCACTACAGCTAACGTGTAGCAGTAGCGTGGGTAGAAACCCGCGCTACTAATAATTTGTAATCTCTGAAGAAAATTTTGAATTTTTTCAAAAAAAAAATTGAATTTTTTCCCTAATTTTCAAATTTCTGAATTATTTTAACCTTAAATCTCTAATCACTCCTCATCATTCCAAATCATCTAACTTCCCGGACGGTCACCCATCCTCTCACTACTCCAGCCTGAGCACGCTTAACTTTCGGGTTCTATTCTCCCTCGTTTCCAAGTCTGCACTTGTTGTTTTCCTGACAATAGTAAGATGTCAATCCTATTAACCTCAGGAATTTAGCTTGAGCATGAAGTCACACATTTCACTGTTTGAGTTTGAAACTATTGTTCTAAAAAATTAGTAACACTAATATTTCTTGAATAATTAGTTTGACCATAGTTTGACAACAGTTTGACCATATTTGACCACAGTTTGACCATAGTTTGCCAGATTTGACCAAAATTCAAAAAAACTAAAATAATTATTTAGTAACACTAATATTCTTGAATAATTAGTTTGACCATAGTTTGACCAGATTTAACAAAAATTAAAAAAACTGTTTTTTTTGAATTTTTTTTGCCTCCAGATCTTAAGAGCCCCGTAACTTTTTTTCTGTTAGGCTTTTGAGGATTTTAAAAATGTTTAACGGGGTTCCCTCAATTAAATTCGGATGTAACTTTTCGAGTAGATGCTTTTTCATATAAAAAACTTTTTCATCCGAGTTCGTATGCAAAAGTTATGGCCATTTTACAATTTTCCAGAGAGATTTTGCAAATAAAGTCGAAATTCATATTTGTAAATTTTCCGAACAACTAGACCACATATCACATGGGAAACTTATTTTCTTTTATTTTTTTGACATTTTTATCATTTTCTTTTATTTTATTTTAAACTGAAAAGGCGGTCCACGGGGGATAGACTTTGACAAATAGGCCATACCCCGCGCTACTACTATGAGAGACGATTAGCAGTAGCGCGGGTTTTTAACCCACGCTACTACTAAGTTGATAGAAGTAGCGCGGGTTAGTAGTAGCGAGGTTAAAACCGCGCCATCGCTATCAACTTAGTAGTAGCGAGGGTTAAAAACCCTCGCTACTACTATGGCATATCCCTGGGGGCACGGTAGAGACCGCTTAGTAGTAGTGAGGGTTACAAACCCGCGCTGCTGCTATCAACTTAGTAGTAGCGAGGTTTAAAAACCTGCGCTGCTAGTAAATAGCGATAGCGAGGTTTTAACCTCTCGCCGCTAAGATTCTGTGTATAGCCTTTTCCCTAGTAGTGAATATGTAGATATTACTGATCCATACATTTTAGTAGAACATAATTTGGTTAAAAAAATTGAATTCAATCTTAAGATTTAGAGATTGTTGTATTTGTAAATCATATTATACATATAAAGGAGCAGAATTCTTTGTTGTGCTTTTGAAAGTATATGTAAAAAAATGATGTATATAGAATGTAATTCCAATTGAAAATGGATCCCACCCGAAAAAAATAGTAGAATACAAACGGGATTCAAATTGAGTTGGCATGGTAAACGTGCAATGTGCAAAATTTGAACGAAGCGGGGAAAGTCGTAGTAACCGCCCAAAACCAAAATCTGCGAGATGGAAATCACTACTGCCTATCCCTGCCGCGCAAAGCCTATCTGCTGGATTTCTATAGGTTTCGATAGGGATAGGTTTGTAATTTCACCCAAACATGACGTAACCGCCTCTCACCCAGATTCATACACGGTGGGCGCCAAAACACAGTGTGCCCTCAGCCGAAATCGACTCCCTCCCCGATTCATATTCATACACGGTGGGCGCCAAAAAGAAACTCTTGTCGGCAAATATTTGGTGTATGCGAGATTACCGTCCTATCCCCAACCGACTAATGTTGTTGTGATGTAGTAGAAATTTGAAACGGGGGCTAAGTTTGTAAATTTCCTTGCATTTGAGACAAGCGCGCCCTGAATACATGGTTCCCCCTTCCTCTCTACCTCCCTTTTCCCCATTCGTACTCCGTGGGCGCCAAAACACCCTCTCCACCCCACCCTCCTCCGTCCACCACCGTCCGCCACCCCATCCACCGCCGTCCTCCTCCACCATGCCGGAGCTGATACCCCGATGCCGCCGTCCATTACAAGAGATTGACCTCTCTCATCCACGCCTTTGGACCGGAATCCTTGCATCCTGCCCTCTCGCTTCATCCCCGCCATCGTCCACCTTGCCGGCGCCGCTCCTACGACCGTCTCGTCAACTGCACCCTGCCGCCACCGTCTACCCTCCTAGATCTGCTTCCACGCCGCCGACAGCAATCCCTACTGCAGCACCGTCAAATTCTCAGCAGATGCATACACGGGGCCGCACCAGAGGCGATACTCTTTCGTATCTACTCAACTTATTTATCGCAGCAAGAAAATAGATCGCCACTGCTTTACTCTGATTTCTTGTCTTGGTTGCGAAGTTGCCTTTGTCTGGTTTGCACCTTCAGATCCGCCATGGCACGCTCAACACTATACTCCCAATGCTTATGGTTTTCCCCTTTTATATTCCACACTAGTTAAATCACAGTAGACTAAATTTCAAAATTGGGTCAGTCGATTTTTCAGAGCTCGCCGGAGTTCGCCGGTGCGATCCAAGGGGCTTGGGTGGTTGTGGGGCCTCGCAGAACAAAGAAAACTCGACACGGGTGGGGGTGGGGGTGGCGGAGGAACACAGGCGATGGGGATCAGTGGTCCGGCCGGCGGCCCATGCGGTGTTCTGTATGGCAAGAATCAGAGACGAGGAAGAAGAAGGGTTAGGAGACGTAGGATCTTCATCCAACCGCCTGAAATGGTCGAGAGACAGCTGGGAGTTTCATTCTTAATGCTCTCTGGTTCATCATGTGTGGGCACTGTGCAACCAACATTTTATTATCCAAAATCTGCTTACTCTTCTTTACCATGTTCCTCTTCCGTTCTTCTTTAATATGTACTCTCTCTGTTCCTAAATACAAGTCTTGGTATAGATTCCACCATGGACTACATATGGAGCTAAATGAGTGAATCTACACTCTAAAATGTATCTGGATACATCTGTATGTGAACCATAGTGGAAATCTCTACCAAGACTTATATTTTAGAACGGAGGGAGTATGCTAGTAGTACAGTGTGTTCCTTGTACTGAAGATGAGCAGGGACTTTGCAGTGTAGAGGTCTATACGATTGGTTGTGATGGACACTTTGAGCCTCTTTGATTCGTAGGATCTTGTAAACATAGGAATAGGATTTGTAGTGGCCTGCCCACTTGAATCCTATAAGAATAGCAAGGAAATGCGCGGAGCTGTGTCGCCTTTGAGAGTTATACTGATATTAACAGTACCGCACCTTCACTTGAAGAGAGCTGGTATCCGAAGCCTTTCTAGCCATACCGGCAATACTAGCACATATATTCCAGCAAGTTCCACTTTGCTGATTTTACTCTGATGCTTAAGGTTTTCCCGTTATATCTACACTATGATCTGTGTAGCTGCTTTGTGTCGCACTAGCAGCAGTCCACTCTTGAAGCTAAACACTGCAATGACTTACAAAATTGGCACCAAGGCATTGAGTGCCATTCTGGATGCAATGAAACTCATACGCTCCCCACCTGTTGACTCTTGTTCAGAATATGATCCTAATGACTATTCTAACCTCGAGGAGTCAAAGGCAGATGGCCTGTCCTGTTCACCCATCAAGGTGCCTGTTCTATTTGGCAATGTTTTATTGATTGCGGATATATTGCATATGTTGGCTTGCATTTCTTATACTTTGTTGCACCGCCATCTGCTTAGTTTACTCACTACAACAAACTCCCCTATAGCAACGCATTTGTACCAACAATATTACTACATGATCTATTGTTTCTCCCACCTCCCGCACTTTGTTCCGCGCTTAGAGCTAACCTCCTTTGTTCCTAAAAAAATCAAACCTCCCCGTACCCGCACCTCCATCAATACCTCGTCCACCCAAACCACTCAGCCAAATTTCTATCTGCCATCTCCTCTCCCCCGATTCCCCTCTCTCTCACTTAACTTCCATGGCGAGCCGCCGCCACCAGATCTGGCGATGTCCCGCGCCTTCGTTCATAGGCCAGTCTCTCCCTCAGTGCTCCCCTCCTATATTCCTCCATGCCACTGCTCGCGTCCCCGCAATAATCCTAGTTGACACGGATCACCGGCGTAGCTCACTCGCCTCTGTTTTGGAGGCCACTACCCCGCATTGCTGCGGCTGGCTCGGGCATGGATCTGAAACAAGCTGTGATGTATGGTGCTTCTCCCTTCTCTCGGTGGTAGCCGGCAGTGGAGATGGCCCGAGGTCAGAGGAGCATGGGGTGGAGCTCTGGTGATACTCCTGAATTGCCAATTCGATCCCGCGCACGTGGGTGGTTCTTGCGGCTCGCAAAGCCTTCGACGGTGATGGTGCTCTTTTTGCCATTTTATTTTGGCTCCCCGCATCGTCTTGCTCTGGTGGCCCTGCGTGTGTTTACCTGCAGATGCGTGCGTGCTTGGCTCATGTGTCTGTGTCTGTGTGGTTTGTGCGTGCTGATGGAAAGTACAGCTCTTGGGGACACTGATTGTTTGCTACTGTCGCTGATTGCTATTGCCAACGCTGCTGATTTTGCTGCTCCTTAGCTACCTATATAGTAGATAGAAGATGATTGCCGCTGCTACTGATTGTTTGCCACCGCCGCTAGTTGCTAGTGCTGCTGCCACTGAAAGCTATTGCTGCCGCTGCTGATTTTGCTGCTCCTTATAGTACCAATACAGTAGATAGAAGATAATATGCGTTCCGAAATAATAAATTTACAAGATAAAATACATTCCAAATAAAAATGAAGAAGATATGTATGTTTTACAATGCGTACAATAATAATCATGGAACCCTCTAGCTCCTTACTGATTCCATGGTCCCTTTTACTTACAGTTGTTTGTATTATTTGTTCCACCTGTATCTCATCGTATGTTTGTTTCCCTTGCATATTTTGTGCCTGCAAGATGTCAGCTAACAATCTTTTAGTCTCTAAACACTTGGAGTAATCGTGATGTTGGTATGAAACTGTCATATAAGTCAGGTTTCAAACTGTTGATAATAGATGCGCAAATAGACAAGATTGTGTTGAAATCTTTAACTTGCCTTGGATGATTGCGTAAGGGATTAACTTGATTTAATGTTTTGCAGCTTCAGGGGCAGATGGAAATATAGAGCTTACGACATCATCGCAGAAGGTGGGGCAACCCATTCGCTTACTTGATAAACCATCCCCTGGTTCAGGCCACTAAGGTCTCCATTTCCTTCATCTTCTCCTCATGACGTCGCATTCTTATTTGTTCCATGTCCTTAATTTTTACACTAACTGGTCCAACGAGTCTTTGTTAGTTAAGTGTGCCAATATATGTCTATTTTTTCGGTCTTAACTTTTGTCTAGGTCCATATTTTGTAGGTTCATATAGGTATTGATATTTAGTTATTCGATGACATGGTAAATGATACATGATTATGGAGCTGAGTTGTGACAAAGATCAGATTCTCTTGGTTATATGATATGCCACATTGGCAGCAAAGGCAAGTGGGTAGCGTTTCTTAAAACTGGGTATGTACTAATATAAAATTGTTCATCCATTACTTAGGTTTTCTTTGATTCAGATTGTTCAGCCATTACATAGGTCACCCCTGATGCATTTTATTAAATATTTATTTAGCTTTAGTGCTAGGTTGGTCTTAAAAAATTAAATAGCGCCACATTAAATTATTTTTATTTCCCAGTAAACAACTTAGATTCTACCTTTTCTAGAAACAAAACTCCACTACTTTTTCTTAGAGAAGCCAAATCTAGTGATGCTTTTCTTTTTCATGCTGTTTCTTCTACTGGTTTTAAGAATCTTATTCTTGAATTGAGACCTTCTAATGTGACATTGTAGTTCTTAGGTAACTATGAGTTTTGTGAGATGTAGATTAGTTACTGATTTTTGAGCTGTTGCCATTGAGTTTTTTCTCCTAATACATCATACCAAGCATGAGCAGTACGTGAGTACTTGTGACACAAAACTATTTAGTGCTGAAACCTTTGGAAAACAGAAATATCAGATTTTGTATAGTTGATATTATTGGATACCTAGTGACCATTTAGTTTGTTACTGAATTCATATCATTGTTGATATAATATAATCTTTGGACAATTGTTAGTAGGGAATACATGTTGCTGGTTGTTCACAGTGAACAGGCGCATCTGATTGGTCAAAGATAATCCATGTTTTAACATGTACTCCTACTAAGTTATTTGTTAGACATACATAAGATTATGCCCCCCCAACAATCTTTTCTCGGACAACTGGTAATTTTTATGTGGATCCTTTTAGGTATAGTGCATACTATGTATATTTTTAAGCTTAATTTTGAATTTATGCCTAAATAGTATTATGATTCTTTTTGCAGGTTGAGAATTTCATTGCTAGATGATTACTTAGATCTTGGAGAATGTATGATGATTCATGATACTTGGAGGAGAAACAACACAATTCTTTGAATGTTTAGATTTTTTTTCTATAAGGAAGTGATGTACTCCTAAATGATGATACTTGCATTGTAATGTACCAGATTGTTCCATTGAATCAATATATCACTTTCATTTCGACTCTTACTAAAGTTGAACTCCCTCTGTAAACAAATATAAGAGTGTTTAGATCACTACTTTATGGAGGGACTACTTTGCATGCCATTCGAACTACCTCCTGTCATCAATGATTTTATATGAAGGTTATTCTATTTCGCAAGCACTAGTGCATAGAACAACAGTGTTGTAAATGATTATATGGAGGTATTCTATTTTGCAACCACCAACGCATAGAAGCGTTGCGTGAATCTGTTGTTGCCTTGCAACGCGTTATTTCCTAGATTACCAACGGATCTATATGCGTTGTTGTAGACCCTTGCAACGCCACCAACGGCAACACATATGAATCCGTTGGTGTAGACCTTAGCAACGGTTATAGGGACAAACGACAACGCATCGATGCGTTGCTAAAGGGGGGTTCTTGTTGTAGTGACTCATCATATTGTCGAGATGCCATGCCCATCCATTATCAATACATATTCCATCTGTCATCATACCATGTTTTCCACTCAAATGCGGTTCGTGTGCATCAGACATCAAAAAGGAAGAGGGTGATTGCCGATGTCACCCCCAATATGCGACCCTATCGAAAAGGAACTCGAAGGTCCCACCAAGGATAGACCCGCATATTGAAACGCTTTTGCAAGGTGGATATCATTACATCAACATTACATAAATAGATGGGGATACATACAAGAGGCAGACAATGCTACATGAATACATCAATACATCATACACAAGATCAACATCCGAATACGGATGAAACATAAACAGAAACTCAAACGACATCCACCCTGCTAGCCCAGGCTGCCGACCTGGAACCTATCCCCTGATCAAAGAAGAAGCAAAAGAAGAACTCCAAACAAGCAAACATCACTCTCGCGTCAAGATCATCGCAAAACCTGTACCTGCAACTGTTGTTGTAGTAATCTGTGAGCCACGAGGACTCAGCAATCCCATTACCATGGGTATCAAGACTAGCAAAGCTTAATGGGAAAGGAAGGGGTAAAGTGGTGAGGTTGCAGCAGCGACTAAGCAATGATATGGTGGCTAACATACGCAAATGAGAGCGAGAAGAGAAACAAAGGAACGGTCGTCAACTAGCAATGATCAAGAGGTGATCCTGAACACCTACTTACGTCAAGCATAACCCAGAAACCGTGTTCACTTCCCGGACTCCGCCGAGAAGAGACCATCACGGCTACACACGCGGTTGATGCGTTTTAATTCGGATCTGGTGTCAAGTTATCTACAATCGGACATTAACAAATTCCCATCTGCCACATAACCGCGGCACGGCTCTCGAAAGTTTAAACCCTGCAGCGGTGTCCCAACTTAGCCCATGACAAGCTCTCGCGATCAACGAAGGAATAGACCTTCTCCCAGGAAGACCCGATCAGTCTCGGAATCCCGGTTTACAAGACATTTCGACAATGGTAAAACAAGACTAGCAAGACCTCCCGGCGTGCCGACATCCTGATAGTAGCCACGCATATCTCGTCTCAGGCCACGACCGGATGAGCAGTCCGTACAACTAAAACCAGACCTCAAGTTTCCTTGAGGGGGCGCTGCAAAGGGCTCTAGTTTGGACCAACACTTAGACAAGCATTGGCCCGGGGGGGCTGAATAAAGATGACCCTTGGGTTAATTACTCCCAAGGGAAATATAGGTGGTGGTGAGGCAAATGGTAAAACCAATGTTGGGCCTTGCTGGACAAGTTTTATTCAAAGCGAACTGTCAGGGGGGGTCCCATAAATCACCCGACCGCGTAAGGAACGCAAAATCCGGGAACATAACACCGGTATGACGGAAACTAGGGCGGCAAGAGTGGAACAAAACACCAGGCATAAGGCCGAGCCTTCCACCCTTTACCAAATATATAGATGCATTAATAATATAAGAGATATTGTGATATCTCAACATAAACCCTGTCCACCATGGAGAAATCTTCAACTTCACCTGCAACTAGCAACGCTATAAGAGGGCTGAGCAAAAGCGGTAACATGGCCAAACAACGGTTTTCTAGGAATGGTGTCAAAGGTTAGAGGTTCATGGCAATTTGGGAGGCTTGAAGAGCAAATGATAGGTAACGCAGCATAGCGATAGAACGAAGCAACTAGCATAGCAATGATAGTAGTGAGATCCAGGGTAGCGGTCATCTTGCCTGGAATCCCGCAAGGAAGAAGAACGAGTCCATGAAGAAGATGAAGCCACGAAGACGAACCACACGTAGACGAACGAATCCTCACGATCGCAACAAAACGGGAACTATCGAAAGAAGCACACAACATGGTAAACACACCACAGATGAACAAGACATGATGCACAACAAGCATGATGCATGACAAAGTCTACATGAAGCTACTCATGGCAAGAGATGATGCAAACAAGAACAACACATCAAGGCAAGTTTAAATGAGGCCGGGAACAACATATAACAATTCCGGTAAGTCCTCATATGCAAATTTCGAAATTGGTCCAGAACTGAATAAACCTTATGTTCAAGTTGTTTAACAGAAAGTTAAGATGCACCACAATGATCTACACGAAATTCTAGTCAAGTTACATATAAAGTTCATTAGATTCGGAGCTACGACCTAGAAGATATGAGCAAAACAAGTTAAGCATGGCATTGATGCAAAATGCATACAAACATCAAGCAAACACCTCAAAACAAGGATGCAACATGATAATATGAAACTACATGCAAAATCAAGCAAGTTAAATATAGAGCACACTCAAAACGGAGCAACGGTTCAACACACACACACACACTATACAAGTCATAACAACAATCTGTCCATAACAGCAACTAGGCATCTTGCAAGCATCAAAACAACAAGCTTCAGCACCCCAACACAAGAACAAAAGGCATGGGCATGAAGTACTGGTAAAGCATAACAAAACATGAACACTGAGCTATCTCCAGAAACAACTAGAACATGCTCAAAAAGACATGGGAATATTGCAAATAATAACAGTTTCAGACTTATCAGGAAATAACATCAGGTTGCAATGTTTAGAGCAAGCAAACAACAAGTTACAGGAACTTATCATGGCAAACAAAGGCATGGCATGAATCTACTAATTACATAGAACAAGAGTCCTTTACTGACCATGAGCCAAAAGGGCACAGAAAATATGATGGCACCCATGTAAACATGGCAAGTTATATTACAGATTCATACATGGCAGGAACAACAATAAGTAGGCATGTTCGTGAGCTTGAACCACTCACCACAGAGCAATACATGGCATGGCAAGGCACCCAACAGTAATAAGACATGTTTGTGAAGCTAAGCATGGCAATAGCAAGGTCATAGGGTTCATGGATCACTAGGAAACAATCATGGAAACATTGAACTTCATGTTAACAGGTTGACAACAACATTTTCAAGCAACTTTGGAGCAAGATAACAACATGTTCCAGCAGGCTATAATTGCAACCAGTGGCATGAATGGATAGAGCAAGACATGTAGATCAAAACATGTTTATAGAACATCTCCAGATTATGCATAGAACAACTAGTAGAAGCATGTTTACATAGCAACAAAATATAACAGAATCTGTTAGGAAAACAGCAACAGCAACTATCCTACTTAACAAGCTCGATGCACTCACTACAAGCATCACAAAAATACATGGTTGACACCAATGGAAAGATAGCATGGCATAGATCAAGACACATGTAGAGCTCAACCTCATAGGATGCACACATCAAACATGGCAAAAATGACAAATGAGCAAGTTATAACAGTTCCAGCAGATTAACATCAACATGCACTCTTCCAACAGCATTTCGAGCATCAAGATGAGCTCAAATAAAAATGATGCAATGGAATGAAATGATGTACTCGTCGAGGCGAATAATTTGACATATTACACGCACGAAACGGAGCTACGGATGCAAAGATATAATGCAATGAACATGGCATGATAATGTAGATATTTCGGGGACTTGGTGGAATTTCGTGGTCATCCTGGATCCAGATCCGGATCTGAGCGGCGCGGGTCCTGAGGTGGGGCCGGACTCTCGCCGAGTGGAGGGGGATCGCCGGATCCGAGGCGGGGGGAGCTCGCCGGGGCTCGGGAGGAGGCCTCCCGGCGAGGGGCGGCGACGGCGGCGGATGACGCGAGGAGCTGCTGGCGGCGGGCGGGCGGCGCTTGGGGCGCGGGCGGAGTGACGCCGGCGCAGGCCTTGGGTCCGAGGCGGGCGCCAGGAGGGTTCGCCGGCGGCGCGCGGGCCCTGACGCGGCAGAGGCGCGCGGGCGACGGGCGGAGGGCGCGACGGCGTTTGCAGCGGGCGCGGCGGCAGGCGCGGCGGGCGGCGGGTTGCCGGGCGGGCGAGGCGGCGGGGCGACGACGGATCGGGCTGGCACGGGCTGGCGGCGCGGAGGGACGAACTCGCGCGGGCCCATCTGGGCTCGGCGGGCCCAGCGGCGGGAGGCCAGGTGGCGACGTGGCGCGATGTGGGTGGCTGAGGAAGGCAGCGGCGGACGTGTCCGGTGCGGCACGGACGCGTCCGGCGCGCGGAGGAAGAAGAAGGCTAGGGTTAGGGGTGAAATTGATCCGAAAATTCGGGGGAGGGGGTGTTTATATAGGTAGAGGGAGCTAGGAGAGTCCAAATGAGGTGCGGTTTTCGGCCACGCGATCGTGATCGAACGACCGAGAGCATGGAGGGGAGTTTGCTGGACTTTGGGCCACTTTGGAAGGGGTGTTGGGCTGCACACAAAAGAGGCCTTACGGTTACCCGGTTAACCGTTGGAGTATCAAACGACCTCCAAATGGCACGAAACTTGACAGCGGTTCACGGTGCTATACCAAGGCCGCTAGCAAACCTCGTCCATTCGAAAATGTTTAACACCCGCACATGAAAAGAGAGAAGAGGGATACACCGGAGGACATAGGAGCGCCGGATTGCAAAACAGACAACGGGGAAAATGCTCGGATGCAAGAGACGAACATGTATGCCAAAAAGAAATGCACATGATGACATGATATGAAATGCAGATGATGACATGGCAAAGTGCAACACACAAGCAAATGACATGGCAACGACGGCGAATAACTGGCGGACACCTGGCGCAACGAAACCGGGGCGTTACAGCCGAACCTGAAGGAGCACCAGCAAAGTCCTTGAAAAACATGGTGGTGCCGGAGAAATCAGACAGCACCCCACTTATATTGGTTGTACAACAAGTGACACAAAACATAGGACCGACTCCAAAGATCTGTACCCATACTTCACTGGCCACACCACTAGCCCCACCACACAGGACCTGCACTCCAGCAAAAGGTATACCGATTTCATTTGCCATAGCACCAGCCGTACCGCAGAAAAATCCCACTCCATTAAAAAGTACAGCAAATCCACCGGCCGAAGACCTATTCGAACTACAGAGACGACCAATTCCTGCAGATTGGAACCCCATTCCATTTATTCCCAGTTTAAAAGACAATTCTTTCAATGTGGTTAGGGACTACGTGCATATATTCCCATCATGGGAAGATTATTGTGAAGACAAACACCATTTTCACATCTTCCTGTCCAACTTACGTGTAAGTGCTATTATTCATGGTTATTATTTTCCTGTTTCATGCTGATTGAACACATCAATGATTTACATTACATTGTTGTAACTAGGCGAGGGTCAATCTGGATAGTCATGACGAGCAAAGCTTGCTTGTGCTTTTCAAGGAAGCATTGCAGCAGTATCGGTGTTAGCTGAGGAAATCACACTTTGGTGACAAATCTATAAACAAATTTCCGGTGAAGTCTCCTGTGCTAAATTTAGAAGACATTGAATGGAAAAACCTTGTTATGCACTGGTCTCGTTTCCAGGATGAGGTACTGTCTATGAAATCACATGACAATTTGAACTTCTACTTTTCCGCATGTGCCTTACGGATCTTGTTTGCAAGAAATCTGCTCGAAGAAGAATTCCAGTTTGAAAAGAACGACAGGATATCGCAAATATGCTGCCCGCTGCTTTGCTCTTGTTAGTACCTGTTGTCCTGTATCACTGTACTTCCATACATACCTAGTTCATTATGTGACAGCAGTATGCATGATAGCTTGCTTATCAATTGTTCGCTTCAAATTATCTGATCTGTATGAATGGTTGCATTAGTGTAGAATATATCCAATGCCAATGTTTTTTAGCTCTCCATTGTTCTTGTAAGTACATGTTGTCCTTTATCAGTGTACTTATAATGACAGGTAGTTGTTCATGTACCATCACTCTACAGCTTATTTTCCTTTGCCCTCCATTTTCTACACATCAGATCTATATTTACTCTTACCATAAGGTTGGTACTGAAGAAGTTTAGCTGTGCATTTCTCTTGGCTGTACCTTTTGCCTGTATCGCTGCACTTACATTTATAGCTACTTGGTTATGTAGCATCACTCTTCATCTTATCTTAAATATTCTCCATTTTTTGTATATTATCACATCTATATTTACTCTTAACAAAATGTAGAATAAAGGCAATGCTTATGAAGAAGATTCTATGGTAAACTTCTTGAATTGCCCCCCCCCATCAGCATGGACAAGGCCTTTATAGAGCCTGTCTTCACCAATAATGTAAGTTTGTCCATCTCAAGCCTTCAAACTTTGTTGTATATATTTGGTTAGGCATGACTGCAACAGCTGTTTATTTTTGGTGTTTGCATCAAATTGCATGTTTAAAGTTTATTATGTAGTTCATAAACAAAAGTTTGTCCTTTCTCAATTTAAGTTTTCAGTTGTACAACCAAGTTCCTTATTCATACCATGTAAATTAAACTATACAGAGCAAGTGATCTTCTTTTGCACTGCATCTATGCTTCTGATCTTCATCCGTAATCCAGTGGCGTGGTGAACCTACCCACTACAGCACAATGTCATATTCTGCAATGTCTTAACTATGAAAATTGTCATATCATTCTACTACTCCCTCCGTACGAAAATACTTGTCATTGAAATGGATGTATCTAGATGTATTTTAGTTCTAGACACATCCATTTTGATGACAAGTAATTCCGTATGGAGGGAGTATTATTTAAACCGTCTCTTTATTTGCCAATCTGAAATGGGATAAATTGACAGCACACTAACCATTGATACTTATGAGTTCTTGATCTGTAATCCAGTGGTGTCGTGAAGCTGCTAACTCCTTCACAATGTCATTTCCTGCCATGTCTTGACCTGAACAATACCATATTGTGTTAATGCAATTTTAAACTGTGTCACTTTATTCGTCAAGAAATGTGATGAATTGTCAGCAGTGATACTTTTATGTGCAAAACCTGTCATCTGTCTACTTGTTTATCTTTCAGAGTGAGGAAGATTTAAGTGTTGAACAAGCGCAGTCTAATCATCTTGCTCACCGCTATGCTGCAGCTCCCAAAGAGGCTAACCTTTCTTGAACTCTATTGAAGTGCTGTCGGTTTTGTATATTATTTTGTCGGCGTGTTTATTTGCACTGATGGCGATCTTTGATGCCCAATGTATGTAATCTGATGTCTGCTTGTGCTTTATTATCATAGTGGCGAACTTTGATGCCCAGTGTATGTAATATGCTGTAATTTCTTTATTGTATAGTCTAGGTTTTTTCTTATTCACGATGCTGCAGTTATTTTATCATATATATATCTTCTTCGATAAGAACCGCCAAACCGTAAAATTACGGTACATAATCGGGCCGTCATGCAATCACGATGTAGGTTGGGCTTGAAACGTGTCGAACAGCTAACGGGCCGGCAGCATCCCGAAATGAACCCCGGCCCATGATTGTGCGAATCAAATCACTGGCTTTTAATAGGCCAAAATTGTCTCGGTCCTTGTTTGGCCCAATCAGATATCGGCTGCGAGCAGGCCGGATGCAAACCGGGCCGTAGTTAGGCCCAACTATATGATGGGCATTTAACAGGCCGAAATTAATATAGGGCCGAAATGTTAAACGGGTCCTTAAGAGGCCAAAACTAATGTCAGGCCGAATTACTAAGTGGGCCTCTAGGAAGTGGGCCCAAAAGCATAGTGTCCAGTTGACGGGCCGAATCTGATATGGGCCATAATTGAGCCCATAGCCTCTTAAAGGGTCGTACCTAATCTGGGATGTAATTTGGCCCATAACGTGGTAGGCTTTTAACGGGCTGGATCTCATATGGCCCACTATTAGGCCCAGAACATGGCAGGCCATTAATGGACCGGATCAAATATGGGCTGGCATTTGGCCCAAAACATGGCAGCCAGTTAATGGACCGGCCTACTAGGGTCCTCAAATTCTTGTGGGCCTATAGCTGGGCCGGCCCATTAATGTCGGCGAAATCTCGTGGGCCTTTAGCCGGGCCGGCCCATTATGATCCGCAAGAATCTCGTGGGCCTTTACCTGGGCCGGCCCATTATGGCACACAAAAATCTTGTGGCCCTTTACCTGGGCCGGCCCATTATGGCCCGCAAAATCTTGTGGGCTGTTACCTGGGCCAGCCCATTATGGACCGCAAAATCTCGTGGGCCTTTAGCTGGGCCGGCCCATTATGGTCCGCAAAATCTTGTGGGCCTTTAGTTGGGCCGGCCCATTTAAACTTGATGGGCCGGTCCATGTGTCAACATATCATAGGCGCGTCTCGCCCATTGGATGAGTGACACCTGTGCCAGCGCGGACCTAACACGTGTCTCCTCCAGCCAATGATGATTTTACACGTGGAAAACCCCCATTGGTCGGGGCTGTTAACGGGTTATGGGATCCAAAACCCGACCCGATAGCTTAACGGCGTTCCGTTACGGTGGATGCTGATACGTCTCCATCGTATCTATAATTTTTGATTGTTCCATGCCAATATTATTCACTTTCATATACTTTTTGGCAACTTTTTATACTATTTTTGGGACTAACATATTGATCCAAAGGCCGATGTCGGTTCGCTCATTGCATGTTTTTGTTTCGCAGAAACCCAATATCAAACGGAGTCCAAACGGGATAAAACGGACGGAGATTTTTTTGGAATATTTATGATTTTTGGAAGTAAAATTAAATAAACGGTGTCGTGGTGGTCATGAGGTAGGGGGCGCCTACCCCCCCCAGCGCACCTGACCCTCATGGTCCACCCGTAAAGGCGGTTGATGCTCTCCTTCTGGAGCAAGAAAGCTAATTTTACAAGGAAGATCTGAGCGAAAGATTCACCCCAATCGGAGTTACGGATTCCGGATATAAAAGAAACGGTGAAGGGGTAGAATCTGCCAACGCAAAGAACGCAGAAACAGAGAGATAGATCCAATCTTGGAGGGGCTCTCGCCCCTCCCAAGCCATGGGAGCCAAGGACCAAGGGGGAAACCCTTCTCCCATCTAGGGAGGAGGTCAAGGAAGAAGAAGAAGAAGGGGGGCCCTCTCCCCCTTGCTTCCGTTGGCGCCGGAACGTTGCCGGGGGCCATCATCATCACCACGATCTTCACCAACACCGCCGCCATCTTCACCAACATCTCCATCACCTTCCCCATTCTCTATGTAGCGGTGTAACCTCTCCCTTACCCACTGTAATATCTACTTAAACATGGTGCTCAACGCTATATATTATTTCCCAATGATGTATGGCTATCCTATGATGTTTGAGTAGATCTGTTTTGTCCTAATGGCAATTTGATGATCGTGATTGGTTTGAGTTGTATGTTTTATTATTGGTGTTGTGCTATGGTGCTCTCCGTGTCGCGCAAGCGTGAGGGATTCCCACTGTAGGGTTTGCAATATGTTTATGATTTGCTTATGGTGGGTGGCGTGAGTGACAGAAGCACAGACCCGAGTAAGTAGGTTGTTTGCGTATGGGATAAAGGGGACTTGATGCTTTAATGCTATGGTTGGATTTTACCTTAATGAATCTTTAGTAGTTTCGGATGCTTGCTAGAGTTCCAATCATAAGTGCATATGATCCAAGTAGAGAAAGTATGTTAGCTTATGCCTCTCCCTCAAATAAAATTGCAATAATGATTACCGGTCTAGTTATCAATTGCCTAGGGACAAATAACTTTCTCGTGACAACAAACTCTTTACCTTTACTAATTTAGTTGTGTCTTTATCCAAACAGCTCCTAGTCTTTATTTACGTGCTCATTACTTTCTTGCAAACCTATCCTAAAATACCTACAATGTACTTCTAGTTTCATACTTGTTCTAGGTAAAGCGAACGTCAAGCATGCGTAGAGTTGTTTCTGTGGTCGATAGAACTTGAGGGAATATTTATTCTACCTTTAGCTCCTCGTTGGGTTCGACACTCTTACTTATCAAAAACTGTTGCGATCCCCTATACTTGTGGGTTATCAAGACCTTTTTCTGGCGCCGTTGCCGGGGAGCAATAGCGTGGGGTGAATATTCTCATGTGTGCTTGTTTGCTTTATCACTAAGTAATTTTTATTTGCTGTCCTTCGTTGTTTTCTATCTTTAGTTATGGATTTGGAACGCAAAATACCAAAAAAATTAGGTGTACTTGCTACTCATGAGGATGGGGTAACTCTTAAAACCCTCGATTCTCATCATGAGAAAAATATTTTGTACTACTTTGATAATCCTGAGAAAACCCCATTCAACTTTATAATGGGAGTAACATTGGATCAACGTGAATACTTTAGGGATTATCGCTCGACACAAAAAGGGAAACTATTATGGGATCAAATTAATATGTTGAAGTGGTATGCTAGACAACTATGCTCGGAATATGATTATACTTGTTGCTCTAGGATGAATGCTCCACACCTCCCCTTTTCATGCAAATTTAATGATAATAAAACCTTAGCTTCTTATGCTAATGGTATATATGATTACTATGATGTGGAACAAATAGAAGAATTTGTTGCTATTATGGGTGCTTATGAAATTGAATCCATGTTTAAAGAGTTTGACGATTTTGATGATGCTTGTTATAGATCTAAAAATTTAGCTATCCTCAAATATTGCTATGAGAATTATAAATACAATTATGAAATTAATGCACTTATTAAGAAAGTCTCCGTTGTCCAAGAAGAGACTAATATTTTGCAGGAAGCTATGGAAGAAGAAATTGATGAAACTGTGAGCTCATTGGATGAAAAAGATGAGGAAGAGAGCAAAAAACAAAAGGAGGAAGAGCGGATTGATCACCCGTGCCCACCTTCTAATGAGAGTAACTCTTCAACTCATGCATTGTTTAATTCCCCTTCGTGCTTACCGAAGGATGATTGCTATGATGACTATTATGGTCCCATTGATTATCTTGAAATATCCCTTTTTGATGATGCTTGTGGCCAAGATGCCAATATGAATTATGCTTATGGAGATGAACTTGCTATAGTTCCTTATGTTACAGATGAAATTGTTGCTATTGCACCCACGCATGATAGTCCTATTATCTTTTTGAATTCTCCAAACTACACTATATCGGAGAAGCTTGCACTTATTAAGGATTATATTGATGGGTTGCCTTTTACCATTGCACATGATGATTTTGATGAATATAATATGCATGTGCTTGCTGCTCCTACTTGCAATTATTATGAGAGAGGAACTATTTATCCACCTCTCTATGTTTCCAACACGATAGAATTGCAAGAAACTGCTTATACTATGCATTGGCCTTTACTATGTGTACATGAATTGTTCTTTTATGACATGCCGATGCATAGGAAGAGAGTTAGACTTCATTGTTGCTTGATATATGTTACTTTGTGCTCACTACTAAATTACAAATCATTGTTAATTCAAATTGGCTTTGATATACCTTGGGATCCGGGTGGATTCATTACTTGAGCACTAAATGCCTAGCTTAATGGCTTTAAAGAAAGCGCTGCCAGGGAGACAACCCGAAAGTTTTAGAGAGTCATTTATTTCTGTTCAGTGCTTTCATATAGTTTAAAAACAACAAAAATAAAGAGGGGAACCTAAAAACTTTTCAAAAAGGAAAGTGAAAGTGAGAAAGACAAGCATTGTTGAAGTGGGAGCTAGCCCTGGACTTTGTTCATGCTCACAGAAACTTTGTGGATCTTGATTACAGAAACTTTTCAACAAAAATAATTATCCCCTTGTATAATTCCATTGTATTATAAAAATAATGTCCCAAGGTTTGCCTTTAGGATGTTTACAATGCTTGTTGGCTTGTACGGTGCTGGACAGAAACTTTGGCTGTAGTGCACGATTTTACATTTTTAACTGGAACGTCAATTGGTTCTGATTCTTTCTGCACTGTCTTGATATACAACTTGTTTATTTTTCCTAATTTTGGTACAATTTTTGGGGTACCAGAAGTATGGTGGATGTTCAGATTGCTACAGACTGTTCTGTTTTAGACAGATTCTGTTTTTGATGCATAGTTTGCTTGTTTTGATGAAACTATCAATTTATATCAGTGGATTAAGCCATGAAAAAGTTATATTAAAGTAGACACAATGCAAAAATAAAATATGAATTGGTTTGATACAGTACTTAGAGTGGTGATTTGCTTTATTATACTAATGGATCTTACCGAGTTTTCTGTTGAAGTTTTGTGTGGATGTAGTGTCTAATCGAGGATGTTTCGATGTGAGAAGAAAGAAGAGAGGCAAGAGCTCAAGCTTGGGGATGCCCGAGGAACCCCAAGTAAATATTCAAGGAGACTCAAGCATCTAAGCTTGGGGATGCTGGGGAGGCATCCCTCTTTCTTCAACAAGTATCAGTATGTTTTCATATTCGTTTCGTTCATACATTATGTGCAAGTCTTGGAGCGTCTTTTGCAATTAGGTTTTTATTTTTCTTTTATGCACCATGCTGGTATGAGATAGTCCTTGGTTGATTTATAGAATGCTCATTGCACTTCACTTAAATCTTTTGAGTGTGGCTTTATAGAATGCTTCATGTGCTTCACTTATATCATTTGAAGTTGGATTGCCTGTTTCTCTTTACATAGAAAACCGCCATTTGTAGAATGCTCTTTTTCTTCACTTATATTTGTTAGAGCGTGGGCATATCTTTTGTAGAAAGAATTAAACTCTCTTGCTTCACTTATATCTATTTAGAGAGATGACAGGAGTTGGTCATTCACATGGTTAGTCATAAAATCCTACATGAACTTGTAGATCGCCGAATATGATATGTTTGATTCCTTGCAATAGTTTTGCGATATAAAGATGGTGATATTAGAGTCATGCTAGTGGGTGGTTGTGGGTTGTTGAGACACTTGTGTTGAGGTTTGTGATTCCCGTAGCATGCACGTATGGTGAACCGCTTTGTGATGAAGTTGGAGCACAATTTTATTTATTGATTGTCTTCCTTATATGATTGGCGGTCGGGGACGAGCGATGGTCTTTTCCTACCAATCTATCCCCCTAGGGGCATGCGTAGTAGTACTTTGCTTTGAGGGCTAATAAACTTTTGCAATAAGTATATGAGTTCTTTATGACTAATGTGAGTCCATGGATTATACGCACTTTTACCTTTCCATCATTGCTAGCCTCTTCGGTACCATGCATTGCCCTTTCTCACCTCGAGAGTTGGTGCAAACTTCGCCGGTGCATCCAAATCCCGTGATACAATACGCTCTATCACACATAAGCCTCATTATATCTTCCTAAAACAGCCACCATACCTACCTATCATGGCGTTTCCATTGCCATTCCGAGATATATTGCCATGCAACTTCCATCATCATCATATACATGACTTGAGCATTCATTGTCATATTGCTTTGCATGATCGTAAGATAGCTAGCATGATGTTTTCATGGCTTGTCCGTTTTTTGATGTCATTGCTACACTAGATCATTGCACATCCCAGTACACCGCCGGAAGCATTCATATAGAGTCATATCTTTATTCTAGATATCGAGTTGTAATATTGAGTTGTAAGTAAATAGAAGTGTGATGATCATCATTACTAGAGCATTGCCCCAGTGAGGAAAGGATGATGGAGACTATGATTCCCCCACAAGTCGGGATGAGACTCCGGACTTTATGAAAAATAAAAGAGGCCAAGAAGCCCAAACAAAATAAATAGGCCAAAGAAGCCCACCAAAAAAATATAAAAAAAAAGAAAATAAAAAAATGAGAGAAAAAGAGAGAAGGGGCAATGTTACTATCCTTTTACCACACTTGTGCTTCAGAGTAGCACCATGTTCTTCATAGAGAGAGTCTCCTATGCTTTCACTTTAATATACTAGTGGGAATTTTCATTAAAGAACTTGGCTTGTATATTCCGATGATGGGCTTCATCAAATGCCCGAGGTCTTCATGAGCAAGCAAGTTGGATGCACACCCACTAAGTTTTCAGTTTGAGCTTTCATACACTTATAGCTCTAGTGCATCCGTTGCATGGCAATCCCTACTCACTCACATTGATATCTATTGATGGGCATCTCCATAGCCCGTTGATACGCCTAGTTGATGTGAGACTTTCTCCCTTTTTGTCTTCTCCACATAACCCCCGTCATATTCTATTCCACCTATAGTGCTATGTCCATGGCTCATGCTCATGTATTGCGTGAAAGTTGAAAAAGTTTGAGATTATTAAAGTATGAAACAATTGCTTGGCTTGTCATCGGGGTTGTGCATGATTAAATACTTTGTGTGATGAAGATAGAGCAACAGCCAGACTATATGATTTTGTAGGGATAACTTTCTTTGGCCTTGTTGTTTTGAAAAGACATGATTGCTTTATTGGTACGCTCGAAGTATTATTGTTTTTATGTCAAATGATAGACTATTGCTTTGAATCACTCGTGTCTTAATATTCATGCCATGATTAGACATATGATCAAGATTATGCTAGGTAGCATTCCACATCAAAAATTATTCTTTTTTATCATTTACCTACTCGAGGACGAGCAGGAATTAAGCTTGGGGATGCTGATACGTCTCCATCGTATCTATAATTTTTTATTGTTCCATGCCAATATTATTCACTTTCATATACTTTTTGACAACTTTTTATACTATTTTTGGGACTAACATATTGATCCAGTGCCTAGTGCCAGTTCCTGTCTGTTGCATGTTTTTTTTCGCAGAAACCCAATATCAAACAGAGTCCAAATGGGATAAAAATGGACGGAGATTTTTTTGGAATATTTATGATCTTTTGGAAGTAAAATCAACGCGAAACGGTGTCCAGAGTGGTCACGAGGTAGGGGGGCGCGCCCTACCCCCCAGGCGCGCCCCTGACCCTCGTGGTCCAATCGTAAGGCGGTTGATGCTCTCCTTCTGGCGCAAGAAAGCTAATTTTACAAGGAAGATCTGAGCGAAAGATTCACCCCAATCGGAGTTACGGATCTCCGGATATAAAAGAAACGGTGAAGGGGTAGAATCTGCCAACGCAGAGAACGCAGAAACAGAGAGATAGATCCAATCTCGGAGGGGCTCTCGCCCCTCCCAAGCCATGGGAGCCAAGGACCAGAGGGGAAACCCTTCTCCCATCTAGGGAGGAGGTCAAGGAATAAGAATAAGCAGGGGGGACCTCTTCTCCTTGCTTCCGGTGGCGCCGGAACACTGCCGGGGGCCATCATCATCACCGCGATCTTCACCAACACCGCCGTCATCTTCACCAACATATCCATCACCTTCCCCCTTCTCTATGCAGCGGTGTAACCTCTCTCTTACCCGCTGTAATATCTACTTAAAAATGGTGCTCAACGCTATATATTATTTCCCAATGATGTATGGCTATCCTATGATGTTTGAGTAGATCTGTTTTGTCCTAATGGGAATTTGATGATCGTGATTGGTTTGAGTTGTATGTTTTATTATTGGTGCTGTCCTATGGTGCTCTCCGTGTCGCGCAAGCATGAGGGATTCCCACTGTAGGGTTTTCAATATGTTTATGATTTGCTTATGGTGTGTGGCGTGAGTGACAGAAGCACAGACCCGAGTAAGTAGGTTGTTTGCGTATGCGATAAAGGGGACTTGATGCTTTAATGCTATGGTTGGGTTTTACCTTAATGAATCTTTAGTAGTTGCGGATGCGTGCTAGAGTTCCAATCATAAGTGCATATGATACAAGTAGAGAAAGTATGTTACAATAATGATTACCGGTCTAGTTATCGATTGCCTAGGGACAAATAACTTTCTCGTGACAACAAGCTCTTTACCTTTACTAATTTAGTTGTGTCTTTATCCAAACAGCTCCTAGTCTTTATTTACGTGCTCTTTACTTTCTTGCAAACCTATCCTAAAACACCAACAAAGTACTTCTAGTTTCATACTTGTTCTAGGTAAAGCAAACGTCAAGCATGCGTAGAGTTGTATCGGTGGTCGATAGAACTTGAGGGAATATTTATTCTACCTTTAGCTCCTCGTTGGGTTCGACACTCTTACTTATCGAAAACTGTTGTCATCCCCTATACTTGTGGGTTATCAAGAGATGCCACGTGTCGGTCACCCTTGACGTAAGCACTTCTGTGACGCACAATTTATCGTCATGGAAGTGGACACTTCCGTGATGATAATTTTGGTAATGTCATGGAACACTTCTACGACAGCACAGGTATGACTATCTTGATTCTGTCATAAATTTGTCATGGATGTACATGCATGACAAAAAACGCGACCTACTGTGACAAACATGTATCATCACGGAAGTGTATTTTTTTTGTAGTGTAAGCCCCTGAGTGAGAGGATCGCTCTTCACTCGGAGTGTTTTTTAACTTAGGCGATTCGGGTTCGCGGCTAAGCACCCACTGGGGGATTTGAACACAAGTATATGTGAAAACAATCAATTTGCGATTGTGGAAATCATGTCATTGATAAACAATCTGAAAAGTACTTCTTATTACATCTCGTCCATCCGAGTGTTTTCAGGTATAAAAGCGGCGGAGCAGATCTGCGTTCCAGGCGCGCGGCTCGTCCTTCCTCTTGGTCATGTTGTAAAGGTGATACGCTCCATTGTGAAGTACCTTGGTGACGATGAAGGGGCCTTCCCAGGAAGGGGCAAGCTTGTGAGGCCGTTGCTGATCCACTCAGAGCACAAGGTCTCCTTCCTGAAATGCACAACCCCCGATGTTTCGTGCATGGAATCGCCGAAGATCTTGCTGATAAATGGTCGACCGGATCAAAGCCATCTCTCTCTCCTCTTCCAAAAGGTCAACAATGTCTTGATGTGCTTGTTCAGCTTTGGCTTTTGAGAAGAGTTCCACTCGGGGCGCATTCTGGAGCAAGTCACTCGGAAGCACTACTTCAACTCCATATACCATGAAGAAAGGAGTTTGACCAGTCAACCGGTTGGGGGTCGTCCTTAATCCCCACAAAACAGAGGGCAGCTCTGTCACCCAGGCGCCTGCTGCATGCTTGAGGTCACGCATCAATCGGGGTTTCAGCCCTTGTAAGATGAAACCATTGGCTCTTTCTACTTGTCCATTCGACTGCGGATGTGCTATGGATGCATAGTTGACCCGAGTACCTTGGGAAGCACAGAAAGCTTTGAATTCATAGAAATCAAAGTTTGACCCATTATATGTGATGATGTTGTGCGGAACTCCATATCTGAATATTAGCTCTCTGACGAAAGTGATGGTTGTGCTTGAGTCGAGGTTCTTGATGGGTTTAGCTTCAATCCACTTAGTGAACTTGTCGACTGCCACTAGCAAATGGGTGAAGCCGCTTCTGCCAGTCCTCAAGGGCCCAACCATGACGAGTCTCCAAACGGCAAATGGCCAGATGAGCGGAATAGTCTTCAAAGCTGAAGCAGGTTTGGAGACATGTTCAAGTAAAACTAGCAACCTTCACACTTCTCGACTATCTCCTTAGCCATTTCGTTTGCTCGTGGCCAATAGAATCCTGCTTAGTATGCTTTGGCCACGATGGTCCGGTAGGACGCATGGTGACCACAGGTCCCCGAGTGGATCTCATTTAGGATCAGTCGACCCTCTTCTAGGGTGATGCACCGCTGAGCAACACTAGTCACACTTTCTCTGAAAAGTTGATCACCTATCACTATGAAGGCTTTGGATCAGCGAACAATCTGATGAGCTTCATCCTCATCCTCTAGGAGATCTTGCCTAAGCAGGTATGCAATGTACGACACTGTCCAGTCGGGGATGATCACCAAAACCTCCATGATTAAGTCGACAATTGTTGGGACTTCACTTTAGTCGGATTGGTTGCACTTATCTGTTGTGGGGGCTCCTCTGTAAAGGGATCTTCTTGAACTGACGAGGTATGGAGGTGCTCCAAAAACACATTACTCGGGATAGGCTTCCGAGTGGAACCTCTTTTTGCCAGATCATCAGCAGCTTGATTCTTGATTCGAGGTATGTGGTGGAGCTCCAACCCTTCAAACTTCTATTCCAACTTTCTCACTGCATTGCAGTATCCTGTCCTGTCCAGGCTCCTGATATCACATTCTTTCATCACTTGATTCACTACCAAATCTGAGTCGTCATAGACCATTAGGCGACGGACGTCGAGTGAAATGGCCATACTCAACCCATATAGAAGTGCTTCATACTCGGCTTCATTGTTGGAAGAATCAAAGTGAATCTGCAACACATAACTGAGCTTGTCACCTCTTGTGGATACCAGAACCGTTCCAGCACCAGATCCATTCAACATCTTAGATCCATCGAAGAACATGGTCCAATGTTCCGAGTGGACTTGAGTCGGCTGTTGCTGCTCAATCCACTCGGCCAAGAAATCTGCAATTGCCTGAGACTTAATAGCCTTCTTTGCTTCGAACTTGATATCGAGAGGAAGGAGTTCAATAGCCCACTTAGCCACTCGACCAGTTGCGTCTTGATTGTTCAAAATTTCTGACAATGGAGCATCACTGACAACTAAAACCGAGTGATCTACCAAGTAATGTGCAACTTTCTTCGTGGTCATATAGATTCCATAGACAAGCTTCTGGTAATGCGGATACCTTTGCTTGGACAGAGTCAAAACTTCGGAGATGTAGTACACTAGGCGTTGAACTTTATAGGCTTTGCCTTCTTCCTCCCGCTCGACTGTGAGCACTGTACTAACAACCTGTCTAGTGGCTGCAATATACAACAACACAGGCTCTTTACTGACTGGAGCAGCAAGCACCGGCTGGCTGGAACACAGGGCTTTCAGCTCTACAAACGCTACTTCATCTTCAGGAGTCCACTCGAATGTATCAGACTTTTTCATCAGTCGGTAAAGAGGCAGTGCCTTATCATCGAGGCGAGAAATGAATCGACTGAGTGCACCCAAACAACCCGTAAGCTTCTGAACATCGTGCACACGCACAGGGCGCTTCATTCGGATGGTTGCTCCAATCTTCTCAGGGTTTGCGTCGATTCCTCATTCGGAAACAAGGAAACCGAGCAACTTCCCTCCTGGGAGTTCGAATGTGCACTTGGATGGATTCAACTTGATGTCATATCTTCTTAGGTTGGCATAGGTTTCAGCAAGGTCAGTCGGCAGGTCGGAACTCTTGCGTGACTTGACCACGATATCATCCATGTATGCTTCCATGTTCCAACTGATTTGAGTGATCAAGCACTTCTATATCATGCGCATGGACGTGGCTCCAACATTCTTCAGACCAAAAGGCATGGTAACATAGCAAAAACACCCGAATGGGGTGATGAAGGCTATTTTTATTTCATCAAGTCCATACAGACGGATCTGATGGTACCTGAAATACGCATCCAAGAAGGATAAACTCCCACACCCCTCTACCGAGTCAACTATCTGATCGATGCGGGGGAGGGGAAAATGATCTTTCGGGCAGGCCCGATTGATATGCTTGAAATCAATACACATACGAAGTGATTCATCTTTCTTAGGGACCATGACGATGTTGGCGAGCCACTCAGAGTGATAAATCTCGCGGATGAACTCTGCGGCCAAGAGCCGAGCCACCTCCTCGCCCATCGCCTTTCTCTTATCAATGGCGGACCGTCGAAGATGCTCTTTGACAGGTTTTGCTTTTGGGTCGACACGCAAATGGTGCTCAGCCAGCCCCCTAGGTACACCCGGCATGTTAGAAGGTTTCCATGCAAAGATGTCCCAGTTCTCACAAAGGATATGGATGAGTGTGGCTTCCTATTTGCTGTCGAGCGTCATTGATATGTGAGTCGGATCTGCATTAGGGTCTTCCGGGTGGATATGAACAGGCTTGGTTTCTCCTGCCGACTGAAATGCAGATTCTGAAGCAGGCTTCTTGGACAACAAAAAATCACTCGGATCTGCAATCTTCTGGTATTCCTGCATCTCTACGGCTGCCATCTGCTCATCTGCAATCTTGCAGCCCTTCTGAAGGCACTCTTCTACTCTCTGGATGTTTCATGTGACTGTGATCATACCTCTGGGACCGGGCATCTTCAACTTGAGATATATGTAACATGGTTGAGCCATGAAACGAGCATATGCAAGCCTGCCCAGAATGGCATTATAAGCACTGTGGAAATCCACCACCTCAAATGTCAACTTTTCCTTACGTTAATTCTTGGAATCACCAAAAACCACATCAAGAGTAATCTGCCCAAGAGACTTTGCCTTTTTCTAAGAATGACACCATGGAACTGCATGTTGCTCTCACTAAGTTTAGACATCTGAATGCCTATCCCTTCCAGGGTCTCAGCATACAGAATGTTCAGCCCACTTCCTCCATCCATAAGGACCTTGGTCAGTCGGGTGCCCCCAACGACTGGGTCGACCACTAGCGCTTGCTGCCCAGGGGTAGCAACGCGCGCTGGGTGATCTGATTGGTCGAATGTACTGGGAGTCTTTAACCACTTCAAATACGTCGTAGTTGCCGAAGCAACCATGTTCACTTCTTTGTCAATGACTTTGAGTCGACTTTTGCTTTCTACATTAGCAAAAATCACCAAGGTAGCATTGACTTTAGGGTAATCATCCTCTTCCTCTTTCTCATCTTCCTTATCAAATTCTTTCTCAGTGGGCTGATTCTCTCAGAAGCTCTAAATCAGAAGTCGGCATTGCCGAGTGGTATGCTTGGGTTGAATCAGGTTGCCCTCTTCATCTTTCTTCGTGTGTACGTAACACGGCAAATCCAGGACGTCTTGTCCTAACTGATCTTTCACCTTCTTGGGTTTCCCCTATGGTTTGGGTTTTCCTTTGAACTTTCCTCCTCCAGCATTCAGGACTGCAGCCTCAGCAGGCCCTATAGGTTCAACTTTACGCTTTTGCTTCCGACTGGAATTTCCAGCTCCGGAGTCCTGTACGATTGTTTTCCCTTTGCTGTTGTGGAGTCATTCTTCCTCTTGAAAATTGGTGTACCAAGTGGCGATCTCCATTATTTAGGTGAGAGTCATGTCTCGGGATCGACCGAATTTCAGGGTAAGCTCTCTGTACCTGATGCCTTCTTTGAAGGCACAAACTGCCTGGTGATCGGACACATTTTCCATCGTATGATGAAGGATGGTCCATCTTTGGATGAAATCTCTCAAATTCTCATTCGGCTTCTGAACATAGTGCTACAATTCAGTCAGCCCAGCAGGTTGCTTGCAAGTGCCCTCGAATGTTTTGATGAACACTCGGGCCAAGTCATCCCAGCAGAAAATACTCCCAGCGGCTAGCTGAGTCAACCATGCTCTGGACGAACCCTCAAGCATCAGGGGGAGGTGCTTCATAGCTACATCATCATTGCCACCACTGATCTGCACAGCCACTCGGTAATCTTCCAGCCAAGTATGTGGCTTTGATTCTCCGGTGAACTTACTCACTCACACCTACTGCCAACCTAAAGTTGGGAGGGATCTCAGCTGATAAAATGGCCATACTAAAACATTCAGGCCCGAAAATGAACGCTCTGTTCCCAGTCGGAAGATCTCTGCCTTGCCCTTCTCTGTTCGCTCGGCCTTTGTCGACCAAACCTTGCACAAGAAGTGATCTTGCATCAAATCCCGGCTCTCTTGGGTCGACTGGGGCTCTTTGCTCGTCACCATACGGGTGCCTATCATCATAACGCCGGGGCGCATATGATCCTCCCCTCGGAGGGGGCATAAGCACTCGACGGTGGTCATCACGGGAAAACTAATGATCAAACTGCATGTGGCCCCTCTCCAGGTCCTGGTCCTGGCGGGGACCACGATCTTCCTAATGCCTGGGTGGCCTTGGACTATGTGCTGACTGAACTGTGTATCCAACCACTAACCTGCTATGAATTATGTTGCGCAATTGGAAAACGGCAGAATTCTGTTCCCCATCGGCTTTAAGCAATGCATGGATCTACTCTAAACCTCTACCAGCTTCTGAATGCGATGGCTGAATTGATTCTGCTATGCGTGCTGCTGCAACATTCTGGATCGGAGTATGGTATACCTGAGTTTCAGTCAGAAACAGCCGTCGTGCACGTCGACTAGATTCGGGGATTCATTGACGAGCGTGCTTGTCGAGTGCCTTCTAAAAATTCTCCAAATGTGTATGCTCCACCAAGGTGGCCAAGCGCGCAGCCTCTAAAGCCCGAGCTTCGGAGGTCTCCCCAATGATGGGGGTCTAGAGCGCCTGGACATTGCGACGGTGCAGCTCTTCCCTTTGCTCCATAGTGAGGGCCTCAGGGACGTACTCATCATGATCCTGTGACGGGCCGGTGCCGCCGTCGCCACCACTATTGTGGCGAAATCCGGGCGGGGTCGTGCTGGGAAGTGACCATGAGAACTTCTGCCGCTGGATCATTACTCTCACACTCGGAGAGAGAAACCGAGTAACCAGCCGGCAGATCGAACAGACCATAAAGAGATTCATCGGGCTCGATCGCCGCGACTTGAAGAGTGGTTGATTGTCGAGCCACCGCATGCTTCACCCATCGCTAGAGTAGCGAACGGCCGGACCGCTTGCGGCGGCGAATAGCAGGGAGTTAAGATGCCACCAGAGCCGACTGATACCAGGTCAACGGCTGTCGAAGAAGAATGCCGCAAGCACTCACACGGAAGTCTGTCGCTGATACGTCTCCAACGTATCTATAATTTTTTATTGTTCCATACTATTATATTATCTGTTTTGGATGTTTAATGGGCTTTACTATGCACTTTTATATTATTTTTGGGACTAACCTATTAACCGGAGGCCCAGTCCAAATTCCTGTTTTTTTTGCCTATTTCAGTGTTTCGCAGAAAAGGAATATCAAACAGAGTCCAAACAGACTGAAACCTTCGTGAGAGTTATTTTTGGAACAAACGCAATCCAGGAGACTTGGAGTGGACGTTAAGAAAGAAACGAGGAGGCCACGAGACAGGGAGGCATGCCGAGGAGGGTAGGCACGCACCCCACCCTCGCGGGCCCCTTGTGGCTCCTCTGACCGACTTCTTTCGCCTATATATTCTCATATACCTTGAAAACATCCGAGAGCACCACGAAACCCTATTTCCACCGCCGCAACCTTCTGTACCCGTGAGATCCCATCTTGGGGCCTTTTCTGGCACTCCGCCGGAGGGGGAATCGATCACACAGGGCTTCTACATCAACACCATAGCCTCTCCGATGAAGTGTGAGTAGTTTACCATAGACCTTCGGGTCCATAAATATTAGCTAGATGGCTTCTTCTCTCTCTTTGGATCTCAATACAAAGTTCTCCTCGATCTTCTTGGAGATCTACTCAGTGTAATTCTTTTTGCGGTGTGCTTGTCGAGATCCGATGAATCATGGGTTTATGATAAAGATTATCTATGAACAATATTTGAATCTCCTCTAAATTCTTTTATGTATGATTTGTTATCTTTGCAAGTATCTTCGAATTATCAGTTTGGTTTGGCCTACTAGATTGATCTTTCTTGCAATGGGAGAAGTGCTTAGCTTTGGGTTCAACCTTGCGGTATCCTTTCCCAGTGACAGCTGGGGCAACAAGGCACGTATTGTATTGTTGCCATCGAGGATAAAAATATGGGGTTTATATCATATTGCTTGAGGTTATCCCTCTACATCATGTCATCTTGCCTAATGCGTTACTCTGTTCTTATGAACTTAATACTCTAGATGCATGCTAGATAGCGGTCGATGTGTGGAGTAATAGTAGTAGATGCAGAATCGTTTCGATCTACTTGTCGCGGACGTGATGCCTATATACATGATCATGCCTAGATATTCTCATAGCTATGCACTTTTGTGTCAATTGCTCGACAGTAATTTGTTCACCCACCGTAATACTTATGCTATCTTGAGAGAAGCCACTAGTGAAACCTATGGTCCCCGGGTCTATTTTCCATCATATAAGTTTCCGATCTATTTTATTTTGCAATCTTTACCTTCCAATCTATATCATAAAAATACCAAAAATATTTATCTTATTATCTCTATTAGATCTCACTTTTGCAAGTGGTCATGAAGGGATTGACAGCCCCTTTATCGCGTTGGTTGCAAGGTTCTTATTTGTTTGTGTATGTACGAGGGATTTGAGTGTAGCCTCCTACTGGATTGATACCTTGGTTCTCAAAAACTGAGGGAAATACTTACGCTACTTTGCTGCATCACCATTTCCTCTTCAAGGCAAAACCAATGCATGCTCAAGAGATAGAAGTCGCCCCCGCGGATGGGGAGGGCCTCGACGTCAAGAGGAGCTTCTTGAAGCCAGGCAGAGTCGTCGGCGACGAAAATGAGCACGCCGAGACGGATCTCACGACCCAACACTAAACCACTGCTAGAAACCATGTTGACGGAGAACGGAATTCCCAACCTCACCGGAAGTCGCTTAGACGCCTGCCCCATGGTGGGCGCCAACTGTCATGGGAGTAAGTCTGACAGTAAGAATATGGGGTATGTAGGTGGAGGCAAGGTCTAGCTACGGTGAGGTTGTACACACAAGTTTTACGAGTCTAAGCCCCTCTCGGAGGAGGAAAAATCCCTACGTCTCGGTGCCCTGAGGCTGTGTCGACTGGATTATGTGTGATTGTTACAGGGGGTGCAAACCCTTGTGCCCGAGGAGGAGGGTGGCTTATATAGAGTGCGCCAGGACCCTCTCAGACCTCCGTTACACATGGTTCAATTTAGAAACATTATAACCGAGCGCTTTTCCAGCCCTCTCAGACCATTATCGTTTTCGACCGTCAAATATGCTCTCCTAAGCGTTTCAGGCCGTTGGACGTGAGTGCAATCCCCTATGAGTTTCAGTTGCGAACAGAGAGAGCTAGACTGGCTGGGCCGCTGCTCCCAGAACAAAATTGGAGCTCTACTATTGTCTGGGTATATGGGCTTGACGCCCACAAGTAACGAAGCCCATGAAAAAATACAGCTTTCTGGAGCGAGCAAAGGCTCCCGGTGTGCGTCGTCCAGTACTTGTCTCGCGAACGACGGATCCATACGATGCGAGCGACCGCACCTCCAACGACGCCATGGTCGGCGACGCCAAGGGGAAGCGGGGCCGAAGCGTCGGCTGCAATTAGAATCCACTTGCCAGTGATTTAGCACGTAGCCAATCGCAGTTGCTGCGTGCATTAATCGCAATTGATGTGCGCCACTCTTTCCGGCGTCCGATTATTGCAGATCACTTATGATTCTTATTCAGTTTCTTCCTTTATGTGATTCATCTTCTTCCTTTATTAGATGCGCGAGGACGCTCACAATTCTGGTTCAGTTTCTTCCTTTAATCGTTGCGCGTCTTTATAATCTCCACCCACCTTTCTACAGCTCATTCCCCAACTTTATTTGGTAGGGTCACATCTTCTGGCCATGCTTCGCCAGGTTGCCACAGCAGGCATATCGCCCCTCCTTCCTCACATCTTCCATCCGATTACTCGATACCGAGTCCCTTCGATTCATGCGGGCACTTGTTACTGCTGCAGGTGCTCTCACATCTCGCTTGAGGTATTGAACCGCCGACGGGTTCTGGTGGTTATTTTGGGCACTTCTAAAGCTCACGATTTGCAATGGTTGGCACCTGGTTAGTATACATGTACTCACATGTCTTATTGTACATATGTATGTAAGCCCACGATTTGTAAAATTTGATGCTCTTGTTGTCTAATTGTGTATACACTTCCGAGTCTCACTCACATATCTTATCATCCATATATGTATGTGTCCCTACAATTTGTAAAATTTGATGCTCTTGTTGTGTATACAGTTCACTCGCTACTATTGACTATTGTTGTTGAGGATAAGCTCTAAACAAGATATGCGATTTACTAATGCACACTAATTACATGTTGTAGGACTTACGATTGCCTCATCTTCCTTACACCAAGACAAGTTCTTGCATGGATAAAGCCAGAGGAATAACGAGAGCTGTAATTGAAAGTCACTTCAATAATTAACATATCTATGTTCTTTCAAACACAATGATATAACTTGAATTTGGTCCATCCTACGAATTGGTTATGAAAATATAAGTTTAGCTTAAATTGTTTCATGTAAATTCTGGGACGATGATGCATGTGATGTTGGTGTGGTTGTGAGATTTAGGGTTATGGTTTCTTGCTTACGATTCTCGGTATCATGGTGGGTTTGTTATTCTTGTATAGGACATAATCTTGGGTGTCCATGTGGTGGAAATAAGCTCTTGATATACAGTTTTAGTGTTCTATTTCAAAAGATATCTTAGTTTACATGCATTATTAATCCCGTTCATTTATTCCATGTCTACCGATGTATTGATCAAATACTATATGTACAGTACCAGCATTAAGAGTCTATGATGTCATACCATGTTCATAAATTTAATTGCCTTATTTGTGTCCTCTGTTGTTCTTCTACTCATATTCATGTTAACCGGTGAATATTTATACCATCCCTTTTTGCATTAAAATGTTAACCACTATTTTCTACAGCCAAGGTTGAGAAATCGATTAAACCAAACAACCTTTAGAATTTGCAATGCATATGACATCCTCCCAAAAGTGCAAGATTGATTTGCAGTCGTCTGAAATGACAGTTGATGTTGCATATTAATTCAGTTTTTATAATGGTTTATTAAGACATGTTTTTCAGTTTTTAATTAAATTTCTCACATGTTTATATGTATTAAGTGGCAAATTTGTCATTCTGCATAATCCGAAATTATTTATTGATTTATCTTTCAAGTATATTTTTACTTTTGCATATTGCTAACTTATTAAGAGGCCATATTCCTTAACCTTTTTATGTTATTACCGTTCTCTTTGTAATAGGGCATTGCGTCTACCGTACCTCGTCCTCTTCATCATGTTTGAGGGTGATCGGATCTCCGACCAACCGGTATACTCTCCATATACTCTTGATGTCCGGTTTGGCGACTTTAAAAAAATGTGAAAGCGCATACTGTACTCTAAGCGTCTTCCTCTCTATTTATATGGGTAATATATGTGAACATGTTTAATTGTTGGGATAAAAAGTTTGATTGATTGTAACCGCTTCTAAATCATAGAAAAAAGCAGACCATATGTTACTTCAACCCACGTGGGATTTTATTAATGCTATTGTAGCTTGAATTGTCTACTAAAGTCTTGTGAAGCTACCATCCAGTTCTACATTTGGCCAAAAATACCTCCAGATAGTTGAATGTCGACTTTTGATATTCCGTATGTCCTACCATATGGGTAACTTTATTGTTACAAGCTAACTGTACATCAAAGATTAGTCTCTCACCCTGATGCCAACAAATCATGTTATCCTCTTTATATATATAGATAGCCATTATACATCCATACATTTCTTTACTTGATCTCTAAGTTTCAACGTTTTTTGGGGATGCATAGGGTCTGCATGTGTCCATGAAGAGAAAATTGCAAAAGGACGACTATTAAAGCATCAAGTGTTAGTATATTTTCGGTTTTGCGGACGGATGTGATATTGTGGATGCGTCTGCTTTCAAGGTTTTTTTAACCGAGTTATTTTTGTGTGCAAAAGCTAGAACTCAAGCTTTCAACATTGTTCAGTTGCACGCGTAAATGCAGGCTTGCTTTTCTTCAAGAATAATTTTTTATAAGGCAGAAGGCTTTCAACATTGTTCAGCTTCATGAATAAATTCAGAATTGTTTTTCTTAAAGAATAATTTTGTTGCTGTCAAAATTGCTTGATTTATGCGTAAACTCATGTAATACATCAAAACTGAGACCACGAAGGCCTTTGATGTTCTGGCCAACGATCACCCTGTTGCATTGCTCCCGTGGTGTACCAACTATTACATCATGCTATTTATATCACCTTGATGTTTCATTATTCTGAAATATAACAGATATAATCTTAGTGTTATGTCGTATACCATGTATTTTTAGAAATAATTACCATTTTATTGTAAAAATGTACGGGCGCAGCAACGCGCGCCATTAATGATCTAGTGTGAGTTAAGATGGGGCGTTATTGGTAACGCCAGCCATAAATGATCTTTAAGACTACAGAGTGAACGCCTGACCGTTGCCATCCTAGGGTGGCTTTAGATCTTCTGTACACCGAGTGGTTCTCCATATGGTCGAGTGACCATGTTGTGGTCGAGTGGAATTGGGGTATCTAACTGGGGTCTTCTGTCGAGTGGATTGCACTTAAGGGTGATTCCAGTCGGTACTTTCTGCTGGTCCTTGAATGTCTTTGACTGTAGGTTAGTGTCCTTGGGTGAGGTATCTAGATCAGGCCTAAGACCCACCCTAGGTACGTGTCCTCGTCATACTGCTTGTGCATCAAAATCCTAAAACCCAAGTTATTCCATATGAGTCCACCATACCTACATATATGCGGTATTACCCTGTCGTTCTAAGTAAATTTGCATGTGCCACCTCTAAAAACTTGAAATAAACATCTGTTTTTGTGTGCCTGGATTGTTTATAGAGTGACAGGAGGTAGTCAATATCTTCCATGCTAAGCGGGTTATTCTCATGAGAGTGTTTATTCACTTGTCCTTGCACGAGAGGGCGGTAATAGGGATTCCTAGTCCTGAATTCAAAAATTGCAAATAATTAAACAAAACTCCCCCAGGACTGATGTTGGTACGAACGATACCCATGGATTCGGCTAGCCGTGGAGTGTGTTTGTTGGTGGAGGGAGAGTAAACCTTTACTTTTATCGCTTGGAAACCGCCACTAATGTGATTAGCATGGAAGTATCGATAATCAATGGTCACGAAGTAAATTGGAAGGGTGCATTTCATAAAATTTCATTTATCTCTGTTTTAAAATATGAGCTCTGGCACCGCTGCAAATCACTACTTCCCTCTATGAAGGGACTATCTATTTTCTTTTATGTTGTGTCATCACTCTCTCAAATAAGCGCCCCATCTGAGAGCATTATTATCATCCTCATGCATTGTGTGTAGCTAATGTTGGATGCATCATGACTGGATCTTTTCTACCATGAATTACAATGTTTATTCATTGCTCGAACTTTGGAGGTGCTCTGCATTTATGTTTTGCGGTCTCAGAAAGGGCTAGTGAGATATCACTGTTGTCATATTATATCATGATTGTATGACAAAGTGTTGTCATTTGAGATGCTTTATTATTGCTTGCTACTTGCTTATGCCAATGATATGAGTTAATATAATTTTTAAGAGTTATTGTCGACATGGTTAGTCATGATCTTTGCTGAAAACCTGGGTGTACTTAAGCTTATTTATGTAAACAAGAGCAAAAGAGTTCATAAAAGTTTTTCTTTTTCACTTTCAGTTTATCAACTGAATTGCTTGAGGACAAGCAAAGGTTTAAGCTTGGGGGAGTTGATACGTCTCTGTTGTATTGACTTTTCCTAAGGCTTTTACTCTTGTTTTGGACTCTAATTTGCATGATTTGAATGAAACTAACCCGGACTGACGCTGTTTTCAGCAGAACTACCATGGTGTTGTTTTTGTGCAGAAACAAAAGTTTGTGGAATGGAACAAAACTTTTTGGAGATTTTTTATGGAATAAAAGAAAAATACTTGAGCCAAGAACCATCGGAGGGGGCCACCGGGTGAGCACAACCCATCAGGGTGCGCGCCCCCTCCTGGTGCACCCAGGTTGGTTGTGCCCACCTGGTGGCCCCGTTGACCCTATGTTCGACACTATAAAATCCTATTTTCAGAGAAAAAATTAGGAAGAAAGAATTATCGCGTTTCACGAGACGGCGCCATCGCCGTTTCCTGTTCTTCATCGGGAGGCTAGATCTGGAGTCCGTTTGGGGCTCCGGAGAGGGGAATCTTCGATCTTCGTCATCACCAACCCTTCTCCATCGCCAATTCCATGATGCTCCCCACTAGGAGTGAGTAATCCCTTCGTAGGCTCACTGGCCGATGAGGGAGTTGATGAGATTCATCATGTAATCAAGCTAGTTTTTGTTAGGGCCTGATCCCTAGTATCCATTATGTTCTGAGATTGATGTTGCTATGACTTTGCCATGCTTAATGCTTGTCACTTTGGGCTCGGGTGCCATGATTTCAGATCTAAACTATTTATGTTATCACCATTATATCTATGTTCTAGATCTGATCTTGCAAGTTATAGTCACCTATTACGTGTTATGATTCGCAAACCCCGGAGTGACAATAGTGGGGATACTTTCCGGTGATGACTGTAATTTGAGGAGTTCATGTATTCACTGTGTGCTAATGCTTTGTTCCCGTTCTCTATTAAAAGGAGGCCTTAATATCCCTTAGTTTCCTTATAGACCCCACTGCCACGGGAGGGTAGGACAAAAGATGTCATGCAAGTTCTTTCCATAAGCACCTATGACTATTTACGGAATACATGCCTACATTATATTTATGAACTGGAGATAGTGTCGTATCGCCCTAGGTTATGACTGTTATATGATGAATATCATCCAACGAATTCACTGATCCAATGCCTACGAGTTTTTCACATATTGTTCTTGCTAAGTTACTATGACTATTGCTACTTTTACACTTGCTACAAAATCATTAATATCACTGTTATCGTTAATATTACTGTTACAACTACTAACAAAATTATCATACTACTATGCTACTATTCATATTGCTGCAGATAATTAATCTCGAGGTGTGGTTGAATTGACAACTCAACTGCTAATACTTGCAAATATTCTTTGGCCCCCTTGTGTCGAATCTATAAATTTGAGTTGAATACTCTACCCTTGAAAACTGGTGCGATCCCCTATACTTGTGGGTTATCACACAGCCTGGGCCGCCTCCTCCTCTTACCTACTCCCTGTGATGAGTGCCACACCTAGCACAAGCCCGGCCATCCCGCTCCTCCTGGTGACGCATGATGCGCCCGGTAGGACCTACTCCCTCGGTGTCAGTGTACTAGAGTAGGGGTACCCTAGTATCCCGAACTTGTGCACGGGCAGTCGCAGCACCCCGCGGCAAGGCTTGCCGGGTGACCACCAAGGTCCTCCGTGGTTTCTTTGGAGCCATTCAAGAACAAAGTATTCAAGCCAAGGAGACAAGGCCCCAGCAAGAGGAGCTTGCCGGGAAGGCCAGCCGAGGCATCTCAAGGAACTTCCCGCGACGCGCCACATGTCCCGGCGAGGCCCGGTGAGCGACAAGCTTCCGGACGCGACAAGACAACGATCAAGGTAAGGCGCTTGCATGCAAGCTACCACTCAGACTCGCGCTCCAAAGCACATCCACCAACGTGTCGCAGGACCTTTCGGTAGCGTGGCAAGAGGTTGTGCAGCCAGCGGCGCTTGGTATAGCGGCGCCGACAAGATTGCCATCGTGGCAGCGGTGGCGTCCCCGACGGTCCCTTTTGCACTATTTGGGCGACGCAGACGGGCATTTAATGCCTTTGTCCCCTGCCGTCGTGGTTAGGTATGATACCTCGCATGTAGTTGTACCAACCGCAACACTTTTCCATTTTTACCCTTGTCTGCGTTGCCACCTGTCGGTGACCCCTTGAGCATATAAAAGGAGGCCCATGCGAAACATAGAGGGGGGTTCGAAGGCAGAAAAACACTCACGCTTGGCCTCGTTAGCAGCTAGTGTGTACTGTAGCACTCAGCGCTCCCGAGCAAGAACTCAATACACTCAGACATGCAGCAGTAGGAGTATTATCTCTCCGGAGAGCTCCGAAGCTGGGTAAACTGCTCATGTGCTTCGCCTCGATCTACTCTTCGCGTGATCTCCGCCCCCCGCCGAACCGAAAGGGGCTTGGTCCGCCGGTCCCATAGGTGTTCGTGGATCAGCTTCCCCGACATCTTTGGCGCGCCAGGTAGGGGGCGTCGGGGTTGTGTGAACCTGATCCGACGTTCACACGAGCTAGATCTTCATCTTCTTCATCGACATGCCACCGAAGAAGAAGGCTTCGGAGGCAGTTGTTCCGTCCGCGTCGATCCCACCACCACCGGAGCAAACGGGTGGTGGGGTAGACACCGGCGGAAGAACAGGCGTCGACGAGGGAGCTCACGGTGCTGCCAGGTCCAAGGACAAGGCTGCGCAGACCTCGGCGTCCGTACATGCACCGCGCCCATCTCAGGAGGCGCGGGACCGACAACGTCATGGTACTCACGGTACCATACGTTCGTTGGACAAAGATCGAGCCGGTGGATCTCGGGGTGCTCAAATACCAGCATGCACGCCAACATGCTGGCACGAGCGAGACACGGTTGCCTGGACGGGATACTGCTCCTTCTAACATAGTTAGAAGTCCGAGCATATCCCGCTCCTCGCACTGTTCGCCACTGCCACCCACCACTTCAGCAGAAGCTTTGGCACGAGCTCAACTGCTCCTAGATTACCCTCCAACGGCAGACAAGATCGCCGAATGGAGGGCCACCATTCAGAGTCTCATCGGCTTCGCCAACGGCGACACCCCATGGCAGCCGAGTACATCGCAGCCGCGGCAAGATTGTCAGGCACGAGCCGATGGCGACAAAACCGGTGGGGTGCAACCACCGTGCACTCTCCACCCAGAAGGCCAAGATCGCCGACTCGCCGGATCTACCTCGACAGCGACTCCACCGCATCATCAGATCCACACGCTCGTCGCGATCAGCGCCAAGTTCTTCACGAACGACGGCAAGAAGATGCTCGTACTCGCATCGAGCGTCAAAGAGAAGCGCGGCGTCAATCGGACCAGCGCGATGGGCCCTCTGTCGACATGCATGCACCAGGGGAACCAGGCGACTTGCCGTACGCGGTAGGTTTCCCTGCGTTCACTCGTGAGTTGCGGCAAGTCCAGTGGCCCAGCACGAAGAATTTCAAGCCAGGCGTACCAGAGAAGTACGACGGCAAGTCGCATCCGTCAGAGTTCCTCAGCATCTACACCATCGCGGTGCAAGCTGCCGGGGGGCGGGACGACAAGATCCTTGCCAAATACTTCCCGCTGGTGCTCAAGCCCAATGTTAGGTCCTGGCTCATGCACTTGCCGGATAACTCCATATCCTCCTGGGCAGACCTATGCCATCAGTTTGTCGGCGCCTTTACAGGCGGCCACAAGCCTCATGGCCAAGAGAGCAACCTTCATCTGCTCGCCCAGAAGGAAGGAGAGCCCCTACGCAAATACATTCAGAGGTTCAGCCGTGTACAGCACAACATCCCAGATGTCCACCCTGCCGCGGTCATCAGCGCGTTCCATCAGAACGTGCGAAACCGCAGGATGCGGGAGGAGATGGCGATGTGCAAGATCAAAGACGTCAGTGAGCTATATGCCCTGACCAACCAGTGTGCACGTGCTGAGGAAGGGAGGAAACTCCCCGGAGAGAATATAGGAGCAGGAGGATCTGACAGCGAGGATGCCGCCCCGGCAAAGAAAAACCGGCGGTGGAACAACAAGAAGAAGAAAGGAAAAGATGTGCTAGTCGTTGAGCAGTCCGGCAACGGAGGTGGCGCCAAGAAAGCCGGAGGTGACTGCCAGGCTGTGGCGGTCGCCGACAAGCAGGACGGCACCAACAAGCAGTACTGCAAGATCCACCGCACCGAGGGCCATGACCTCCAGAGCTGCAAGAAGGTCGAGCAGCTTGTCGAGCAGCAAAAGGCTGAATACGAGCGACACGACAAGGAGAAGGCCCAAGAAGGTACCGGGGATCCGCAAGAAACGCCCGCCGAGGAGGACGCCGCGGCAAGGCCAAGCAGCGGCAAGGAGACAGACCTCCCCGCGGCCGCGACAAGGATGAAGATGACGACGACAATGAAGATATGGATGATGACGAGACCAGTGGGCAGGAGTTCCAGAAAGCCACAGAGGTCATGTGCATTGACGGTGGTGCTTCTCTGCATACTTCACACTGCCAGCTCAAGCAGTGGGTGCGGGAAGTCAATGCGGCAGAACCACCCATCGAGTCACGCAAGCCTCTGAAATGGTCCAGCACGCCTATCATCTTTGATATTGAGGACCACCCTGATCGCATAACTGCGGTCGGGTGCTTGCCGATGTTGGTTTCACCAACTATCCGCAACCTCAAGGTCACTAAGATGCTAGTTGACGGCGGGGCGGCTTGAACCTGATCTCCTCCGCGGTACTCGAAACTCCAGATCCTCGACAATGAGCTCGAAGAGACCGCACATTCAAGGAATCAATCCGGGAAGGAGCAAGCGAAGGAAAGATCACGTTGCGGTGACATTTGGCGCGAGTTGAACTTCAGGATCGAGAGGGTCACTTTTGGCGTTCTTGACTTTCCAATGCCTTACAATGGGATACTCGGCCGCCCAAAGACTCACCAAATTCATGGCAGCCTCTCACAATGCATACAACATGCTGAAGATGCCAGGCCCGATAAGTGTCATCTCTGTCCCTGGCGACAAGAAGGATGCTCTTATCTGCACCGAAAAGATCTACCAGGAAGCGGCAGCCGCAACAGATCGCAAGTCACTTGCCATTGAAGCTCCCGGCGGGGAGAAGAAGACCAAGTCCGGCAAGAGTTCTGATGCCCACTCCGGCAAGCGCACCTCTTCGGAGTGCTGCGCTACCGTCGAGGACGCACCATCGAGCTCCACCGGCAAGCGTAAGAAGACAATGGCAGCTCCGCCAGAGACCAAGAAGGTGTCCGCCAAGGAGGATGGCACTGGTGGTACCTTCACCATCAGTGCCACTCTCGACCCTAAATAGGAAAGCGCGCTCGTTGCTTTCCTGCGGGCGAACGTTGACGTGTTTGCGTGGCAACCGTCTGACATCCCCGGTGTTCCCAGGAAAGTAATCGAGCACCATCTTGCTGTCTGTCCTCATGCGTGGCCCGTCAAGCAGAAAGTCAGGAAACAAGCAGTGGAGCGCCAAGAATTCATCGCAGAAGAAATCAAGAAGTTGGAAGCAGCAGGCCTTGTCAGAGGAGTGCTGCATCCTACGTGGTTGGCCAATCCTGTAGTCGTCCGCAAGGCAAACGGGAAATGGAGGCTTTGTATCGACTTCACCGATGTCAATAAAGCTTGTCCCAAAGACTCATTTCCCTTGCCGCGCATTGACCAGATTGTTGACTCCACGGCCGGATGTGACTTGCTTTCATTTCTTGATGCATACTCAGGATACCATCAGATCTTCATGGCAGAAGAGGATGAGGAGAAGACCGCATTCATCACTCCATGTGGCACATACTGTTTCATACGGATGCCTTTCGGTTTAAAGAATGCTGGTTCGACATTTGCAAGGGTAGTCCATGACGCTTTTGAGCCACAAATGCACAGAAATGTGGAAGCCTACATGGATGACATAGTGGTCAAGAGCAAGGACAAGGCAACTCTGATTCAAGATTTAGACGAAACCTTTGCAAATCTGCGCAAGATCAACCTCAAGCTTAACCCCGAGAAGTGTATGTTTGGAGTCCCCTCCGGCAAGCTTCTCAGGTTCTTCGTGTCTCAGCGGGGAATCGAAGCCAATCCCAACAAGATCAAGGCCATTGAGCAGATTGAAGCACCAAAGCGCGTCAAGGATGTACGAAGATTTGCTGGTTGCATGGCTGCTCTCAGCAGATTTATCTCTAGGTCTGCTGAGCGCGCCCTGCCGTTTTTCAAATATTGAAAAAGGCAAGTCCAATGAAATGGACTCCAGAAGCGGAGGCTGCGCTGCAGGACTTGAAGAGATACTTGTCCTCCACTCCAACACTTGTCGCACCTAAACCACAAGAGAAGTTGCTGCTGTATATAGCGGCAACCAATCAAGTGGTTAGTGATGCGTTAGTAGCGGAGAGGGAGGCGGATGATGAGCCAGCAACCACGGCAGATACATCCAAGGGCAAGCAGGGGACTTCACCGACAAGCTCTGGTCCCGACAAAGATGGATCTGCGCAGGCGTGTGAGGAGATACAGAAGAGAATGGTGCAGCGCCCAGTTTACTTTGTCAGTTCTCTTCTGCAGGGGGCTAGGTCAAGGTATTCTGTTGTGCAGAAATTGCTTTTCGGCCTTCTCATGGCCTCGAGAAAGCTGCGCCATTACTTCCAAGCACATGAGATCACAGTTGTCACTCGTTTTCCGTGAAGAGGATCTGCAGAATCCGAAGCAGGCGGGATTGTCGAGTGGGCTTTGGGAACTATCAAGCTTTGGCCTCAAGTTTGAGAGCACTTCAACTATCGAGAGCGAGCATTGGCAGAATTCATAGCAGAATGGACGCCAACACCGGATGAAGAAATTCGAAACGAGCATCCCGTCAAGGAAGCAAGCAAAGAGTGGCTGATGTACTTTGATGGTGCCTTCTCGCTGCAAGGCGCCGGTAAGGGCGTGCTACTTGTTGCGCCTAATCGGAGAGCACCTCAAGTACGTAGTCCAGATGCACTTTCCCAAGGAGCAAACAACAAACAATACCGCAGAGTATGAAGGTTTGCTTGCCGGTCTCAGGATCGCAGCAGACCTTGGGATCTAGAAGCTCATTGTCAGGGGTGACTCGCAGCTTGTCATCCGCCAAGTGAACAAGAATTATCAGAGTCCGTTGATGGAAGCTTACGTTGATGAAGTGAGAAAGTTCGAAGAGCACTTTGACGGCCTACAGATGGAGCATGTTCCAAGAGCTCAGAACGACATTGCCGATAGCTTGTCAAGGCGCGCCGACTTAAGTTACAATGGAACCAGGGATCTTTGTGCTCAAACGGCTCAACCGTCTGTAACGCCATCAACTGGATAGAGCAAGAAGAGGAAGTTGATTTCTGGTGACTATTTTCCGGCAGAGCTCCCCGAAGCCGCCGCCAAGAAGGTCCCCAAGATCAACACCAAGGGTGCTGAGGAGCAGTCTGCTCCGGCAAGCCCTAGGGTTTGTTCCGTTGAAGCAGACACTCCCGACAAGTTTTGCTCCGGCAAGCTTGCCGGGGAACGTCAAGCTCCGGCTGAGCCGCAGGTTCTCGCCGTAGAAGCGGATGTTCCCGCAGCAGATGTGCCTTTAGTCCTTATTGTCGAGCCGCAAGCTCCAGCATGGGCACAACAGGTTGTCCGTTTCCTTCAGACAGGAGAACTTCCCGAAGAGCAAGAAGAAGCGGAAAGAGTAGCCCGGAAGTCAAGTATGTACCAGTTTGTCGACAACACACTATACAGAAGAAGACTCAACGGTGTGAAATTGAAGTGTATTCACCGGGAAGATGGACAAAAGCTGTTGGCAGAGATACATGGAGGCATATGTGGTCACCACATTGGCGCAAGAGCACTTGCCGGCAAAGCATTCCGGCAAGGTTTCTTTTGGCCGACAGCCCTCCAGGATGCAACTGCACAAGTAACCAAGTGTGAAGCGTGCCAGTTCCATTCCAAGCAGATACACCAGCCAGCTCAAGCTCTCCAGACGATCCCTTTATCCCGCCATTTTCGGTCCGGGGCTCGACATCTTTGGCCCCTTTCCTCGAAGCTGTCGGGGCTTTGAGTACTTATGCGTTGCAATCGACAAGTTCACAAAGTGGCGGAAGTGGAAGCGATGAGGAAGGTGACAAAGACATCAAGCGATCAAGTTCTTGGTCGATTGTTTGCGTTTGGGATCCCTAACGGGATCATCACCAATAACAAGACGCATTCACGAGCCGCACCTTCAAGCGAGACGTCCAAGATCTTGGCGCCAAGGTCTGCTTCGCTTCTGTTGCTCACCCGAGAAGCAACGGTCAAGCGGAGAGGGCAAATGCTGAAGTGCTGCGCGGGCTCAAGACCAGGACTTTCGACAAGCTGCGCAAGTGCGGAAAGAACTGGATTGAGGAGCTGCCGGTGGTTCTTTGGTCGATCAGGACGACGCCAAATCGAGCCACTGGCCAGACACCTTTCGCTCTAGTCTATGGAGCAGAGGCAGTTCTCCCCACGGAACTCGTATACGGGTCACCTCGAGTGCTTGCTTATGATGAGCTTGAGCAAGAGCAGCTGTGACAAGATGACGCGCTGCTCCTTGAGGAAGGCCGTCTTCAGGTTGCTGTACGAGCTGCTCGATACCAGCAAGCTTTGCGCCGCTACCATAGCCGCAAAGTTAATGCCAGAAGTCTCGAGGAAGGCGACCTTGTTCTTCGGCGCGTTCAGTCCGCCAAGAATTCCAACAAGTTGACGCCAAAGTGGGAAGGCCCTTACCGGGTGAAACGAGTCACTAGGCCTGGCGTTGTCCGCCTTGAGACCGAAGATGGCATTCCGGTGAGCAACTCCTGGAACATTGAGCATCTTCGTAAGTTTTACCCGTAAGGCGCGGTTGCCAGAACCTGTTCCGGCAACCACCTTTTGTACAAGTCTTGCCGCTGTTGCATGTAATCCTTTGTACAAAGCGAGGCATGAGACCCGTGCATCATAAAGCTCATGTGCTCGCATATCTTGTCAATTTCATGCTTTCTATTTTTTGCATGTGTTATCTGACACTTTGTGCAGCGCCTACCCCCGGTAAGCAATAACGAGCCGGAAGGCTCCATATCTTTATTTTCTCTTCTTTCTCTTTCTCAAAGAAAGGAAGGTTTCCTCACCCACAAGTTTGCCGGGGGGAAAGGAGAAGATAATGGTGTGGACCAGGCGTCGTTCAAGAAAGTTTTGCCTTACCGGGAAGCAAACGACAAGAAAAGCTAAGTTGCCAAAGTTTGAGCAATCAGTTTTAAAAATTTTTAAGTTATCTTCCTCGAACGACCGTGCTTTGTATGGAAAACCTGTGCGCGGAGGAACCAACTCGTAGCTAGTTGCGCCTTACTTTGTTTCGAGTCTGCTCAACAACTTAAGTGAGCTGCGACTAGTTGCGACAAGGTTTCTTGTAGGTGGCGGCACCGCCAGCAGGCTGCTGACGTCCCGCACTCAGCGCTCGCGGCTAAGGTGCTTGCGCCGACAAGTTCCCTAAAAGTGTAGGGCAAAAACATACAAAGGAAGGAATCAAGTAAAGGAAATAACATAGCAATCGATACCCAAAATAGAGTTATATTACAAGGTAGCTTGTCGCAGCTCTAACAGATTGTTCTCATAACATGACCAGCAGCGACAAGAAAAGGAGAAAACGGGCGGCCTAATCTACGCGATCGCCCTCAACCCTCTTGATCCCACTCACCTTGTCCACAATGGGTGCGACAAGGGTCTTGAGCGCTTCCAGATCAGCATCCGACGGCAAGGTCCTGAGGACATTGGTGAGGTTGAGGCCTGGGTTGCGGAAGGCCACCTTCACCAACACATGTTGAAGAGCTCCCGCACAGATCTTGCACGACTCGTCGGCCAGCTGCTTTGGGATCTTCTCCCGGAGTCGCTGGAGGGCCGTCGCCACGCCTCTGAAGAACAAGCTGAGCTTGGCGCTGGGTTGGAGGTTCTCACCGGAGGGATACCCGAGATCCTCCATCCCCAGCTGCGCCAGCTCCCTGTCGATGGCTGCGGCAACATCCACGAGACCCTCTGTCCAATGCTCCACATTCTCCTTAAAAGTGTTCTAGGCGGCGGCAGCACTCGCCCGCAGCGCCTCGTCGGCCTTGATCTTCTCCTTCAAGGCCACCTCCTGCTCCCTGGCGCCGTCCAGCGTCTTGGTCAAAGTAGTCAGCTTCAACTCAAGATCTGCGTTGGAGTCCTTGGCGGCGCTAAGCTCTTTGCCCTTCTCGACGAGACGACCTTGCAGCTTGCCAAGGGTGTAGGCGTCCTTCTCGCGCTCACGCTTGAGCGCGGCAAGCTCTTCACTGCTCGCCTTGAGATCGGCCTCCAGCTGCGCCACCTTCGTCTCCAGCTCCTTCTTGGCGGCCTCGGCAGCTGCGGCAGCATCCTCTGCTTCCTTGAGAGCCCCGCCAAATGTTTTCTCGCGCGCAGCAAGCTCCTCCTCGTGGATGTCAAGGTTGACTTTCCGCTGCGCCAACTCGCCCTCCCGCGCAGACAGCTTCTCGGCGGCAAGCCACTGTTGCTCTTCAACTTCGGCCTTCTCGAGGAGGAAGGATTTCCGCTCCTCGGCGAGTTGCTCCCGCTCCTCTGCCAGGGACCGGAGAGCTTCCTGGTTAAGACCCCGGAGCTCCTCCGCGCGCTTCTCGATGTCCACTCCCGCCTTCGCGGCAAGTGCTTCTTGGGATTCCAGTTTGGCCTGCCGAGCGCGGTAGAGCGACACCAGCTTCCGCAGCAGCCGCTCCTCCTCAGACTCGCCGCCGCTGCTGCTCGGCGCATCAACCAGCGTCAGCCCAGTGGAGGCGAGCACCTCTCCATCCAAGATTTCTCCTTCGACCGGCACCCTGGAGCTTGACGCCCAGGGGAGCTTGATGAAGACGCCATCGCCGGCCTTCAAATAGGCGCCGGGCTGGGGCTCTTCGGAGCCTGACGCTGCGGCAGCGGCGGAGGGATCGGCGGTCGGCGTAGCGCCTGGCGCTCCTGCGGCCTCGGGGCCGTCAGTACGATCGCCGGACCCCTCGCCAGCCTTTGCGGCGGCAGCTTTGGCGGCCTCTTCGCCGGCGGGATCATCAGCGCCAACTGCTTCTTCGGTGGCAGCGGCGTCGTCGGTATTGCCGCGCGCGTTCTCTTCGCCGGTGACCTCGGTCTCCATCGGCTCCGTGGCAGAGGGATCTGATGGCCGAAAAAGGGAGAAAAGTCAAGCAAATATCCAAAAAGAAAATCAGAAGAAGAAGAACCCAAGGGAAGTTTTCAAGCAAGAGGATTACCTGTACTGGGTTCTACAGTCGTGGTCTCCGTCACCCGGGGGTCACTGGTGCTGTCCCTTGCCGGAGAACTCTCCCTTGTCGGAGACTTCTCCCTTACCGAAAAATTCTCCCTTGCCGGAGAACGCTCCCTTGCCGGGGAACCCTCCCTTGGCGGTGTAGTCGAAGCAGATGGCATGTCGGGGGCGGCTTCCGAGCGCTCCTGGTGAGGCTGCTCTGCTCCTACACGAACCAATAAGTCAGATGTCAGCAAAGAAAGAGCACCCATGCACGCCTAACAGCGGGAATTAAACCATATACTTACGCTGGGGGCTACGCTGGGGGCTGCTTTGGGGAATAGTTGCCGGGTCCGGCAAGGTGGTCTCGGACACCCCCTGCTGTCGCGGTGGGATCGTCCTCGATGATGATCACTGGGACCTTGGCTCTCATTGCCGCTCTCTGGGCCAGAGTCCTGAAAAGGAATGGGTTCAGGGCAAAGCAAATCAGATACAAGACAAAACAGCAAGAATTGAAGAACGACAAGTACAGCAAAGAATCTTACTCTTCTTCTTCCTCGTCGGAGCTGAGCGCGGAAAGATCGAAGTCTGGCTCACCTCCGGCGCGACGAGGCGGAGGAGTAGGTTCCCTTAGCCGCTTGGCGGGGGCAGTGGCAGTGGTCTGAGACGGCCCAGCTCCGGCCGCCGCCGCGGCATGAGGAGCGGCAGGAGCAGAAGCGGTGGTCCGGGAGGACCCCACTCCAGTTGCCGCAGTGGCGTGAGGTGCTCCCTCAGCAACAGTGCTTGCCACGGTAGAGTGTGTCGCGCGGCATGGCGGCTGTTGACTCGTCTGCCGCCCCACTACGTCCCCGGCCTTGCGGAGACGCCTTCTTGGTGGAGCTGGGGGCTCTGCTTGCGGCGAGCTGTCTGAAGATGAGGAGGAAGAGGAGTTGGTCTTCAACGAGCCGCTCGCACCCTCGACAGGCTCGCTCGACTCGACTTCAGGCCTGGCAAGCTCTCCCTCGCCGGCAAGCCCCTCTCGCTCGACAAGGTTTGCCGCCTCTGCTGCCTCTACCTCCTCCACGGTGAATCCAAACTCGCCCGCGGCAGCGGCTGCCGCCGCCTCTTCCAGCCTAGTGGCGATGCGCTGCATCTCCGCATCGGTGGTGTCGCGAGTAAGGCTTTTCTGTTCATCAGAGCGAACCGGCACTTCTACCAAGCCATCAAAGAACTCCTGCACGACATCGTCTGCAGGCTCTTGCCAAGTTGGGACAATTCCATGCGAATCGCACAGCGGCATCATTGCACGGATGCGGTCGAGTGAGGAGTTGTTGCACAGCGGAACGACACCCTTCGGCAACCTGAACACTTCGGGATGTTGAGGGTCGTGCTTGAACAGTTCCTGGAGCATCGCGTCCAGTTCCAGGACAGTGAAGTTGAAGTTGAGGCCCCGGCGCAGCCTCATGATGTCCGCCGCATTCTGGAACTCCCAGGCGGGTCTCCTCCTCCCGCTGGGGGCGTCTGCGCGGCGAAAAAAATCTGCTAACGGCGCTTACAAAGGAGCCGCAAGCCCGAGGCGTAGGATCCGGTGACGGCAATCTTCACCTATCGCCTTCCGGGGCCTTGCTGCTCCAATCGTTGCCGCTGCCATGGGGCTTGGCTGGGCGGTAAACGGCTGCGGGTTCTCTCGACAATCCAGCACCGATCGCTCTCCATTCCTCCCACTTGCCGCGGAGCTCTCCTCCGAGATAAGCTTCCTTCTTGCCAGCTCTCGAGATCCAGCGATTCCGCCGGATAAAGGCTCCCTCTCTCAACTCGGGGCATAAAGAAGTGGCGAAAAAGAGCTACATTTGGATAGATTTCAACAAAGTTTTCGCAGAGATGTGCGAAAACTGCCATGGTCAGAACGGCATTGGGGGTGAAGTCAAGGAGGCGGAACCCATAGGTGTTCATAATGTCGCAGAAAAACTCAGAGAAAGGCGGGCAGAGCCCGCAGTAGAAGAACAACGCAAAGAAGGGATACCCATTCGGAGCCAGTTCCGAAGCGGCGGCTGGGAGTACCTTCATGCGCGGATGCGCACGCGTCTCCGTCGACCAGAAGAGGTAGTAATACTCCCTCAGCTCCTTTGCGGCGAGCTTGGGGGAGGTTACTGCTCCTTCGCGAAGCGCCATGAGCAGCTGCGCCCGGTCGACTTCACGCCCTTCCCCTTGTCGGCTTTCGGAGCCATGGCGGAGGTGGTGGGGGAGGTCGACGGCGTTGGTGGTGCTGGTGGCGATGGGGGGCGGAGCGCTGCTCTCTTTCAGCTTTGGGAAGAAAGGGGGGGGCGGTGGAGGTTTTTGAGATTGGAATAGCAACCGGCGAGATGGGCGAACTGCCCCTGTTTCCCCTGCTTATAATGACGGAGGGGGCGGAAGTTCCGTCTTTCCGAATAAAGAAACCACCCACGATCTCTCCCACGACGCCGCATTCGACGCGTGCCGTTCGGGGAGGGCGCGGTGGATGCGGAGTAAGATACGGCGTAACCCAGGCATCGCGTGCCCGTGCCCTGTTTTGGGCCTGGCCCAACAGCGCTCGGCACCATGTGTGGCCCCGGACCGGGGGCTCCTGTCGGTGTACTAGAGTAGGGGTACCCTAGTTTCCCAAACTTGTGCACGGGCAGTCGCAGCACCCCGGGGCAAGGCTTGCCGGGTGACCGCCAAGGTCCTCCGTGGTTCCTTTGGAGCCATTCAACAACCAAGTATTCAAGCCAAGGAGACAAGGCCCCGGCAAGAGGAGCTTGCCGGGAAGGCCAGCCGAGGCATCTCAAGGAACTTGCCGCGACGCGCCACGCGTCCCGGCGAGGCCCGGTGAGCGACAAGCTTCCGGACGCGACAAGACAACGACCGCGGCAAGGCGCTTGCCGTGGCAAGCTACCACTCTGTACCCACGCTCCAGCACATCCACCAACGTGTCGCCCTGGGACCTTTCCAGGAGCGCGTGGCAAGAGGTCAGGCAGCGGTCTTGCGCGTGTATAGCGGCGCCGACAAGATTGCCATCGTGGCAGCGGTGGCGTCCCTGACGGTCCCTTTTAGCACTATTTGGGCGACGCAGACGGGCATTTAATGCCTTTGTCCCCTGCCGTCAGGGTTAGGTATGATACACTGTACAGGTAATTGTACCAACAGCAACACTTTTCCATTTTTACCCTTGTCTGCGTTAACACCTGTCGGTGACCCCTTGAGCATATAAAAGGAGGCCCGTGCGCAACGTAGAGGGGGGTTCGAAGGCAGAAAAACACTCACGCTTGGCCTCGTTAGCAGCTAGTGTGTACTATAGCACTCAGCGCTCCCGAGCAAGAACTCAATACACTCAGACATGCAGCAGTAGGAGTATTATCTCTCCGGAGAGCTCCGAAGCTGGGTAAACTGCTCCTGTGCTTCGCCTCAATCTGCTCTTCGTGCGATCTCCGCCCCCTGCCGAACCGAAAGGGGCTCAGTCCGCCGGTCCCATAGGTGTTCGTGGATCAGCTTCCCCGACACTCGGTCCCCTGTGTCACCAGTCACTCGACTATTATGCCTCACTATGGCGTCAGCTTCCTCCTCGGTTGTGATGTGCCACCTCTGCACGTAAGTTCTACCATCTCTCTCTCTCTCTCTCTCTCTCTCTCTCCCTCTCTCTTGATTCTGCAATTCGATTTGATTCCTGATCAAGCCAGTTATGTCCAGAACCACCAGGAGCAGAAGCGAATGCCGACAGCGGCGCGACGCAGCCACAACTGGCCTTCAAGGCACTGTTGCAGACGCTGATGTTGAGGGAAGTACGTCCAGAACACCATCAAGTTCCTCTCCTTCCTCAAAAACAAGGGCCTGGCCGCCAATGAGATCAAAGAAGAACAGATTTGTGAAATGTGCAGTTTTCTGAACCTATCTATATTACATGTGTGATTGATGCAGGGCACTACTTTGCTAGGGGGTGAGCATTGCTTGAGAAGGTGGAGTGTGCTCCCATAGTGAAGGAATTCGAGAAGTTCCGTCATTGGTAGACTCGATGTAAATTCTGAACTGGCTTTATATATGCAAATAGAAGTAGAACTCATGGTACATTCTGAACCATCACCATTTTTCATTCTGTTTGTGATGCAGAATGGTGGGTGTTTCTTGAGGCAAATTTTCCTTTGCAATCAGGCAAGTTGTAACCAACACTTAGGCAAGTATGTGTCAGTAGGGAGGCTACCCTTTCCTTTTCTCGTGCAGAAACAATCGATGCAAATACTGTTGTTGGTTTTGAGAGGTGGATGCAATGATTAAATTGTATACATAGTGTTCGTTTTCTTTTGCCTATACAAGAATGCACATTTATATGCACCATCCTACATGCAGCCTAGGATTGCATCGTTGTAGCTTGGTCATGGTACACCGAGGATACTAACCTAGTACAGTTTTATGCTCGGTGTTTTAGGAGCACATTGTGTACTTGTAATAAATAATCATAGGTGTTGGCATAAATAACCAAATGGGTATGACGTGCCTCCTAGGTTGTTGATTTGGTTGGTATTTTAGTAGTTACAACATTCTGCATTTTGAAAATTGATATACTAGAGAACATAAAGGGTTGATTATAGTATTAAGTACTGAATGTAGTTTTTGTCACTGCATCCTTGACAATATGGCATATGATCTACCCTACAATGTATAACTTTTTTGTGCATTGAGTTCTAGCCAAAGAAATGCTTTCTTCTAGTCGATGATTCTGCACTAACTTGCCCTAACTTGCCTAATGATGTCAGAAAGTTGCCTACAAGCGGAGGAATGAGAAAGGTGTCGGAGTGCCAGCAACAAGCAAGCAAAGAGAGGAGAGAGGTGTCTGAGTTTTGGGGACCATAAAGCAAAGCAGGAGCGAGAGTCGAGGGGGCAGCGTCATCTGTTTGTCCTGACCACCTAGCGGGAGGAACTAGAGCATGAGAAGTGCTATAGCCGGCGGTCGAGGAATTGGGCCACTAATCGTTGGACCTCGGTAAGTATCTCGAACAGACCCACTAAGAATGCACATTTTACATTTTTGTGTGATAGGGGTGGGATAGGGTGGTTGAAGAGGGGTGCATGGAGTATCGTGATTTTGGGTGAATCGACAATTTTTAAGTGTGCGGGTGGTTTGCAGCATGGGGATGTTGTGGCTAGAATTGTCAATGATTGAGCCGAAAGTTTCCAAAACTTGCCCAACACAAGATAGTTAGTTGCCAGAGATGATGGCGCGAGTTGCCCAAAGATCCGCTCCTGAGAGTGTTGTGTTTTATTTCACCCAAAACTTGCCAATGCATGATAGTTGCTAGAGAGTTTGGCGCGAGTTGCCTAGGGATATTTGTTAGCAACAAATTGATTTAATTTTCAAAAAGTTGGTATTACACATGATAGTTAGTTGTTAGATATGATCGTGTGAGTTTCTGATGTCTACTACACAACCTTCTTCTTGTAGACGTTGTTGGGCCTGCAAGTGCACAGGTTTGTAGGACAGTAGCAAATTTCCCTCAAGTGGATGACCTAAGGTTTATCAATCCGTAGGAGGTGTAGGATGAAGATGGTCTCTCTCAAGCAACCCTGCAACCAAATAACAAAGAGCCTCTTGTGTCCCCAACACACCCAATACAATGGTAAATTGTATAGGTGCACTAGTTTGGAGAAGAGATGGTGATACAAGTGCAATATGGATGGTAGATATAGGTTTTTGTAATATGAAATAATAAAAACAACAATGTAACCAAAGATAAAAGTGAGCGTAAATTGTATTGCAATGATAGGAAACAAGGCCTAGTGTTCATACTTTCACTAGTGCAAGTTTTCTCAACAATAATAACATAGATAGATCATATAACAAGCCCTCAACATGCAACAAAGAGTCACTCCAAAGACACTAATAGCGAAGAACAAATGTAGAGATTATGGTAGGGTACGAAACCACCTCAAAGTTATTCTTTCGGATCAATCTATAAAAGAGTTCGTACTAGAATAACACCTTAAGACACAAATCAACCAAAACCCTAATGTCACCTAGATACTCCATTGTCACCTCAAGTATCCATGGGCATGATTATACGATATGCATCACACAATCTCAGATTCATCCAACCAACACAAAGTACTTCAAAGAGTGCCCCAAAGTTTCTATCGGAGAGTCAAGAACGTGTGCCAACCCCTATGCATAGGTTCCCAATGTCACGAAACCCGCAAGTTGATCACCAAAACATACATCAAGTGGCACATGATATCCCATTGTCACCACAGATAATCACGGCAAGACATAAATCAAGTGTTCTCATAAAAGACTCAATCCGATGAGATAACTTCAAAGGGGAAACTCAATTCGTCACAAGAAAGTAGAGGGGGAGAAACATCATAAGATCCAACTACAATAGCAAAGCTCGGGATACATCAAGATCGTGCCATAGAGGGAACACGAGAGAGAGAGAGAGATCAAACACATAGCTATTGGTACATACCCTCAGCCCCGAGGGTGAACTACTCCCTCCTCATCATGGATAGCACCGGGATGATGAAGATGACCACCGGTGATGGGTTCCCCCTCCGGCAGGGGGCCAGAAAGGGCTCCCGAGAGGTTTTTGGTGGCTACAGAGGCTTGCGGCGACGGAACTCCCGATCTATCTTCTGTTCTGGAAGTTTTAGGATATGTGGGTATATATGGGTGCAGGGAGTACGTCGGTGGAACTACGGGGGCCCCACGAGGCAGGGGGCGCGCCCGGCGGGTGGGCGCGCCCCCCACCCTCGTGAGCACCTCCCGTTTGTCCTGACGTGCACTCCAAGTCCATCGGGTGGCTTTCCTTCCAAAAATAGCTTCTCCAGTTGATTTGGTTCCATTTTGACTTCGTATGATATTCCTTTTCCTCGAAAGACTGAAATAGGCATAAAACAGCAAATCTGGGTTGGGCCTCTGGTTAAATGATTAGTCCCAAAAATAATATAAAAGTAGATAATAAAGCCCAATATTGCCCAAAATAGTAGATAAAGTAGCATGGAGCAATCAAAAATTATAGATACGTTGGAGACATATCAAGCATCCCCAAGCTTAATTCCTGCTCGTCCTCGAGTAGGTAAATGATAAAAAAGAATTTTTGATGCGAAGTGATACTATGGCATAATTTCAATGTAAATCTTCTTAATTGTGACATGAATATTCAGATCCGAAAGATTCAAGACAAAAGTTCATATTGACATAAATAATACTTCAAGCATACTAACTAAGCAATCATGTCTTCTCAAAATAAGATGGCAAAAGAAAGTTCATCCCTACAAAATCATATAGTTAGGCTATGCTTCATTTTCGTCACACAAAGATGTTCCCAACTTCTATACCCCCGATGATAAGCCAAGCAATTGTTTCATACTCAAATAATCTCAAACTTTTTCAACCTTCACGCAATACATGAGCACGAGCCATGGATATAGCACTATGGGTGGAATAGAATATGATGATGGGGATTGTGTGGAGAAGACAAAAAAAGAGAGAAAGTCTCACATTGACGAGGCTAATCAACGGGCTATGGAGATGCCCATCAATTGATGTCGACATGAGGAGTCGGGATGGCCATGCAACGGATGCACTAGAGCTATGAATGCTCAACAAAAGAAAACTAGTGGGTGTGCATCCAACTCGCTTGCTCACGAAGACCTAGGGCATTTGAGGAAGCCCATCGTAGGAATATACAAGCCAAGTTCTATAATGGAAAATTCCCACTAGTATAAAAAGACAACTTCTGAGACTCACTACATGAAGAACAAGGTGCTCCTTTGAAGCACAATATATGAGACTCACTACATGAAGAACAAGGTGCTACTTTGAAGCACAAGTGTGGAAAAACAGATAGTAGCATTGCCCTTTTTCCTTTTCTTTTTTTCTTTTTTTTTCCTTTTTTTGGGCCTTTCTTTTTTTGGCCTTTCTTCTTTTTTTTCTTTTTTTTCTTTTTGGGCAATGCTCTAATAATGATGATCATCACACTTCTATTGATTACAACATAAGGATTACAACTCGAAACTTAGAACAAAGACATGACTCTATATGAATGCCTCCGGCGGTGTACCGGGATGGTGCAATGAATCAAGAGTGACATGTATGAAAAATAATGCATGGTGGCTTTGCCACAAATACGATGTCAACTACATGATCATGCAATGGCAATATGACAAAAGTAATGTATGTCATGATGAAGATCATGGAAGTTGCATGGCAATATATCTCGGAATGGCTATGGAAATGCCATGATAGGTAGGTATGGTGGCTGTTTTGAGGAAGATATAAAGAGGTTTATGTGTGATAGAGCGTATCGTATCACGGGGTTTGGATGCACCGGCGAAGTCTGCACCAACTCTCAAGGTGAGAAAGGGAAATGCAGTGCATCAAGAGGCTAGCAAAGGCGGAAAGGTGAGAGTGCGTATAATCCATGGACTCAACATTAGTCAAAAGAACTCATATACTTATTGCAAAAATTTAGAAGTCATCAAAAACCAAGTACTACACGCATGCTCCTAGGGGGGTAGATTGGTAGGAAAAGACCATCGCTCATCCCCGACCGCCACTCATAAGGATGCACAAGCCAGGTACACTTCATGTTTCAAATTTGTTACACAACTTTAACCATACGTGCATGCTACGGGACTTGCAAACTTCAACACAAGCATTTATCAAATTCACAATTACTCAACTAGCACGACTTTGATATTATCACCTCCATATCTCAAAACAGTTATCAAGCATCAAACTTATCTTAGTATTCAACACACTCATAAGAAAGTTTCACATATCCTGAATACCAAGTATATTAATATTAAGCAAATTACCATGCTATTAACGACTCTCAAAATAATATAAGTGAAGTATGAGATCTCATCTATTTCTTCAAAATAAAACTACCACCATGCTCTAAAAGGTATAAGTGATGCACTAGAGCAAATGACAAACTACTCCGAAAGATATAAGTGAAGGTCAATGAGTAGCTAAATAATTATGCAACTATGTGAAGACTCTCTCTCATTTAATAATTTCAGATCTTGATACTTTATTCAATCAGCAAGCAAAGCTAAATAAAACTACATTGCAAGGATAGCATAACTCATGTGAAGAATCAAAAACTTAGGCTCAACCGATACTAACCACTAGTTGTTGAAGAAGAAAGGTGGGATGCCTACCGGGGCATCCCCAAGCTTAGATGCTTGAGACTTCTTGAAATATTATCTTGGGGTGCCTTGGGCATCCCCAAGCTTGAGCTTTTGTGTCTCCTTAATTCCTCTCATATCATGGTTTCTCTTTTTATCAAAAGCTTCATTCACAACAAACTCAACAAGAACTCATGAGATAGGTTAGTATAAACCAATGCAAAACCTTATCATTTTCTACTGTAACAAATCACTTAAATAATTATTCAACATTGCATACTAAATGCCTCTGCATATTTAATGCTACTATCCTCAAATAGAATCATTAATCAACCAAACATATGCAAACAATGCAACCATAACAGCAATCTGCGAAAACAGTACAGTCTGTAAAGAATGCAAGAGTATCAATACTTCCCTGACTCCAAAAATTATGAACTAAAATTCCCACTGTAATAAATTTATCAGAGCTCAATATGCAAAAAGATTCAACATTATACCACTCTCTGACTTTTCTAGGGGATTTTTACAACAGCGGTAAACTTTCTGTTTTTCAAACAGCAACATGTATACTAGCAAAATAAGCATGGCAAAGGCTATCCTTGACTTCTTTATTGAAACTAAAGATGCAAAACATTATTCTAAATAACAGCAAGCTAATACTAACAAAAGAAAATGACACTCCAAGCAAAACACATATCATGTGGTGAATAAAAATATAGCTCCAAGTAAAGTTACCAATGAACGAAGACGAAAAGAGGGGATGCCTTCCGGGGCATCCCCAAGCTTAGGCTCTTGGTTGTCCTTGAATATTATCTTGGGGTGCTTTGGGCATCCCCAAGCTTAGGCTCTTGCCAATCATTATTCCATAGTCCATCGAATCTTTACCCAAAACTTGAAAACTTCACAACACAAAACTCAACAGGAAATCTTATAAGCTCCGTTAGTGAAATAAAACAAAACCACCACATTGGTATTGTAATGAACTCATTCTTTATTTATATTGGTGTTAAACCTACTGTATTCCAACTTCTCTATGGTTTATAAACTATTTTACTAGCCATAGAGTCATCAAAATAAGCAAACAACACACGAAAAACAGAATCTGTCAAAAACAGAACAGTCTGTAGTAATCTGTATCAAACGTATACTTCTGGAAATCCAAAAATCCTAACAATTAGGAAGTCCTAAGAAATACGTGTACCAATCCAGAACAAAAAGAATCAGATCGGAAGAACATTTCTGTGAATTAACAAAACTAATTTACAGAGTGCAAAAGTTTCTGATTTTCAGCAGGATCAACACAACTATCACCGTAAGCCATCCTAAAGGTCTTGCTTGGCACTTTATTGAAACCAAAGCTATAAAACATGATTACTACAGTAGCATAATCATGTGGACACACAAAAACAGTAAGGATACATATTGGGTTGTCTCCCAACAAGCGCTTTTCTTTAATGCCCTTCTAGCTAGGCATGATGATGACAATTATGCTCACATAAAAGATAAGAATTGAAACATAACGGGAGCATCATGAAGCATATGACTAGCACGTTTAAGTCTAACCCACTTCCTATGCATAGGGATTTTGTGAGCAAACAACTTATGGGAACAATAATCAACTTGCATAGGAAGGTAAACAGGCATAACTTCGAGATTTTAAGCACATAGAGAGGAAACTTGACATTATTGCAACTCCTACAAGCATATGTTCCTCATAATAATTTTCAGTAGCATCATGAATGAATTCAACAATATAACCAGCATCTAAAGCATTCTTTTCATGATCTACTAGCATAGAAAATTTACTACTCTCCACATAAGCAAACTTCTTCTTTATAGCATATGTATCATCACAATAATCATCATAGGTAGGAGGCATGCTTTCATCATAGTAAATTTGCTCATCAAAGCTTGGGGGACAAAAAATATCATCTTCATCAAACATAGCTTCCCCAAGATTGTGGCTTTCCATATCATTAGCATCATGGATATTCAAGGAATTCATACTAACAACATTGCAATCATGCTCATCATTCACATATTTCATGCCAAGCATTCTATGTAATTCTTCTTCTAGCACTTTGGCACAATTTTCCTTTCCATCATACTTAAGAAAGATATTAAAAAGGTGAAGCGTATGAGACAAACTTAACTACATTTTTTTTGTAATTTTCTTTTATAAACTAGCCTAGTGATAAAACAAGAAACAAAAAGATTTGATTGCAAGATCTAAAGATATACCTTCAAGCACTCACCTCCCTGGCAACGGCGCCAGAAAAGAGCTTGATGTCTACTACACAACCTTCTTCTTGTAGACGTTGTTGGGCCTGCAAGTGCACAGGTTTGTAGGACAGTAGCAAATTTCCCTCAAGTGGATGACCTAAGGTTTATCAATCCGTAGGAGGCGTAGGATGAAGATGGTCTCTCTCAAGCAACCCTGCAACCAAATAACAAAGAGTCTCTTGTGTCCCCAACACACCCAATACAATGGTAAATTGTATAGGTGCACTAGTTTGGCGAAGAGATGGTGATACAAGTGCAATATGGATGGTAGATATAGGTTTTTGTAATCTGAAATAATAAAAACAGCAAGGTAACCAAAGATAAAAGTGAGCGTAAACGGTATTGCAATGATAGGAAACAAGGCCTAGGGTTCATACTTTCACTAGTGCAAGTTCTCTCAACAATAATAACATAGATAGATCATATAACAAGCCCTCAACATGCAACAAAGAGTCACTCCGAAGCCACTAATAGCGGAGAACAAATATAGAGATTATGGTAGGGTACGAAACCACCTCAAAGTTATTCTTTCGGATCAATCTATAAAAGAGTGCGTACTAGAATAACACCTTAAGACACAAATCAACCAAAACCCTAATGTCACCTAGATACTCCATTGTCACCTCAAGTATCCATGAGCATGATTATACGATATGCATCACACAATCTCAGATTCATCCAACCAACACAATGTACTTCAAAGAGTGCCCCAAAGTTTCTATCGGAGAGTCAAGAACGTTTGACAACCCCTATGCATAGGTTCCCAATGTCACGAAACCCGCAAGTTGATCACCAAAACATACATCAAGTGGCACATGATATCCCATTGTCACCACAGATAATCACGGCAAGACATACGTCAAGTGTTCTCATAAAAGACTCAATCCGATAAGATAACTTCAAAGAGGAAACTCAATTCATCACAAGAGAGTAGAGGGGGAGAAACATCATAAGATCCAACTACAATAGGAAAGCTCGGGATACATCAAGATCATGCCATAGAGGGAACACGAGAGAGAACACGAGAGAGAGAGAGATCAAACACATAGCTACTGGTACATACCCTCAGCCCCGAGGGTGAACTACTTCCTTCTCATCATGGATAGCGCCGGGATGATGAAGATGACCACCGGTGATGGGCTCCCCCTCCGGCAGGGCGTCGGAAAGGGCTCCCGAGAGGTTTTTGGTGGCTACAGAGGCTTGCGGCGGCGGAACTCCCGATCTATCTTCTATTCTGGAAGTTTTAGGATACATGGGTATATATGGGTGCAGGGAGTACGTCGGTGGAGCTGCGGGGGCCCCACGAGGCAGGGGTGCCCCCAGGGGGGTGGGCGCGCCCCCCACCCTCGTGAGCACCTCTCGTGTCTCCTGACGTGCGCTCCAAGTCCATCGGGTGGCTTTCCTTCCAAAAATAACTTCTCCAGTTGATTTCGTTCCGTTTTGACTTCGTCTGATATTCCTTTTCCTCGAAACACTGAAATAGGCATAAAAGGGCAAATCTGGGCTGGGCCTCCGGTTAATAGGTTAGTCCCAAAAATAATATAAAAGTGGATAATAAAGCCGAATATTGTCCAAAACAGTAGATAAAGTAGCATGGAGCAATCAAAAATTATAGATACGTTGGAGACGTATCAGTTTCCCAAAGATCCACTTCCGAGAGTGTTGTGTTTTATTTTGCCCAAAACTTACCCAACGCATGATAGTTAGTTGCTAGAGAGGCTGACACGAGTTGCCAAGGATATTTTTTTAGCAACAAATTGATTTAATTGCAAAGAGTTGTTGTTATTACAAATGATTTTTAGTTGCTAGGACTGATGGCATGAGTTGCCCAAAGATTCGGTCCTGAGAGTGTCTGTTTTATTTCACCCAAAACTTGCCCAATGCATGATAGTTAGTTGCTAGAGAGGATGGCGCGAGTTGCCCATGGATATTTTTATCAAAAAATTGATTTAATTTGCAAAAATTTGCTATTTCCAATAGGATAAGTTGTCTACATATAAACAGTACTTGCCTAAATCACCTAAATTTTGTAGATATTTCTTTATTCACTAATTTGATACACTAAACTAGATTTTTTTTGGTCCACCAAACAAGTAGATCATTTCCATTGTTGCATAATCAGCACACATTAGTTGTCTGGTACAAGGCTCGTCTATGCCGTCACCTTCGGCAACTCCTTCCTCCTCGGCTTCCACACCATCGCCGCTAGTCCGTCGTCGCGGTCAGAAGCAAAGTAGTTGTCTTGTACAAGATGAAAGTTGCCTAAACAATAACTACTAATTGCCTGGGACAAAGAGACTAGTTGTTTTGGGTGGAAAACTTCACACCAGTTTTGTTGTCTTGGGGGATAGGGGGAAAAGTTGTCTAAATGACAACCATTAGTTGCCCGCAACAAGTGGCAGTTGGCTGGGGGTTGGCAACTTCACACCATTTTTGTTGTCCAAGGAAAGGGGCAAACCTATCTGGGGTGGCAAATCTTTACAACACTTTACAAAGCAATTTTCCTACTATGGGACGCAACCTTAGTGGTACACAGAAGCAAGCTCAGTACAAGTGTGTATTAATAAATTTGTCTAACTTTCCCCTATCTTTTGCCTACAATACTAGGAAGCTGCCTATTGTCGATCCTTAGTTGTCTATCATTGCGATTCTTTAGTCTCCTATTTGTGTCTGATAAATTACTTGATATTGCTAACTAGTTTTCTTCCGATGACACTTGGTTGCGGACAATCACTAATTAGCTGCCTACCATACTGTGAAAAGTGGCCCGACATTGTTCCTAAGTTTTGTCCACCTCTAAAGCTAAGTTGCCTAAAGTACTTATAGGCAAGTTAGGATAATGTTAGGATGCTTATTAGTCATGTTAGGCAACTTTAGAGATGATGTTATGCAACTTTAGAAATGACGTTAGGCAACTGCCTAATTTGGCAGTCATGCTCTCCAACTTAGGGGGAGCATAGGTGATATTAGGCAACAGAAAAGTTGCCCCATATCAAAGTTGCTTCCTGGTAGCAAATTTGTAAGTGCTTTCGGGTAGATATGTAATTGTGATAGACAATCTATTGCCAAGTGGATTACTGTAGCACCAAGATTGCCTCATATAGCATCAAAATTGCTTGATAAAAAAGTTCGCCGAAACATATCCATGATGGATCTTGTTTTGAAGAGCTTGTTGCAAGAAACGTAACAATGAAAATGTAACTTAATTTTGACACTCCATTTAAAAATTGTAGCCTTTTGCTATTTTATGGAATGAAATTAAATGCATGTCATGCATTTCCTAACTTGTGTGTAGCATGTAATTGCAGAAAGGAGTCACCCATGATGGAAACAGGGGTGAAGAGGCTGAATATATTCTGTTAAACGTCACATGGGGAGGGTAGCCATTCCTTTATAGGAAGGTGTAGACAAGAACATGCTATTTTTGGGTGTGTGCTCCAGCGGACTAGCCAGCCAACAGTTGCTGGCTAGCCGTGTCCTTTGTTTTACTAGAATAAGTCTCAAATAGAGCACTTTCCTAATTATTGTTGAGGAGGTGAATTTGGCCTAGTGGTTATGGCGTGTGACATTCTTGTTGATGACTGGAGTTCGAGACCCTGTTCTCCCATTTAACGATTACATGTTTTTTTCCAAAAAAAATCTTCGCGTTTGCTTCTTGCGAGCACATGTGGGAGTTACTGGGTCGTCCCACTACGTGCCCCTGCGAGCGCCAGCATCGCTAATTGGCGCTAACAACGCCGAATAGGAGGTCCCTGCCCAACTTTTTTTTTTGAGCAAAACTGTATCCTTTATTGAAAGTTCACAACCATAGGGATGCAGATAATGTCGGGCAAAATGCTTAGCCACACGTGGCGCCCGGTACTAAGAGAAGCCCCTGCCTTAGCCAACGCATGGGCTTCCCCATTGTGCTTCCTATTTTCATGAATAAAATCTACCTCCTGGAATTGTCTCCTTTGATGTGTGATATCTTGCAGAATAGAGTGGTAGTCACCACTTCCATGCAATCCGATGCAACGCAGAGAGATGTAATGTGCAGATCTGCGGCAAGTGAGAGAGCCTCACTGCATGCCTGTGCCTCGAGGATGGTTGGGTCGGATCGGCCTTCGAGATGATCGCCGATGCCCCTAGGAACTTGCCTCGCTTGTCCCTACATACCACCGCCGAGGCCGCCTGTCACCGATCTTGGAGAAACCGGCGTCCACATTAAGTTTAGCATCATGATGTTCAAAGGGATCCGGGAGGACCGATTGCTCTCCGCGCGAACTCTCTCATTGCATGCATGCCCTCGCTATTGACATGCAGGTCCTCGGCTCTTACATGCAGGTCCTTTTGGCGTGGATTCTCGTCGGGAGCATCTCAAGTTCTCGCTAAAACTTCTTGATGAAAATGTGGGTACTTAGTGGGCTCTGGAATTGATTGTCGTGTATAGCCGGCGCCTTGCCCACCAGATAGCCCACATGGTGACGAGCACTTGTGCTAGGTCCGCAGATGGTAATATATCAACAAGCCATAACATCCACAACTTAGCATCCTCCTCCCTATTTGAAATGATTGTTTCCAGTATGTCCTCGTCAGTGAGGGCCCAGACACACCGGGCCATTCGGCAATCAAAAAGAGAGTGGCGCCAGGTATCCACTGCTGCGTGGCAGATCGAGCACTCCGCCGAGTCAGTCATGCTGCGATGCCTCCGTACCTCACCTGTGGGAATAGAGCTCTTCGCCAAATGCCATGCAAAAACCCGCACTTTTGAAGGGACTGCAGCGCCCCACAGCATGGCCCAAGACCTGCGGTCAGAATCAGGGCGCGAATGTCCCTCGTTGTGTTCCAGCCAGTCTGTTCGTTGTTGTTTAGTTGCAGAGAGGAGCTTGTATGCTGATCTGACAGTGAACACTCCCTTCCGTTCATAATGCCACGCCCAGAAATCGTCCCGTACCCGGGAACTTAGCGGTATGTTGCAAATTGCTTCCTTATCCAACAAGTAAAAGTGGGTGTCGAGCATGTCCAGATCCCAAGACAATGTGATCGGGTTGATAAGTTCGGATACCTTCTGAGGAGGGTTTTGCGATCTGGGACAGACTGGTCGAAGCATGTAATCGCGGGGTATCCAGTTGTCCCTCCAGATGTCCGTATTCTCACCAGAACCAATACGTTTTACCAACCCCAGGCGCAAAGTATCTCTTCCTTCCAGCAAAGAGCGCCATACCTGTGAGGGATTCTTTCCTAGTTCAGCATCAAGGATGGATGAGGTGGGGAAATAAACTGCTTTGAGGATCCGGGCGCTCAAAGAGTCTGGCTCCTGGAGGAGGCGCCACACTTGCCTGGCCAGCAAGGCTAGATTGAAAAGCTCGATATCGCGGAACCCCATGCCTCCCATGAACTTCGGCTGCGTCATGACCTCCCATGATACCCACGCAGTCTTTCTTTCTCCATTTTTCGAACCCCACCAAAACTTTCTCAGGATGCCATTGATGTGTTGGCATAAGCCTCTAGGGAGTTTAAAACATGCCATAGAGTATGTGGGAATTGCCTGAGCCACAGATTTGATAAGTACCTCCTTTCCTCCGACTGAAAGTGCTTTCTCCATCCAACCCTGCACTTGTTTCCAGATCCTATCCTTAAGGTATTTGAAAGAGCCTTCCTTGGCTCTCCCGACATCGGCGGGGAGGCCCAAATATTTTTCTGACAGTTTCTCGTTTTGAACTTGAAGTAATTGCTTTACCGTTTGCCTCGAGGCTTCTGAGCAGCCCTTGCTGAAAAAAAAAATGGAGGATTTCTCCTTGTTGATTCGTTGTCCCGAAGCCGTGCAATATTTCTGGAGGAGGGTATCCACCCTGCTTGCCATCTCAGGAGTAGCATTAAAGAATAAGAGACTATCATCCGCAAACAACAAATGATTTACCTCAGGCGCGCCCGGTGCCACCGTAATGCCATGTACAGTCTCACCCGATTGCGTGGACTTCAGGAGACAAGAAAGTCCTTCAGCCGCCAATAAAAACAGATATGGGGATATAGGGCATCTCGCCGAGTCCTCTTGAGGGCTGAAACTCTTCCGCTACCTCCATTGAATATTACCAAAACGTGACCGATCCGACACACCTCATGACAGTTTGTGTGAAGAGCGGCTGATCCCCAATTTGAGCATAACTTTCTAGGTAGTTCCACTCCAACCTGTCAGAGGCCTTCATCATATCTAGTTTCAACGCACAAAACCTGTTACCCTTCAGCTTCCTGGTTTTCATGTAATGGAGACACTCATAAGCTGATATGAAATTGTCTGTAATAAGGCGTCCTGGTACAAATGCAGATTGTTCTTCGGAGATAACTGGGGAGAATTAGTTTGAGCCGATTTGCTGTGAGCCTTGGAGGCAATCTTATAGATTACATTGCAAAGGCTTATCGGTTAAACTGTGCTAAATTTTTTGGGCTAGCAATCTTGGGTATTAGAACAATGAACATTTTGTTGATCTCCTCCGGGGAGTCCTCTCCTTGAAGAACTCTGAGCACCATCGCAGTTACCTCATCACCACACAACTCCTAGTGTCGCTGAAAAAAGTGTGCAGGGAAGCCGTCGGGCCCTGGGGCCTTGGTCGGGAACATCTGAAAAAGAGCCGTTTTCACCTCATCTTTGCTATAAGGTGCAGTAAGTGATACGTTCATGGAAGCATCTACCCGTATGGGTATGTGTGACAAAACCTCCTCGATGCCCACCGTGTCCTCCGATGTGTACAAACTGTTGTAGAACGACGTAGCCATGCCTGCCATCTCGTAGTCGTCCGTGCATGCTGAGCCATCCGGACGTTGTAGCTCAACAATCTTATTTTTGGCCTTCCGAGCACTTGCTTTTCGGTGGAAAAATTTGGTGTTGCTGTCTCCTTCTGCGAGCCATTGAATTCGGGCTCTCTGCCGCCACATGATTTCTTCCCTCAAGCACAATTCGACCATGCGTGCTTCCACTCTTTCCTCTTCTCCCGATGGTCCCGTTCGGTTGGGAAGCGAACGCAGCACCTCAAGCTGCTTGCGCAGTAGGCGAAGTTCTGCCCGTACCGCACCAAAGGTGGTGCGGCCCCAGCTTTGTAGTTTGTCCGCCACCGATGCTAACTTGCCCGAAAACTCCGTGACAGTGTTGGCCCTGCCCGTGGAGTTCCATGCTTCAGAGAGCATATCACCGAACCGCGTGTCCCTCTCCCACATGCATTCATAGCGGAAACGCTTTTGGTTGGCCCGCACACTTGTGTCCGCTAATTCAGTCTCCAAAAGGATTGGGCAATGGTCAGACTTGGCAGCTGTGAGGTGTTCAAGTGAAGCAAACGGGAAGAGGCTCGACCAGACGGTGTAGCCAAAGCTCGTCTAGACGAACGCGCAGAGTGACCCCGCAACCTTCTTCTCCTGTGTCCAGCCTAATCCTCAGATCCCAGGTCCGCTAGACCACATATGTCCACTGCTTCTCTGAATGCATCAATTTGTGAACTGTCACGCTCATGAGGGCCATGCTGCTCTTCCGGCCGCAAGATCTCGTTGAAGTCCCCAATGCACAGCCACGGAAGGGTACTCTCCCCCCTCAAACGCTTCATGGTGTCCCATGTCTTGTATCGTAGGCTTCTAGTGGCCTCTCCATAAAAACATGTTAACCTCCATTGCTCCTTCCCTGGTTCTTTGACCCATGAATCAACATGATACTCGGAATAGTTCTTTATTGCAACTTCAGAAGTATTTTTCCAAAAGATACAAAGGCCACCACTACGGCCAGTGCTACCGACTCCGAAACTGAAATCATAACCTAACATGGTCCTGAGACCTTCGACGCGACTTTTTTGTAATTGAGTTTCAACTAAACATAAGATAGAAGGCGAGCTAATCTCCACGAGGTCGCGGAGTTCACGAACTGTCGCAGGATCACCTATCCCACGACAGTTCCAGCATAGGAGTTTCATTGGGCCTGGCGGCGCCCCAGATCGGAGCCCGCCAATAATGCCAAGTTGTCGCGCCTGCTTCATTGGTGATGATGCCTTCTTCGCTTTCTTTGCGTCTCGGGCGAAACATACCGAGGGGTGGTGGGGAACAGTTGTCATGGCCCCGAGGCGCCTCGCTCTGTCTCGATGACCTGAGCTCCCTACTTTGGGCTGCTGGCTTGGCGTGATGCTCGTCGCTGAAAAGTCCAGATTTCGCCTGGCTCCGGCCCCTTGCTGTTCCCTTTGCTCTGAGCTGACGGGTTTCAGGGGGCTAGTCACCTCGTCATCCTCGTCTTCTGCCCCTGAATTCAGCCCTGCTTCCTGTGATGTCCGCTATGAACCGGAGATGGTTGGCGGGTGGAGGGGCGCCTGCCCGTTCTCCTCTGCTCCGCCTCCAAACTGCCCCCATGAAAGCTCGACCACCAAACTGCTCTGAACTACTTCCTGCGCTCGCTAACATCCAGCTGCCCCATTGCTTGTCTTTTGCCTCCCAGACTCCATCTCCACACTCCTCGTGGTTATGGCCCATGAAACCACAAACTTGGCAGAAATAAGGAATTTTTTCGTATTTGACAGGGAGGAATCTCCTTCCCTCTCCCACTACATTCAACGGGGTCACCCTCGTGAGGGGTTTATCCACCAGTAGCCTAGCACGAACTCAAACGTAATCACCCTCATAGAAAAGTCTTGACGATAACTGTGTCTCCTTGACGCGCCCGATCCGGCGAGCAAGTTGATCAACCACCTCGATCTTGCGGTAAAGCTCCGGAATATTGTGAATCTGGGCCCAAACATACAAGCCGTCGAAGACAAACGAAGTTGGTTCTTGCTTACCATCATAATCCTCAATGAGCATCCCCATCCTCTCGAACAACCAGTGGTCCTCCATGGACCACTTTCTTCCAATCTCCAAGGCAAAACATCCGAAAGATGTACAAGTTCGCCCCAGCTTCTCTCAGAGGTTGGTTCTTGAGCAAGCCCCGGATCGACTTCATGGTTTCAACATCGCAGATTTAACTAAACTGCCGGGTTGTGTTTACCTTCCGATCGCCACCAACGCGGCGTCGCTTCATACTTCTTTGTGTCTTCCTCTCCCACGATCACATCATCCAATTCATCATCCTTGAGATCCGTGCTGCAAAGATCTCCTCCAATTTCTTCCCCGACCACCCGCGGAAGATGACCCTGTAGTCGCCATCGGGGAAAAACCGCAGAGATCGCGTCGTCCCCGGACAGGACAGAGGTAGCCGGATCGCCCCTTCGCTGTCCCGCGCAAGGGGGAGCAGCGCCGGCGTGAGATCCAAACGGAACAGACTCTCGACGGCTGCGACGGCGCCGCCAGAGGCGATAAACCCTAAACGAGAGGGTAGAAGAGTCCACGGTCCCTGCCCAGCTAGGTGCGCTGGTATGGGATCCAAACAAGACCGGACTTAGCCAACGGCCAGGCACGACAAGGGCCCGTGAGACACGTTCGGGCGCAGATTCCAAGCCACCGCTGGGAAAATTCAAAAACAAATATTTAGGCTGCGTTTGGCTACTCAGTGTTTTTGAAGTTTTAGGAGAACTAATAGGCTTGCATGTGCAACACATTTTTGAATATTTATGCTAAGAATGCACTCATACATTTTCATGCCAATATTGTTCCCAACCAAATAGATGCACGCTTGTTGCTTTTTTTACCCTGGAGATGAATTCATTCAGGCCATCATAGTGACAGACCTTAACATAAAAAGTTTGCATTCATTCAAGCTAGGTGAAACATACTTAAACAAAATAAACTAATTTCTTCTTACAATTATATTTAGAAACATTCTCACATGTTGCTTAATTGAAATATTTAGAAAATTCAATCCAATGGGTAATTGAGCATTTGAGCGTACTAAGAAGGTATGTTCACATACCTCTGAAATGGCTACGAACATCTATTTTATGCTGAATAGAAGAATAGCAAGAGCCATGACCCTGTGCTTTTCAGTAGGAGACATACATCCCAAAGAGAAAAAAAATGATGTTTATTAGTTCACCAACAAGCATGATAAAGAGAAAGCAATTGTTTAACACGATAAAGAAAAATGGGGCAGCAAAGTGCGGGTCAGTAAACCGAGATGCCTAGATGGAACAACCTCTCAAGTGAAGATATTCATCTAGTCATATAAATGGAACAACCTTTTTAGTGTTGCAGCCAAAGCAGTAAATCAAGATGCATCGATTTATGCATGACTCGGTGGGTAGCCTGGTAACGAATTTAACAAACCAAATGCAAGGCAGATCTCATAAGTACATGTAGTATAAAAAGGCACAACTTGTTCGCCTCTTTTTAGTTGTATCAAGATCTGACTTAAACCCCAATGTTTGGAATAAAACATTGGTAAGATAATCACCATAAGAGGATATGTACCTATACTATAAGAGGTACAATATGTTTCTACTAATATAAAGTGAAAATAAATATTGCAATGGCATTGCAATAGAAATCAGGAGAAGGATTTAGGGAAAAATTGATGTATGTAGATGTACAGATTGTAATAGAGGCGTTAGAAAGGACACAATATTTGAATCTCAAATTCTCAATACATTTTCTTACTACCTATGGCCATCAAGAACCCCAACTGTTAGTGCTATACTAAGGTCATTTGCCTGCCCAAACAAATGGCAACTACACTCATTTAAACACATAGAAAGGAATGAAATTATTCCACTCAGGGCTACAAGAGAAAATTTAGTAGTTAGAATTTTGGTTTGTGGTCATAATGAACATACATAAAATAAGAAGCATGCTACTTCTTGAGCTTGCATTGGTTTTTCCCTTGAAGAGGAAACGGTGATGCAGCAAAGTAGAGATAAGTATTTCCCTCAGTTAGAGAACCAAGGTATCAATCCAGTAGGAGGTACAAGCAAGTCTCCAATCTATGCACCTGCACAAACAATCAAACACTTGCACCCAACGTGATAAAGGGGTTGTCAACCCCTTCATGGTCAATTGCAAGGATGAGATCTGATAGAGATAGATATAAAAGATTTCTAAAATGTAAAAAAATTATAAAAAGTTGCAGCAAGGTATTTTGGGGGTTTTTTGGTTTATAGATCTGAAAATATATGATGGAAAATAGACCCGGGGGGCATAGGTTTCACTAGATGCTTCTCTCTTGAAAGAAAATAACACGGTGGGTGAACAAATTACTGTCGAGCAATTGATAGAAAAGCGCAAAGTTATGACAATATCCAAGGCAATGATTATGAATATAGTCATCACGTCCGTGTCAAGTAGAGCGACTCCTGCGTGCATCTACTACTATTACTCCACACATCGACCGCTATCCATCATGCATCTAGAGTATTATGTTCATAAGAACAGAGTAACACCTTAAGTAAGATGACATGATGTAGAGGGATAAACTCAAGCAATATGATGAAAAACCCATCTTTTTATCCTTGATGGTAACAATACAATACGTGCCTCGCTACCCCTACTATGTCATTGGGTGAGGACACCGCAAGATTGAACCCAAAACTATAAGCACCTCTTCCATTGCAAGAAAATACCAATCTAGTTGGCCAAACCAAATCGATAATTTGAAGTGAAATACAAAGATATTAAATCATGCATATAAGAATTCAGATAAGATTAAAACAATATTCATAGATAATCTGATCATAAATCCACACTTCATCGGATCTCGACAAACACACCTCAAAAAAGTATTTCATCGGATAAACTCCAAGAACATCGAGGAGAAAATAATATTGAAGAACAAAGAGAGAGAAGAAGCCATCTAGCTACTAGCTATGGACCCGTAGGTTTGTGGTAAACTACTCACGCATCATTGGAAGGGCAATAGAGTTGATGTAGATGGCCTCCATGATCGAATCCGCCTCTGGCAGATCGCTGGAAAAGGCCCTGAGATGGGATCTCACGGGAACAGAGCCTTGCGATGGTGGAAAAGTATTTTGGTGGACGCTTCTGTTGGTTCGGGAATTGTCGGGGGGATGAACCCCAGGAAGGCAACGGAACCTGGATCCTCTTCAAAAATAGCGGGGCCCGCATCACCCCGCAAACCGACACGCGCTTGGCCGGATCGCTCGACCCGGTAGGGCCTGCAAACCAACACGCGCTTGGCCGGGTCGCTCGACCCGGCAGGGCCCGCAAACCGGCACATGCTTGGCCGGGTCGCTCGACCCGGCAGGGCCCACAACCCGGCTAGACTCTTCGACACGGCAAGGTATGTCAACCCGGCCACAGCAACTGGCGCAAGGCAACTCGACCGGCGCAGCCAAGGCTTCCACGGCAAGCCAGCACCACCCGTGGCGTCCACGGCAACCCAGCCACGGGTCAGCTCCCGTCCCATCCAGTCCGTATGATGGGACGAGACCTGAACCACCGATGACCAAGGCAACAAGCTTCCACCACACTGTGGTCACCGGGCGGCAACAAGGCCCTCGCCTACCCATCGACTAAGGTGGCGTGGTATAAAGGTTCCCGCCTCACCGCTGACGACATCAAGCGACGGCCTGACGGAGAGCACTGTACACGACTCGACTCGGCCACGCCCTGACGATCGACAAGATGGCGCACAGTCCCCCTAGGCACGCGGGGCCCGCACCTAGGAGAACCCGGTGAACCACAAGCCCACAAGCGGGACCCCGCTCGGAGTCCCGGGCACCGACAATGCGGACCCACCGACTCGACATATTACCATTGTAACCCTGGGTGGGTTGATCTATAAAACCCCCCAGGAACCCACGCCCATAGGGGCAGAGCAGCATAGCATCGATCCATCGCGCCATCGTATCGGCATCATCACCCGACACACAGAGACGAAAAGCAAGAAGCAGAAGCATAGGACTAGCCACCCAACAGCAGTACCGGAGAGAAGTTGCAGCCCAAGCCTTGGCCAGCTTCCTTCCTCCTCCATAAAGCTCCAGGAGCAACATTATACTATCAATCATCTAACCAAACTCGGCAGGACTAGGGGTGTTATCTCTCCGGAGAGCCCCAAACCTGGGTAAGTCCGGCGTCCCGCGCCCGCGCATGCCAACCTCGCCTCTGGAGCCCACCAGCGCCCTCGAGTCTCCTCCTCTCTTTAGCCATCCCTTGGTATCTGCCATGCGCCCACCACGATAGTTGGCGCCCACCGTGGGGCAGCTCGAGGAGCTGGCCGGGAGCATGCTTCAGACGGGGCCCTTCTCCTACACCGACGAGTCCGTTGCGCTGGCGGACGACATTGTCGGTGCGCTCACCGCCTCCTTTGCCACACTCCGCATCTCCGATGCACTCGCGACCGACGAGTACCCCAGCGAGGTGCTCAGCTACTCCGACTCTCCCCTTTCCCTCGGCGGTAGCTTTGCCGTCGGGGGGATGGACGTTCACGTGGAAGTTTACGCCACGAGCGATGGCGCCTCTCCCTCATCGAGCAAAACAAGGAAGGCCGCGGAGGCCAGGGCCACCATGGAACAGACCGAGCCGCCCGACCCGCAGCGCGCTACGATGCAGAGCCTCCGCATCCCCATCGGCACCGACGTCGATGCCACCAACATCGCCGAAGCCCGAACCCAGCTCGAGGATAGGCGCCAGCAGATGCTGGACCTGTCCGAGACGCTGGCCGCCACCAGGCGCCGCCTGGAGGCCGCTCAGATGGAGCACGATGCCGCTCACGGAGTTACGCCCGCCACGGCCGAGCCAAGCCGGGTTGCCGACGCACGCGCCCGGGGAGGAGCGATCGGCGAGGCTTCGGCGCTGTCCGGACCATCTACGAAACCCCAGTGAAGAACATACGCGCTGCGGAGGCAGCCGCAGTCGGCCTCGACCAACTCGCGGGCGAGGAGCTGCGCATCAGGCGGATGCGCGAGCTCCTCCACGCCGCCAACACCCAGCAGGATCGCCCCAACCAGTTCGCCAAGCCGGCGGGATCCGCCCGCCCGCCTTTGGCGACCCGTGAACTTCGACACGGCTTCTCGCCACCCGGCGAGGGGCACTCCGCCGAGACCGACTCGACGCAACCCGCCGCCATCGCGCCGACGCCTGGGCAACGAGGCCGCCCAGAGAGATGCAGCGGATCTGCCAGCTTGGCCGGGCGTCTGCTCCAACCGACCCGGCCCCTTGGGGCCTGGCCGCTACTCGACTCGGCCCGCGCGCCATCGACGACGCAGACGCGCGCCACCACCTCAATCAGCTCGTTCGCTCCCTGGAGGTGGAGGAGAGTGGCGCCATCGGGCCGGTGTGCTTTGGCCCACGCATCCGGGAGGAGCCCTTTTCGAAAGGGTTCGTGCTCCCCCGTGACACCCCAAAGTACAATAGGACCGTGAAGCCAGAAGACTGGCTCACCGACTACACCATGGCCATTGGCATCACCGGTGCCAATCATCGTATTGCCGTGCGCTACGCACCGCTCATACTCCAGGGGTCGGCCCGCACATGGTTGAACAGTCTGCCGATGGGCAGCATCAACGCGTGGGTCGATTTCGAGGAGGCCTTTGTCTGCAACTTCACGGGGACCTACAAGTGACCCGGACGCCCTAGCCAACTCGCCATGTGCGTGCAGGGGCCGACGGAGACGGGTCGCGAGTACCTCGCATGATGGACTGAGCTCCGAAATAGCTGCGAGGGCGTCCATGAAGTCCAGGTGATCCAGTACTTCGTCAGCGGGTGCCGAGACGGCACGCTCCTCAAGCACAAGCTCATACGCTCCGAGCCGGCCACCATGGCCGCGCTCATGGTGACGGCGGACAAGTACGCCAACGCCGATTCCGCAATGAAGATCCAGGTGGCACTGGATGAAGCCGGCAAAGCAAAGCCAGTTCCACCTTCGAAGCCGGTCGGCAAAAGCAGCCGGCAGCAAAGATCACCGAATAACAAGCGCAAGGTCACCAGCGGCGCAGCGCCACAACAACCGGCTGCCGCGCCGCCGAGCCCGCGGGCGGACCCGGGCATGGGGCGCCGCAGACCGGCAAGATGGCATGGCAACCCGCCATGAGTTTCGAAGAGATGCTCGACGCCCCATGCAAGCACCACAGCGGCGCAAGGCCCTCCACGCACACGCTTCGACAGTGCGCCATCACCAAGCGCATCATGAGGGGAGACGTTCTGCCTCCTCCGGCTCCGGCTCCAGCTCTAGGCGCAGGGCAGCTGCCTCCGCCTCCACCGCCGTCTCCTGCCGGCGGTGCGATGCGGAACGATGCCTACCCGGACCAGAACGCGGCCTACGTCGTCTTCACTAGCCTCGGGGACGACAAGCACAGCGAGCGCTTTCTTCGGCGGGAGGTGAACACCGTCGTCCCGGCCAAGCCGGAATTCATGCACTGGTTGGATCGCCCGATCACCTGGACCCGTGAGGATCACCCAGCGGTCATGCCGAGTCCGGGTGGATACACCATCGTCCTCAACCCCATCATCATCGCACGGCGCACATGCAAGTTCTCTCGAGTCCTCATCGACGGCGGCAGCAGCATCAACATCCTCTACCGCGACATGATGACCAAGCTCGGCCTCAAGGCCGAGGACTCGAGCCAACCCGACAGCCTTCCACGGCATCGCGTCCGCCTTCCTGCCGCCCATTGGCCGGGTCTGCTCGATGTCCTGTTCGCGACAAAGAGCCACTTCCGGCGCGAACCGATCTGGTTCGAGGTGGTGGACCTGTCCAGCGCATATCATGCTTTGTTGGGTCGGCCTGCGCTCGCCAAGTTCATGGCGGTTCCCCACTATGCGTACCTGAAGATGAAGATACCGGGTCCCAAGGGCCTCATTACCATCACCGGCGACTACCGCAAGTCTCTGGAGTGCGCCCGAGACGGTGCCAAGCTGGCCGAGTCGCTGGTCATTGCCGAGGAGCGACGCCAGCTCGACCAGATCGTCGCCCTGGCGGGCAAAGCCTCCAATGCATTGATCCCGACCTCAGACCCGGCCGACGAGGCTGCCTTCAAGCCCTCCAAGGAGACCAAGAAAATGAAGCTCAACCCTGAAGACCCAAGCTGCAGCAAGTACGTTGTTGTAGGCGCCCACCTCGACAGCAAATAGGAAGGCGAGCTCGTCGACTTCCTTCATGAGAATCGGGATATCTTCGCATGGTCCCCCAAGGACATGCCGGGTATCCCAAGGGAGTATGCCGAGCACAAACTTCACGTCCGCAAGGACACCAAGCCTGTCCGTCAACCCCTTCGACGATTTTCTGAAGAGAAGAGAAGAACCATTGGTGAAGAGGTCGCTAAGCTTTTGGCGACCGACTTCATAATGGAAGTGTTTCACCCCGAGTGGCTGGCCAACCCAGTCCTCATCCTGAAAAAGAACAAGACCTGGCGCATGTGTATCGACTACACTAGCCTCAACAAGGCCTGTCCCAAGGACCCGTTCGCTCTCCCGCGGATCGACCAAGTCATCGACTCGACCGCCGGTGCGAAGCTCGTTCTTCCCGGACGCTTACTCCGCTACCACCAGATTGCGGAACGGGCCGATGCCCTGAAGACGTCCTTCATCACGCCCTTTGGGGCGTACTGCTACATCACCATGTCGTTCGGATTGAAGAACACCGGTGCCACCTTCCAATGCTGCATGTAGAAATGCATGCTGCCGCAACTCGGCCGTAACATTCATGTGTACGTGGACGACGTCGTAGTGAAGACCAAGCAGCACCTCACACTCCTCGACGATTTGAAGGAAACATTCGCCAACCTCCGCGAATACAAGGTCAATCTCAACCCGGAAAAATGCGTTTTCGGCGTGCCAGCCGGAAAGCTACACGGCTTCCTCGTCTCGGAACACGGCATCGAGGCGAACCCGGAGAAGATCAAGGCCATCGAGCGCATGCGCAAGCCGGCTCGGATACGCGACGTCCAGAAGTTCACCGGGTGCTTGGCCCGGTCAGCCAGTTCCTAAGCCGGCTGGGCGAGAGGGCGCCTGCATCACCGATGAAGAAGACAATCCTGCTCGATCGAATAAAGAAGGCGCACGAGGCCTTCCAAGACCTCAAGCGCATGCTTCCACCGCACCAGCCTCGCCGCGCCGACCGACAAGGAGCCGCTATTGCTCTACATAGTCGCGACCTCGCGGGCGGTCAGTACGGTGCTGGTGGTCGAGCGACCAGAGAAGGGCAAGATCCAAACCGTCCAGCGGCCAGTCTACTACTTGAGCGAGGTGCTCTCCATTTCCAAGCAGAACTATCCGCATTACTAGATGATGTGTTACGGCGTGAACCTCACCGCCAAGAAGCTGAAGTAGTACTTCCAAGAGCACATCGTCACCATCGTCAGCATGGCGCCTATCTGAGAAATCATCAGGTGTCGGGACGCCTCTGGCCGGGTCGCCAAGTGGGCGATCCAGCTAGCCGGCCACACCATCCTCTACAAGCCCTGCACAGCGATCAAGTCTCAGGCCCTAGCCGATTTCCTCGCCGACTGGACCGAGACCCAGTACTTGCCGCCGCCTCCCGACTTGATGCATTGGCGCATGCACTTCGACAGGTCCAAGATGTGACTCGGCTTAGGGGTCGGCATCGTACTATCATCTCCGAAGGGCGACCGGCTCCGCTACGCGCTCCAGATCCACTTCGCCGCCTCCAACAACGTCCCCGAATATGAAGCCCTTGTGCACGGCCTCCGACTTGCCAAGGAACTCGGCATCCAGCGCATCCTGTGCTACGGCGACTCGGACCTGGTGGTGCAGCAGTGTTCCGGCGAATGGAACGCCCGCGACTCCAACATGGCAAGCTACCTCTTCCTCGTCTAGAAGCTGTCCGGATCCTTCGAGGGCTGCGAGTTCCTCCAAGTCCTGCGCGCGGAGAACGAAGCAGCCGACACGCTTGCCAAGATCGCCTCGTCACGACAAGCCATCCCGTCCGGCATCTCCCTCGAGCACCTGTGCAAGCCGTCCGTCAAGCCATCGCCGGACTCCGAGTCCATGCACGTTCCAGACGACCCGGCCGCACCCCAAGTCAGCCCGGGGGCTGCTGAACCCGGCCCGGGGACTGCTGAACCCGTCCCAGGGGCTGCTCAGTTCGACCCGACCACCTTCATCCCGGACCCGGCCGTCGTCATCTCCAACCCGGGGGCTGCTCAACCCGGCTCGGCGGCTGCCGACCCGGAACCCACCCCGGTGACCGTCTTTGCAGTGATCGCAGCTCCATCTTGGGCTCTCCCGACATCGGAGTTTCTGGAGAATGGGGTTCTCCCCATGGACGAGACCGAGGCTCGGCAAATTCAGCGCCAGGCATCCGCCTACAGCATCATCAACAACGAGCTCATCAAACGCAGCTCTACCGGCGTGTTCCAGTGCTGTGTCGAGCTGGATCGCGGCCTCAACATCCTCCTCGACATTCACCAGGGCGAGTGCGGGCACCACGCCGCATCACGATCGCTGGTGGCCAAGGCGTTCCGCCACGGTTTCTATTGGCCCACGGCCCTCGAAGACGCCGAGTCGCTCGTTCTCAAATGCGAAGGGTGCCAACGCTTCAGCAAACGCAGCCACCAGCCAGCGTTGGCGCTCCGCACCATACCGATTGCCTGGCCCTTCGTGGTCTGGGGACTCAACATGGTGGGACCATTCAAAACCGCTCGAGGTGGCATGACGCACTTACTGGTGGCAGTGGACAAGTTTACCAAGTGGATCGAAGCAAGACCTATCAAGAAATTTGACGGGCCAACAGCCGTCCGGTTCGACACGGACATAGCGGTGCGCTACGGCATGCCGAATACCATCATCACCGACAACGGCACCAACTTCGCCAAGGGCGCGCTCGAGCAATACTGCTCCGTCTCCGGCATCCACCTCGACCTGGCCTCCGTGGCACATCCGCAGTCCAACGGGCAGGTCGAGCGGGCCAACGGACTCATTCTGTCCGTCATCAAGCCGCGACTCATCGAGCCACTCATCCGCTCACCCGGCAGCTTGCTTGACGAGTTGCCAGTGGTACTCTGGAGCCTGCGCACAACGCCAAATCGGTCGACCGGGTTCACCCTCTTCTTCCTCGTCTACGGATCCGAAGTTGTCATCCCGACCGACGTCGAGTTCGTCGCCGCGCGTCGCGATGTACACCGAAGCCGAAGCAAGAGAGGCACGCGAAGACGGCATCGACCTGCTCGAAGAAGCACACCTTCTGGCACTTAGCCATTCGGCTATCTACCAGCAAGGCCTGAGGCACTACCACAGCAAGAAGATCAAGCCTCTCGCATTCCGTGAAGGCGACCTCGTCCTCCGACTCGTCCAAGAGCAGGCAGGCCAACACAAGCTGTCCTCTCCATGGGAGGGCCCATTCATCGTCGGTAGAGCCTTGCGCGACCGCAACGCCTACAACCTCATCGATGCGCGCAAGTGAAAGAAGCACAAGAAGGACACCACCAGCGAAGAAACGACCCGGCCATGGAACACGGAACTCCTCCGTCCGTTTTACAGTTAGCCGCACGAGTATATGTATCGTCGCCTTTTGTAAACGCATGAAACTACGGGGTCCCCGAACGATACTCGGGGGCTACCTTTTGCCGACCAATTTATTGTGTCCATATTCATCTGCATCACTTCATCACTGAACCCGGCCGCCGGCTCGACTCGCTCGACCCGGGGGCTCGGGGGCAGGCCGGCTCAATCGCCACCCCGCCGCCTTACTTGGTGATTCCTGAAAAAGTTGGGACGCTGAGGTCCCCCACTTCGCCCTAAAACCACAGATCCAGCTTTGGCAGTCGGCGGGCAAGCACAACGGGCCAAAGCTCCTTTACGATTCATACACTAAGTCAGAGGCCGCCGGGTCAACCGACCCGACCCTGAAGGAAATATGCCCTAGAGGCAATAATAAAGTTATTATTTATTTCCTTATTTCATGATAAATGTTTATTATTCATGCTAGAATTGTATTAACCGGAAACATAATACATGTGTGAATACATAGACCAACATAAACGTCACTAGTATGCCTCTACTTGACTAGCTCATTAATCAACTTATGTTTCCTAACCATAGACATGTGTTGTCATTTGATTAATGGGATCAAATCATTAGGAGAATGATGTGATTGACATGACCCATTCCGTTAGCCTAGCACTTGATCGTTTAGTATGTTGCTATTACTTTCTTCATGACTTATACATGTTCCTGTAACTATGAGATTATGCAACTCCCGTTTACCGGAGGAACACTTTGGGTGCTACCAAACGTCACAATGTAACTGGGTGATTATAAAGGAGTACTACAGGTGTCTCCAATGGTACATGTTGGGTTGGCGTATTTCGAGATTAGGTTTTGTCACTCCGACTGTCGGAGAGGTATCTCTGGGCCCTCTCGGTAATGCACATCACTATAAGCCTTGCAAGCAATGTGACTAATGAGTTAGTTATGGATGATACATTACATAATGAGTAAAGAGACTTGCCGTAACGAGATTGAACTAGGTATTGATACCGACGATCGAATCTCGGACAAGTAACATACCGATGACAAAGGGAACAACGTATGTTGTTATGCGGTTTGACCGATAAAGATCTTTGTAGAATATGTAGGAGCCAATATGGGCATCCAGGTTCCGCTATTGGTTATTGACCAAGAATAGTTCTAGGTCATGTCTACATAGTTCTCGAACCCGTAGGGTCCGCACGCTTAACGTTACGATGACAGTTATATTATGAGTTTATGAGTTTTGATGTACCGAAGGAGTTCAGAGTCCCGGATGAGATCGGGGACATGACGAGGAGTCTTGAAATGGTCGAGACGTAAAGATCGATATATTAGACGATTATATTCGCAGTTCGGAAAGGTTCCGAGTGATTCGGGTATTTATCGGAGTACCGGAGAGTTACGGGAATTCGCCGGGGAGAAGTATTGGGCCTTATTGGGCCCTCAAGGGAAAGAGAGGGCTGCCTGGGCAGGCCGCGCCCCCAAGGCCTAGTCCGAATTGACTAGGGGAGGCCGCACCCTCCTTCCTTCCCTCTCTCTTCCCCTTCCTTGTCTCCTACTCCTACTACATGGAAGGACTCCTAGTTGACTAGGAAGGGGGAATCCTACTCCGGCGGGAGTAGGACTCCCCATGGTGCGCCCTCCTAGGGCCGGCCTCCTCCTCCTCCCTCCTTTATATACGGGCAGGGGCACCCAGAGACACAAGTTGATCTACGGATCGTTCCTTAGCCGTGTGCGGTGCCCCTTCCACCACGGTCATATCGTCGAAGTTTAGGCGAAGCCCGCGCCGTAGAACATCAACATCGCTACCACGCCGTCGGCCGACGGAACTCATCTCTCGAGCCTTTGCTGGATCGGAGGGCCGAGATCGCCATCGAGCTGAACGTGTGCTAAACTCGAGGCCCCGTGACGCTCGGTGCTTGGATCGGTCGGATCGTGAAGACGACGACTACATCAACCGCTACAGTTAACGCTTCCGCCACGCCTCACGAGGGTACGTGGACTAACACTCTCTCCTCTCGTTGCTATATCATCACCATGATCTTGCGTGTGCGTAGGAAATTTTTGAAATTACTACGCTCCCCAACAAAGGGCATCCGAGCCTAGGTTTTATGCGCTGATGTTATATGCACGAGTAGAACACAAGTGAGTTGTGGACGATATAAGTCATACCGCCTACCAAAGATGTCATACTTTGGTTTGGCGGTATTGTTGGATGAAGCGGCCCGACCGACATTACGCCAGACGCTTACGCGAGACTGGTTCTACCGACGTGCTTTGCACACGGTGGCTAGCGGGTGTCGGTTTCTCCAACTTTAGTTGAACCGAAGTGTGGCTACGCCCGTCCTTGCGAAGGTTAAAATGGAGTCTATTTGACAAACTATCGCTGTGGTTTTGATGCGTAGGTGAGATTGGTTCTTGCTTAAGCCCGTAGCAGCCACGTAAAACTTGCAACAACAAAGTAGAGGACGCCTAACTTGTTTTTGCAGGCATGTTGTGATGTGATATGGTCAAAACGTGATGAGATATAAGTTGTTGTATGAGATGATCATGTTTTGTTGAAGTTATCGGCGACTGGCAGAAGCTCTATGGTTGTCTCTTTGTTGCATAAGATGCAAGTGCCAAATAATTGCTTTACTTTATCGCCATGCGATAGCAATAGTTGCAAGAGCAATAGTTGGTGAGACGACCATGTGATGACACATTGATATAGATCAAGATGATGAAGATCATGGTGTCGTGTCGGTGACGATAGAGATCATGACAATACTTTAGAGATGGAGATCAAAGGCGCAAGATGATCATGGCCATATCATGTCACATATTTGGATTGCATATGATGTTTATCTGTTATACATCTTATTCTGTTTTGTTTGACGGTAGCATTTTAAGATGATCTCTCACTAATTATCAAGAAGTGTTCTCCCGAGTATGCACCGCTATGAAAGTTCTTCGTGCCGAGACACCACGTGATGATCGGGTGTGATAGGCTCTACGCTCAAATACAACGGGTGCAAAACAGTTGCACACGCGAATACTCAGTTCTACTTGACGAGCCTAGCATATACAGATATGGCCTCGGAACACGGAGACCGAAAGGTCGAGCGTGAATCATATAGTAGATATGATCAACATAGACATGTTCACCATTGAAACTACTCCATCTCACGTGATGATCGGACATGGTTTAGTTGATTTGGATCACGTGATCACTTAGATGACTAGAGAGATGTCTGTCTAAGTGGGAGTTCTTAAGTAATATGATTAATTGAACTTAAATTTATCATGAACTTAGTCCTGGTAGTATTTTGCAAATTATGTTGTAGATCAATAGCTTGCGTTGTTGCTTTCATATGTTTATTTTGATATGTTCCTAGAGAAAATTGTGTTGAAAGATGTTAGTAGCAAAGATGCGGATTGGATCCGTGATCTGAGGTTTATCCTCATTGCTACACAGAAAAATTATGTCCTTGATGCACCGCTAGGTGACGGACCTATTGCAGGAGCATATGCAGACGTTGTGAACGTTTGGCTAAGCTCAATATAATGACTACTTGATAGTTCAGTGCACCATGCTTAACAGCTTAGAATCGGGACTTCAAAGACGTTTTGAACGTCATGGACCATATGAGATGTTCCAGGATTGAAGTTAATATTTCAAGCAAATACCCGAGTTGAGAGATATAATGTCTCCAACAAGTTCTATAGCTAAAAGATGGAGGAGAATCGCTCAACTAGTGAGCATGTGCTCAGATTGTCTAGGTACTTCAATCGCTTGAATCAAGTGGGAGTTAATCTTCCGATAAGATAGTGATTGATGAATTTTCTAGTCACCATCACTAAGTTACTAGAACTTCGTGATGAACTATAGTATGCAAGGGATGACGTAAACGATTCCCAAGCTCTTCGTGATGTTGAAATCGACGAAGGTAGAAATCAAGAAAGAGCATCAAGTGTTGATGATTGACAAGACCACTAGTTTCAAGAGAAGGGCAAAGGGACAGAAAGGGAACTTCAAGTGGAAAGACAAGCAAGTTGTCACTCCCGTGAAGAAAACCAAAGCTAGACCAAAGCCTGAAACTGAGTGCTTACACTGCAAAGGAAATGGTCACCGGAAGCGGAAATGCCCTAAATATTTGGTGGATAAGAAGGATGGCAAAGTGAAACAAGGGTATATTTGATATACAGGTGTTTGATGTGTGCCTTACTAGTATTTATAGTAGCCCCTGAGTATTCGATACTTGTTCGGTTGCTAAGATTAGTAACTCAAAACAGGAGTTACAGAATAAACAGAGACTAGTTGAGGGTGAAGTGACGATGAGTGTTGGAAGTAGTTCCAAGATTGATATGATCATCATCGCACACTCCCTATACTTTCGGGATTAGTGTTAAACCTAAATAAATGTTATTTGGCGCTTATGCTAAGCATGAATATGATTTGATCATGTTTATTGCGATACGGTTATTCATTTAAAGTTAGAGAATAAATTGTTATTCTGTTTACATGAATAATACCTTCGATGGTCATACACCCAATGAACATAGTTTGTTGGATCTCGATCGTAGTGATACACATATTCATAATATTGATGCCAAAAGATGCAAAGTTAATAATGATAGTGCAACTTATTTGTGGTAATCGCCGCTTGGGTCATATCGGTGTAAAGCGATGAAGAAACTCCATAAAGATGGATTTTCGAAATCACTTGGTTATGAATCATTTGGTGCTTGCGAACCGTGCCTTTTGGGCAAGATGACTAAAACTCCGTTCTTCGAAAAATGGAACGAGCTCTCGACTTATTGGAAATAATACATACCGATGTATGCGACCAATGAGTATGAAGGCTCGTGGCAAGTATCGTTATTTTCGACCTTCACAAAATGATTTGAGCAGATATGGGTATATCTACTTGATGAAACATAAGTCCGAAATAGTTGAAAGGTTCAAAGAATTTCAGAGTGAAGTGGAAAATCATCGTAACAAGAAAATAAAGCTTCGCGATCCGATCATGGAGACGAATATTTGAGTTACGAGTTTGGTCTTCAATTAAAACAATGTGCAATAGTTTTCACAGCTCACGCCACCGAACACCCCAACGTTATGGTGTGTCCGAACGTCAGAATCCGCACTTTATTGGATATGGTGCGATCTATGATGTCTCTTATTGATTTACCATTATTGTTTTGGGGTTATGCATTAGAGACACTGCATTCACGCTTAATAGGGCACCATCTAAATCCGCTGAGACGACGCCATATGAACTGTGGTTTAGCAAGAAACCCAAGTTGTCGCTTTCTTAAAGTTTGGGGCTGCGATGCTTATGTGAAAAAGTTTCATCCTGATAAGCTCAAACCCAAATCGGAGAAATGCGTCTTCATAGAATACCCAAAGGAAACTATTGGGTACACCTTCTATCACAGATCCGAAGGCAAGTTATTCATTGCTAAGATGGATCCTTTCTAGAGAAGAAGTTTCTCTCGAAAGAAGTGAGTGGGAGGAAAGTAGAACTTGATGAGGTAATCGCCTTCTCCCTTATTGGAAAGTAGTTCATCACAGAAATCAGTTCTAGTGATTCCTACACCAATTAGTGAGGAAGTTAACGATGATGATCATGAAACTTCAGATCAAGTTGCTACCAAACCTCGTAGGTCTTCCAGAGTAAGATCCGCACCAGAGTGGTACGGTAATCCTGTTCTGAAAATCATGTTACTAGACAATGATAAACCTTCGAACTATGAGGAAGCGATGATGAGCCCAGATTCCGCAAAATGGCTAGAGGCCATGAAATCTGAGATAGGATCCATGTATGAGAACAAAGTGTGGACTTTGGTGGACTTGCCCGATGATCGGCAAACCATAAATAAATGGATCTTCAAGAGGAAGACGGACGTTGATAGTAGTGTTACTATCTACAAAGCTCGACTTGTCGCAAAAAGGTTTTTCGACAAGTTCAAGATGTTGAATACAATGAGATTTTCTCACTCAGACGATGCTTAAGTCTGTCGAATCATGTTAGCAATTGCCACATTTTATGAAATCGGCAAATGGATGTCAAAACTGCATTCCTTAATGGTTTTCTTAAAGAAGAGTTGTATATGATGCAACCGAAGGTTTTGTCAATCCTAAAGGTGCTAACAAAATGTGCAAGCTCCAATGATCCATCTATGGATGGTGCAAGCACCTCGAGTTGGAATATACGCTTTAATAAGTTGATCAAAGCATATAGTTTTATACAGACTTATGTGAAGCCTGTATTTACAAGAAAGTGAGTGGGAGCACTACAACATTTCTGATAAGTATATGTGAATGACATATTGTTGATCGGAAATAATGTAGAATTATTCTGCAAAGCATAAAGGAGTGTTTGAAAGAAGTTCTTTCAAAAGAAAGACTTCAGTAAAGCTACTTACATATTGAGCATCAAGATCTATTGAGATAGATCAAGACGCTTGATAAGATTTTCAATGAGTACATACCTTGACAAGATTTTGAAGTAGTTCAAAATGGAACAGTCAAAGAAAGAGTTCTTGCCTGTGTTGCAAAGGTATGAAATTGAGTAAGACTCAAATCCCGACCACAGCAGAAAATAGAAAGACAATGAAAGTCATTCCCTATGCATCAATCATAGGTTCTATAAATGTGTGCTATGCTATGGACCAGGCCTATTGTATACTCTGCCTTGATTTGGCAAGGGAGTACAATAGTGATCTAGGAGTAGATCACTGGACATTGGTCAAAATTATCCTTAGTGGAATAAGGATATGTTTCTCGGTAATGGAAGTGATAAAAGAGCTCGTCATAAAAGGTTACAATGATGCAAGCTTTTACACCAATCCAGATGACTCTAAGTCTCAATCTGGATACATATTGAAAGTGGGAGCAATTAGCTAGAGTAGCTCCGTGCAGAGCATTGTGGACATAGAATATTTGCAAAATACATACGGCTCTGAATGTGACAGACCCATTGACTAAGCTTCTCTCACGAGCAAAACATGATCACACCTTAGTACTCTTTGGGTGTTAAATCACATAGCGATGTGAACTAGATTATTGACTCTAGTAAACCCTTTGGGTGTTGGTCACATGACGATGTGAACTATGGGTGTTAATCATATATAGATATGAATATTGGTGTTAAATCACATGGCGATGTGAACTAGATTATTGACTCTAGTGCAAGTGGGAGACTGAAGGAAATATGCCCTAGAGGCAATAATAAAGTTATTATTTATTTCCTTATTTCATGATAAATGTTTATTATTCATGCTAGAGTTGTATTAACCGGAAACATAATACATGTGTGAATACATAGACCAACATAAACGTCACTAGTATGCCTCTACTTGACTAGCTCATTAATCAAAGATGGTTATGTTTCCTAACCATAGACATGTGTTGTCATTTGATTAATGGGATCACATCATTAGGAGAATGATGTGATTGACATGACCCATTCCGTTATCCTAGCACTTGATCATTTAGTATGTTGCTATTGCTTTCTTCATGACTTATACATGTTCCCGTAACTATGAGATTATGCAACTCCTGCTTACGGAGGAACACTTTGGTGCTACCAAACGTCACAACGAATCGGGTGATTATAAAGGAGTACTACAGGTGTCTCCAATGGTACATGTTGGGTTGGCGTATTTTGAGATTAGGTTTTGTCACTCCGATTGTCGGAGAGGTATCTCTGGGCCCTCTCGGTAATGCACATCACTATAAGCCTTGCAAGCAATGTGACTAATGAGTTAGTTGCGGGATGATACATTACATAACGAGTAAAGAGACTTGCCGGTAACGAGATTGAACTAGGTATTGGATACCGACGATCGAATCTCGGACAAGTAACATACCGATGACAAAGGGAACAACGTATGTTGTTATGCGGTTTGACCGATAAAGATCTTTGTAGAATATGTAGGAGCCAATATGGGCATCCAGGTTCCGCTATTGGTTATTGACCAAGAATAGTTCTAGGTCATGTCTACATAGTTCTCGAACCCGTAGGGTCCGCACGCTTAACGCTTCGATGATGCTTATATTATGAGTTTATGAGTTTTGATGTACCAAGGAGTTCGAGTCCGGATGAGATCGGGGACATGACAAGGAGTCTTGAAATGGTCGAGACGTAAAGATCGATATATTAGACGATTATATTCGAGTTTGGAAAGGTTCCGAGTGATTCGGTATTTATCGAGTACCTGGGAGAGTTACGGAATTCGCCGGGAGAAGTATTGGGCCTTATTGGGCCTCAAGGGAAAGAGAGAGGGCTGCCTGGGCAGGCCGCTGCTTCAAGGCCTAGTCCGAATTGACTAGGGGAGGCCGCACCCTCCTTCCTTCCCTCTCTCTTCCCCTTCCTTGTCTCCTACTCCTACTACATGGAAGGACTCCTAGTTGGGTTAGGAAAGGGGAATCCTACTCCCGTGGGAGTAGGACTCCCCATGGCGCGCCCTCCTAGGGCCGGCCTCCTCCTCCCTCCCTCCTTTATATACGAGGGGGGGCACCCCTGAGACACAAGTTGATCTACGGATTGTTCCTTAGCGTGCAGCGGTGCCCCTTCCACCATATTCCACCTCGGTCATATCGTCGCGGAGTTTAGGCGAAGCCTGTGCCGTAGAACATCAACATCGTCACCATGCCGTCGTGCTGACGGAACTCATCTCCGAGCCTTTGCTGGATCGGAGGGCCGGAGATCGCCATCGAGCTGAACATGTGCTGAACTTGGAGGCCCCGTGACGCTCGGTGCTTGGATCGGTCGGATCGTGAAGACGACGACTACATCAACCGCGTACAGTTAACGCTTTAAACTACGGTCTCACGAGGGTACGTGGACGAACACTCTCTCCTCTCGTTGCTATATCATCACCATGATCTTGCGTGTGCATAGGAAATTTTTGAAATTACTACGTTCCCCAACAGACCCATCACTCATCGACAGTAATCAGACGATCGGGTTGCCGCCAACCGCCAAGCCGGATTGCCGCCACCGCCCGATGGGTGTTTTCGCTCGCCAACGCTTCTAAGGACCCAAGTCCTGCGCGCCCCTCTCGAAGAATCGAACCCTTTGTCACGGACCGGAGCCTCGGCCGTTTGACTCGCGGGGCGGAGGTTTCAGACAGGAAAAGCGCATGAAATCGGTTCGAAAAAGCGGAAGGCAAAGAGCAAAAAAGCACTCACGACACTTACACACAAATATTTAAAACAAAGGCCCACGGCCCGAGTTCATTACACCCTAAAACAACCCCCAGTGGGTGGGTGGACCTGCTACCTAACAGATTCTGTGTAAAGTATCTCAGGCATCTCCAGCGCCGCGTCGCGACGACGACGGCCCTCCTCTGGCGGCTTCCGGGTCCGGCGTGACACCGGTGTCCTTCTCAGCATCCGTGTCACCATAGACGCCCGTCTCCTCCGAACTCCCCTCCGGGTCACGGAGAAGGAAGCCGTAGTCGTCGCCATCCACGACCCTGCCGTCTTCCGTCCGCTCCGGATGGAACTCGTCGTGGAAGGCGAACTCGGCGATGTAGCTGGCCCGGGAGGCGATCTGGCCAGCTTGCTCTCGCAAAGAATCGCTCAATCAGCGATCGACCCATCGCTAGCGCCCGTTGAAGATCCGGATGCCAAGACAGCGCAAAATGTTGCACCATCTCGGCACCGGCACGGGCGGCGGAAACACGCCACTCGCCAAGACGGTCCGGACCCGCCTCCAACCAGCACGCCAGGCGCGAGAAGCTGCGCGGATGGACGGAGTCCGGCCACAGCGCTGCCCTCAACGCGGTGCCGGCCCGGGACAGCCGCTCCATCTGCGTCCCCAGGGCCCGCAGGCGGGCCTCTGCAGCGGCAATGATCTCCAGGAAGGTGCAGGCCACCCGCGGATCCGTCCCAGACCCGACAACGCCGATTGGGTCACACTGGTAGCAAACGGCTTCCTCCGCCAACCGTTGCGTCTCTAGAAGGCCCCTGCCACAAAAAGAAGAAGCAATATTAGAAGAACTACAAGGAAGAAAAGCCGGGTCCTGACCCGGCGAATCACAGGAAGCAGCACTTACTAGAGAAGGACTCTTCTAGGTGCTGCGCCTCGAGCAACGTACCACGCCGCTCCCGCTCCACAGCACGGTCGCGCTCCCCGAGTTCCTTCTCCAGATCGGCCGCCTTAGCAAGGGCCGCCTTCAGCTCGGCGTCCTTGTCTTCGGCCGCCTTCTCAGCCGCCTCCCGTCGACGAGTCTCGTCCTGACGAGCCTCCTCGGCCACGGCGGCCTGCTCCCGCAGGCGATCCACCTCGGCCTGGAGCCGGCCCTTGTCATCGACCAGCCGACCGTGCCGCTGGTCTGCCTCGGCCAGGGCCTACTGCGTCTCCAGCACCTTGGCGGCCTCCGCCTTCAGAAGCTCCACCTCAGCCTCGAGGCGGCTCTTGTGACCCGCCAGCTTCTCATACAGCTAGTTGGCCTCGTCAAGAGACCGCCGGGCCGCGGTCGCCTCCGCCCTCGCCTGCGCCACCTCGGCGCCAAGGCGACCGGTGTCAGCAACAAACCGGTCATAGTGATGACCAGCCCGGAGAAGCCGGGTCCGCCAAGACAGCACCTCGGCTGCAAAGAAAAAGAATTCAGCAGAAGAAAAAAGACAAGACTTAAGATTTGGCCCAACTGTTACACAGTTGGCCCGAATCTCGGGGACTACACCCAGTGGGTGCGCTAGCGCGCCCCCACTAGAAAAGAGCACGAACATACTTGCGGTGGCGCGAAGCTCCTCCTCCTTGGCAGCGAGCTGCTCCTTGAGCTCCCGATGCTTGCCCAGGAGCCGGTTGAAGGCGGCGACCTGGAAAGCATCAAGATGCTGAAAGAAGATAGAAGTCAGAACAAGGCCCGCCGATCTAAAGATTCAACCCAACTACTATGTAGTTGGCCCGAACCTCGGGGGCTACACCCAGTGGGTGCGCTGGCGCGCCCCCACAATGAAGAAGGACTTACCAGGACGACGCGCTCCAGGTCGCGCGTCCGCTCCGTCTCGGCCTGGGCGAAGGCCTCAAGTCACTCCGTCCGGCCTCGCAGACGGCGGCTGACGGCATCTAGCGCCGCCTCCATCTAGGTCTCGGGCCCGAAGACGGCCGCGCCCCCGCTCTGCGCGGGCTGCGGCACGGCAGCTCAGCGCCCGCCCTGCCGAGGCACCAAGGCGTGCCCCCCGCTGGCCGCTTACGACGCAGCCAGCACCTCCTCCGACGCCCCTTCTGGCACCGACGGCGACCCGGACGCCAGAACGCCATGCGTCGCCACCTCAGGCACCGCCGCCTGCGGTGCCTCCGCCATAGACAATGGTGCCTCCGGCGCCACTGCCTGCGACGCCTCCTCCGGGCCGCCGCCGCCTCCACCACCATCAGCCCCCGCGTGCTCGACCACGTTGGCTCGCGGTGGGGTATCGCCCCCCACCTCCACGACCTCCTAGTCGAGGAGCACCACCTCAGCCCGGCCCCCACGGCCGCGCTCCCTCACCAACGACGGTTCAAAAACCGTCGCCACCACCACCGTGCCCTCCGGCATCTCGCGCCAGGTCGGCTCCACGCCGGATCGTGCCCATGCCGCCGCCGCGTCGGTCCAAGCCTGGACCGACGCCGCCTCCAGCTCCGCCTCGGCCAGGTTTCTGTCCCGGCAGGCTAAGGCCTCAGCGTCGTCCGGGTCCAGGCCGAGGTCCGAGTCACCTCGTCCCTCCTCCCCGGCCAGGCCGGCAAGGTCAGACCGGCTCCTGCGGAACGCGGTCCCTTCGACGGCCGCGGCCTCCGCCACCGCTATCGCCAGCGCGATGGGTGACCTGAAGAAGAAGGCAAATAAGCAAAGAAACTAGAAATCCAGCGCAAGGCGAAATAAAGCTTACCTCACAAGATCGGGACTGGATCGGCCAGCGCTTCTTCTTGGCGGCCTCCCGGCTCGGCCGGTCCGCCTGCGTTTCGATCTGCGGGTCGCGGCGACGCTGTCCTTTCCATGCGGGCGGCTCGGCGCCGCCCATGCGAGACCCGCTCGCCCGCCGCCGCCCCCGCCCAACGCCGCTACACCAGCAACCGGTGTCAGGATCGCCTTCACCGCGACACGAGCAACAATTCAAGATGAAACGAAGAAGGAAATATGCAAAACTTACCGGCTCGGCGCCCAGCGCCGGCATCGGACTCGGCCACCTCCTCGCCGCCTTGGGCCACGGGCTCCTCTGGTGCCACCGGCGCCACCTGCGACGGAGCTCGGGCATAAGGATGCCGGATTGCATTCAGGAGAACCTCCCGCATCGTGTCAGGACAAACAAGAAGATGTGCGGCGGCAAAGTAAGGAGACTAGACGCTCACCTGCGGCGCCGGGTTCGACTGGCTATACGATGCCTTGCCGAATAGCCAATCCTCTCCAAGGTTAGCCCTGGAGATGTCGTTGACGGCGCGCACGGACTGCTCCGCGGACAGCCGCGTCGACCCCATCCGGTTGGGGTCCTCCAGGCCAATCATCTCGTCAATGAGGCAGGAGCGCCTCTGAAGCGGGAGGACCCGGCGGGTGATGAATGCAGCGAGGAGGTCCGTGCTGTTGAGCCCCTCATGCGTCCTCATCACCGTCACCCGCTCGCAGAGGTTGACGATCTCCTGCGACGGGCGCCGGAGCGAGTAGCCCCAGTTCGTCTTCGCCCGCGGCGGTGCGATGACGAAGGGGGGAAGATTGATATGGTCCGCGCTTGGTTGCGGACGTAGAAGAAAGAATTCTGCCACTTCTTGGCAGAATCCTCGAGCAGAATCTTAGGGAAATCTGCCCCCGACCACTTGGAGATGACGGCGGCACCGCAGTGAGCAAACTCCCCGGCCGACGGGCCCTGCTGCTTCAAGGAGAAGAAGCGCGCCTAGAGGTCGATCGTCGGCTCGACCCCTAGGTACCCCTCGCACAGGGTCACGAAGCCAGAGAGTTGGACGATGACGCCGGCGCCAAGATGGTGCGGTTGAAGCCCGAAGAAGTCCAAGAAGGCGCGGAATAAGGTGCTCACCGGCAGCCCGAACCCGCGCTCAAAATGAGTAAGGAAGACGACGTGCTCCTGCCCCTCGGGTCGGGGCCTTTGCTCGCCGCGCGGCAGGCGGACGCCGACGTCCGTCTCCCGCGGCAAGCGCCGCGAAGCACGAAGCTGCGTGATGTCCTCGGGGGTGATGTTGGAGCCCATCCAAGAACCCGACGGCAGCGCCATGGACAGAAGCGGGAAGAAGAAGACGAGCGAGGGAGGAAGCTCTGCTCGGGGCTGCGGGCGCAGCTGTGCGTCGGCGGCAAAGAGCAGAGCACGGGCAGGGGGACAGGAGGGCGCGAGCGAGAATGGTATCCACCGCCCCCTCGCCCCCCTCAAATTATAAGCCCCAGTTCAAATGTGGGGAAGTGGGATCGTCTGCACACGCCTGTTCCACTACCCCGCAATAAGTAGGCACGTACGCGCACACTAACTGCTCGGGGAAGTGTAACCGGCCCCCACACACCGCAATAAATCTGCGCGCGTGGCCCAAGGGTGCACGGTGGCGGGCCCCTGGCCCGTCGCCCGGTCCCGTCACGCGCGTGGCCTGTCAGACCCCTCCGACTTCTGGGCGCCACGTGGCGCCTGCGCAAAGCCCAAGGGATCACCTCAAGATTCGACGGACTCCTCGGTTCCCGCCACGGTCGGGATGCAGCGATCCGGTTTCCGAGAAAACCAGCACACAGCGGGTGTTGCCGGACCCGGCGTTCACAGAATCCGCCTTGCTCAAGGGGGAAACTGCGAAGGCCCACTCATCAGAAGACGGCAGACCTTCACAGCTTCGGGGACTACTATCGGGGGGATGAACCCCAGGCAGGCAACGGAACCCGGATCCTCTTCAAAAACAGCGGGGCCCACGTCGCCCCGCAAACCGGCACGCGCTTGGCCAGGTCGCTCGACCCGGCAGGGCCCGCAAACCGACACGCGCTTGGCCGGGTCGCTCGACCCGGCAGGGCCCGCAACTTGGCCAGACTCTTTGACACGGCAAGGTATGTCAACCCGGCCACAGCAACTGGCGCAAGGCAACTCGACCCGGTGCAGCCAAGGCTTCCACGGCAAGCTAGCACCACCCATGGCGTCCACGGCAACCCAGCCACGGGTCAGCTCCCGTCCCATCCAGGCCGTATGATGGGACGAGACCCGAACCACCGATGACCAAGGCAACAGTGCTTCCACCACGCCTGTGGTCACCGGGCGGCAACAAGGTTCTCACCTACCCGCCGACTAAGGTGGTATGGCTACAAGATGTTCCCGCCCTCACCACGACGACAAAGAAGCGGCGGCCGACGGAGAGCATCAGACACGACTCGACTTGGCCACGCCCTGACGATCGACAAGATGGCACACAGTCCCCCTAGTCACGCGGGGCCCGCACCTAGGGGAACCCGGCGAACCAGAAGCCCACATGCGGGACCCCGCTCGGAGTCCCGGGCACCGACAATGCGGGCCCACCGACTCGACATATTACCATTGTAACCCTGGGTGGGTTGATCTATAAAACCCCCCAGGAACCCACGCCCACAGGGGCATCGATCCATCGCACCATCGTATCGGCATCATCACTTGACACATAGAGACGAAAAGCAAGAAGCAGAAGCATAGGACTAGCCACCCAACAGCAGTACCGGAGAGAAGGAGCAGCCCAAGCCTTGGCCAGCTTCCTTCCTCCTCCATACACTCAGAGCAACATTGTACTATCAATCATCTAACCAAACTCGGCAGGACTAGGGGTATTATCTCTCCGGAGAGCCCCAAACCTGGGTATGTCCGGCGTCCCGCGCCCGCGCATGCCAACCTCGCCTCTGGAGCCCACCAGCGCCCTCGAGCCTCCTCCTCTCTTTAGCCATCCCTTGGCATCTGCCGTGCGCCCACCATGACAGGAATATTTGGGAATTTATAAGCCAAATATTAGGGTTAGAGGACCTCCAGGGGGGCCACAATTAGGAGGCGCGCCCCTACGGCTTGTTGTCTCCTCGTAGGTCGTCTGACCTCCTCTCCAAGTCTCGTAGGTGTATTCTGGTCCAAGAAAAATCATCGCAAAAGTTTTATTCCTTTTGGACTTCGTTTGATATTCCTTTTCTGTAAAACTTGAAAACAAGGAAAAACATAAACAGGCACTGGGCTCTAGGTTAATAGGTTAGTCCCAAAAATAATATAAAATAGCATATTAATGTTGGGGAATGTAGTAATTTCAAAAAAAATTCCTACGCACACGCAAGATCATGGTGATGGCATAGCAACGAGAGGGGAGAGTGTTCGTCCACGTACCCTCGTAGACCGTAAGCGGAAGCGTTATGACAATGCGGTTGATGTAGTCGTACGTCTTCACGATCTGACCAATCCAAGCACCGAACGCACGGCACCTCCGAAGTTCAAAGACACGCTCAGCTCGATGACGATCTCCGGCTCCGATCCAGCAAAGCTCCATAGATGAGTTCCACAAGACGACGGCGGCAGGACGGTGATGATGTTCTACCGCGCAGGCTTCTCCTAAACTCCGTGACGATACGACCGAGGTGGAATATGGTGGAAGGGGGCACCGCACACGGCTAAGGAACAATCCGTAGATCAACTTGTGTGTCTATGGGGTGCCCCCCGCCACCGTATATAAAGGAGCCAGGGGGGAGGAGGCGGCCGGCCAAGGAGGGCGCGCCAAGGGGGGAGCCCTACTCCCACCGGGAGTAGGACTCCCTTCTTTCCAACTTGGAGTAGGAGAAGGGGGAAGGAGGAGGAAGAGGGGAAGGAAAGGGGAGGCGCCGCCCCCCTTCCCTTGTCCTATTCGGACTAGGAAGGGGAGGAGGCGCGCCCCTCCCGCCTCCTTCCTCTTCTCCCTCGAGGCCCATGTAGGCCCAATAACCCCCGGGGTTCCGTAACCTCCGGTACTCCGCAAAATGCCGATTTCACCCGGAACGATTCCGATGTCCAAATATAGGCTTCCAATATATCGTTCTTTATGTCTCGACCATTTCGAGACTCCTCGTCCTGTCCGTGATCACATCTGGGACTCCGAACAAACTTCGGTACATCAAAACTTATAAACTCATAATAAAACTGTTATCGTAATGTTAAGCGTCCGGACCCTACGGGTTCGAGAACAATGTAGACATGACCTAGAACTATTCTCGGTCAATAACCAATAGCGGAACCTGAATGCCCATATTGGTTCCTATATATTCTACGAAGATCTTTATCGGTCAAACCGCATAACAACATACGTTGTTCCCTTTGTCATCGGTATGTTACTTGCCCGAGATTTGATCGTCGGTATCCAATACCTAGTTCAATCTCGTTACCAGCAAGTCTCTTTACTCGTTCTGTAATGCATCATCCCGTAACCAACTCATTGGTCACATTGCTTGCAAGGCTTATAATGACGTGCATTACCGAGAGGGCCCAGAGATACCTCTCCGACGATAGGAGTGACAAAACCTAATCTCGAAATACACCAACTCAACATGTACCTTCGGAGACACCTGCAATACTCCTTTATAATCATCCAGTTACGTTGTGACGTTTGGTAGTACCCAAAGTGTTCCTCCGGTAAACGGGAGTTGCATAATTCTCATAGTTACAGGAACATGGATAAGTCATGAAGAAAGCAATAGCAGTATACTAAACGATCAAGTGCTAGGCTAACGGAATGGGTCATGTCAATCACATCATTCTTCTAATGATGTGATCCCACTAATCAAATGACAACACATGTCTATGGTTAGGAAACATAACCATCTTTGATTAATGAGCTAGTCAAGTAGAGGCATACTAGTGACTATATGTTTGTCTATGTATTCACACATGTATCATGTTTCCGGTTAATACAATTCTAGCATGAATAATAAACATTTATCATGATATGAGGAAATAAATAATAACTTTATTATTGCCTCTAGGGCATATTTCCTTCAGCCTCCCACTTGCACTAGAGTTAATAATCTAGATTACATAGTAATGATTCTAACACCCATGGAGTCTTGGTGCCGATCATGGTTTGCTCGTGAGAGAGGCTTAGTCAATGGGGTCGCAACATTCAGATCCGTATGTATCTTGCAAATCTCTATGTATCCCACTTGGACTTGGTCCCGAATGGAATTGAAGCGTCTCTTGATGTGCTTGGTCCTCTTTGAAATCTGGATTCCTTTGCCAAAGCAATTGCACCAAAGATTGTCACAGAAGATCTTCATTGGTCCCGATGCACTAGGTATGACACCTAGATCGGAAATGAACTCCTTCATCCAGACTCCTTCATTTGCTGCTTCAAGCAGCTATGTACTCCGCTTCACATGTAGATCCCGCCACGACGCTTTGTTTAGAACTGCACCAACTTAGCTCCACCGTAATAAAAACACGATCCGGTTTGCGATTTAGAATCGTCCGTGTCGTTGTCAAAGCTTGCATCGACGTAACCATTTACGACTAGCTCTTTGTCACCTCCATATACGAGAAACATATCCTTAGTCCTTTTCGTATTTGGGATGTTCTTGACCGCTGTCCAAAGGATCCACTCTGGATTACTTTGGTACCTTCCTACCAAGCTTATTGCTAAGCATACGTCGTGTCCGGTACACAGCATTGCATACATGATAGAGCCTATGGCTGAAGCATAGGAACATCTTTCATTTTCTCTCTATCTTCTTTGTGGTCGGGCATTGAGTTTGACTCAACTTCACACCTTGTAGCACGTGCAAGAACCCTTTCTTTGCTCGATCCATTTTGAACTTTTTCAAAATTTTGTCAAGGTATGTGCTTTGTGAAAGTCCTATTAAGCGCCTTGATCTATCTCTATAGATCTTGACACCCAATATGTAAGCAGCTTCACCGAGGTCTTTCATTGAAAAACTTTTATTCAAGTATCCCTTTATGCTATCCAGAAATTATATATCATTTCCAATTAATAATATGTCATCTACATATAATATCGTAAATGCTCTGAGCTCCCACTCACTTTCTTGTAAATACTGAGCTTCTCCAAAAGTCAGATAAAACCATATGCTTTGATCACACTATCAAAGCGCTTATTCCAACTCCAAGATGCTTGCACCAGTCCATAAATGGAACGCTGGAGCTTGCACACTTTGTTAGCACCTTTTGGATCAACAAAACCTTCCGCTGCATCATATACAACTCTTCTTCCGTAAATCCATTCAAGAATGCAGTTTTGACATCCATTTGCCAAATTTCATAATCATGAAATGCAGCAATAGCTAACATGATTTGGACAGACTTAAGCATCGCTACGGGTGAGAAAGTATCATCGTAGTCAACTCCTTGAACTTGTCGAAAACCTTTCGCAACAAGTCGAGCTTTCTAGACAGTTACATTACCATCAGCGTCAGTCTTCTTCTTAAAGATCCATTTATTCTCAATGGCTTGTCGATCATCGGGCAAGTCAACCAAAGTCCATACTTTGTTTTCATACATGGATCCCATCTCAGATTTCATGGCCTCTAGCCATTTTGTGGAATCTGGGCTCATCATCGCTTCCTCTAGTTCGTAGGTTCATCATGGTCAAGCAACATGACTTCCAGAATTGGATTACCGTACCACTCTGGTGCGGATCTTACTCTGGTAGACCCACGAGGTTCAAGAGAAACTTGATCCAAGTTTCATGATCAATATCATTTGCTTCCTCACTAATTGGTGTAGTTGTCACAGGAACCGGTTCTTGTGATGAACTACTTTCCAATAAGGGAGTAGATACAGTTATCACATCAAGTTCTACTTTCCTCCCACTCACTTCTTTCGAGAGAAACTCCTTCTCTAGAAAGGATCCGATTTTAGCAAGGAAAATCGTGCCTTCAGATCTGTGATAGAAGGTGTACCCAATAGTTTCTTTTGGGTATCCTATGAAGACACATTTCTCTGATTTGGGTTCGAGCTTATCTGGTTGAAGTTTCTTCACATAAGCATCACAGCCCCAAACTTTAAGAAACGACAACTTTGGTTTCTTGCCAAACCATAGTTCATAAGGTGTCGTCTTAACGGATTTTGATGGTGCCCTATTTGACGTGAATGCGGCCGTCTCTAAAGCATAACCCAAAAACGATAGCGGTAAATCAGTAAGAGACATCATAGATCGCACCATATCTAGTAAAGTACGATTACGACATTCGGACACACCATTTCGTTGTGGTGTTCCGGGTGGCGTGAGTTGCGAAACTATTCCGCATTGTTTCAAATGCAGACCAAACTCGTAACTCAAATATTCTCCTCCATGATCAGATCATAGAATCTTTATTTTCTTGTTACGATGATTTTCCACTTCACTCTGAAATTCTTTGAACTTTTCAAATGTTTCAGACTTGTGTTTCATTAAGTAGATATACCCATATCTGCTCAAATCATCTGTGAAGGTGAGAAAATAATGATATCCGTCGTGAGCCTCAACATTCATTGGACCACAAACATCAGTATGTATGATTTCCAACAAATCAGTTGCTCGCTCCATAGTTCCGGAGAACGACATTTTAGTCATCTTGCCCATAAGGCACGGTTCGCAAGTACCAAGTGATTCATAATCAAGTGATTCCAAAAGCCCATCAGTATGGAGTTTCTTCATGCGCTTTACACCGATATGACCTAAACGGCAGTGCCACAAATAAGTTGCACTATCGTTATCAACTCTGCATCTTTTGGTTTCAACACTATGAACATGTGTATCACTACTATCGAGATTCAACAAAAATAGACCACTCTTCAAGGGTGCATGACCATAAAAGATATTACTCATATAAATAACAACCATTATTCTCTGATTTAAATGAATAATCGTCTCGCATCAAACAAGATCCAGATATAATGTTCATGCTCAACGCTGGCACCAAATAACAATTATTTAGGTCTAAAACTAATCCCGATGGTAGATGTAGAGGTAGCGTGCCGACTGCGATCACATCGACTTTGGAACTATTTCCCACGCGCATCGTCACCTCGTCCTTAGCCAATCTTCGCTAATCCATAGTCCCTGTTTTGAGTTGCAAATATTAGCAATGTAACCAAGATCAAATACACAAGTGCTCTGCGAGCATTAGTAAGGTACACATCAATAACATGTATATCACATATACCTTTGTTCATTTTGCCATCCTTCTTATCCGCCAAATACTTGGGGCAGTTCCGCTTCAAAGGTCCATCGCTTGCAATAGAAGCACTCGGTTTGAGCTTAGGTCCAAACTTGGGTTTCTTCTCTTGAGCGAAAGAACTTGCTTGCCGTTCTTTTTGAAGTTCCCTTCTTCTTCCCTTTGCCCTTCTTCTTGAAACTGGTGGTCTTGTTAACCATCAACACTTGATGCTCCTTCTTGATTTCTACCTCCGCTGCTTTTAGCATTGCGAAGAGCTCGGGAATAGTCTTGTTCATCCCTTGCATATTATAGTTCATCACGAAGCTCTTGTAGCTTGGTGGCGTGATTGGAGAATTTCATCAATGACACTATCATCGTGAAGATTAACTCCCAGTTGAATCAAGTGATTATTATACCCGCACATTTTGAGTATGTGTTCACCGATGAACAATTCTCCTCCATCTTGCAGCTGTAGAACTTATTGGAGACTTCATATCTCTCAATCCGGCATTTGCTTGAAATATTAACTTCAACTCTGGAACATCTCATATGCTCCATGACGCTCAAAACGTCGTTGAAGACCCGGTTCTAAGCCGTAAAGCATGGCACCTTGAACTATCGAGTAGTCATCGACTTTGCTCGCCAAACGTTCTTAACGTCGTCACTTGCATCGCAAGAAGAGGGCTGGCACCCAGCGGTGCTTCCGGGACGTAACTTTTGCGGCAGCAATGAGGATAATCCTCGAGTTACGGACCCAGTCCGTGTAATTGCTACCATCATCTTTCAACTTTGCTTTCTCAAGGAACGCATTAAAATTCAACGGAACAACAGCACGAGCAATCTATCTACAAACAAACATAGACAAGCAAAATACTATCAGGTACTAAGTTCATGATAAACTTAAGTTCAATTAATCATATTACTTAAGAACTCCCACTTAGACAGACATCTCTCTAATCATCTAAGTGATCACGTGATCCAAATCAACTAAACCATGTCCGATCATCACGTGAGATGGAGTAGTTTCAATGGTGAACATCACTATGTTGATCATATCTACTATATGATTCACGCTCGACCTTTCGGTCTCCGTGTTCCGAGGCCATATCTCAGATATGCTAGGCTCGTCAAGTATGACCTGAGTATTCGCGTGTGCAACTATTTTGCACCCGTTGTATTTGAACGTAGAGCCTATCACACCCAATCATCACGTGGTGTCTCAAAGATGAAGAACTTTCATAACGGTGCATACTCGTGGAGAACACTTCTTGATTATTTAGTGAGAGATCATCTTAAAATGCTACCGTCAATCAAAGCAAGATAAGATGCATAAAGGATAAACATCACATGCAATCAATATAAGTGATATGATATGGCCATCATCATCTTGTGCTTGTGATTCCATCTCAAGCATCGTCGTGATTACCATCGCCACCGCGCGACACCTTGATCTCCATCGTAATATCGTTGTCGTTACGCCATCTATTGCTTCTACGACTATCGCTACCGCTTAGTGATAAAGTAAAGCAATTACAGGGTGTTTGCATTTCATACAATAAAGCGACAACCATACGGCTAGTTGCCGATAACTTCGGTTACAAAACATGATCATCTCATAAGATAAAATATAGCATCACGTCTTGACCATATCACATCACAACATGCCCTGCAAAAACAAGTTAGACGTCCTCTACTTTGTTGTTGCAAATTTTACGTGGCTGCTACGGGCTTAGCAAGAACCGTTCTTACCTACGCATCAAAAACCACAACGATAGTTCGTCAAGTTGGTGTTGTTTTAACCTTCGCAAGGACCGGGCGTAGCCACACTCCATTCAGCTAAAGTGAGAGAGACAGACACCCACCAGCCACCTTTAAGCACGAGTGCTCGTAACGGTGAAACCAGTCTCGCGTAAGCATACGCGTAATGTCGGTCCGGGCTGCTTCATCTCACAATACCGCCGAACCAAAGTATGACATGCCGGTAAGCAGTATGACTTGTATCGCCCACAACTCACTTGTGTTCTAATCGTGCATATAACATCAACACATAAAACCTAGGCTTGGATGCCACTGTTGGGGAACGTAGTAATTTCAAAAAAATTCCTACGCACACGCAAGATCATGGTGATGGCATAGCAACGAGAGGGGAGAGTGTTCGTCCACGTACCCTTGTAGACCGTAAGTGGAAGCGTTATGACAACGCGGTTGATGTAGTCGTACGTCTTCACGATCCGACCGATCCAAGCACCGAACGTACGACAGCTCCGAGTTCAGCACACGTTCAGCTCGATGACGATCTCCGGGCTCCGATCCAGCAAAGTTCCAGAGATGAGTTCCGTCAGCACGATGGCGTGGTGACGGTGATGATGTTCTACCTGCGCAGGGCTTCGCCTAAACTCCGCGACAATACGACCGAGGTGGAATATGGTGGAAGGGGGCACCGCACACGGCTAAGGAACGATCCATAGATCAACTTGTGTGTCTATGGGGTGCCCCCCGCCCCCGTATAGAAAGGAGCCAGGGGGGAGGAGGGGCCGGCCAAGGAGGGTGCGCCAAGGGGGGAGTCCTACTCCCACCGGGAGTAGGACTCCCTTCTTTCCAAGTTGGAGTAGGAGAAGGGGGAAGGAGGAGGAAGAGGGGAAGGAAAGGGGGGGCGCCACCCCCTTCCCTTGTCCTATTCGGACTAGGAAGGGGAGGGGGCGCGGCCCCCTCCTGTCTCCTTCCCTCTTCTCCCTCGAGGCCCATGTAGGCCCAATAACCCCCCGGGGGGGTTCCGGTAACCTCCCGGTACTCCGGTAAAATGCCGATTTCACCCGGAATGATTCCGATGTCCAAATATAGGCTTCCAATATATCGATCTTTATGTCTCGACCATTTTGAGACTCCTCGTCATGTCCGTGATCACATTCGGGACTCCGAAAAACCTTCGGTACATCAAAACTTATAAACTCATAATAAAACTGTCATCGTAACGTTAAGCGTGCGGACCCCTACGGGTTCGAGAACTATGTAGACATGACCTAGAACTATTCTCGGTCAATAACCAATAGCGGAACCTGGATGCCCATATTGGTTACTACATATTCTATGAAGATCTTTATCGGTCAAACCGCATAACAACATACGTTGTTCCCTTTGTCATCGGTATGTTACTTGCCCGAGATTTGATCGTCGGTATCCAATACCTAGTTCAATCCCGTTACCAGCAAGTCTCTTTACTCGTTCTGTAATGCATCATCCCGTAACCAACTCATTGGTCACATTGCTTGCAAGGCTTATAATGACGTGCATTACCGAGAGGGCCCAGAGATACCTCTCCGACGATCGGAGTGACAAAACCTAATCTCGAAATACGCCAACTCAACATGTACCTTCGGAGACACCTGTAGTACTCCTTTATAATCACCCAGTTACGTTGTGACGTTTGGTAGTACCCAAAGTGTTCCTCTAGTAAACGGGAGTTGCATAATTCTCATAGTTACAGGAACATGTATAAGTCATGAAGAAAGCAATAGCAGTATACTAAACGATCAAGTGCTAGGCTAACGGAATGGGTCATGTCAATCACATCATTCTTCTAATGATGTGATCCCACTAATCAAATGACAACACATGTCTATGGTTAGGAAACATAACCATCTTTGATTAATGAGCTAGTCAAGTAGAGGCATACTAGTGACTATATGTTTGTCTATGTATTCACACATGTATCATGTTTTCGGTTAATACAATGTTTCCTTGGCAATGTTAATATCTCCAATATGAAGTACAACTGCTACAACTCTGAATATAGCTTCCTATAAAATAAATCAACAAAGATGCAAGTCAATATTTCTAAAATTGGCATTTTACTTTTGTGCATAATATGACTAGGGTATGTTTTTCCTCATTGATGACAATTATCTGCATCATTAATTACTACAACCTCAATACAACCTGATCTGAGTATAGTTGATGAAAAGGGCATCTACCATCAACCAATTAGATAGATCATAACTCTGACTATCCTGCAACTCCGTACCATTGTATCACTGGTCAAGAAGCTAGAGAACAAAAAAATGCGGAGCGTAATCCACTGAGCAATGCTTACATAAACACATCGGAAAACATAAAGATCAATATAAACTATCTATGTACCATTTGCCCCAGTAACAGGAAGCTAGGTGGGATCCTCCTATGATTCTCGTTGGTTTGGCGAGGATCTAACCTTCCTTGCCACTAAAGCTTGTGGAGTTGAACCTGTAGTTGAAGTCATCGCAAATAATTCCACTTAGATGGCTTTAGGTGAACCTCCTCCAAGGTACTACCAGAGCACGCAATATTCACCAGTCTTTTTTAATATATCTCTCTCACCTAAAGAATGCAGTATTCCATAGATTACATCACCTAAACATCTACTATTGTGTAGGTTAGGCATTGTACTTGTACTCAGAAACAAAATAGAAGAGAATGAAGCATACTATAGATACTATGTTTTTTTAGAAACCTCGGTTTAAATAATTTGACATGTTTGGCTTTGACAAATACTGCAGTTTTATAAACCATAGTATATCTAAAACCGTGGTTTTTTTGTTGTATTTTAAAAAGAGGTCCAAACCTCTTTTTTCTAAACTGAGAAACACTTGCTCGAGTCAATCTTCTTCCGGCCATCATCACCCGCCATTTCTCCATATTGTCTGCAACCACGAAATCAAGATTACCACATGGGGGCATTGATCTCTGTTAAATATCTTATATGTCCACCTTTGTAACATGACATGTTTTCACAAACACACCCCTCTCTAATATTCTCTCTTGTAGGCCAAGTTATATCTCTAGATTAGATAGAGTTTGTCAGAGGCTTTCTCTTTATATAACTTCCTATCTTTTCTTCTGTTATTCAACAGTTTTGTAAACTCCTACGAGAGGGTTTCTCTCGTACAATCAATATAAGACCATGTGGGCTCTCCTAGGAGGGTTGAGACGCTTTACCCATCTTTGACATGGTATACAGAGCCTCCTCTCCCATGGCATCTAGCTAAACCCTTCCCCCCGCAGCCACCACCTCCCCCCATGTGCAGCCATGTCTTACTCCTCACAAGTTCCTTCCCCGGCATCAATTGCACCACTTCCGAGCCACTAAATCGCACCAGTTATATTCTCTGGAAAGCCCAAGCTCATTCCCAGATCATGGGAGCAGGGTTATATGGGTACATCGATCAATCTACTCCTGAACCATCCAAATCAATCGTGATCAAAACCTCTGAAGGGAAAGACCAGATCGCTCCCAACCTCGCCTACAACCCCTGGCTTGTCTAGGACCAACAGATCGTGTCCTATCTTATGTGGAACCTCTCCAAGGAAGTTCTCGTTCAAGTAGCATCCTTAGAGCAATTTCATGCCATCTGGTCTACCCTATAAAGATGTTTGCAGCCCAATCCCACTCCCGTGATAATAATTGTCGCATAGCCCTCTCCAATGCCCAGAAAGGTTCTCAGAATGCCTCCACCTACTTCGTCGAGATGAGAGCCTTCTCCGATGAGCTAGCTGTTGCTGGAAAGCCCATCATCAGCCAAGAGCTTCTCTCCTTCATCATTGGGGGGGGGGGGCTGGATATGGACTTGTAGCGACCCGACCTCAAACGACCAAGCCCCTGTGTATATGTGCTATCCCTAGATCAGTATGCTGGCACACACAGTACATCAATGTATATATATCAAAGTGCAATCACATGTATAAATAACATAAAATTGATACATACCTCATAAGTCTCAACAGAAACAAACAAACGGGTGTGGAGTCCCATCAACGCCATCTGCAAGTTGCGTATAGACCGTAACCCTATATCGTAACTCTTGCTCGTCGTAGAAATCCTGCAACATGAGACGTTGCAGTCATGTAGATCAGTACATTGAATGTACCGGCAAGATCACTGTAGAAAACAGATGAAAAGACTATTCTATATGCAATATGGCTTTGACGACACTCGCAACATCTTTATCGAGGCACTCGTAATTGGTATTGAGTCACTAAAATTTGTTTGCCCGTTGCAACGGACAGACAATTAGCTAGTATAAAGAAAACTTGATGGGAAAGGCTAGATGGCTATAAATTAATAGATTTTCAGTTTTCAGAAAATTAAAATGCTCTAATGTTACAGCGCATAATTTGAGTGTGTTGGGCCTCTTTGCTTACGAAAATGTTGTCAATACGATCGTTTCAATCGGTGGCTGCTCGCCCGCACCATATGTGATGGATCGTATGCTGATTACGCCGAACTTGCATGTTTCGGAAAGACACACTGCTCCTTTCAAAAAGTAAAAGTGAACGTTCACATTATCGGTCTGATCTGATCTAGTGTATGAACAGGTCGAGAAAAGTCAAAAAGGTTGAGCATAGCGTCGTGTCCTCCTTGCCCTTTCCTCAAGGCATGTACAATGCATAGCCTCAAGGTGATGCCTCGCATGCCATGTAGGATCGGATATGACGTAAAATAGGTTTGGATAGGGAAGCGGGATCCTCTCCAGGAGGCGGGTGCTTGAAGAGAAAAATGCAGACGCGATGACAAAAGCTGAAAAGGTTGAAGTGAAAAGTAGAGATACATGTGTACTAGAGTCTTTATTTTCTATTTCCTAATGAGACCCACTAGTGATAGCTTGCATTGGGGAGAAAAAATAAATGTAGGTGCCTCAAATTACTTTTTGTCATGAGGCATATGTATCCATATGCCACCATTGTACATGCCCTCAGTCATCCTCGGCAGTGTTCTCAGGGCTTCGTGGGCCCTGCTTTCCATCTCCTTGAATTGTCACTTCCGTCGGTACTTCGCCTGCCACCGTCCGTCCATGCCTCGTCAGTCCCCGAGCTGGCCGTACTGTCGCCGCGTGCCTTGACTGCTCCTATCTCTCTCTCTCCCCCTCCCCCTCCCACTTCGCCCCATCGGACTTTCTTGACGGCGGCGGCGCTCGATCGGCGGTGGGCATTGCTCCTTCTCGGCGTGCGCACTGGTGAGCTCCACTGGCTATGTGCTCTGCTTTCTGTCCTATGGCATCCAGTTGAGCTAGCCTCTCTTGCATAATCTGCAAGCGACTGAGTTGGGATTTGCAGTCAGAAACTGTAAATCTTGCTTCAATCTTGTTCAAGACGCACCCAGCTTAGCAGACGAGCATCATATTCATAATCGCCTACCAACTCACTTGATTTTGCTCTTCATTCCGCAAGGCAGCACAGATTGGTTTCTTATTTTGGGGATAGCACAGCCCATTGGTTCAGTGAGTGATGCCTCGGAGTCGGAGCCATCCCAAACTAAGCTCGCCTTGCTCCCCGAAGGCCGTCCACAAGGTCATCTCCCGCTTCTCCCCCGAGAAGAAGCAGCTCGTGCGGTCAATCGGTTTCGGGGGCCTGCTGGAGCTGCCACTGCACAGGAAGGTCGGCCACAGGTTCTCCCTGTGGCTCCTCACCAAGGTAGCACGAGATGCCACTGGCTCTCAACCTGCAGCAGCCGGCATACCGTTCTACCCACACGACGTCAGCAAAGTGTTCGGCGTGCCTTCCGAAGGACGCCCGGTGCCCAAGAAGGATCAGGGTCAGGTGCTGGTCTCCGACGAGGCCAAGGCGACCGTGCGCGGCGCGCTCGGCTTGGACGAAGGAGATGACAGCAGACTAAGAATCCTGCATGCTGCAAAGCATGTGCTGAAGAAGAGATTCCGTCGGGGAATGGCGGAGAAGGACCGGGCTGCATTCAAGGTCGCGTTCGTGGTCTTCGTGGTGGAGAATCTGCTGGCTCCAAGGGAGGTGGCCTCTGTATCCCTGGACTACTTCATGGCCCTGCGGCGTCCTGATGAGATTCAGACGTATGATTGGTCCGAGTACGTGATCCGTGTCATACTGGACTCTGCCCGCGAAGTTCAGGCCGCTCTCGCTCAGGGGCAGCCCGTGGAGAATCTGTTTGGGTGCATTCTTTTCTTACAGGTAGGCACTAGGCAGGGCGTTACACTTGTGGTTTTTGGGGATGCAGTGGTTGCTGATTGGTTTTACTGCTAACAACTTGCAGATATTCTATCTGGATAACTTGGATTTCGGTCATGAGAAGAATCTGCTGCATCATCAGACACCACGATGCAAGGCGTATGACTACGACACAATTAAGAAGCTCGCGAAAGCCGATCGCACCCGTTCTCGTGTTGGTGGTTTACGGTCCTTTGGTAAAAAGTTGGTACGTTGTATCTTTGAGATTATTTTTTTCTTTATGATATGTGAGTGTTCATGGTATTATTGGCTTAAATGATTGCTTGACAAGTTGACAGGCACGAGAGGCCTCTGATGTTTGTTACCAGCGTTCTGTCACTCGATGCGGTAACCACATGAACGGTGTTGTAGTTGGTTCAGCCGACGGTGGAGATCAGGATGGCCACTCTGATGATATAGTCTTCACAGATGGTAGAGTTTTCAATCAGGTATTAACTACCGAGAGGAAGTCTGCTGGAGCTACCAAGTGTAGCTTGGGAGAATGTTGTAAAAATATTTACCATGGACATTCTGATGCATTCAGGCTCAGTATATGAGAACAATCTGACAAAAAAGAAGTGTTTGTCAAAACAGAAATGGGCAATACTATTGTTTTAACAAAAGAATTATTATGCACATTTTTAATGTGTGCATATTTCATTTTTGAAGTAGTGTTACATGCTTTTATTAACGCTTTCAAGAACATGCTCTTATTTTTGTGATTTTGCAGAAAATTTTATGTGAAGTGTGTGGAGATGTTGGTATGGAAGATCTTGTGATGCTCTGCGCTTGCGGTGCTACTGTGCATCAGTACGTTTCTCTATAATATATCATATACTCCATCTATTCTTTTGTAAATGATCTTAGACTGCCCTGAAGTTTGTAATGCACTAATTTGAGAGTTGCACTAATTTGAGAGTTGCAAATCTAATGTCGAAGTTAAGTCTGAGAAACTATGAAAATTCAAAACATCCTGTACTTGATGATAAGTAAGTTATTTGGTCATTATTGTCTGTTGCTTGATCGATGTGATCCGTTATTTGGTCATTTGCTCTTCAACCGTTATTTGGTCATTATTGTCTGTTGCTTGATCGATGTGATCCGTTATTCTGCAGATATTGTTCAGACCCGGTTGTTCTTGATGCAACATTAGTAGAATGGTCATGTGATGAGTGTCAGGCAAAGCAGGGCAATGCCGCTGCTGACAAATTATCAGCAGAGGCGCTGAATCGAAAGCGGCCTAGTCATTATCTAATGGAAATTACAGTGGCAACAAACGGTGTCTCGAAAAAGGCCTATGTGCAAAAAGGAGATCAGGAAGAACATTTCGCGTAAGAAGTCCAGTTCATGTGCTTGCTGACGTTGACAGATCAAATTCTTTCTACCCAAGGGATTGTTTAGAGGAACTTATGTCACATATGTGTGCGTCTATTAGTGCACTTGGTTTTTTTTTTCCAGTTATGATCTGTGCAGATTAAACCTTCTGGTTTCCCGGCTGCCTCTCTACTAGTACTAGAATCGCGGCATTAATGAGGTGGATATATGTCTCAAAAAGGTTTTGTAGTAGCCATCTATCTATCTTCGGACGAATGTGTTGTCGTATGGAAGACAAACGTCTACGACGGTTTTTTGTCACATGATAGCACTAGCAGAGTTGACGGAGAATCATGTGAACTGAAGTATTAGTATTATATATCACACTGCTAACTTAAATTTGGATCTTTATCATTGTAAATATTGTTAAACTCTGCTCATCAAAGCGGAATCTCCCCCCCTCAATATGACAGATTATGTTGTCAAACAGGAGGTGGATAAGTTCCTTTTGCTAAGCTGACAAGATTACCCGTTGAGCCAAATGGCGCAAGGTCCCGTTTCAAACTGAGAGTTATTTGAAAACAAATGATTGGCAATTTGGCAATACAGAGAGCTCTTTCAATAATTAAATTTTAAGGAAACGTAGCTTCAAACTACATAATAGAGTCTTCGCAATGCGGGAATAAATTCTCTTCATACAATTTGCTAGTATGTAAGGTGGAAGCTAATGAGGCATACACTGGTTTCATACATATTCGACGGGGTGCCATTTTAATCAAAACGTTAAGTTTTTTTAATGCAGGCTTAACTTTTCTGGGTTTTATTGGATCTTATTTGGCCCACCAAGGTTTGGTTGGGTTCAGCCCGACTGCGGCAAAATACCAATTCAAATCCGGAGTGTTCTGAAACGGTTTGCTTTTGTTGGTAAAATTACGTTTTAGTAACCACTTAGGGTATCAATTCAATCCTTTTTAGATGAAAAATAAGGAGATTTTTTCCATACACAATCTGTTATCTTAATGAGGAAGCAAAGAGGCATAATTGTTGATTTACTATTCATTTACTTGTGTGTCAGTTAGACCAAAGTTACTGAAACACTTTCCATTTCTCCTATACATATAAGTATAATACTCCCTCCAATCCATATTACTTTTGTACTAAAGCTGTGACAAGTAATATGGATCAAAGGGAGTACACGATTGCACCGCACATATGGATTTTTTGTTTTATAGGAAAAGATACACTGTCTTCAATTAGTAGTGCAGAGAATAACTTTATGGGAAATTCTCCCTACTGTTAAACCACAGCTTGACAGCGTGAATATAAATATACATGACCAAGTCAGAATTCAATAATCTATAATCTGGTAATAGAGTAGGCCTGTTTTCGAGATGGCTTTGACAGCATGAATATAAATATATATACGACCGAGTCACAATTTCATAATATAAAAGCAAGCACCAGGCTGGTAACAGGGCTGGCCAGTCTTAGAAATGGCAGTAAATTACAACACACAGTAACATGGATTCCACAAAAGAGTTCTTTGCTTCGGAGCAGAATACAGTGAAGTGATCTGTCCTATTGTCTTGATAGACTTTCTTATCAGAGCTTGAGTGTGATTCCTTGCTCCTATTCATGGATCTTGACTTGCAACTTCCCCTTCTTATAATTGGACTGGGAGAAAAGCTAGTGCATCAGTAACTTAAAGGACACACACATCAGTTACAAGTGAGGGGACTCCCCCCCCCCCCCACTCCTCCCGTGTCGCCCCTGCGCGGCGACCGGGGGGACCCTAGCGCCGCCGCGTCCTCGTCCCTCCCCGACCTCTCCTCCTCGCCGCCAGGCGCGCGCGCGCGTCCTCGCCCCTCCCCGACCTCTCCTCCTCGCCGCCATCAAGCGCCACGGGCAAAGATAGGGCGGCGGGATCTCTTCTCCCACGACTCATTGGATCTCGCGGGCGGATCGCGGCGGTTGTTGGCGGCGCTTTGAGGCGAGAACGCACGCGCCGCTGGCTTAGGGCGACGCGCAGGTTCACGCCGCGGTTTCGTGTGCGTGGGAGTCCACTGGCAAGGGCGGCGGGCCCTCGGCAAGCGTGGCGGCGCTGGGCTCTCGGCGGCGCTTCCGGCGTAAAGCGGCGGTGGTCCTCGTGCACTGCATCGGCGGCTTCGTCTCTAACTCGACGGCGCGAGGATGGCGGCGACCCGACGTGGCGGGCGATCTCGATGCGTGGTGCCGGCGGCTCGCCGATTCGCCTGTGCTCGTGGTTACGCTGGTGGTGCTGATGGTGACGGCGTCGTGCGACGAGTTGGATCCCTTCAAACTGATCTGGGTGAAAATTTGCCTTCGGCGTCTGCTAAGGCCGGCGGTGGCGGCGCTATCTGCGCCGTTCCCTTCTTGAAGGCATCGCCATGGAGAAGTTCAAGGACACTCTCTGCTACCTCCGGGGGAAACCCTAGATCGGATGATCGGATGACGGCGGCGCTCTGGTGTCGTTCCTCCCTTGGGGGCGTCATTCTTGGAGGTACACACGTAATTGAGGGATCAGAGGACCGATTCTTTGGTGGAGCGGTGGTTCATCCTACACACTGATGGTGACAGATCTTGACGGCGTGGCGCGAAGGCGGATTCAAGTTATTTGTGGGAGGATGGACTCACAGCAGGAGGACGACGCTTGTCGGGCGTCGTGGTGGCGGCAGTGGCTGCGCGGCCTCATACCCGCAGCGCCCTGGTTGAGGAGTATGCTTGGGATGGTAGGTGCCTTACCGGCAAAGCGTCTGGTTGGGACCTCGTGTCTTAGATGTTTAGATTTGGCTACGATGTCTGCATTTGGTATTATGCGGACTATCTCGCACCCTTCATCAATTGGATAGGTGTAGCGACGGTTGTTGCTTAGGCGGTGGCTTTAGTCTTGCTGTTGTATGGCTTTGTAAGGTCTTGTGAGAATAATTAATAAAGTGGCCGTATGCATCGCCTAGATGCAGAGGCCGGGGGTCATCCTCCTTTTCTAAAAAAAAAACAGAAAATCATGTTACATAGAACATATAGAAGTTAACTTGGATCAACCTCTTGGGTAACCAGCCGGACTCATAACAGTACAGTTCAAATTTAAATTTTGCACACAAAACATCAGCCATGACCCTGTAATGTATGTCAACAACGGCACTTGCAGACAATGTTTCTTTTAGTTAATTGATGCTTCAAATCCAGGTCCGTGTAGTGTTATCAAGGTTGGATCACTGTAAGCTTCCAAATCTTTACTTGGTAATTAAGCAGGAGTATATAAGTAAGGCCCTGGAACATGATCAGCTCAGAAACAGCACAAAGCAACCAGTGCTTCTTGCACTTTCTAGAGCAACTATAGCTCAAGCCTCATTTGGCAGAAACTCATGTCGAATGACAAATTTACATGTACAACCCAACTCTCTCTTACTTTTGTTATGGATTCGTCATGTCAATGGCGCCACCAGATCCATATATAAGTAATCATCTGTTGTGTACTCCCTCCGTTCCTAAATATAAGTCTTTGTAGAGATTCCACTAGATGGACTGCATACGGAGTAAAAGGAATGAACCTATATTTAAAATGCATCTATATACATCCGTATGTGATTTATAGTGAAATTTCTACAAAGACTTATATTTAGGAACGGAGGGAGTATATGAAAGTGCCCTAACAAGGACAACTAAGAAAACAATGATAAGACAAGGTAATGAAAAACACAACAGTTTTTTGTGCAAACAAGAGGAAGATCAGATTCAGTTCAGTATTTAGGCTCATATTAGCTAATCAAACTAATAGGGAAATAATAATACTAATTAGCTCAAGGTTGGATCACTGCTGAAGAGCACAAAAATCCCTCTCCTCGTTGCTAATTGAGGTGCTAACTGAAGAGCACGAGGAGATGGAGATTAAGTACTACAGGCAGCACCTCAATTAGCAACATGTGAATTTATTTCGGACGATGAGAAACTAGCTCTAGCTATACGAGTCCAGTCGGTTTAATGCCAATCCTTGGTTCAAATTTGGTTAACGCAGGTCGCTGACTACTTTGCAAGCCGTCAGGAGTGTGCGGTTGGTTTGGATGACAGCCCGAGTAGAACGTCATGGCACCGGGCAGTTCCCCGGCTTAGAGTCCCAGACGTCACACAGGCAACTGAACCTCAGCTGGCACCGAGCATATGAACGAACTCTGACTTGATGATCCTGCACTGATCATTGCTGTAGCATTGTTAATGATGTAGCATGCAGGATGTAAAATATGCACAATGTATGAAGAAATTTTGTCAAAAGCGGATGCCCCTGTATGTTGTTCTTAGAGATCTCTTCTGAAGCATTTAGCTCAAGCCAAACTGTAGCTAGGAACTCTTCTCAAGCCTTAACTGAAGCCAAACGCTAACTAAACATTTCGACAATTCGCCTCCCGCCGCTGAGCAAGCTGGCGCCCATGCTCCTCCCGCCACAGCATCGCCAGAGCTCTCCTCCCCAGCAGTAGAGTCCATAGAGGGCGCGCGTGACATCTGGTAGCTTCCAGCAGTGCCGGAGAACTAGGACTCGAAGCGAATCACAGCACGCGTATCCAAACCCAACCCCTCGGTTGTCCGATTCCTCTCCTCCGCGGTTCGTGGATATCTTGATGGACAAACCGTGTCCTTGATCTTGGGATTCAAGTTACCACAGCTCCCACACACCTTTCTGTCGTGCAGAGATATCTCGGCCATATTAATCGCATGTTTCATGACACACCTGATGTATCGCACAAAACTGCCGTCTGGCTGGAAGCCGTAGATGGTGAGCCTAACCAGATTCTTGTGCTTGAAATCAGGGGCATATGGCTTCCACTTCACATCTGCCTTTTCGCAGAAACCATTTTTCTTCCGATACTCTTTGTCTGTCATTATTATGCACCAATGATCCCATACTGTGATGCACATCTCTTTTAGGGAGGGTGCGGCTTCAAGAATAAACATTGTCCAAGCTAAATCACATCCTTCAGGAAGATTGTCCAGATTCACTTGCTGTAGGTTGCTGAGGACAGGCCTGAGCAGCTTCGGGCATTCTGGTACAACCCAAATCTAGGATAGAATAACAATTAACAAATTTACTACTGTTACATATATAACCATCAGAGTGAGAATGCACAGATATGATTCAAATGACTAATGGTTACCTTTTCACTTTCAAAATCCAGATGCAAATCGCTTATGGAAGGAACATTAGCAAGGAGGTGACTTAATTCAAGAATCTTTTCTGAACGGACGCCGGTTTTAGTAAGGCTCAGCTTTGAAAGCTGTGGTACAAAACCAAGATACATGGGATCTTTATAAGAGTACCAGTTTGTATAGCTCACCCGTTGGAGTTTTGGTACATATATCAGCTCAAGTCTCTCAAATTCCCCATAGTCAACCTCGAGCTCAACAAGTTGAGCATGTTCTACCTGCAGCACAGAATGGATCCCTGAGTCGCAGTGGCTTAAACGCAAATACTCCAAGAGCTTGCAAGTGCTGAGGATGTTGGGGATATCCAGTTCACCAAACTTCATATTGCGCAGCCACAAGCGCCTTAGGCCGGCAAATGCATCCGGACAAGCACCGACAAAATTATTGAACATCTTCCCAAAGTGGAGGAGATCGGCAGGAGAGCAGTTCTCATAAGTCTTCTCCGTCAAGATCACAAACTCAGCTGCGCCAACCTTCTGGGTTGCCATGGCGCGGGCAACACATCTGCCAATGGTGAGACAGTCCTCATGCACCAAGAGGAATGTGATTTTGAGTTTTCTGATGGTGATTTCCGGGCTCCTTGTGCTCAAGATGTTATCGGTTACATGAGCCACAGCATGGTTGGTTCGGAACGCGTCACTGAGGCTGAAAACACGAGTTTTATCACGACGGCATGGGCTGGAACAAAAACTTACAAAGAACTGCGAGAGCATGGTGGGGAGCTTCAGCATTTGCTTGGATAGGATGCAGGTCCTCACAGCATCGAGTGTGTCCACCCTCTCCAGAATGTTGAGCAGAAGGTCATTGGGCAGCTTGCTAAGCATGTCTCCATCTCTGTTGGCAGCAGCGTCTTCGTCGCGAGTTGCTCGCTGTGTTGCATTTAGCTGGAACAACAAATAATCAGCCTTTCGAGGAAGAACATTAGGTGAAGGACAAACATCAATCGGGAACAGAAGGAACAACACTTACATTGCGTCTGCGATGATGCCTCTTCTTCGTCATGGCTGATCGGATCAACACGCCTGCGCTGATCTGATCGACCTTATTGGATCTGTGACAACGGCGGACGCCTGAGCGGGGCTTATTCCAATCCCCTCCTCTCTGCTGTTTATTTAGGCGGCGCAACAAGCAGACTCGTCGGAGAAAATCAAATCGGCGACGCCAACTAATTCGATCGAGCGCCCCCTCTTATTTGGGCCGGCTCTACTCCAAAACGGAGGGGATTGTTGGAGGAGAAGGCGGATTACAGCTTCTCAACGGATAAACTCGGAATAAAAATTACTCCTTTTGGACTGTGCTAGCAGCACAAACAGAAATGTACCTCCTCTCTTCCCTGATTGCGCAATAAAACCAATTCTTCTTCCGCCTCCGTCTCCGTTTCGGTCTCCCGCGAGATTATTTCGGCCAAGAAGCAGCCGGGCATAATAGCCCGGGCAGCGGAGGTGGTGGCAACGAAGGAGAGTGGAGGTGGCCGGCGGCGGACGGCAGGGAGGCCTCCGCAGGATCGGCTGGATATCTATGCTACCGCATCTTGAGTTTGGGCCGGTAACCCAAAGAAACAAAAGAAAAAAAAAGAAAAAAAAGGTGCGGTGCCACCCAAGGGATAAAAGACGTACTCCAAAAAACTGCTCGGTGGTTACTTTGACGAGAAAAGTGTAAAATAAACCTTAAATTCGTTCCCTCGGTCTGAATCAAACGCTGACCTCAAAATCCGTAAAATTAGCACTCCGTTCTTTCTAATCCCGGTTTATCCCCGATGGTTTTCGGCTGAAATTTTGTTTGGGCTCCGGGATTGCCCCCGGGTGCCCGGCCCAACCCAGCCAGCCTCCTGGCGCAGCCCCGGGTGCCCGGGCTTCGGACCCCCGGGTGCCCGGCCACCTCCCAGCCAACCCCTGTCCAAGCCGGGTGACCGACCGAACTGGGCGACCCCCTTTGACCGGTCCGGGTGCCCGTTCCCTTGGCCCCGGGTGCCCGAACACCTCTGGAATTGGTCGTGTGCTCTTGGCCTTTTGGCCCATGTACCCCCCTCTCTCGCACATTTCGTCCCTAGGCTTTATATATCCATCCCCTAGGTCATTTGTAGGGTTAGCAAAGATTAGACTAAACATTGTGAGCCTTTGCTCCTTGTATCCCCTCCTCTTAGGAGCTCAAGCCCCCACCTAGGGAAGAATCCATTGGATTATCAAGGCCTCCTCTTGGAGAAGATCATCAAGACCTCACATAGTGGGAAGAATTTACCAAGTGCTACTCTTCTTGTATTGATCTTGTAATCTTGTGGATCTCATGTATGCTACTCTAGTGGATGTGATATTTGGGTTTGTTTGAGAGTTTTGTTCTTGGTGTTCTTGAGTGTTTTCCTCCTTTTTCCCTTCAAGTGTGAAAAGATCCTTCCTAGAGTTTGACCCTACAACACCTTGGTATCAGAGCAAGGTTTATTCACATCTTGGAGTCCCATCCCCCCATTTGCTAGCTTGATTTTGTTGTTTTTCGTCCAAATCCGAAAATCCCCACAAAAATAGCCCCAAAAATAATTTCTTGCAATTTGTTGGATCTTGTGAGATTTGGTTGTTTTGGTCCATAGATTTGATGTTTGGCAAGTGGATCTAGCCCCTCCCTAACAATCCCCATCCTTCCCACCACGAAATCCACCGAATTTGGCCTTTCCCCAAAGATTTCCGCCCAAATCGGCCACCACCGGGTGCCCACACCTCGAACCACCGGGCACCCGCACCGCGCCAGCCACCCCCGGGCACCCACACCTCACACCCCTGGGTGCCCACACCCCCGGGTGCCCGCACCCCCCCCCCAAATCAGCCCACTACCAACTCCATTTTGGCCATAACTTCCACCTCCCAAGCCCGTTTTTCGTGTTCTTTAGCTCGTTTAGAAGCTCTTGACATTCCCCATCCACTCATCCCACTACCACCACCATTAGCCCCCATCCAAAAAATCATCACAAAAACACCCAGCTTCCGCATTTGACCGATTTTGTGTTCCCATTTGCGTTTCCTAAGGTGTTTCGGCTACTTAGGAGCGTGTGACATCTTCGTCACCATCTCGGACTCGAAGTCATCTTCATCGCTAACCGTAAGAAAGGAAGGTAACCTCGACGAACTTACTCCTTACCTTGATTTTGCATTGATAGCCCGAGCCACTTTGCGTCGCTTACCCATTGAGACTAGCAAGTTGAGAATTGCCGGGCCACGCTATTGTGCACCGTAGTGATCGTGTTATCATCTTAGTGCCATAAGTCTCTCCCGTGCATATCATACATACTTGTCTCATATCATACTCGGCTCGAGCATCACGCATAGAAAAAAAAAGAAGAAAAGCTTTTAAGCAAAAGAGGAGAAACAAAGAGCTTGTAAGCAATAGAGTTGAGCCATTTGCATACCTATATCATATTGGTCATCGCATAGATACCATAGTTGGGATTGAAGACGGCACGGTTCTCTCTTAGGTAGGTGCACAAGCATATCTTGCCCATATGAGCAATCGAGCTAGTGTCTCTCGAGCATTCACACAACAAGAGCATTTTTCGTGGTTCCACATTTTGAGCTCACTCCTTGGTTGTGCGGATCCCATCTATCTTCCGTGCGTGTGTACCTAGTGATACCTTTGGGTTTGATCTATTTGCTTTACTTGCATTTTTGTGAACCTTCTCAACCTTATCGATATCTTGACTAACATTTGCTTGAAAATTTTGCCACCATCCTAACCGAGCTACTCCATCAGCCTCTTACTTGTAGGTGTGAGAAACAAACCCGGTTCCAATTCTCCTATTGTGGCATTACATTGAGTGACACTCGTTACATCCTCAATCCTCGGAGAAGGTAACTTTGGTATTGTTCTCTCACTTTCCTACTCACCCCATTTGGTTATGATGGATAGGCCACACTCGTCGGCGAACCCACTTTTCAAGGAGCAAGATGGTGATAACGGCTACGTCACCAAGAACCACTTCATCGCGCAACAAGCGCTACATCAAGAGAAGCTCCCCAAGCTCAAGTCCGCGACTTCCACGAGCTACTACGACCTCGACACCGACCCCGAGCTTCCTTTCTATGGGACTCAAGACCCCGAGGAGTATCTCGAGTGGGAGTGCAAGATGGACGACTACCTCAAGCTACATCAAGTCCATTCTGAAGACCAAGTGAAGTGCGCCTCAAGTACCTTCCACGATTACGCATTGACATGGTGGCTTCATACACCTTCGACGACCTTCGTCACGAGTTGGCCCAAGATGAAGAAAGCTATGCGGCGAGCGTTTTTGCCTTCCACCTACACGGAACATCTTCAACGCCAATTGGAGAACACCATCCAAGGATCCAAGTCCCTCGACGAGTACTTCCTCGAGATGAAGACAACCTTGCGATGAGCTGGTGTAGACGACCCCATTTGGATGAAGTTCTACTTCATGATGGGATTGAACAACGACATCTCCAAGATTATCTTCCTCGAGAACTACAAGTCCCTCGACGACAACTACATTGGTGCTCTCAAGGCGGAACAAGAATTTATGAAGGCCAAGACTTCTCCACCCCAAGCACACTTCTCGAAGACCAACCTCAAGGACGGCGAGCATGAGGCTAGTACCACCACGTTGTCCAAGGCCGACAAGCTCCAAGACTACGCTCCCAAGTTCGACTCCACCGCCATCCCTCTTTGTGGAATTGATGACGTCGAGTCTACTTCAACTCTTTTTCAAGACGGTGCGGCGACGAGTACAACTATGGACACCCTCAAGGAGCAAGCTTTGAAAGCGAGCGACACGGTGGCGAGCAAGGATGATGCTTCCATCTTTGGAGGCAAGAGTGATGATGTGCCATCTTCAGCCTTCATCCACGGCAACGACGGCGAGAAGGTTGAGCATGGGACTATCCCTTCAACCAAGGCGGCGATAGGCGTTGAGCATGGAGACACTTGCACCAACATCTCTCCGACACCCACATATGAAGAGATGCCACAAATCCCATGTGAGGAGAGCCACTACCACATGAGTGACATGAGTGACTTCACCATATGTGACTTTGAGTGCATTTCCTATGAGAGGATGAGTGTGACCACCACTAGCCCCACACATGAGAGCATGCCACACACCCTATGTGAGGTTGAGAGCCATTTGAGTGACTCCACCAACCATACGAGTGAGAGCATCCAAGAGGGAGTGAGTGAGCCACAACACTTAGTGAGTGAGGTAGTTGAGAGGGCACGTGAGGCCACTATGATTTCTAACAACTTAACCTCTACTCCGAGTGTGTTTTCTTTGGTGCTAGGTCTCCTACATGACGACATGCCTATACTCGACGAGTCAATACCTCCAATGGAGATGACGATGGCCATGGTGGATGATGATGCACCCCTGAAAGTGCAACTAATCCCCGGGTGGTTTTGGTAATTAATAACAACATATATATCATTGAACTAATAGTTACTTGAGAATCATTTCAGAAAGTTCGTGATATGGGTATGGCAAGGACGAAGAAGTGGACCCTCAAAATGCTAAGGCAAGCATTGGCAAAAGCTCAAGACTCCATTTTGGTTTAGTGATCCAAGATCACATTGAGTCCATAGGAAAAGCCAATACTATTAAAAGGGATGAGGTTATGATGATGATCTGGTTGCTCAAGTGCTTAGTGATACATCTCCTAAACTATCGGCAACTTTCACCGCCATATACACTCATAAGTAGTCTCGGTCCCACCGATTTTCCAAACTCACCACACCAAGATGAACCACCTCACCATAAAGCCAAACCCTAGCAAACTCGGATTTTCCGATTCGAACTCGGTCTCACGAAACTTGAGTTGCCAAGCTTCAGAATCTTACGTCATCAAATCGGTGTCACCGAGATGATGAAGTCGGTCCCACGAAATTGGCATGCTCTTGTCATTGCACTAATCGGACTAACCGAGATTGTATTTTCGGTCCCATCGAAAATCCCAACGCTCACATTATTTGAACTTTCGGTCTCACCGAGTTGTCAACTTCGGTCCCACCGAGATTGCTCAAATGTGTGTAACGGTTGGATTTTGTGTGGAGGCTATAAATACCCTCCACCCCCTCTTCATTCGTGGAGAGAGCCATCGAAAGAACTACCACTCCTACCTTACATTTACGAGAAGAGAACTACCTACCCTTGTGTTGAGATCAAGTTGCTCCACTCCCACCATATGAAGCTTGATCTCTAGCCTTCCCAAGTTGCTTTCCACTCAATCCTTTCTTCCACCACAACCAAATCGGTGAGGAGAGTTGAGTGTTGGGGAGATTATCATTTGAAGCACAAGAGCAAGGAGTTCATCATCATCAACACCATCTATTACCTTTTGGAGGTGGTGCCTCCTAGATTTGTTAGGTGTCGCTTGGGAGCCTCCCACGAGATGTGGAGTTGAACCAAGAAGTTTGTAAGGGCAAGGAGATCGCCTACTGTGAAGATCTACCCGAGTAAGGCTAGCCCTCCGTGGGCGTGAGCCATGATGGAATAGACAAGGTTGCTTCTTCGTGGACCTTTCGTGGGTGGAGCCCTCCGTGGACTCTCGCAGCCGTTACCCTCCGTGGGTTGAAGTCTCCATCAACGTGGAAGTATGATAGCACCACCTATCGGAACCACGAGAAAAATCACCGCGTCTCCAAAATTGCGTTTGCTCTTCTCCACGTCTCTTTACTACATGTGCAATTTACTTTCCGCTGCCTATACTCTAGAATTGCATGTGTAGGGTGATGCTTGACTCGATCATAATTGTGAATCGCCAAAACTGTTCTTTGCCAAAAGGCAGAATTTTATATTGTCAAGTAGTCTAATCACCCCCTCTAGACATACTTTCGATCCTACAAGTGGTATCGAGCTTTGGTCTCCATTGTATTGGTTTCCATTGCATTAGACTCCATAAGCTTGGTTTCACAACCTAGGAGAGTATGGCGTCTAGTGAGGGTAATTTTCAGAGAGGTCCTTACTTTGATGGTACAAATTTTGCTAGTTGGAAGCATAAAATGAAAATGCATATTCTTGGCCATAACCCAGCCGCATGGGGCATTATTTGTGTTGGTATGCAAGGTGAATTCTTCGAGGAAGGAAAAGTTCCGGATCATGGCTACAGCGGAAGAATTGCGGATGTTGCAAAACAATGCTCAAGCTTGTGACATTCTCTTCAATGCCTTGTGTCCCGAGGAGTTCAACAAAATCAGCCGTCTTGAGAATGCAAAAGAGATTTGGGATACTTTGGTTGAAATGCACGAAGGTCCGAGTCCGTGAAGGAGTCAAAGCTAGATATTCTTCAAGGTCAACTTGACAAGTTCAAGATGAAGGATGGTGAAGGAGTCGCTGAAATGTACTCTAGGCTTGCTCTCATCACAAATGAGATTGCCGGCTTAGGAAGCGAAGAAATGACCGACCGATTCATCATCAAGAAGATTCTCAGAGCTTTGGATGGAAAGTATGACACCGTGTGCACTTTGATCCAAATGATGCCAAACTACAAGAATCTCAAGCCAACCGAAGTCATTGGAAGGATTGTTGCTAATGAGATGACACTTAAGGATAAGGAAGAGCTTCACAACAAGTCAAGTGGTGCTTACAAAGCTACAAGTGATGCTCCCACAACCTCAAGTGACAAGTTAGTTTCCAATGAAGAGATAAGCCTAATGGTCAAGAACTTCAACAAATTCTACAAGAATAGAGGCAAAGAGAGAAGCTCAAAGTCTAGATCATATGATGAAAAGAGATCTTCTAGTCGTGATCGAAACTGCTACAATTGTGGAAGACCCGGACACTACTCAAATGAGTGTACGGCTCCCCACAAGAGAAGAGAAGAATCTCCAAGAAGAAGAAGCTCAAGAGATGAGTCACCTCGAAAAGAGAGAAGGAGCAGAGATGATCGTTATGAACGAAGATCCTCTCGGAGAAGCAAGGATTCGGAGAGGAAAGACAAGTCATCAAGGAGCTACACAAGAAGAAAACATCAAGCTCATGTAGGTGAATGGGTCTCGGCTCCGACTCGACAATCAATCCAAAGGAAGCTATCACTCCAACTCGACTACTGATCAAGATGAAGGTGTTGCGGTCTTGCTCTCGTATCCTCCAACTCCAACTCCTACGACTTATTTGATTCACCAAATGAGGGAATTGGAAGATGCTTCATGGCTAAAGGCCCCAAGGTATCACACCTGAATTCATTGACTTGATAGTGATGAGGATGACTTGCTTGGTGAAGATGAGCTCTTACTTGATAAATCCAATGAACCTAATAACGATGAACATGCTAGTAGTCTTTATAGTCGAGAAGAGTCGAATGACAATGCTATGAAGGAGATTGAGCGTCTAACTAAAGAACTAAACACTCTTAAGTTAGCTCATGAAACAACTCAAGAAGATCATAGAGAGCTCCTAAGATCTCATGAGAAGCTACGCTTCGAGAAGCTCACTCTAGAGCAAGAACATGAGTTTCTAAAAGCAATCAATGACGATCTTCGAAAGAAGAGTTCTTCATATCTTGACAAACAACTTCTCTTGTCTAATTTCTTGCCACCCATTAAGACTAAGCATGACAAGCATAAGAAAAATTCTTTCTCTAGTAGTAACAATAACCATTCTAAATCCAATGTTGTTGCTTCTAGTAGTTCTCTTGATTCCACTAACAATGTTTCAAGCCAAGTTACACTTGAGCAAGAAAATAGTTTATTGAAGGGGATCATAGAGAAAGGTGTCTACAAGAGCCTTGCCGGAAGCAAGAACTTTGAGGAAATTGTTCGCAAGCAAGGAAGGCACCGGAAGAATCAAGGAATTGGTTTTGAGCGAAAGTTCAACGCCGAAGGTGTTGAATGGGAAGAAGGTCAATATCCTACTCCACAGTTTGTTCCTCAAAAGGAGATGTATGATCCTACTTCTTCCAATGTGGAACAAGCTCAAGATGATCTTCCACCACAAGACCACAAGCTAAAAGGCAAGGACAAGCTTCAAGAGGAGATTGATGCATTTGTTGAAGCACCTCAAGCCATGGTCAAGTGGGTTCCCAAGGAAACGTCAAGTTCTACTTCGTCAAGCTCAACTACAACCCCAAGGATTCCCATCAAGATGATGTGGATCCCGAAGAAGAAGAACTAGAAAGTTCTTGAGGGTGACTCCGCCAACATACTTCACTCACATTCATTTTGGCAAAAACTTGTGCAATCAACTTCCACATCGTGCACTAGTTCATGGAGTCACAAACCCTCTTGTTGGTAAGTAAAGGGACAAGGTAATCATTGTTTTCATGGACATCATCTATTGTGAACTTCAATCTGTGTCCATGGATATCCTTGTTTGTTCCTTGTGGGACTAACCCATGTAGGTATTGAAAGTGCCCGAATCCAAAGGATTGGTCTCAACTCTTGATGATCTTCATCAACATTGAGCATCCACATCTTCAACATCTACATGAAGTCTTCTACGACAACCCAAGGTTAGTTTGACCGTTTAAAAGGGGTTCTCACATCTAGGGGGAGCTTTGCTCTAAAAATTGAGCTAAAGCATCTTCAAATGATGTGAACACATCAATGCTTTATGTAAAAGTGGTAACCCCACTTGTGCTTAAACGATGAGTATGACCTATGATCAAATGTTCTCATTTGGCTCCTAAGTCAATATACTCATATAAAGATGACCTAGTCATCGACAAATTGTGTGTCACTTGCTAGAGTTTTGGTTGTGCATGTTTGACACATATTTCATTTGCTATCTTATTGTGTGAGCATGTTGGATGCATGATTTTATCCATTCGAGGACATCCATTTGTTGTTTTGGTCGTTTTGATTTTTTCGACCAAATGGATGGACAAGAATGCCTAAATACCTCCCTAGCTATCTATGCTTTCTTGTCTCAAATTCTATTCATGCTTACATCACAAATTTTGAACAAGTCATTTTGGACCCTCGGGTGAGGAGCACTTTGAGCCACCGATCCGTCAAGGGCTAATTTCCAAAACCTTCTAATTGATTTGGTCGGACCAACTCACTCAAACTCGGTCGAACCGAAAGCATTTAGATCGATCTAGGTTTTCACCTCGGTGAAACCGAGTTGTGATTTTCGGCGTGATCGAAGTACATAATCGCCTAGCAGTTATCCATCTCGGTGCCACCGAAGTTTTACAACTCGGTCCCACCGACGACAAAGGGTATATATATCCGAGGGCCGCGCGTTGATTCCTCCTTCAAACGTTTAGCCCCACACCCCTTCTTTGCCGTCGCCTTGGTCTCCGGATCGTCGCCGTCGTCACTGGCGCCCTCGCCTCAGTCTCCGTCGCCGTCAGCGGACATCTTCTCCGCGCCGTTGCGCCAGAGAGAAACTCCACCAAGTTAGGGTGAGTTTTGATCCCACTCGTGCTCCCATCTCCGATTCAATGGACGTTTGGATTGCCTAGTATCTTGCCACGATTGAAATCCTCCTGTACACCAGATTAGTTCGTTTGGACTAGATTCGAGTAAAAGTTTTAGGTTAGGTTTCGCCGAACACATCTCGGTGAGACCGATTTTATAGTTTCGGTATGACCGATTTGGCCTATGGCCATTGCATCGCACCTTCGGTCCAACCGAGTTGTGCAAATCGGTGTGACCGAAATGAGGATTCTGTGAAACCCTAGTGTTTTCGGCAGATCGAAACCCACTTCGTCCAACCAAAGTGGTGTGAAAGCTCTGTTTAACACTTCGGATTCACCGAACCTTAAACTCGGTCGACCGAAATGTCTTTCGTGAAAACCTAATACTAGAATTTGAACTCATTTGTTTGCAAAACTTCGCATTTTGTGATGACTCTTCTTCTCTCGCCTACACCTTATCATTCACAAGGTTGTCACCATGTCGATGCCAGTGTGATCGTAGCAGTCGAGACACCTATTGCGAGACATTCCAGAGGCGGGCACTAGTCCTGATCCTAGCAGCTCATCTGATGATGGTGAGAGGAGTACACCAAGTGGATTGCCTCCTGCAGCCACCAGAGCTAGAAAGAAGAGGAATTCAGATGAAGAGGATTCAGATTTTGTCGTTGAGGAAGAGGTAACCTCAAAGCCCAAAAGGAAGGTAGTTGCCAAAGAGCAACAAGGTCAACAAACTAAGGGCACCAGCAAAGTCAAGCAGTCAACTGTTGCCAAGAAGCTGAATTTGGGAGAGGCAACTGCAAGCAAAGTGAAGAAAACCTCCAAGAGAAAGAGATTAGTGCATGATGCAGCAGAAGAAGATGAGGATGAGGAAGCACCCCAGCCTCCTCCTTAGAAGCCTAAGTTCATGGGTGATGCCATTAAATTTGGAGCCACATCAAAGCCAAGCAATCTGCTCCGGCTAAGACAGCTCCAACAAAGCCTGCTTTGCCAAGCCCAAGAAGACCGTCAGGAACATTCCAGCGTCTCGAGAAGAACAAGGATGATGTGCCACCAATCGTGTCGGATGATGAAGGACCAGTTTTCTTTGAAACTTCGTCCAAAACGCCACTACATAATGATGCTCATCCTCAAGCCGAGGATATGAAGGCAAGGAAAGATAGAGGTCTCGGGCTATGGAGACAAACTGACCCATATGCCGTGAGGAGAAGAACTGCTTTGTAGATCCCAGATTTCACACCGAGAGCAGCGGGACTTCTATGAGACCGTCTTGATGGACAAGAAGCCCATAGTCGCAGACACAAGATATGTTGATTGGAAGTACATTGACAATGAAGAGCATAGAGATTTCTTTCCACATGTGCATGAAAGTTTCACCTTGCATGTGGTGTTGCAGATTTTGTAGGTCGAAATTGACCGGTTGGAACGATGAGATGATTATGCAATTCTATGCCACAGACTCACTTCTACCCCGATGGAAAGATTATATGGATGGTGAAGGTCAAAGATTTTCTTCTCTTGTTGAAGAATGGGCAGAAATTCGAATGCTCCAAAGGCAACGAGAAGATGATTTTGATGTATATGGGATTCCAAAGAAGAATCATGAATCCATGAAGAACATGTACAAAGAGGTTCCAAACAAAGGATTTGGGAATCTGGAAGCTCGGCTCGATCTACTATCTCCGTGTAGGCTTACCTACCACTAATACCATTTTGAGGCATACCTTGATGCCCAAGTGGAGATCATCGCATGATCGAGGATATTCTATCAACATGCTGCACATACTTGATGAGAAAGCACCTTTCAAGGTGATGGACTTGATGGTAGAGACCATTAAGAGGACCTGCGGTGACCAAAAAGGTCATGTGGATTTGCCCAGATTCAGATGCTTATCAATGCCAAGTTTGGCACGGGCACATTCTTGTTGGATAGAGAACATTTACCACTTTGCAGCGAGCATGAAGACAATGTTGTTGTGATGGATGAGGAGGATCCAACATCTGTTGAAGGTCAAGCCAAGATTGAACACGCTAAGAAAGCCAAAGTCGACAAGGAAGCAGCAGTGAGCAGCTAAACCAAAGAGTTTCGGAGAGCAGATTCTTGAAGCCACTCAAAGGATTGAACAACGCCTGGCCAGCATTGTACAGTCTCAGGAGAGCCTAGAGATGATTGTTGAGGACAAGATCCACGCTCTGGACGTGAAGCTGACTGAAGTGCAAGTGACTTTCAACAAGCTCGAGGCAGACATTGAGGAAGCAAAGCGGGAGAAGGAAGAGCTCATGCGTGAGATGCAGGATGACTTAGTCCAGGATGCTTATTGAAAGTGCAACTAATCCCCGGGTGGTTTTGGTAATTAATAACAACATATATATCATTGAACTAATAGTTACTTGAGAATCATTTCGAAAGTTCATTGATATGGGTATGGCAAGGATGAAGAAGTGGACCCTCAAAATGCTAAAGCAAGCATTGGCAAAAGCTCAAGACTCTATTTTTGGTTTAGTGATCCAAGATCACATTGAGTCCATAGGAAAGCCAATACTATTAAAAGGGGATGAGGTTATGATGATGATCTGGTTGCTCAAAGTGCTTAGTGATAGATCTCCTAAACTATCGGCAACTTTCACCGCCATATACACTCATAAGTAATCTCGGTTCCACCGATATTCCAAACTCACCACACCGAGATGAACCACCTCACCACAAAGCCAAACCCTAGCAAACTCGGATTTTCCGATTCGAACTCGGTCTCACGAAACTTGAGTTGCCAAGCTTCAGAAACCTTCGTCATCAAATCGGTGTCACCGAGATGATGAAGTCGGTCCCACCGAGATTGGCAAACTCTGTCTTTACACGAATCGGACTAACCGAGATTGTATTTTCGGTCCCACCGAAAATCCCAACGTTCACATGATTTGAACTTTCGGTCTCACCGAGTTGTCAACTTTGGTCCCACCGAGATTGGTCAAATGTGTGTAACGGTTGGATTTTGTGTGGAGGCTATAAATACCCTCCACCCCTCTTCATTCGTGGAGAGAGCCATCGAAAGAACTACCACTCCTACCTTACATTTACGAGAAGAGAACTACCTACCCTTGTGTTGAGATCAAGTTGCTCCACTCCCACCATATGAAGCTTGATCTCTAGCCTTCCCAAGTTGCTTTCCACTCAATCCTTTCTTCCACCACAACCAAATCAGTGAGGAGAGTTGAGTGTTGGGGAGATTATCATTTGAAGCACAAGAGCAAGGAGTTCATCATCATCAACACCATCTATTACCTTTTGGAGGGTGGTGCCTCCTAGATTGGTTAGGTGTCGCTTGGGAGCCTCCGTCAAGATGTGGAGTTGAACCAAGAAGTTTGTAAGGGCAAGGAGATCGCCTAGTTCGTGAAGATCTACCCCGAGTAAGGCTAGCCCTCCGTGGGCGTAGGCCATGATGGAATAGACAAGGTTGCTTCTTCTTGGACCCTTCGTGGGTGGAGCCCTTCGTGGACTCTCGCAGCCGTTACCCTCCGTGGGTTGAAGTCTCCATCAACGTGGAAGTATGATAGCACCACCTATCGGAACCACGAGAAAAATCACCGCGTCTCCAAAATTGCGTTTGCTCTTCTCCACCTCTCTTTACTACATGTGCAATTTACTTTCCGCTGCCTATACTCTAGAATTGCATGTGTAGGGTGATGCTTGACTTGATCATAATTGTGAATCTGCCAAAAACTTGTCTTTATCAAAAGGCATAATTTCTATATTGTCAAGTAGTCTAATCACCCCCCTCTAGACATACTTTCGATCCTACAAGTGGTATCAGAGCTTTGGTCTCCATTGTATTGGTTTCCATTGCATTGGACTCCATAAGCTTGGTTTCACAACCTAGGAGAGTATGTCGTCTAGTGAGGGTAATTTTCGTAGAGGTCCTTACTTTGATGGTACAAATTTTGCTAGTTGGAAGCATAAAATGAAAATGCATATTCTTGGCCATAACCCAGCCGCATGGGGCATTATTTGTGTTGGTATGCAAGGTGAATTCTTGAGGAAGGAAAAGTTCGGATCATGGCTTACAACGGAAGAATTGCGGATGTTGCAAAACAATGCTCAAGCTTGTGACATTCTCTTCAATGCTTTGTGTCGAGGAGTTCAAAAAATCAGCCGTCTTGAGAATGCAAAAGAGATTTGGGATACTTTGGTTGAAATGCACGAAGGTACCGAGTCCGTGAAGGAATCAAAGCTAGATGTTCTTCAAGGTCAACTTGACAAGTTCAAGATGAAGGAAGGTGAAGGAGTCGCTGAAATGTACTCTAGGCTTGCTCTCATCACCAATGAGATTGCCGGCTTAGGAAGCGAAGAAATGACCGACCGATTCATCATCAAGAAGATTCTCAGAGCTTTGGATGGAAAGTATGACACCGTGTGCACTTTGATCCAAATGATGCCAAACTACAAGAATCTCAAGCCAACCGAAGTCATTGGAAGAATTGTTGCTCACGAGATGACACTTAAGGATAAGGAAGAGCTTCACAACAAGTCAAGTGGTGCTTACAAAGCTACAAGTGATGCTCCCACAACCTCAAGTGACAAGCTAGTTTCCAATGAAGAGATAAGCCTAATGGTGAAGAACTTCAACAAATTCTACAAGAGTAGAAGCAAAGAGAGAAGCTCAAAGTCTAGATCATATGATGAAAAGAGATCTTCTAGTCGTGATCGAAGCTGCTACAATTGTGGAAGACCGGACACTACTCAAATGAGTGTTCGGCTCCCCACAAGAGAAGAGAAGAATCTCCAAGAAGAAGAAGCTCAAGAGATGAGTCACCTCGGAAAGAGAGAAGGAGTAGAGATGATCGTTATGAGCGAAGACCCTCTCGGAGAAGCAAGGATTAGGAGAGGAAAGACAAGTCATCAAGGAGCTACACAAGAAGAAAACATCAAGCTCATATAGGTGAATGGGTCTCCGGCTCCGACTCCGACAATCAATCCGAAAGAAGCTATCACTCCAACTCCGACTACTGATCAAGATGAAGGTGTTGCGGTCTTGCTCTCGTATCCTCCAACTCCAACTCCTACGACTTATTTGATTCACCAAATGAGGGAATTGGAAGATGCTTCATGGCTAAAGGCCCCAAGGTATCACACCCTGAGTTCATTGACTTTGATAGTGATCAGGATGACTTGCTTGGTGAAGATGAGCTCTTGCTTGATAAATCTAGTGAGCCTAGTAATGATGAACATGCTAGTAGTCTTTATAGTCGAGAAGAGTCGAATGACAATGCTATGAAGGAGATTGAGCGTCTAACTAAAGAACTAAACACTCTTAAGTTAGCTCATGAAACAACTCAAGAAGATCATAGAGAGCTCCTAAGATCTCATGAGAAGCTACGCTTCGAGAAGCTCACTCTAGAGCAAGAACATGAGTTTCTAAAAGCAATCAATGACGATCTTCGAAAGGAGAGTTCTTCATATCTTGCCAAACGACTTCTCTTGTCTAATTTCTTGCCACCCATTAAAACTAAGCATGACAAGCATAAGAAAAATTCTTTCTCTAGTAGTAACAATAACATGCTAAATCCAATATTGTTGCTTCTAGTAGTTCTCTTGATTCCACTAACAATGTTTCGAGCCAAGTTACACTTGAGCAAGAAAATAGTTTATTGAAAGGGATTATAGAGAAAGGTGTCTACAAGAGCCTTGCGGAAGCAAGAACTTTGAGGAAATTGTTACAAGCAAGGAAGGCACGGAAGAATCAAGGAATTGGTTTTGAGCGAAAGTTCAACGCCGAGGGTGTTGAATGGGAAGAAGGTCAATATCCCACTCCACAGTTTGTTTCTCAAAAGGAGAAGTACGATCCTACTTCTTCCAATGTGGAACAAGCTCAAGATGACCTTCCACCACAAGACCACAAGCTAAAAGGCAAGGACAAGCTTCAAGAGGAGATTGATGCATTTGTTGAAGCACCTCAAGTCATGGTCAAGTGGGTTCCCAAGGAAACGTCAAGTTCTACTTCATCAAGCTCAACTACAACCCCAAGGATTCCCATCAAGATGATGTGGATCCCAAGAAGAAGAACTAGAGAGTTCTTGAGGGTGACTCGCCAACATACTTCACTCACATTCATTTTGGCAAGAACTTGTGCAACCAACTTCCACATTGTGCACTAGTTCATGGAGTCACAAACCCTCTTGTTGGTAAGTCAAGGGACAAGGTAATCATTGCTTTCATGGACATCATCTATTGTGAACTTCAATCTATGTCCATGGATATCCTTGTTTGTTCCTTGTGGGACTAACCCATGTAGGTATTGAAAGTGCCCGAATCCAAAGGATTGCTCCCAACTCTTGATGATCTTCATCAACATTGAGCATCCACATCTTCAACATCTACATGAAGTCTTCTCGACAACCCAAGGTTAGTTTGACCCTTTAAAAGGGTTCTCACATCTAGGGGAGCTTTGCTCTAAAAATTGAGCTAAAGCATCTTCAAATGATGTGAACACATTAATGCTTTATGTAAAAGTGGTAACCCCACTTGTGCTTAAGCGATGAGTATGACCTATGATCAAATGTTCTCATTTGGCTCCTAAGTCAATATACTCATATAAAGATGACCTAGTCATCGACAAATTGTGTGATAGTAGCTAGAGTTTTGATTGTGCATGTTTGACACATATTTCATTTGCTATCTTATTGTGTGAGCATGTTGGATGCATGATTTTATCCATTCAAGGACATCCATTTGTTGTTTTGGTTGTTTTGATTTTTCTGACCAAATGGATGAACAAGAATGCCTAAGTACCTCCCCTAGCTATCTATGCTTTCTTGTCTCAAATTCTATTCATGCTTACATCACAAATTTTGAACAAGTCATTTTCGGACCCTCCAAGTGAGGAGCACTCGGAGCCACCGATCCGACAAGGGCTAACTTCCAAAACATTCTAAGTGATTTCGGTCAGACCAACTCTCTCAAACTCGATCGAACCGAAAACATTTAGATTGATCTAGGTTTTCACCTCGGTGAAACCGAGTTGTGATTTTCGGCGTGACCAAGTGCATAACGCCTGCGATTATCCATCTCGGTGCCACCGAAGTTTTACAACTCGGTCCCACCGACAACAAAGGGTATATATACTCGAGGCGCGCTGATTTCTCCTTCAAACGCTTCGCCCCACACCCCTTGCCGTCGCCGCCTGGTCTCCGGATCGTCGCCGTCGCCGCGCAGTCGCCCTCGCCTCAGTCTCCATCGCCGTCAGCGGACATCTTCTCCGCGCCGTTGCCGCCAGAGAGAAACTCCACCAAGTTAGGGTGAGTTTTGATCCCACTCGTGCTCCCATCTCCGATTCAATGCACGTTTGGTTTGCCTAGAATCTTGCCACGATTGAAATCTTCACGAACACCAAATTAGTTCGTTTGAACTAGATTCGAGTAAAAGTTTTAGGGTTAGGTTTCCGCGAACACATCTCGGTGAGACCGATTTTACATTTTCGGTATGACCAATTTGGCCTATGGCCATTACGCACCCTTCGGTCCAACCGAAGTTGTGCAAATCGGTGTGACCGAAATGAGGATTCTGTGAAACCCTAGTGTTTTCGGCGGGACGAAACCCACTTCGTCCAACCGAAAGTGGGGTGAATGCTTCATTTGAACACTTGGATTCACGAATTTTAAACTCGATCTGACCGAAATGTCTTCTATGAAAACCTAATACTAAACTTTGAACTCATTTTGTTTGCAAAAACTTCTGCAATTTGTGATGACTCTTCTTCTCTGCCTACACCTTATCTATTCACAGGCGGTCAGCCATGTTAGATGCCGGTGATGATCGAACAGGTCGAGACACCCATTGCAGATATTCGAGGCAGGCACTAGTCCCGATCCCAGAAGCTCATCGATGATGGTGAGAGGAGTACACCAAGTGGTTTACCTCCTGCAGCCACCGAGCGAAAGAAGAGGAACTCGGATGATGAAGACTCAGATTTTGTCGTTGAGGAAGAGGTCACATCAAAGCCCAAGAGGAAAGTTGTTGCCAAAGAGCCACAAGGTCGACAAACTAAGAAGGGCACCGAGAAAAGTCAAGCAGTCCTTTGTTGCCAAGAAGCTAAATTTGGAAGAAGCTACAAGCAAAGTGAAGAAAACTTCCAAGAGAAAGAGATTAGTGCATGATGATGCAGCGAGAGGAAGATGAGGATGAGGAAGCACCCCAGCCTCCTCGAAGCCTAAGCTCATGGGTGATGCCATCGAGTGGAGCCACTTCAAAGCCCAAGCAATCTGCTCCGATCAAGGCAGCTCCGGCAAAACCTCTTTGCTAAGCCAAAGAAGACAGTCAGAACATTCCAAAGCATCTGAAAAGAACAAAGATGATGTGCCACCGGTGTGTCGGATGATGAGGACCAGTTTTCTTTGAAACTTCGTCCAAAGCGCCACTTCACAATGATGCTCATCCTCAAGCCGAGAATATGAAGGAAAGGAAAGATAGAGGTCTCGGGCTATGGAGACAATCGACCCATATGCCGTGAGGAGAAGAACTGCTTGTAGATCCCAGATTTCACACCGAGAGCAGCGGGACTTCTATGAGGCTGTCTTGATGGACAAGAAGCCCATAGTCGCAGACACTCGATATGTTGATTGGAAGTACATTGACAGCGAAGAGCACAGAGATTTCTTTCCACATGTGCATGAAAGTTTCACTGCATGTGGTGTTGCAGACTTTGTAGGTCAGAAGTTGACAAATTGGAACGATGAGATGATTATGCAATTCTATGCCACAGCTCATTTCTATCCAGATGGAAAGATTACATGGATGACTGAAGGCCAAAGATTTTCTTCTTCTGTTGAAGAATGGGCAGAACTTCTGAATGCTCCAGTGCAAAGAGAGGATGATATTGATGTGTATGGGATTCCAAAGAAGAATCATGAATCCATGAAGAACATGTACAAAGAGGTTCCAGCTAAGGATTTGGGAATCTGGAAGCTCGGCTCAGTGTACTATCTCCAGGCAGGTCTACCTACCACCAATACTATTCTGAGGCATGCCTTGATGCCCAAGTCTGGAGATCATCGCATGATCAGAGGATACTCTATCAACATGCTGCATATACTTGATGAGAAAGCACCTTTCAAGGTGATGGACTTGATGGTTGAGACCATTAAGAGAAGCTGCGGTGACGAGAAAAGGTCGTGTGGATTTGCCCGCATATTCAGATGCTTATCAATGCCAAGTTTGGCACGGGCACATTCTTGTTGGATAGAGAACACTTACCACTGCAGCTGAGCATGAGGACAATGTTGTTGTGATGGATGAGGAGGATCCAACATCGTTGAAGGTCAAGCCAAGATTGAAGCTGCCAAGAAAGCCAAAGTCGACAAGGAAGCAAAGAAGCAACAGCTAAACCAAAGAGTGTGGAGAGCAGCTCCTTGAAGCTACCCAAAGGATTGAACAACGCTGCCAGCATTATGCAGTCTTAGGAGAGCCTAGAGAGGATTGTTGAAGACAAGATCCACGCTCTGGATGTGAAGTCGATGAAGTGCAAGTAATGTCAACAAGCTTGAGGCGGACATTGAGGAAGCAAAGAGGAGAAGGAAGAGCTTATGCGAGAGATGCAGGATGACTTAGTCCAGGATGCTTATCAACATATTGCTCCGGTTCCCACAGGACCCGATCATTTGCTATTCGATGGATGACACGGGACTACTGACTTGGCACCTCCACAGATTTCAGTTGCTCCAACTCCAGCTCCGGTGACCACTCCTCCAGCCTGACATCACCTGAAGTTTTCGCCGATCTTTGTCATATCTACTCAACATCAACCCAGACGGAGCCGCCAACAGAGTCCCGGTGGCGCTTAGCTCTATGCTTTTTGAACTTTTGGTAACTTGTTGCCAAAGGGGAGAAATTGTATAGATCATAGGACTTCGAGAGAGAGAGTGTTGTTGTCTTTGCGCTTTTGCTCTTTCGTTCATTTGCGGTTTCTTTGAGATACTTTTGGTTTTCGAGACATTCAGTGTGTTTGATACTACATTTGATCCTACCTTAATGAGTGCTTGGTCGTACTATGCTTTAATGTGTGCTTAATGCTTATCATATGCTATTCCTATCTTGTATGACCATTTACTCATGTCTTGGTGATTGAGTACATGCTGTTCATTCTTATCATTTTGTGCGCTCCACCAAGACGTATGTGACATGGAAGAGTGACCCATGATCCTAATCGATTGTGCATTTGCATTCAAACGCAAATCTTAAATAATGCACAAATTTAGGGGGAGCTCTTGCTTATCACATACTCCTCAAAGCGACGATATTATTCATTGATTATATCCTTTGTCGCGCTTTGATCTATATGTTGTCATCAATTACCAAAAGGGGAGATTGAAAGTGCAACTAATCCCGGGTGGTTTTGGTAATTAATAACAACATATATATCATTGAACTAATAGTTACTTGAGAATCATTTGAGAAAGTTCATTGATATGGGTATGGCAAGGGATGAAGAAGTGGACCCTCAAAATGCTAAAGCAAGCATTGGCAAAATCTCAAGACTCTATTTTTGGTTTAGTGATCCAAGATCACATTGAGTCCATAGGAAAGCCAATACTATTAAAAGGGGATGAGGTTATATGATGATCTGGTTGCTCAAAGTGCTTAGTGATACATCTCCTAAACTATCAGCAACTTTCACTGCCATATACACTCATAAGTAATCTCGGTCCCACCGATATTCCAAACTCAGTCACACCGAGATGAATCACCTCAGCCACAAAGCCAAACCCTAGCAAACTCGGATTTTCCGATTACGAACTCGGTCTCACGAAACTTGAGTTGCCAAGCTTCAGAACCTACGTCATCAAATCGGTGTCACCAAGATGATGAAGTCGGTCCCACCGAGATTGGCAAGCTCCTGTCTTTACACGAATCGGACTAACCGAGATTGTATTTTCGGTCCCACCGAAAATCCCAACGTTCACATGATTTGAACTTTCGGTCTCACCGAGTTGTCAACTTCGGTCCCACCGAGATTGGTCAAATGTGTGTAGCGGTTGGATTTTGTGTGGAGGCTATAAATACCCTCCACCCCTCTTCATTCGTGGAGAGAGCCATCGAAAGAACTACCACTCCTACCTTACATTTACGAGAAGAGAACTACCTACCCTTGTGTTGAGATCAAGTTGCTCCACTCCCACCATATGAAGCTTGATCTCTAGCCTTCCCAAGTTGCTTTCCACTCAATCCTTTCTTCCACCACAGCCAAATCGGTGAGGAGAGTAGAGTGTTGGGGAGATTATCATTTGAAGCACAAGAGCAAGGAGTTCATCATCATCAACACCATCTATTACCTTTTGGAGGGTGGTGCCTCCTAGATTGGTTAGGTGTCGCTTGGGAGCCTCCGTCAAGATGTGGAGTTGAACCAAGAAGTTTGTAAGGGCAAGGAGATCGCCTACTTCGTGAAGATCTACCCCGAGTAAGGCTAGCCCTTCGTGGGCGTAGGCCATGATGGAATAGACATGGTTGCTTCTTCGTGGACCCTTCGTGGGTGGAGCCCTCCGTGGACTCTGGCCGTTACCCTCCGTGGGTTGAAGTCTCCATCAACGTGGAAATACGATAGCACCACCTATCGGAACCATGAGAAAAATCACCGCGTCTCCAAAATTGCGTTTGCTCTTCTCCACCTCTCTTTACTACATGTGCAATTTACTTTCCGCTGCCTATACTCTAGAATTGCATGTGTAGGGTGATGCTTGACTTGATCATAATTGTTAATCTGCCAAAAACTTGTCTTTATCAAAAGGCATAATTTTTATATTGTCAAGTAGTCTAATCACCCCCCCTCTAGACATACTTTCGATCCTACACTTATCAACAGACTGCTCCGGTTCCCACAGGACCCCGATCAGCTGCTATTCCGATGGATCGACACCAGACTACAACTCAAAGCACCTCCCACAGTTCAAAGGATTACTCCTACTCCGGCTCGGCTCCGGTGAGGACTCCTCCAAAGCCTGAGACATCGGTGAAGTCTTCGCCGATGCTGTCATATCCACTCCGACATCAACCCAGACGGGAGCCGCCAGCAGAGTTCCTAGTGACGCTTAGCTCTATGCTTTTTCGAACTTTTTGGTAACTTGTTGCCCAAGGGGGAGAAATTGTATAGATCATAGGACTTTGAGAGAGAGAGTGCTGTTGTCGCTTTTGCTCTTTCGTTCTTTTGCGGTTTCTTTGAGATACTTTTGGTTTTCGAGACATTCAGTGTGTTTGATACTCCGTTTGATTCTACCTTTAATGAGTGCTTGGTCGTACTATGCTTTAATGTGTGCTTAATGCTTATCATATGCCATTCCTATCTCGTATGACCATTTACTCATGTCTTGGTGATTGGGTGCATGATGTTCATTCTTATCATTTTGTGCGCTCCACCAAGATGTATGTGACATGGAAGAGTGACCCATGATCCTAATCGATTGTGCATTTGCATTCAAACGCAAATCTTAAATAATGCACAAATTTAGGGGGAGCTCTTGCTTATCACATACTTCTCAAAGCGACGATATTATTCATTGATTATATCCTTTGTCGAAGCTTTGATCTATATGTTGTCATCAATTACCAAAAAGGGGGAGATTGAAAGTGCAACTAATCCCCAGGTGGTTTTGGTAATTAATAACAACATATATATCATTGAACTAATAGTTACTTGAGAATCATTTGAAAGTTCAATTGATATGGGTATGGCAAGGACGAAGAAGTGGACCCTCAAAATGCTAAGGCAAGCATTGGCAAAAGCTCAAGACTCCATTTTGGTTTAGTGATCCAAGATCACATTGAGTCCATAGGAAAAGCCAATACTATTAAAGGGATGAGGTTATGATGATGATCTGGTTGCTCAAGTGCTTAGTGTTACATCTCCTAAACTATCAAGAACTTTCACCGCCATATACACTCATAAGTAGTCTCGGTCCCACCGATTTTCCAAACTCACCACACCGAGATGAACCACCTCAGCCATAAAGCCAAACCCTAGCAAACTCGGATTTTCCGATTCGAACTCGGTCTCACGAAAAATGAGTTGCCAAGCTTCAGAACCTTCATCATCAAATCGGTGTCACCGAGATGATGAAGTCGGTCCCACCGAAATTGGCATGCTCTTGTCATTGCACGAATCAGACTAACCGAGATTGTATTTTGGTCCCACCGAAAATCCCAACATTCACATTATTTGAACTTTCGGTCTCACCGAGTTGTCAACTTCGGTCCCACCGAGATTGCTCAAATGTGTGTAACAGTTGGATTTTGTGTGGAGGCTATAAATACCCTCCACCCCTCTTCATTCGTGGAGAGAGCCATCGAAAGAACTACCACTCCTACCTTACATTTACGAGAAGAGAACTACCTACCCTTGTGTTGAGATCAAGTTGCTCCACTCCCACCATATGAAGCTTGATCTCTAGCCTTCCCAAGTTGCTTTCCACTCAATCCTTTCTTCCACCACAGCCAAATCGGTGAGGAGAGTTGAGTGTTGGGGATATTATCATTTGAAGCACAAGAGCAAGGAGTTCATCATCATCAACACCATCTATTACCTTTTGGAGGTGGTGCCTCCTAGATTGGTTAGGTGTCGCTTGGGAGCCTCCGTCGAGATGTGGAGTTGAACCAAGAAGTTTGTAAGGGCAAGGAGATCGCCTACTTCGTGAAGATCTACCCCGAGTAAGGCTAGCCCTCCGTGGGCGTAGGCCATGATGGAATAGACAAGGTTGCTTCTTCGTGGACCCTTCGTGGGTGGAGCCCTCCGTGGACTCTCGCAGCCGTTACCCTCCGTGGGTTGAAGTCTCCATCAACGTGGAAGTACGATAGCACCACCTATCGGAACCACGAGAAAAATCACCACGTCTCCAAAATTGCGTTTGCTCTTCTCCACCTCTCTTTACTACATGTGCAATTTACTTTCCGCTGCCTATACTCTAGAATTGCATGTGTAGGGTGATGCTTGACTCGATCATAATTGTGAATCTGCCAAAAACTGTTCTTTGCCAAAAGGCAGAATTTTTATATTGTCAAGTAGTCTAATCACCCCCCTCTAGACATACTTTCGATCCTACAACCCCCCACATGGTTCCATCAAGATGAAGATAACAATGAGTGGATCTTCGACACCTCACCTACCACTCATGAGCGACACTTCAAAGGTAACATAGGTGATGGTGCTTCTCTTGTCCCACTAGTGGACTCGCTTGACATTGATTGCTCACATGATGATGATCACCTTATGTATTCACCACATACTATGTCTTCTACATGCTTAGATATGCCACCTATTTATGATGAATATGATGATGAGCATGTTGATTTGCCTAGTTGTGATACCATGCTCCATAGGATATCTTGTGAAAATTCTAGAGGTCACGTCATGTTTGACAATCCATTAAACTTGTCATATGCTATGGGTGAGATTTCCCATAATTGTTTGCATCATATGCATACCATTCATGACAATGCTCTAGATATCACTAGTGATGCTTTCCACAATTTGAGTCTCCATTATGCTATACATAATAACAAACCTCTCATGATGGATGACATGTTTCTATATCACGCATCTCATTTATTTGAGCATTGGCTATTTTGTGCAAACCAACACACGCACGTGCGCATCATAAGGGATGATGTGTACATATACCACGCACACACAATTTTCCCTTTGTCTTTGTTGTGTGTAGGTACTCATGTATACTCGTCAATGTCTCAATCCCACGAGTTGACGAAATGAGATATTGAGAGCAACGACGATTTGGGATTCCGTGGATTGTCCTTACCAACGTTCCCTTCGCGCAAAGACTACGCGCTTCTCGTTTACTTGGCTCTCACACGGCTATGGGCTATCTACCACTTGTCACCTTATGCCCATACCATCGTGTTCAATTTGCATGTTATGCCTCTTTACATGACTTTGCCATGCAATTGTGACCCTTGCTTGCATTTACCCATGATGCACCATTATGATATTCCTATGTGTATTTGCATGCTTGGTGGAGATCGTTGTTGCTTTTGCCATGTTTATCATGTGCCTCATGCTATTGTTGATTCTTGTGTTGGGAGAGTCATGATGTTACATTGCTATTTACATAGGACTTCTTGCCAACACCATGAGCCTACTTTCCTCATATCTTGTTTTCATGATTGTGATATGTCATGTGCATTATATATGCCCACTATTTGGACCCATGACATGCTTGCCATGATTCCTCCTAGTATGTTGCATCTTCGCACTACTAGCTTGCTTGACTTGATTGCTATGATTGCTTGCTTGGTTGCATCACCCATGTTCCACTCTTACTCGCTTTCTTGGGTTGATGACATATATGTTCATGCCTCTTTCATATCCACTTGTATTGAGTGCAACCATACTATGCTTATTGATCTTGGAGACTTTGACACCTTACTTGTGATGCATGCTTGTTTGATTGAGCCTATTGCATTTGGTTGTTCTCGCATCATATGCCTCCATACTATGCAATACTACCTTGTCATTTCTTATGATGAGCATGATGCATACACTTGTTGGGTATCTTACCACACGAATGATAGGTTTTGCCCTTCCGCTAACCTCATTTGTTTTTCCAAGTGTTTGTCATGTTCTTTCATTTTGAAGGAGTTACAAGGCGGTACCACCACGAGACATATTGATTATGTGAAGGCATACAAGATGCGCGACCCCATCATCCTTGAGAAACTCCTAAAGGTGACCTCTTTCCCTTTGAGCCATCCTCAAATACGCACATTGGATGGGTCACTCTTTCATTGTTGTTTCCTTCTTGTTATCTACATGATACATCTCGCAAACGGAGGAGCGACATTGGAGATTGGCTCTATGGACCTTCAAGTTGAGGAGCGCTCACACTTATTGGATGCACCTTCGGAACTCCACTCATGCGATGACATCGAGCTTTGGTACATCAACACTCCTTTGACTTTTTGTACCACAACCTCCATATTGGTTGATTATGTTGGGGAACGTTGCAGAAAATAAAAAATTTCTACGCTTCACCAAGATCAATCTCTGGAGTCATCTAGCAACGAGATAGAGGAGTGCATCTACATACCCTTGTAGATCGCATGGAAGCGTTCAAGAGAACGGGGTTGAGGGAGTCGTACTCATCGTGATCCAAATCACCGATGATCCTAGTGCCGAACGGACGGCACCTCCGCATTCAACACACGTACGGTTGGGGAAGACATCTCCTCCTTCTTGATCCAGCAAGGGGGAGGGAGAGGTTGATGGAGATCCAGCAGCACGACGGCGTGGTGGTGGAAGCAGCGGCGATCTCGGCAGGGCTTCGCCAAGCTCTACAAGAGGGAGAGGTGTTGCAGAGGGAGAGGGAGGCGCCAGGGACTTGGGTGCGGCTGCCCTCCCCCCACTTTATATAGGGGCCAGGGGGGTGCCGGTCCCTTTGGAGATCCCATCTCAAGGGGGGGCAGCGGCCAAGGGGGTGGCTTGCCCCCCAAGCCAAGTGGAGCGCCCCCCACCCCTAGGGTTTCCAACCCTAGGCGCAGGTGGGCCCAAGGGGGGCGCACCAGCCCACCAGGGGCTGGTTCCCCTCCCACTTCAGCCCATGGGGCCCTCCGGGACAGGTGGCCCCACACGGTGGACCCCCGGGACCCTTCCGGTGGTCCCGGTACCATACCGGTGACCCCTGAAACTTTCCCGATGGCCGAAACTGGACTTCCTATATATAATTCTTCACCTCCGGACCATTCCGGAACTCCTCGTGACGTTCGGGATCTCATCCGAGACTCCGAACAACTTTCGGGTTACCGCATACTAGTATCTCTACAACCCTAGCGTCACCGAACCTTAAGTGTGTAGACCCTACGGGTTCGGGAGGCATGCAGACATGACCGAGACGACTCTCCGGCCAATAACCAACAGCGGGATCTGGATACCCATGTTGGCTCCCACATGTTCCACGATGATCTCATCGAATGAACCATGATGTCGAGGATTCAAGTAAACCCGTATAAAATTCCCTTTGTCAATCGGTACGTTACTTGCCCGAGATTCGATCGTCGGTATCTTAATACCTCGTTCAATCTCGTTACCGGCAAGTCACTTTACTCGTACCGTAATGCATGATCCCGTGACCAACCACTTAGTCACTTTGAGCTCATTATGATGATGCATTACCGAGTGGGCCCAGAGATATCTCTCCGTCATACGGAGTGACAAATCCCAGTCTTGATCCATGTCAACCCAACAGACACTTTCGGAGATACCTGTAGTGTACCTTTATAGTCACCCAGTTACTTGTGACATTTGGTACACCCAAAGCACTCCTACGGCATCCGGGAGTTACACGATCTCATGGTCTAAGGAAATGATACTTGACATTGGAAAAGCTCTAGCAAACGAACTACACGATCTTGTGCTATGCTTAGGATTGGGTCTTGTCCATCACATCATTCTCCCAATGATGTGATCCCGTTATCAATGACATATAATGTCCATGGTCAGGAAACCATGACCACCTATTGATAAACGAGCTAGTCAACTAGAGGCTCACTAGGGACATGTGGTGGTCTATGTATTCACACATGTATTACGATTTCCGGATAACACAATTATAGCATGAATAAAAGACAATTATCATGAACGAGGAAATATAATAATAACCATTTTATTATTGCCTCTAGGGCATATTTCCAACAGTCTCCCACTTGCACTAGAGTCAATAATCTAGTTACATTGTGATGAATCGAACACCCATAGAGTTCTGGTGTTGATCATGTTTTGCTCGCGGAAGAGGTTTAGTCAACGGATCTGCGACATTCAGATCCGTGTGCACTTTGCAAATATCTATGTATCCATCTTGAACATTTTCACAAATTGAGTTGAAGTGATGGTTGATGTGCCTGGTCTTCTTATGAAACTTGGGCTCCTTGGCAAGGGCAATAGCTCCAGTGTTGTCACAGAAGAGTGTGATCGGCCCCGACGCATTGGGTATGACTCCTAGGTCAGTGATGAACTCCTTCACCCAGATTGCTTCATGCGCTGCCTCCAAGGCTGCCATGTATTCCGCTTCACATGTAGATCCCGCCACGACGCTCTGCTTGCAATCGCACCACCATCGCCCCACCATTCAAAATATACACGTATCCGGTTTGTGACTTAGAGTCATCAGATGCGTGTCGAAGCTAAGCGTCGGCGTAACCCTTTATGACGAGCTCTTCGTCACCTCCATATACGAGAAACATATCCTTAGTCCTTTTCAGGTACTTCAGGATGTTCTTGACCACTGTCTAGTGTTCCATGCCGGGATTACTTTGGTACCTTCCTACCAAACTTACGGCAAGGTTTACATCAGGTCTGGTACACAACATGGCATACATGATATACCCTATGGCCGAGGCATAGGGGACGACGCTCATCTTTTCTCTATCTTTTGCCGTGGTCGGACATTGAGTCGAGCTCAATTTCACACCTTGCAACACAGGCAAGAACCCCTTCTTGGACTGATCCATATTGAACTTCTTCAATATCTTATCAAGGTATGTGATTTGTGAAAGACCTATGAGGCGTCTTGATCTATCTCTATAGATCTTGATGCCTAATATGTAAGCAACTTCTCCAAGGTCCTTCATTGAAAAACACTTATTCAAGTAGGCCTTAATGCTGTCCAAAAGTTCTATATCATTTCCCATCAAAAGTATGTCATCCACATATAATATGAGAAATGCTACAGAGCTCCCACTCACTTTCTTGTAAACGCAGGCTTCTCCATAAGTCTACATAAACCCAAACGCTTTGATCATTTCATTAAAGCGAATGTTCCAACTTTGAGATGCTTGCACCAGCCCATAGATGGAGCGCTGGAGCTTGCATACCTTGTTAGCATTCTTAGGATCGACAAAACCCTCTGGCTGCATCATATACAGTTCTTCCTTAAGATGGCCGTTAAGGAATGTCGTTTTGACGTCCATTTGCCATATCTCATAATCATAGTATGCGGCAATTGCTAACATGATTCGGACGGACTTCAGCTTCGCTACGGGAGAGAAAGTCCTAGCGTAGTCAACCCCTTGAACTTGTCGATAACCCTTAGCTACAAGTCGAGCTTTATAGATGGTAACATTACCATCCGTGTCCGTCTTCTTCTTAAAGATCCATTTGGTTTCTATCGCTCGCCGATCATCGGGAAAGTCTGTCAAAGTCCATACTTTGTTTTCATACATGGATCCTATCTCGGATTGCATGGCTTCAAGCCATTTGTTGGAATCTGGGCCCGCCATTGCTTCTTCATAGTTCGAAGGTTCACCGTTGTCTATCAACATGATTTCCAGGACAGGTTTGCCATACCACTCTGGTGTGGAACGTGTCCTCGTGGACCTACGAAGTTCAGTAGTAACTTGATCCAAAGTACCTTGATCATCATCATTAATTTCCTCTCTAGTCGGTGCATGCACCACGGGAACATTTTCCTGAGCTGCGCTACTTTCCGGTTCAAGAGGTAGTACTTCATCAAGTTCCACTTTCTTCCCACTTACTTCTTTTGAGAGAAACTCTTTCTCCAGAAAGGACCCGTTCTTGGCAACAAAGATCTTGCCTTCGGATCTGAGGTAGAAGGTTAACCCAATGGTTTCCTTAGGGTATCCTATGAAGACGCATTTTTCCGACTTGGGTTCGAGCTTTTCAGGTTGAAGTTTCTTGACATAAGCATCGCATCCCCAAACTTTTAGAAACGACAACTTAGGTTTCTTCCCAAACCATAATTCATACGGTGTCGTCTCAACGGATTTAGACGGTGCCATATTTAAAGTGAATGTAGCTGTCTCTAGAACGTATCCCCAAAATGATAGCGGTAAATCGGTGAGTGACATCATAGATCGCACCATATCCAATAGAGTGCGACACGACGTTCGGACACACCGTTCTGTTGAGGTGTTCAGCGGCGTGAGTTGTGAAACGATTCCACATTTCCTTAAGTGTGTACCAAATTCGTGACTTCAATATTCTCCCCACGATCGATCGAAGAACTTTATCTTTCGATCCGTTGATTCTCTACCTCATTCTGAAATTCCTTGAACTTTTCAAAGGTCTCAGACTTGTGTTTCATCAAGTAGACATACCCATATCTACTCAAATCGTCAGTGAGAGTGAGAACATAACGATATCCTCCGCGAGCCTCAACGCTCATTGGACCGCACACATCAGTATGTACGATTTCCAATAAGTTGGTTGCTCGCTCCATTGTTCCGGAGAACGGAGTCTTGGACATTTTTCCCATAAGGCATGGTTCGCACATGTCAAATCATTCGTAATCAAGTGACTCCAAAAGTCCATCAGCATGGAGCTTCTTCATGCGTTTGACACCAATGTGACCAAGGCGGCAGTGCCACAAGTATGTGGGACTATTGTTATCAACTTTACATCTTTTGGTATTCACACTATGAATATGTGTAACATCACGTTCGAGAATCATTAAGAATAAACCATTGACCAGCGGGGCATGACCATAAAACATATCTCTCATATAAATAGAACAACCATTATTCTCGGATTTAAATGAGTAGCCATCTCGCATTAAACGAGATCCGATACAATGTTCATGCTCAAAGCGGCACTAAATAACAATTATTGAGGTTTAAAACTAATCCCGTAGGTAAATGTAGAGGTAGCGTGCCGACAGCGATCACATCGACCTTGGAACCATTCCCGATGCGCATCGTCACCTCGTCCTTCGCTAGTCTCCGCTTATTCCGCAGCTCCGCTTTGAGTTACAAATATGAGCAACCGCACCGGTATCAAATACCGGGAGCTACTACGAGTCTTGGTAAGGTACACATCAATTACATGTATATCACATATACCTTTGGTGTTGCGGCCTTCTTGTCCGCTAAGTATTTGGGGCGTTCCGCTTCGGTGTCCCTTTCCCTTGCAATAAAAGCACTCAGTCTCAGGTTTGGGTCCATTCTTTGGCTTCTTCCCGGTAGCTGGCTTACCGGGCGCGGCAACTCCCTTGCCGTCCTTCTTGAAGTTCTTACCCTTGCCTTTCTTGAAACTAGTGGTTTTATTGACCATCAACACTTGATGTTCCTTTTTGATTTCCACCTCTGCTGATTTCAGCATTGAAAATACTTCAGGAATAGTTTTCACCATCCCCGCATATTGTAGTTCATCACAAAGCTCTTGTAGCTAGGTGGGAGAGATCAAGGATTACATCAATGACCGCCTCGTCCAGGAGGTTAATCTCCAGTGGGACAAGCGGTTGTGCAACCTGGACATTTTGAGTATGTGCTCACGACGAACTATTTTCCTCCATCTTACAACTGTAGAACTTGTCGGAGACTTCATATCTCTCGACCCGGGCATGAGCTTTGAAAACCATTTTCAGCTCTTCGAACATCTCATATGCTCCATGTTGCTCAAAATGCTTTTGGAGCCCCGGTACTAAGCTGTAAAGCATGCTGCACTGAACGAGGGAGTAATCATCAGCACGTGACTGCCAAGCGTTCATAACATCTTGGTTCTCTAGGATGGGTGCTTCACCTAGCGGTCCTTCTAGGACATAAGCTTTCTTGGCAGCTATGAGGATGATCCTCAGGTTCTGGACCCAGTCCGAATAGTTGCTGCCATTATCTTTCAGCTTGGTTTTCTCTAGGAATGTGTTGAAGTTGAGGTTGACATGAGCGTTGGCCATTTGATCTACAAGACATTTTTGCAAAGGTTTTTAGACTAAGTTCATGATAATTAAGTTCATCTAATCAAATTATTTAATGAACTCCCACTCATATTAGACATCCCTCTAGTCATCTAAGTGATACATGATCCGACTCGACTAGCCCGTGTCCGATCATCACGTGAGATGGACTAGTCATCATCGGTGAACATCTCCATGTTGATCGTATCTTCCATACGACTCATGTTCGACCTTTCGGTCTCTTGTGTTCCGAGGCCATGTCTGTACATGCTAGGCTTGTCAAGTCAACCTAAGTGTTTTGCATGTGTAAATCTGTCTTACACCCGTTGTATGTGAACGTTAGAATCTATCACACCCGATCATCACGTGGTGCTTCAAAACAACGAACTTTCGCAACGGCGCACAGTTGGGGGGAATACTTTCTTGAAATTATTGTAAGGGATCATCTTATTTACTACCGTCGTACTAAGCAAATAAGAAGCAAAACATGATAAACATCACATGCAATCAAATAGTGACATGATATGGCCAATATCATATTGCTCCTTTGATCTCCATCTTAGGGGAGCCATGATCATCTTCGTCACCGGCATGACACCATGATCTCCATCATCATGATCTCCATCATCGTGTCTTCATGAAGTTGTCACGCCAACGATTACTTCTACTTCTATGCCTAACATGTTTAGCAATAAAGTAAAGTAATTTACATGGTGTTATTCAATGACACGCAGGTCATACAAAAAAATAAAGACAACTCCTATGGCTCCTGCCGGTTGTCATACTCATCGACATGCAAGTCGTGATTCCTATTACAAGAACATGATCAATCTCATACATCACATATACTTCATTCATCACATCCTTTTGGCCATATCACATCACAAGGCATATGCTGCAAAAACAAGTTAGACGTCCTCTAATTGTTGTTGCATGTTTTTACGTGGCTTCTATAGGTTTCTAGCAAGAACGTTTCTTACCTACGTAAAACCACAACATGATATGCCAATTTCTATTTACCCTTCATAAGGACCCTTTTCATCGAATCCGCTCCAGCTAAAGTGGGAGAGACAAACACCCGCTAGCCACCTTATGCAACTAGTGCATGTCAGTCGGTGGAACCTGTCTCACGTTAGCGTATGTGTAAGGTCGGTCTGGACCGCTTCATCCCACGATGCCGCCAAAGCAAGATAAGACTAGTAGTGGCAAGAAAATTGACAACATCTACGCCCACAACAAGTTTGTGTTCTACTCGTGCATAGAAACTACGCATAGACCTAGCTCATGATGCCACTGTTGGGGAACGTTGCAGAAAATAAAAAATTTCTATGCTTCATCAAGATCAATCTATGGAGTCATCTAGCAACAACATAGAGGAGTGCATCTACATACCCTTGTAGATCACGCGGAAGCGTTCAAGAGAACGGGGTTGAGGGAGTCGTACTCGTCGTGATCCAAATCACCAATGATCCTAGTGCCGAACGGACGGCACCTCCGCGTTCAACACACGTACAGTTGGGGAAGACGTCTCCTCCTTCTTGATCCAGCAAGGGGGAGGGAGAGGTTGATGGAGATCTAGCAGCACGACGGTGTGGTGGTGGAAGCAGCGGCAATCTCGGCAGGGCTTCGCCAAGCTCTATGAGAGGGAGAGGTGTTGCAGAGGGAGAGGAAGGCGCCAGGGACTTGGGTGCGGCTGACCTCCCTCCCCCCTCTTTATATAGGGGCCAGGGGGGCGCCGGCCCCTTTGGAGATCCCATCTCAAGGGGGGGCGGCGGCCAAGGGGGGTGGCTTGCCCCCCAAGCCAAGTGGAGCGCCCCCCACCCCTAGGGTTTCCAACCCTAGGCGTAGGGGGGGCAAGGGAGGGCGCACCAGCCCACCAGGGGCTGGTTCCCCTCCCACTTCAGCCCATGGGGCCCTCCGGGATAGGTGGCCCCACCCGATGGACCCCCGGGACCCTTCCGGTGGTCCCGGTACAATATCGGTGACCCCCAAAACTGGACTTCCTATATATAATTCTTCACCTCCGGACCATTCCGGAACTCCTCGTGACGTTCGGGATCTCATCCGAGACTCCGAACAACTTTCAGGTTACCGCATACTAGTATCTCTACAACCCTAGCGTCACCGAACCTTAAGTGTGTAGACCCTACGGGTTCGGGAGGCATGCAGACATGACCGAGATGACTCTCCGGCCAATAACCAACAGCGGGATCTGGATACCCATGTTGGCTCCCACATGTTCCACGATGATCTCATCGAATGAACCATGATGTCGAGGATTCAAGTAAACCCAGATAAAATTCCCTTTGTCAATCGATGCGTTACTTGCCCGAGATTCGATCGTCGGTATCTTAATACCTCGCTCAATCTCGTTACGGCAAGTCACTTTACTCGCATCAGTAATGCATGATCCCGTGACCAACCACTTAGTCACTTTGAGCTCATTATGATGATGCATTACTGAGTGGGCCCAGAGATACCTCTCCGTCATACGAAGTGACAAATCCCAGTCTTGATCCATGTCAACCCAACAGACACTTTCGGAGATACCTGTAGTATACCTTTATAGTCACCCAGTTACGTTGTGACATTTGGTACACCTAAAGCACTCCTACAGCATCCGGTAGTTACACGATCTCATGGTCTAAGGAAATGATACTTGACATTGGAAAAGCTCTAGCAAACGAACTACACGATCTTGTGCTATGCTTAGGATTGGGTCTTGTCCATCACATCATTCTCCCAATGATGTGATCCCGTTATCAATGACATCTAATGTCCATGGTTAGGAAACCGTGACCATCTATTGATAAACGAGCTAGTCAACTAGAGGCTCACTAGGGACATGTTGTGGTCTATGTATTCACACATGTATTACGATTTCCGGATAACACAATTATAGCATGAATAAAAGACAATTATCATGAACGAGGAAATATAATAACAAACATTTTATTATTGCCTCTAGGGCATATTTCCAACAGATTATGCTTCCACATGCAATGCTAGATGGACATCTCATACTCACCGCAAGTTTGCACCCTATGCATGGATTGACACACATTATGATTGCCTTGTTGCATCTCGTATTCCAATGATATTTGAGCTTGTGCATTTCCTTAGCAAATTTGTTGTAATCTTTCTTGATGGCATATTCATACATCATGATCTTATTTCCTACCATCAATTACATGATAACTTTTTCATATTGAGCATCCATTGCCATATTCATGCTATTGATAAACCGTCTCACTATGACATCATTTTGCACCATGGTTGCATTGATCATAATCACAACACATTTGTGTGCACAATGAATGCTTTTGCTCCCATGAACGCTTTGCATCTCATTCTTTATCATCTTGATAAGTTTCATGCGCTTTGCCACGAACAATCTTGCCGCACGGACTTATTCTTCCTTAATGGACACTTTGTATGCGCTAACCATTGTATTTCCGAGTGTCGTTTGTGTTTGCTCTTTTTGCACGTATACTCCTCCGGCAACAACTTGGAGTACTTGGATAGCGCCATGACTTCCACTTCGTCCAACTACAAGTCCATCCTCGACAACCGTTTCTATGGTGATGAGGATCACGATCCGAGGTCGGATCTCTCCCAAGGGGGGGGGAGATGATGTGGAGCATCCCTCGACTACCCGCACCGACACTCCATCACCACCGCAAGCACCAAGAGGGCAAATGACAAGAGCACACGCACGCGCCATCGAGAACGAGGTGAACTCTTTCCTATTCGAACATCATTCGAGTTCACATGAGAATCAGGGCCTACCTCAACTAGAAACGTTGTGCCTTGTTAGGTACCAAGGAGATGACCGGGAGGACGCGAGGACGGAGATTCAAGCAACCATGGAGAAGGAAGGGCAACGAGGGAACGAGAAGAACGGAGCAACAGAGGGCACAGACCACTCCGGGTGCCCGACCACCAAAGGACCCGGGTGCCCGGTCACCTCCAACCACCAAGGCCGCGGCCTCCCTCGCTGGCCCGGGTGCCGGACCCTCTCCCGCTGGGTGCCTGCCCCCAGCCCAACCTCCACCAAGACCCCGGGTGCCCGGCCTTGGCCCCGGTGCATCGGCCGACCAGTGGCCTCTGGCAGCCCCGGTGCCGGGCTTGGGACCCCCGGGTGCCCGGCCACCTCCCAGGCGGCCCCTGTCCAAGCCGGGTGCCCGGCCCTCTCACCCCTGGTGCCCGGCCGAACTGGGTGACCCCCTCTGACCGGTCCGGGTGCCCGGTCCCTTGGCCCCGGGTGCCCGGACACCTCCGGAATTGGCCGTGTGCTCTTGGCCTTTTGGCCCATGTACCCCCCTCTCTCACACATTTCGTCCCTAGGCTTTATATATCCATCCCCTAGGTCATTTGTAGGGTTAGCAAAGATTAGACTAAACATTGTGAGCCTTTGCTCCTTGTATCCCCTCCTCTTAGGAGCTCAAGCCCCCACCTAGGGAAGAATGCATTGGATTATCAAGGCCTCCTCTTGGAGAAGATCATCAAGACCTCACATAGTGGGAAGAATTTACCAAGTGCTACTCTCCTTGTATTGATCTTGTAATCTTGTGGATCTCATGTATGCTACTCTAGTGGATGTGATATTTGGGTTTGTTTGAGAGTTTTGTTCTTGGTGTTCTTGAATGTTTTCCTCCTTTTCCCCCTCCAAGTGTGAAAAGATCCTTCCTAGGGTTTGACCCTACAACAGTTTCCCTCTAATATCTAAAATCATCCTATTGAATACCTCAATAATGTTATTAACTACTAGGTCAGTTTACAATTCTTGTCCATAGCATGCCTAGCCCATGTTTCAACAGGAATTCCCTTTAACCAAGCCCAAGCATCCTCACTTTCTTTCCTCATTTCTTCCATTGCAACATTAAAACCATCCTCATTGTATGAATATGCAGCTGCATCCATATATTTCTTAAGTTCATCGCCTCTAAACCCAGCATTTTGGAAATTTGCATAAATGGGCCTTAGACAATATCTTTGTGGGCAGTTGGGAAAAATGTGGGTTATGGCATTAAGAAGGCCCTGGTGAAACAGTTAATACCTAAGTTAAAATGCTAACTAGGTTGTCAAACAATTAATTCCATCTCTACCTGTAGCAGCCAATATTTGTTGTCCTGTATTCAGCTTCACAAAACATCCATCCAGGCCTGAAATCAACATGATTTAATATAATGCAGCAGAACAAATTAAAAATGCAATGAAAGAGAATAAATGAAGTGGAATAAATGTGACAAGAACATACCAATGAAAGGTCTACACCCTTTCAAAAATCCTTCTATTTGTGCTCCAAGACACATGAAAAGTCTATGAAATCTTGGATTGGGACTAGGGTGCTCTCTCACAACTCTTATGTGAAAATGCATTTGCTCCTGTGGTTGGTATCCAACACGTTTGTAGATAGTCTCGATCCTTGTGTATTGTGCTTCTTGATCACCTTGGACAACTGAAGAGCTTTACGCCTTGCCCTATAGGCCTTGTTCTTTCCAACCTCCACACCAAATTTCTCCTTTGTCTTCTCTATGACAGTTTCAACTCCTGCTCTAGGATCTGTCCTCATGCTATGCTCAATTGCTTTTGCCACAAACCTTGTTGGTACCTTGCAGTTCTCACCAGATGGAGCACAGGTGTGCTCTAGTTGCAATTTCCTAATACAGAAAGTTTTTTCATTACCAATTATAGAAGCAACCATGTGAAAGGGGCATCCTTTCTCAACACAGTCAACTATAATCCTGTCTTTGTTGTTTATGTGGTAATGAAAATTCCTCCTTTGAGTGACATGCAAGTTAACCAAAGCTCTTCTGAACTGGTACACATCCAGAAAACACAAATGCCAGCAATTTTGCTCCTGTGGGGTTAACCTGCTCTCATCATACCATTGTCTGACCTTCCTCTTCTTTGCCCTGGATTGTCTACCACTTGAGGGCAAATAAACCTCCACTTCTGCATCAGAATCATCTGGATGTGGCTGATCTATATCTTCATTGCTTGAGGGGATATAGTCAGCCTCAAGTGCAGATTGAGAGCTGCAATGAGATCTACTTGTTGGGCCCCTCCTCACTGGCAATTTATGCAAAGGTTCTGGTGGAACAAATTCCTCTTCCTCCTGAGACTCACAGAACAAGTCCTCTGGCTCTGAATCCCCTTCAAGTTCTCTTTTCCTCTTCAAATCTTTTATTTTCTGGTGGAGATCAGCATCATCATCCACTACCTCTCCAGCTACATCCTTCCCCATGCCATAATCAGATTCTGAACTCTCATCATCATCTTCAGAGCTGTCAGATTTGTAACTTCTTTCTCCACAAACATTTCCTCCTCCTCCTCCTGGAATTCTTGAACTACTGACATTTCATCAGCAAACTCATTGAGAAATTGATTTAGCTCCCTCACATTTCTCATACTGGAGCTCTCTTGAGTGAACATGTAATCTCCAATAGAATCTTGTGTGTGAACACTTATAATAGGAGCAGAGCTCTCTGCTCTATCACTGCACTGACTTGGATAGAGCACACCCGCATCATCTATATCATATATTTTAGGTGAACCAATCTCTGAATAGGCAGTTGCTTCTCACTTTCTTCTCCATTGTTGATGTGCAACTCTGGCCTCACTGATGTTCTACCTTTCAAAACAATGATAGTGATACACAATTTCTCCTCATATAATTCCAGCATTTCTTCTACATCTTCATCACGCTTAATCAGTTGCATCCCTTGCATTCCTACACCATCTTCCTTCACATAGTACATGGAGTTCTTCTCATCATACCCCTCTGTCCAAATAAGAGCTAAAAGATTGATGTAGGTAATATCTGACTGACATAAGCTCCTTTCCAAATTGTCACAGCCATGGAAATGAAACCTAACATTCCATATGTCATCATCCAGACTGCAAACAAACACAACACAGAGCACAACATATTCAGTTAACAGTACACTGAATCAACTATTAACAACACACTGAATTCAGGTCAGTTAATATGTTAATATGTTTATATCAATTCACTTCAATGGCAGAATAAATAAACATGGCAGAGTAATATGTTAATATGTTAATATCAATTCACACAATGCGAGAGTAATGTAATGAGCCTAATTCACTTCACTTCAATTAAAAATGACAGAACTATGGCGTCTCTTATTCTGAACAAGCCGACCTAGCTCGATATGCTGGATGCGGAGCAGGCCCAGTATAGGAGTGACCGAACTCACGACAACAAAGACCCATGCACATGTTGCAAGCCACTCAAACAAACACGTCTTGCTAACCAATGGTCAGCGTGAATATTTAAGAAACTAATGCAACGTCATATTCAAAAGATTTTTATTTATTTACTTGAACTTTAAGAAAATGATAACTATGAAGTGCCAAATATACTTGGCAACGTGAACAATTTTCCAAATTACGAACAGTTTTTGAAAATTCCATACATTTGAAAAACACAAACAAAAATTTTTTTGTAATTCACAAACATTTCTTAGAAACATGAAATTTTTATAAAAATACAAACATTTTTTGAATTCGTGAACAATTTTTGGAAATGGGAGCATGTCTTGAACATTTAGAAGAAATTTAGAAAATGTGTTTCTTCATGCAAAAATATTTTAAATTTTTGAACATATCACAAAAACAAGAATTTTTTTCGAATTTGTAACATTTTTTAAATCTTGAACAAATTTGGAAAACTCCAATCACTTTTTTATAAAATGGGAATAGTTCTTTAAATTTTGAAAAAAAATCAGAATGGCAAAAAATTTAAGACTGCAAACATTTTCGAAATAGGAACAACATTTTGCAGTTCGTAACTTGAAGTACCAAATATACTTGGCAATGTGAACAATTTTCCAAATTATGAATAGTTTTTTGAAAATTCCATACATTTTTGCAAAAAACAAGAACAAAAAATTTGAACGGAAGATTTCTTGAATTTCACATACATTTCTTAAAAACATGAACCTTTTATAAAAATATGAACATTTTTAAGTTGTGAACACTTTTATAAAATGGGAACATGTTTTGAACATTCAGAAGAATTTAGAAAATGTGTTTCTTTAATGCAAATATCATTTTCAATTTTTGAACATATCGCTAAAACAAGAATATTTTCCGAATTTGGGGCAATTTTTTAAAATCTTGGACAATTGTCAAAAATACAAAAGTTTCTAAAAAATGGGAATAATTTTTGAAAATTTCGAAAAAAATTGGAACGACAAAAAATCCAAACATTTTTTAAAATAGGAACACATTTTTGTAATTCGTAACTTTTTACGAAATTTTGAATAAAAATTGAAATTACAAATTTTTTTGAAAATTTTGAATTACAGAAAAAGTTAAAAAATATACTTGAAATGAAAAAGTAGAAAAAAGGAAGTACAAAGAGAAAGAAACACAAAAGGGCGGCCCAGTCTTGGGCGCCATGTGCATACCTCGAACTATTTTACCGTAGTGTGCGAGAAATAGGATATTTATTGTTGTGTGGGCAGAAAAAAAAATGGGCTGACTCTACTGGGCTATAGGGCGCGCGGCCCATGTACGTAATTTTGCACAAATCGTTTTTTCTTTGCTAACAGACAGACGTACAAGTTTAGTACCACCTCGGATAGAAAAAAGTTATTTTGACGGTGAACAGATGAAAAAAATCGGAGAAACGCACATTGCTTTATTAGTAGGTAATTCTTGTTGAAGCCTCCTTGACTTGAGGCCATAGAATTGTGATAGCATACAGTGGATAATGTTTGTTTATAATTATAAAATAATGTTACAGCAGTACATGACGGGATTTCATTGCCATATGCACTAACCCCGCCACTAAAAGTTCGGTTGAGTTTTGTGTGGATGAAGTGATCAAAGATCGAGGAGGTCTCGATATGAGGAGAAAGAGGAGAGGCAAGAGCTCAAGCTTGGGGATGTCCAAGGCACCCCAAGTAAATATTCAAGGAGACTCAAGCGTCTAAGCTTGGGGATGCCCCGGAAGGCATCCCATCTTTCTTCAACAAGTATCAGTATGTTTTTGGTTTCGTTTCGTTCATGTGATATGTGCAAATCTTGGAGCGTCTTTTGCATTTAGTTTTCACTTTTCTTTTATGCACCATGCTGGTTTGAGATAGTCCATGGTTGATTTATAGAATGCTCATTGCACTTCACTTATATCTTTTGAGTATGGCTTTATAGAATGCTTCATGTGCTTCACTTATACCATTTGAAGTAAATGGTTGTGGTTAGTAAGAATATTGGTGTTAAGGTTTGTGATTCCCGAAGCATGCATGTATAGTCTCTCGTTATGCTATGAAGTTGGAGCATGATTTATTATTGATTGTCTTCCTTATGAGTGGCGGTCGGGGACGGGCGATGGTCTTTTCCTACCAATCTATCCCCCTAGGGGCATGCGTAGTAGTACTTTGTTTCGAGGGCTAATAAAATTTGGTAATAAGTATATGAGTTCTTTATGACTAATGTGAGTCCATGGATTATACGCACTCATACCTTTCAGCAATTTGCTAGCCTCTACGATACCGTGCATTGCCCTTTCTCACCTTAAGACATGGTGCAAACTTCCCAGGTGCATCCAAACCCCGTGAGCTGATACGCTCTATCACACATAAGCCTTATTATATCTTCCTCAAAACAGCCACCATACCTACCTATTATGGCTTTTCCATGGCCATTACGAGATATATTGCCATGCAACTTCCACCGCTTCAGTTTGATGACTTGAGCATTCATTGTCATATTGCTTTGCATGATCATATATCTGACATAGTAGTTGTGGCTCAGCTACCATTCATCATTTTTCATACATGTTATGCTAGATCATTGCACATCCTGGTACATTGCCAGAGGCATCCATATAGAGTCATATTTTGTCATAGGTATCGAGTTGTAATTTTTTTTCTTTTGAGTTATAAGTAAATAGAAGTGTGATGATCATTATTCATTTTTAGAGTAGTGCCCCAGTGAGGAAAGGATGATGGAGACTATGATTCCCCCACAAGTCGGGATGAGACTCCGGACAATGAGAGAGAAAAAAAGAAAAAGAAAGAAAAAAAGAAAAGAAAGAAAAAGAAAAATAGGGAAAAATAAATAAACAAAGAGAGAAGGGGCATTGTTAGTATCTTTTACCATACTTGTGCTTCACAGTAGCACCATGTTTTTCATATGGAGAGTCTCCTATGTTGTCACTTTCATATACTAGTGGGAGTTTTTCATTATAGGATTAGATGCACACCCACTTAGTTTCATATTGGGCTCTCATACACTTATAGCTCTTAGTGCATTCGTTGCATGGCAATCCCTACTCCTCACGTTGATATCAATCGATGGGCATCTTCATAGCCCGTTGGTTAGCCGCGTCGGTGTGAGACTTTCTACTTTTTTGTATTCTTTATATTTACCCCTATCATCATACTCTATTCCACCCATAGTGATATATCCATGGCTTGTGCTCATGTATTGTGTGGGGGTTGAAAAAGCTGAAGCGCATTAAAAAGTATGAACCAATTGCCCGGCTTGTCATAGGGGTTGTGCATGATAAATACTTTGTGTTAAGAAGACATAGCATGACAAGACTATATGATTTTGTAGGGATAGCTTTCTTTAGCGTTGATATTTTGAAAAACATGATTGTTTGTTGGGTTGCCTGAGTATTGATGTCTTTATGTCAAATTATAGACTATTGCTTTGAATCACTTATGTCTTAATATTCATGCCATGACTAGATATATGATCAAGTTTGTGTTAGGTAGCATTCCACATCAAAAATTATCTTTTTTATCATTTACCTACTCGAGGACGAGCAGGAATTAAACTTGGGGGTGCCGATACGTCTCCGTCGTATCTATAATTTTTGATTGTTTCATGCCAATATTATACAAATTTCACATGTTTTTGGCAACTTTTTATATGATTTATTGGACTAACCTATTGATCCAGTGCCCAGTGCCAGTTCATGTTTTCTGCATGTTTTTGTATCGCAGAAAATCCATATCAAACAAGGTCTAAATGCAATAAAATTTCACAGAGAATTATTTTGGAATATATGTGATTTTTGGGAGTTGGAATCACCGCAAACGGAGGTCCACACAACCCACAAGACACCAGGGCGCGCTAGAGGCCCCTGGCGCGTGATGGTGGGTTGTGCCCTCCTCGAACGTTGGTTGGAGCTCTACTTCTGGCGCAAGGAAGCTTATATCTGGAAAAATATCGTGTTAAAATCTTAGCACAATCGGAATTACGGATCTCCGGGAATATAAGAAACGGTTTTCGGCCAGATCTGGAGAACGCGAAACAGAAGAGAACAGAGAGGGAGATCCAATCTCGGAGGGTCTCCCCCCACCTCCATGGAGACCAAGGACCAGAGGGGGAACTCTCCTCCCATCTAGGGGGGGGGGGCAAGGAAGAAGAAGGAGGAGGGGGCTCTCTCCCCCTCGCTTCCGGTTGCGCCGGAGTGCCGCCGGGGCAACGATCGGGACGTTGATCTACATCAACAATCTTGCTACTATCAACACCAACTTTCTCCCCCTCTATGGAGTGGTGTAACACCTCTTATCCCCGCTGTAATCTCTACTTAAACATGGTGCGCAACTCCATAAATTATTTCCCAATGGTATTTGGCTATCCTATGATGTTTGAGTAGATCCATTTTGTCCATGGGTTAATCATGATCTTGGTTGGTACGATTGTATATTTTATTTATGGTGTTGTCATACGGTGCCCTCCATCTCACGCAAACGTGAGGGATCCCCGCTGTAGGGTGTTGCAATACGTTCATGATTTGCTTATGGTGGGTTGCGAGAGTGACATAAGCTTAAACCCGAGTAGGTGGGTTGTTGCGTATGAGAGTAAAGAGGACTTGACACTTAATGATATGGTTGGGTTTCACGATCTTAATGATTTTTAGTAGTTGCGGATGCTTGCTAGGGGTCCAATCACAAGTGCATATGATCCAAGTAGAGAAAGTATGTTAGCTCATGCCTCTCCCTCATATAAAATTACAAGAATGATTACTGGTACTTGTTATCGATTACCTAGGGACAAATGACTTTCTTGTTGACAAAAGCTATCCACTTTTATTACCTTGCAATTTATTCGCAGTTTTATTATCGCAAAGTATTCATAGTTTTATTCTTGCAAAATAGTTTCATAATTGTTTTAGGTAAAGCAAACATCATGTGCGTAGAGTTGTATCGGTGGTCGATAGAACTTGAGGGAATATTTGTTCTGCCTTTAGCTCCTCGTTGGGTTCGACACTCTTATTTATCGAAGAAGGCTACAAACGATCCCCTATACTTGTGGGTTATCACTTAGCATTACAGTCCTTAACCCGACAATATTTTCCTTTGTAGTCAAAAAATGTCTAAAGCCAAGACCGTCACTTCATGCAACTGGGTCGTTTCCCGGGTCACCGAGGAAATGTTAAACGAGTATGTTCAAACGGGCGTCTTAGCCAAAAAAGACGTCATCCATTGGAGGGTCCCAGGCACAAAAACCCCTCCGGAGACCAAGGAAGGTGAAGTAATTGTTTTTACTGATCATCTGCTCCGAGGGTTTACCACTCCTGGCTCAAAATTCTTTCGCGACATGTTGCACTTTTTCATGCTCCATCCTCAAGATATCGTCCCCAATTCCGTTTCAAATATCTGGAACTTTCAAGTGGTGTGCGAGGTGTACCTTCAACAAGAGCCCACTATAGAACTATTCAGGGTGTTTTACTATTTAAATCGACAAACTGAATTCATAGATGGGCCTAGCCTAGAGTTGGGTGGCATTTCGATTCAGAGGCGGAGAGAAGCTAGCTTCCCAGCCGCCAAATTGCCCAGTCATCCTAAGGACTGGAACCAGACTTGGTTTTATTGCCAAGATACTTCTCCATAAGGTGAAAATCCTCTGCCGGGTTATCGTGAAAACCGGCTTAGCAATATGCACCCTCTTCCAGAATGGATTAGCACAGGAGAATGAGCCAAATACATGACCATATTTTCAAAGATCAGAGCCTTAATGGCTAATGATTTGACTGGAATCAACCTAGTCCGATGCTGGGTCGCCTGGAGAATTTTGCCCTTAAGCCGCTGCTCTAGTTTAATGTGTGAATATACTGGCAATGTCAAAGACCCTCAGCACCACTGTCAGATAGAGCTGTCTGATGAAGATATCAATAATATGACCAAGACTCTACTGAATTAGAGCTTGGAAGATTGCAGCAAGGCCGACTTAAATCCTTTTTGCACCCTTAACCAACCTCTAGTTGTAAGTATTTGAAACAATTTCTGGTTTATTCAGTTATTCATTTGAAACTGCCTTCTTACACTCACTTTAACTTCCACAGGCCGACTCTCCTTTATGGAATAGGAAGTTGCAATATAAACCGGCCAAGAAGACCCGGACAAAGAATAAGGCTCAGAAAAAGCCTGCCAAGAAGAAGACCAACCCCTGTGAGTCATTTAACTTGGATGATGATGAGTCGGAGGTAGAACTTGACTCCCTTGGCTCATTTTTTGTACATCTTATTGACAATGATTACTATCAGGATGACGCGGAAGGCAGCCACAGATGGTGAAGAGGTAACTATCCTTTCCTCCGACTCAGAAACTCTGCCAAGACAGAAAGTTCGTCCAACAAGCTGGAAAGTAAGGTTTTCTCACCCTTTAGCTTACTTGGATCCCAACTTTATTTTGAAGAAGCAGCAGCATGAAGTTCGCCGCACAACCCGGAATAGTGGCGGCGGGGTTCTATCCTCCGACTTACCCAACACACCGGCTCCTCGCAAGCGCCGTGCAAAGGTTTCACAGATTTCCGACTTAACCTTTCCGAGGCGGGCCTTTTTCAACAGCCTCTTAACCCTTCTGATTCAAACTATCAGGGAACCTCTCACTCGTCATCAGGTGATTCCACTAGGAGCCAGGTTCATCTGTTCAAGCCTGTTCTTGGGTACAAACACTTAAACCTGCTTGCTTTAACTCCTTACTCAATTGTTATACTGATCTCATCATGTGTTTTATTTTTTAGTGCCATGGCCAAACCCAGCAAGAAGCTGAAGGTTAGTAAACCGACCGAAGATCCCAAGGTTGCTGGCCCGGAGAAGCAGACAATGTCTGAATCTTTGTATCAAACCTCTGAAGCAGCCATGGATGATCCGGAACCAGAAGAGCACCCTATCACCACAGACCCCATAAATGCTGATCCAGAAAATGCTAAGCTGCCCGGCCCCGCTCAACCGGCTCAAGAAGCCAAAGATGTCATAGTTACTGGGACAGATTACACATCACCAGGTAACCCCACCGTCTTGTCCAACCACAGCGCCAAATAGGAATTCTCCGCTGTTGACAAAGGAAAGTGGAAACTGGATCTGGAGAGCTATGCTCAATTCAATGCCCAGGAGCTTCACGCAGGTTACTTGAACCGTCTCCACACCAGCCGTGACTTTGAAGCCGGCTTGGTTAATCTCATGAAAGATCATTTTGAGGTAAGTAAAAAACTTGTCTCATACAAATATATACCTGTCAGCCCCCAAGGGCCGGCTTAAGCTTGAACTGACAAGTTAGGGCAGGACTTCAAATAGTAGTGCTCAAATTTGCACCTGTAGCCCCCAAGGGCCAGCTTAATCAGCATGGCTAAGCCGGGACTTATCACTGTTGGAAATATGCCCTAGAGGGTATAATAAAATGGTTATTATTATATTTCCTTGTTAATGATAATTGCCTATTGGTCATGCTATAATTGTATTAACCGGAAACCGTGATACATGTATGAATACATAGACCACAACATGTCCCTAGTAAGCCTCTAGTGGACTAGCTCGTTGATCAATAGATGGTTGTGGTTTCCTGACCATGGACATTGGATGTTGTTGATAACGGGATCACATCATAGGAGAATGATGTGATGGACAAGACCCAATCCTAAGCATAGCACAAGATCGTGTAGTTCGTTTGCTAGAGCTTTTCTAGTGTCAAGTATCATTTCCTCGGACCACGAGGTTGTGCAACTACCAGATACTGTAGGAATGCTTTGGGTGTATCAAACGTCACTATAAAGGTGCACTATAGGTACCTCCGAAAGTGTCTGTTGGGTTGGCACGAATCGAGACTGGGATTTGTCACTCTGTATGACGGAGAGGTATCTTTGGGCCCACTCGGTAATGCATCATCATAATGAGCTCAATGTGACTAAGGAGTTAGCCACGGGATCATTTGTTATGGAACGAGTAAAGAGACTTGTCAGTAGCGAGATTGAACAAGGTATAGTGATATCGATGATCGAATCTTGGGCAAGTAACATACCGATGGACAAAGGGAATTGTATACGGGATTGATTGAATCCCCGACATTGTGGTTCATCTGATGAGATCATCGTGGAACATGTGGGAGCCAATATGGGTATCTAGATCCTGCTATTGGTTATTGGCCGGAGAGATGTCTCGGTCATGTCTGCATGGTTCCCGAACCCGTAGGGTCTACACACTTAAGGTTCGGTGACGCTAGAGTTGTTATGGGAAACTGTATGTGGTTACCGAAAGTTGTTCGGAGTCCCGTATGAGATCCCAGACATCACGAGGAGTTCCAAAATGGTCCGGAGGTGAAGATTTATATATGGGAAGTCCAGTTTCAGTCGCCGGAATAGTTTCGGGGGTTATTAGTCTTGTACCATGACCACCGAAAGGTATCCGGGGTCCACCGGGTAGGGCTACCTTCCCCGGAGGGCTTGGTGGGCTGAACATGCGTGGGAACCAGCCCCCTAGTGGGCTGGTGCGCCCCCCCAAGGGGTCGAGGCGCCTCCCACATGCTTGGGGGGCAAGTCTTCCCCCTTGGCCGCCCCCCCTCTAGATACATCTAGGGAGCCGGCCCCCTCTCCCCTTCACCCTATAAATAGTGGGGGGTGGGAGGGCAGCCGCACCCTTCCCCTGGCGCAGCCCTTCCCCCTCCAACTCCTCCTCCTCCGTAGTGATTGGCGAAGCCCTGCCGGAGAACCGCAAGCTCCACCACCACGCCGTCGTGATGCCGGAGCTCTCCCTCAATTTCTCCTTCCCCCTTGCTGGATCAAGAAGGAGGAGACGTCCCTGGGCTGTATGTCTGTTGAACGCGGAGGCGCCATCCGTTTGGCGCTTGAATCGGATCTTTTGCGATTTGAATTGCCGCGAGTACGACTCCATCAACCGCGTTCTTGTAACGCTTTCGCTTAGCGATCTTCAAGGGTATGAAGATGCACTCCCTCTCTCTCATTGTTAGCATCTCCTAGATTGATCTTGGTGACACTTAGGAATTTTTTTGAATTATTACTACGTTCCCCAACAGTGGCATCATGAGCTAGGTCTATGCATAGATTCTATGCACGAGTAGAACACAAGTAGTTGTGGGCGATGATTTGTTCAATTTGCTTACCGTTACTAGTCCTATCTTGATTCGGCGGCATTGTGCGATGAAGCGGCCCCGATCAACCTTACACGTACGCTTACGTGAGACAGGTTCCACCGACTAACGTGCACTTGTTGCATAAGGTGGCTAACGGGTGTCTGTCTCTCCCACTTTAGTCGGATCAGATTCGATGGAGAGGGTCCTTATGAAGGGTAAATAGCAATTGTCATATCATTGTTGTGGCTTTTGCGTAGGTAAGAAACGTTCTTGCTAGAAACCCATAGCAGCCATATAAAACATGCAACAACAATTAGAGGACGTCTAATTTGTTTTTGCAGGGTATGCTATGTGATGTGATATGGCCAAAAGGTTGTGATGAATTATATATGTGATGTATGAGATTGATCATGTTCTTGTAATAGGAATCACGACTTGCATATCAATGAGTATGACAACCGGCAGGAGCCATAGGGGTTGTCTTAATTTATTGTATGACCTACGAGTCAATATAAATGCCATGTAATTACCTTACTTTATTGCTAACCATTAGCCATAGTAGTAGAAGTAATAGTTGGCGAGACAACTTCATGAAGACACGATGATGGAGATCATGGTGTCATGCCGGTGACGATGGTGATCGTGTCGCGCCTCGAAGATGGAGATCAAAAGCACAAGATGATATTGCCATATCATGTCACTTTATGATTTGCATGTGATGTTTATCATGTTTACATCTTATTTCCTTAGAAAGACGATAGCATAAATAAGATGACCCCTTACTAAAATTTCAAGAAATGTGTTCCCCCTAAGTGCGCACCATTGCGAAGGTTCGTTGTTTCGAAGCACCACGTGATGATCGAGTGTGATAGATTCTAATGTTCACATACAACGGGTGTAATCCAGATTTACACATGGGAAACACTTAGGTTGACCTGACGAGCCTAGCATATACAGACATGGCCTTGGAACACAAGAGACCGAAAGGTCGAACATAAGTCGTATAGTAGATGCGATCAACATGGAGATGTTCACCGTTAATGACTAGTCTGTCTCACCTGATGATCGGACACGGCCTAGTTGATTCGGATCATGTATCACTTAGATGACAAGAGGGATGTCTATCTGAGTGGGAGTTCATTAAATAATTTGATTAGATGAACTTAACTATCATGAACTTAGTCTAAAATTTGTCTTTACAATCTATCTTGCAGACCAATGGCCCACGCTAATGTTGCCTTCAACTTCAACGTGTTCCTAGAGAAAACCAAGCTGAAAGATGATGGAAGCAACTATACGGACTGGGTCTGTAACTTGATGATCATCCTCATAGCTGCCAAGAAAGCATATGTCCTTGAAGCATCGCTAGGTGACGCACCCATTTTCCCAGCAACTCAAGACGTTATGAACGCCTGGCAGTCGCGTAGTGATGACTACTCCCTAGTTCAGTGCGGCATGCTTTACAGTTTAGAACCGGGGCTCCAAAAGCGTTTTGAGCAACACAAAGCATATGAGATGTTCCAAGATCTGAAAATGGTTTTCCAAGCTCATGCTCGGGTCGAGAGATATGAAGTCTCCGACAAGTTCTATAGTTGTAAGATGGAGGGAAACAGTTCTGTCATCAAGCATATACTCAAAATGTCTGGGTTGCACAACTGCTTGTTTCAGCTGGGAGTTAATCTTCCAGATGACTCGGTCATTGACAGAATCCTCAGGTCGCTTCCACCTAGCTACAAGAGCTTTGTGATGAACTACAATATGCAATGGATGGAGAAGTCCATTCCTGAGTTATATTCGATGTGGAAATCAACGGAGGTGGAGATCAAAAAGGAACATCAAGTGTTGATGGTGAATAAGGCCACTAGTTTCAAGAAAGGCAAGGGTAAGAAGAACTTCAAGAAGGACAACAAGGGAGTTGCCACGCCCGGTAAGTCAGTTGCTGGGAAGAAGCCAAAGAATGGACCCAAGCCTGAGACTGGGTGCTTTTATTGCAAGGGAAATGGTCACGGGAAGCGAAACTGCCCCAAGTACTTAGTGGATAAGAAGGCCGGCAACACCAAAGGTACATATGATATACATGTTATTGATGTGTACCTTACCAGCACTCGTAGTAGCTCCTGGGTATTTGATACCGGTGCGGTTGCTCACATTTGTAACTCAAAACAGGAGCCGCGGAATAAGCGGAGACTGGCAAAGGACGAGGTGATGATGCGCGTCGGGAATGGTTCCCAGGTCAATGTGATCGCCCTCGGCACGCTATCTCTGCATCTACCTTCGGGATTAGTTTTAAGCCTCAATAATTGTTATTTAGTGCCAGCTTTGAGCGTGAACATTTTATCTGGATCTCGTTTAATGCAAGATGGCTACTCATTTAAATCTGAGAATAATGGTTGTTCTATTTATATGAGAGATATGTTTTATGGTCATGCCCCGCTGGTCAATGGTTTATTTTTATTGAATCTCGAATGTGATGTTACACATATTCATAGTGTGAATGCCAAAAGATGTAAGGTTGATAATGATAGTCCCATATACTTGTGGCACTGCCTCCTTGGTCACATTGGTGTCAAACGCATGAAGAAACTCCATGCAGATGGACTTTTGGAGTCTCTTGATTACGGATCATTTGACACGTGCAAACCATACCTCATGGGCAAAATGACCAAGACTCCATTCTCCGAAACAATGGAGCAAGCAACCAACTTGTTGGAAATAATACATACTGATGTATGCGGTCCAATGAGCTTTGAGGCTCGCGGTGGCTATCGTTATGTTATCATCCTCACTAATGACTTAAGTAGATATGGGTATGTCTATTTAATGGAACAGAATTTGAAAAGTTCAAGGAATTTCAGAGCGAGGTAGAGAATCAACGTGACAGGAAAATAAAGTTCTTATGATCAGATCATCGAGGAGAATACTAATGTCGCTTGAAGCTACGTCGGTATTTCCCCAAAGAGGAAGGGATGATGCAGCACAATGGCGGTAGGTATTACCCTCAGAGATGAAACCAAGGTTATTGAACCAGTAGGAGAACCAAGCAACCCAACGTAAACAGCCCCTGCACATAGATAACAAATCCTCGCAACCCGATGTGTTAAAGGGGTTGTCAATCCCTTCCGGGTACGACGCCTCAAGATAGACAAACGGACGTGAGATAAAATTGTAGTAGTTTCATAGATCGAATGCCAAATAAAATAAATAAGAATAAATTGCATCAAGGTATTTTTGTATTTTTGGTTTAATAGATCAGGAAATAAATGCAAGGAAAATTAGATTGTAAAGGCTAATATATGAGAAAGAGACCCGGGGGCCGTAGGTTTCACTAGTGGCTTCTCTCGAGAAAAATAGCAAACAGTGGGTGAACAAATTACTGTTGGGCAATTGATAGAACTTCAAATACTCATGACGATATCCAGGCAATGATCATTATATAGGCATCACGTCCAAGATTAGTAGACCAACTCTGGCCTGCATCTACTACTATTACTCCACACATCGACCGCTATCCAGCATGCATCTAGTGTATTAAGTTCATGGGAAAATGGAGTAATGCAATAAGAACGATGACAAGATGTAGACAAGATCTATCTATGTAGAGATATACCCCATCATTTTATCCTTAGTAGCAACGATACATACGTGTCGGTTCCCCTACTGTCACTGGGGTCAAGCATCGGAAGATTGAACCCACTATAAAGCACCTCTTCCCATTGCAAGATAAATAGATCAAGTTGGCCAAACAAAACCCAAATATCGAAGAAGAAATACGAGGCTATAAGCAATCATGCATATAAGAGATCAAAGAAACTCAAATAACTTTCATGGATATAAAAAGATAGATCTGATCATAAACTCAAAGTTCATCGATCCCAACAAACACACCGCAAAAGAGTTACATCATATGGATCTCCAAGAGACCATTGTATTGAGAATTCAGAGAGAGAGAGAGAGAGAGAGAGAGAGAGAGATGAAGCCATCTAGCTACTAACTATGGGCCCGAAAGTCTACAAAGAACTACTCACGCATCATCAGAGAAGCACCAATGGAGGTGGTGAACCCCATCCGAGATGGTCTCTAGATTGCATCTGGTTGTTCTGGACTCTGCGACGGCTGGATAAACATTTCTTCGACTCCCCTAGGGTTTTGGGAATATTGGGGTATTAATAGAGCAAAGAGGCGGTTCCGGGACACTCGAGGTGGGCACAACCCACCAGGGCGCGCCTGGGCCTCCTGGAGCGCCCTGGTGGGTTGGGCTCTCCTCAGAGCACCCCCAGGCGCAGCCAGGGCCCATTATGTTCCTTCTGGTCCAAAAAAATCTCCATGAAGTTTCGTTGCGTTTGGACTCCATCTGATATTTATTTCCCGCGATGTAAAAAACATGCAGAAAACAACAACTGGCACTTGGCACTATGTGAATAGGTTAGTACCAAAAAAATGATATAAAATGACTATAAAATGATTATAAAACATCCAAGATTGATAATATAACATCATGGACCAATCAAAAGTTATAGATACATTGGAGACGTATCAGCATCCCCAAGGTTAACTCCTGCTCGTCCTCGAGTAGGTAAGTGATAAAAACAGAATTTTTGATGTGGAATGCTGCCTATCATGTCATATCATATTCTTTTCTTTATAGCATGAACGTTTGGACTTTTATGTGATTCAAAGCAATAGTCTAGTTTTGACATGATAATTTAAATACTCAAGCATGTCAACAAGCAACCATGTCTTTCAAAATATCAACACTAAAATAAGTTATCCCTAGCCCATCATGCTCAACCATTGATCCATTCATGAAACACACATCATATTAGTTACACACAATACTTAAGTACGATCATATTGCCTCCTAGTTGGTGCTTTTATAAGAGAATATGGAGACTCAAATTCAAAATAAAAATTGCATAAAGTAAAAGAAAGGCCCTTCGCAGAGGGAAGTAGGGATTTGTAGAGGTGCCAGAGCTCAATGCGAAAAACTTAGAGATAAATTTTTTTGGGAGGTGTATCCATCCCACCAACGAAAACGACTTAGAGTTCCCAACACTTTCCATGCTAGATATATCATAGGCGGTTCCCAAAATAAAGTTTATTCCTTTTTCCACCATACTTTCACTTTCCATGGCTAACCGTATCCATGGGTGCCTTCCATACCAACACTTTCCAAGGAATTTATTATTTGACAACATAAAGTAAATTAATTTTTCATTTTGGGACTGGGCATCCCTAATAACTTTGCCTTACTCTCATGCAATGACAAGTGAATAAACACTCATCGTGAGAATAACACATCTAGCATGGAAAATATTAGCCACCCCTCACTGCTCCGCGAGCAAAACCAACATACAAAAGACAAGTTTAATATGAAAATTAGAGATGGCACATACAAATTTGCTTAGAACGGCAAAAGAATACCGCATATAGGTAGATATAGTGGACTCATGTGGCAAAACTGGTTTAAAGGTTTTTGGATGCACAAGTAGAGATCATACTTAGTGCAAAATGAAGGCTAGCAAAAGATTGAGAAGCGACCAACCAAGAAATGAATAATCTCATAAGCAAGCATTAAGCATAAATAACACCGAATAATGCACCACAAGTAGGATATAATTTCATTGCATGACTATTGACTTTCATGCTTGCATAGGGAATCACAAACCTTAACACCAATATTCTTACTAAAGCATAGTTACTCATCAACATAACCCATATATCACATCATCATATCTCAAAACTATTACTAAGAATAAATTATATTTTGTCCAATGATCTTCATGAAAGTTTTTATTATATCCTTCTTGGATATCTATCACTTTGGGACTAATTTTCATGTGTTGCTTTTCATAAGCTCAAACAAATAGAAGTGAAGATCATGATCATAATATTTCTTTCTCTCAAAATAATTTAAGTGAAGCAAGAGATAATTTCTTGAAGAAATACGAGGCTATAAGCAATCATGCATATAAGAGATCAAAGAAACTCAAATAACTTTCATGGATATAAAAAGATAGATCCGATCATAAACTCAAAGTTCATCGATCCCAACAAATCCACCGCAAAAGAGTTACATCATATGGATCTCCAAGAGACTATTGTATTGAGAATTTAGAGAGAGAGAGATGAAGCCGTCTAGATACTAACTACGGACCCGAAGGTCTACAAAGAACTACTCACGCATCATCGGAGAGGCACCAATGGAGGTGGTGAACCCCATCCGAGATGGTGTCTAGATTGGGTCTGGTGGTTCTGGACTCTACGGCGGCTGGATGAATATTTCGTTGCCCCCCTAAGGTTTTGGGACTATTGGGATATTTATTGAGCAAAGAGGCGGTCCGGGGGACACCCGAGGTGGGCACAACCCACCAGGGCGCGCCTGGGCCTCCCGGCGCGCCTTGGTGGGTTGTGCTCTCCTCGGAGCACCCCCCCTAAGGGAGTCCTAGATTAGGGGGTATTCGGACAGCCGAACTATATACTTTGGCCGGACTGTTGGACCGTGAAGATACAAGACTCAAGACTTCGTCCCGTGTCCGGATGGGACTCTCCTTGGCGTGGAAGACAAGCTCGGCGATCCGGATGTTAGATCTCCTTCTTTGTAAACCTACTCTGTGTAACCCTAGCCTCCTCCGGTGTCTATATAAACCGGAGGGTTTAGTCCGTAGGACAACAATCATAATGACCATAGGCTGGCTCCTAGGGTTTAGCCTCTACGATCTCGTGGTAGATCTGCTCTTGTAATACTCATATCATCAAGATCAATCAAGCAGGAAGTAGGGTATTACCTCCATCGAGAGGGCCCGAACCTGGGTAAAACATCATGTCCCCTGCCTCCTGTTACCATTAGCCTTAGACGCACAGTTCGGGACCCCCTACCCGAGATCCGCCGGTTTTGACACCGACATTGGTGCTTTCATTGAGAGTTCCTCTATGTCGTCACTGCAAGGCTTGATGGCTCCTTCAATCATCAACAACAACGCGGTCCAGGGTGAGACTTTTCTCCCCGGACAGATCTTCGTGTTTGGCGGCTCCGCACTGCGGGCCAATTCGCTTGGCCATCTGGAGCAGATCGGCAGCTACGCCCCTGGCCATCAGGTCAGGTTCGGAAACTTGAACTATACGGCCGATACCCGCGGAGACTCGATCTTCGACGGATTCAGGCCTACGCCAGGAGCGCCAAACGGTCACGACGAGCACGGCTTAGACCTGCTGTCAGACAATATTTGGGATATCGCACCTGCAATAGCTCCGGACCTAAATCCGGGGCAGATCACGTCGTCCGAGGACGGGTGGATGGACCCTGCCTTGGAGGCCGCATACTCATCGGCGGTAGAGCCGAACACATACTCCACCCCCAAAGAAGTCTGTGTCACCAGACCCCTGGACTTGTGTCCGGCTGTAGGTTCCAAACCGCGCGCACTCGAGCCCACCGATTCCGGTTGGGCTCCGGTAATGGAGTTCACCGCTGCGGATATCTTTCAACACTCGCCCTTCGGCGACATGCTGGATTCATTAAGGTCTCTCTCTTTGTTAGGAGACTCTTGGCCGAACTATGTCCGGCTCGATTGGGAAGCAGGCGACGAGGAAATTCGTTGCCCACCCACCACCCACTTCATTGCCACTGTCGATGATTTGACTGACGTGCTTGACTTCGACTCCGAAGACATCGACGGTGTGGACGACGATACAGGAGAAGAACAGGAACCACCGCCCATTGGGCGCTGGACAGCCACCTCCTTCCGAAGGAATCCCGATCAACCTGCCTTCGAGCAGGCCGGACAGGAAGACGGGCAGATTAGCCCAGATGAATAGGCGACAAACGGATACTCGAAGGAGGACAACCACATGCCTCCCTCCGAAGACGAGGTGAGCCTTAGCGACGATGAATTCGGCATGCCCGAGGATCCCGTAGAGCAGGTTCGCTTCCAGCGACGGCTTATGGCCACTTCAAGAAGCCTGAAAAAGAAGCAGCAGCAGCTCCAAGCTGACCAAGATCTGCTCATAGATAGATGGACTAAGGTCCTGGTAGCCGAGGAATACGGACTCGACCGCCCCACCAAAGGGTACCCAAAGCATAATTTACTACCTCAACTTGAGAAGGAGGTCCTAAAGCCCACACCCCAACGCCAATACATCACGGTCCGGGGCAATACATAGGAAACGCGAGGCAGCATCCATAAACCACGATGCAACAGACATAAGCATCACAAAAATAATGGTGACGCCCAAGACACGGCAGACGGTGCCGGATTCCACGGCTCCCAGTCTGGTCAGCAAAAAAAGAACAATACAGGCCCATCCGGCCCGGGCAGCATACTCGACCAACCATGTCAAATTCATGGTACCTCTAGAATGGCAGCCAATCATACCAATAGAGAATGCCGGATCTTCAAAACAAAACGGCCGGTCGTGCGCCAGAAACAATAAAAATGGGTCTCAAAGCTATGAAAACAACGAGGAGCCCTGACCATCAAACATTATGAGGTAAAAGAAAAATCCTCCGCCAAACCAACAAGGGAACGAATGTGTACTCCTCAGGATGCCAACTCAACAATACAAGTCACCCCATGGTACAAAAATACGGCCGATCATCTCCAATCACACAGACTGTCCAGCCAATTTCAACCATGGCAATTCAATTGCACTTACCATCGACCTAATAGTTGGTGGGTTCCACCTCACACGAGCCCCTATTGGCATAAACAACAGCCCAAACTTGCTGCGCCAAGACTCAGTTCACCAGATAGGTATTGATCGCTCGAGGATCAAACCCACTAAAAACATCTTCTCAAAGATGTCGTTCCAGGTGTAAAGACCAAGTTTTACAGGCCCACCACCCTGGAGGTTGTCTTCAGATCACCAAACAAACACCATAGCGAAGAGTAAGTCTTCGGCATTGTCCCCTTATATAGTAACTATTATATACTACCGGGACGAACCGCGTTGGCTCGACTCAACGCGGTACCACACCATGCCAAACCCACGTAACATAGTCACAATTATGGGCAAGGCCGAACTCCACCCCGACACTGGAAAGTATACCGTCGATGAGGTAGCGTGTTGGGCCTTTCTATCGAACCTCGATTCGACAACCAACCCCCCGGACACCAACAAAGGAGTCCGAGCTACTTTACAACATGATAGTCTGGCTCGACCAGGCTCCGATCAAGCACCCGCGGTTCAACCACCCTATGACACGCAAATGCCTCTAAGCATTTTTCTTTACAGGCTCACTTTTAAGCAGAACATGACGGGTGACATGGATTCAGCTCAGACGCACAAAGAGGGAATACACAAGTATTCCCCAAGAAGACAGTCCGGATACACTTCAGATCCGCCCACAGCTTCCTCTCGTCCGGTCACAACAGGTTCCGCCAGTATACCTCCTTTCATAGCATAAATCATACTTATACGCATAGACGTGTCATTCCACTACAACACGTAGAACTATATGACACTTACCGGCCGTCATTCCTCATTGACGCCTTTTTCGTCATAACGGCACTCGCACATAGTGTCATGCCCCACTATGCCAGGGGCTTCATTGTCCTCATAATATGGCAACAAAGTCCGGCCACCCTCGCGGTCGCTCGGCACCCGAACTTATAGCACTATATGCATCAGCTCCGAATTATGTCTTGGGTCATTTGTTGGGTTTTCCCGGCTCCCATGTTTTGGTACCTTACGTTTCGCTCCATCGGCTAAGGTAGCGCAGGGAGAACTACTGTGATTGTGTCCCGGTTCTTCCGGACGAGCACCTTAGTAGAGAAAGCCGAAAACTGACTGTCATGATACGGCGAGAGCTGGTCAGCTGTTCGAGAGGTTGTAAAATCTTTAAGGATTTATTCCGCATAATGCCATAACAAATGCAGAGTGCGACGGATCGGCCTTCCGATCAGGCGCTGTTAGAGCCCCTTGTACGGTCTTCCGAACACCAGGGGCTGCGCCTACCGTACTCGAATTTCTATGGCTAAGTGAGAGTGATAAAGCCCTATAGTCTGATTGCCCGGTTCGCTGTGATGAACACCTCCTTCAAGGACCCAAAAATGGGATAAAGAGTGTTCAGGTATGTCCCGAACACCCCGCATTTCTACGTGGGGGCGAACGACCGCCAACTCTCGTGATTCAGATATAACGGCCGCACAGGAAGAAAAAACTTTCATATAATAGGCAACAAATAATAACAGTGCCAATGTCCCGCATTACAAAGGACAGCATGACTGCCTTCAGGGAAATATAATGTCTTTGGTACATTGTTCCGCCACAAGGCGGGCTCCTTTCAGGACACCATCATAATATAATTCGGGCTTGCAGTGCTCCTTACCCTCTGGTGGTCCCTCAGTCATCAGCTTTTCAGCATCAAGCTTCCCCCAGTGCACCTTCACACGGGGAAATGCCATGCGTGCACCTTCTATACACACCGACCGCTTAATGACTTCGAGCCGAGGGCAAGCACCAACAATCCGCTTCACGAGTCCAAAGTAACTGCTTGGAATTGTCTCAGCGGGCCACAACCGGACAACTAAGTCCTTCATGGCTAGTTCGGCCGCCTGGTGCAGTTCGATCAGCTGCTTTAGCTGATCGACAAAGGGCACTGGATAATTCGACGCCAAATCTCGTGACCGAAATGCTTTTCCACGACTTCTTCTCCTCAGCTCAAGAGAATTGAGCAAAGATCGATATCTGCGTGCAGGTCCAAGAACGCCCTGGAGAAACAAGAATTCAATTTGTCACTTTGAATTTCTCCTGTTACTATATAAAAATCGCTTTGAGTAAAAAAAGCCTTACCAGCCGCAATCCTCCTCGCCTCCTGAATGTCCTTCAGAGCACCTTGGGCTTCCACCCGAACATCATTTGCAGCTTGGAGAGCTTGCACGAGTTCGGATTCTTTCCCTGCTAGACTCTGCTCCAAGGTCTCGCTTTTCTTCACAGCCTCCTAGAGCTCTCGTTCAGCTTCAATGACCCTGGCCTCGTGCTTCTTGCGAAGAGCCTACTCCGCGGCGGCCTTCTTGTAGGCTTCGGCCACAGCCTTCTTCAGCGCCTCAATTTCGGCATTTGCTCCTAGAGCACACAATACAAATGATTTCATCAGGCACAACTACTCATTTGTGCTTAACTTATCAAAGGTTTCGACATACCTTGCTTGTCCTCCAACTGCTTCTTCACTCGGCCAAGTTCTTCTTCGGCCCGCTCCAGACTCTGCTTTAGTCCGGACACTTCCGCAGTATGAGAGGCGGTCGTCACTACAGACGCATATTTTCAAACAAAGAGATGTATGTCATTTACTGAGTCTCTTGCAAAGCGGAAATTTGATCCCCTGTCCGGTTCTCTCTCTTTCACCGGACAGTGCATCAGGGGCTACCATTCATACTATGACAATCTTCAAAGGTTTCTAAAAACATACCTCAAAGCCTTTTATAAGGCTAATGCAGGATTCATTCAGTCCGCTCTCAGCGGGCTGAATCTTTTCAATCACCACACCCATAAGGGCCGATGTTCATCGGTGATGGATGCATTCTTTAGCGCTGTCGATAGGCCGCCCTGCAGCTCTGCTTGGACAGAGGTTGCCGGTGGAGTGGGCTTGCCTCCTTCTGTCAAGGGGGGCTGCCTGCCTGATCCTGGAGCTTCAAAGGTCTCCAGGACCGTGTCTAGCTGCGGGCTGAATCTAAAATCGCCCCTGCCATCAATGTTCATGGGAACCGTTGCTCCCATGTATCCGGCCCCAGAGGTGTGCCCTCCCTGGTCTGGGTCTTGTTGAGACGACACCTCGGTGACACACCCAGGCTTCGGGGAAGGGGCCTCTGGAGGCGTCTCGCTCTCCAGGGAATCTGAGCTCAGCGAATCCTCCGATGAGGACTGTTCAGCCCGAGACCTCGCCGGGCTGCACAAAGTATGGCGCAAGTTAAAATATTGCACCTTGGTAATCCTGGGCGCCTAGGCGTGTTCGGATTCCGTGTACTCACGATTTTACCAGGGGCTGGGCCCTGGGATCCCACTCCGGGCTGCTATTGGTAGCCGTGGTGGACGCCTCTGGAAGGGGATTTTTTTCCCTCTTCGGCGATTCGGCCTCCAAGGATGAGGAGGCCGTCCTTTTCTTCCCTCCCCCCATGGAGGACTCGTCTTCTTCCTCCTCCTCTTCATCTTCGGAGGAAGGATGGGCGTTGGATTCTTCGGATTTTGTGTCTGAAGCACCGCTGCGACGGAGGCCGCTCCGGGTCTCCTTGGCCTCCTTGAAGGCCTCTTTCTTCGGCGCTCAGAAGGCGGGACCAACATCTTCGCCGAAGAGGTCCCGCCGGTTCTTCGGCAGCGGGCTGGATAATGTATCCGCCCCACCTTCTTCGGCCCATTCCTCGATAATTATGAAAGCATGATAAAGCATCTCCCTCGGGATATGCCAGCTAAACATGGATAGACAAAACATAGCGATAACTTACCGGACTTGCGGAGCGGGACAGTTGATACCCGCGGTCCTCGGCGGAGCCCGGCCACGGTTTGTCAGACTTGAAGAGCACCTTCTAGATATCCTTGTGTGAGGAGCCATAGAGCTCCCGCAGGGTCTGGTGCTCACCCGGGTCGCATTCCCACAAATTACAGGCCTGGTGCTGGCAAGGGAGAACCAGGCGAACTAACATCACCTGGACTACATTGACGAGTTTGACATCCTTGTCTACCACGCCCTTGACGCGTGTTTGGAGCATCGACAGCTCATCGGATGAGGACCAGTTCAGGCCCTTCTTGGGCCAGGACGTAAGCCGCAGGGGGGCTCCAGATCTGAGTGCGGGAGCAGTGGCCCACTTTTTACCATGCGGCTTAGTGATGTAGAACCACTGCTGCTGCCACTCCTTGACGGAATCATTGAAGGTGCCTGTCGGCCATGTGAACTTGGGCATCTTTCTCACCATGGCACTGCCGCACTCGGCGTGCTCGCCGTTCACCACCTTGGGCTTCACATTGAAGATCTTCAGCCATAAGTCGGCGGGCGAAACACGGAGAAAGGTTTCACACACGCATTTATAAACGCCGAGATGTTAAGGAAAGAATTAGGGGACAGATCATGAAAATCAATCCCGTAATAATACATGATGCCACGAACAAATGGGTGAAGGGGAAACCCGAGCCCGCGGACAAAATGAGGAAGAAACACGACCCTCTCGTGAGTCTCTGGATTAGGGACAATCTGTCCCGCCGTCGGAAGACGGTGGCCGATTTTCTTGGCCAGGTACCCGGCCTCTCGAAGCTTTTTAATATCCTTCTCGTGGACAGTAGAGGCTATCCATTTGCCTCCTGATACGTCTCCAACGTATCTATAATTTTTTATTGTTCCATGCTATTATATTACCCCTTTTGGATGTTTATGGGCTTTATTTCACACATTTATGTCATTTTTTGGGACTAACCTACAAACGGAGGCCCAACCTGTATTGCTAATTTTTTGCCTATTTCAGTATTTCGAAGAAAAAGGAATATCAAACGGAGTCCAAATGGAATGAAACCTTCGGGAGCGTGATTTTTGGAACGAACGTGATCCAGAGGACTTGGAGTGCAAGTCAAGAAGCAGCCAAGGCAGCCACGAGAGGGTAGGGCGCCCCCCTATAGGGCGCGCCCCCTGTCTCGTGGGCCCCTCGGGCGGACACCGACGTACTTCTTCCTCCTATATAAGCCTACGTACCCCGAAAACATCCAAGGATCCAACGAAACACAATTTCCACCACCGTAACCTTCTGTATCCGCGAGATCCCATCTTGGAGCCTTCGTCGATGCTCCGCCGGAGGGGGAATCGACCATAGAGGGCTTCTACATCAACACCATAGCCCCTCCGATGAGTTGTGAGTAGTTTACCACAGACCTTCGGGTCCATAGATATTAGCTAGATGGCTTCTTCTCTCTTTTTGGATCTCAATACAATGTTCTCCCCCTCTCTTGTGGAGATCTATTCGATGTAAACTTTTTTTGCAGTGTGTTTGTCGAGATCCGATGAATTGTGGGTTTATGATCAAGTTTATCTATGAGAAATATTTGAATCTCCTCTGAATTCTTTTATGTATGATTGAGTTATCTTTGCAAGTCTCTTCGAATTATCAGTTTGGTTTGGCCTACTAGATTGATCTTTCTTGCCATGGGAGAAGTGCTTAGCTTTGGGTTCAATCTTGCGGTGTCCTTACCCAAAGGATGTTAGGGTTGCAAGGCACGTATTGCATTGTTGCCATCGAGGATAAAAAGATGGGGTTTATATCATATTGCATGAGTTTATCCCTCTACATCATGTCATCTTGCTTAAGGCGTTACTTTGTTCTTATAAACTTAATACTCTAGATGCAGGCAGGAGTCGGTCGATGTGTGGAGTAATAGTAGTAGATGCAGGCAGGAGTCGGTCTACTTGTCACGGACGTGATGCCTATATACATGATCATGCCTAGATAATCTCATAATTATTCGCTTTTCTATCAATTGCTCGACAGTAATTTGTTCACCCAACGTAATACTTATGCAATCTTGAGAGAAGCCTCTAGTGAAACCCATGGCCCCCGGGTCTATCTCTTATTACATTTGCTTCCAATCTACTTTTATTTGCATCTTTACTTTTTTCATCTATATTATAAAATACAAAGAATATATTTATCTTATCATATTATCTCTATTAGATCTCACTTTCGCAAGTGGCTATGAACGGATTGACAACCCCTTTATTGCGTTGGTTGCGAGTTCTTTGTTTGTTTGTGTAGGTGCGTGGGACTTTTGAGGAGCCTCCTACTGGATTGATACCTTGGTTCTCAAAAACTGAGGGAAATACTTATGCTACTATTGCTGCATCACCCTTCCTCTTCAAGGAAAACCAACGCAAGCTCAAGACGTAGCACCTCCTGCTCCGGATCCAGACATCTTCGAAGAACCTCTTTTTGGTGGAGAAGACGAGCGCTTGGGCGCTAGGGCTCGAGCAAAGGGGAATGGACGAGCGAAAGGAAAAGGCGTGGGTAAAGAAGAAGAGGCCTTATCTCTTTATAGAGGCCACAAAAACTTTTGCGCCTCCCTACCTGCCTGGTGGAACCTGTCGTTCCCCACTCGCCGCGATTGGCGGTACGGTTGGGCTACCCGCACCCATATTGATGAAGGTCCCGTGATAAGGGGGACATGATCTCTGCTTCGACAAGACTGTTGGGGAACGTAGCAGAAATTCAAAAATTTTCCTACGTGTCACCAAGATCTATCTATGGAGAGACCAGCAACGAGTAGTAAGAGAGTGCATCTACATACCCTTGTAGATCGCTAAGCGGAAGCGTTCAAGTGAACGGGGTTGATGGAGTCGTACTCGTCGTGATTCAAATCACCGATGATCAAGTGCCGAACGGACGGCACCTCCGCGCTCAACACACGCGACAGCCCGGCGACGTCTCCCCGCCTTGATCCAGCAAGGAGAGAGGGAGAGGTTGAGGAAGACTCCTCCAGCAGCAGCACAACGGCGTGGTGGTGATGGAGGAGTGTGGCAATCCAGCAGGCTTCGCTAAGCACCACGGGAGAGGAGGAGTACTTGGGAGAGAGGAGAGAGCTGCAACCAAAGGCGAGACCGAATCACGTGTATTCTGTGTGTTCTCTCGGGCAGCCCTATGCCTCACTATTTATAGGGGAGAGGGGCTGCGCCCCTTTAGGGTTTCCCACCCCAAGGGGTGCGGCCAGCCTCCAGATCCAACTGGGTGGCGGCCGGGAGGGGAGGAGAGGAGGCGCAGGAGCATGGGCCTTAGGGCCCATCCGCCTAGGGTTTGCCCTCCCACCTCCCTCGCGCCTTGGGCCCCTTGTGGGCGCACCAGCCCACAGGGCTGGTTCCTCCCACACATGGCCCACGCAGCCCTCTGGGGTAGGTGGCCCCACTTGGTGGACCCTCGACCTCCGGTGGTCCCAGATTTCACCGATAAAACCCAAACTTTTCCGGTGACCAAAACAGACTTCCCATATATAAATCTTTACCTCCGGACCATTCCGAACTCCTCGTGACGCCCCGGATCTCATCCGGACTCAACAACATTCGTAACCACATACAAGTTTCCTTTATAACCCTAGCGCCATCGAACCTTAGTGTGTAGACCCTACGGGTTCGGGAGACATGCGACATGACCGAGACGTTCTCGGTCAATAACCAACAGCGGATCTGGATACCCATGTTGGCTCCTACATGTTCCACGATGATCTCATCGGATGAACCACGATGTCAAGGACTCGATCGATCCCGTATACAATTCCCTTTGTCTAGCGGTATTTTACTTGCCCGAGATTCGATCGTCGGTATACCGATACCTTGTTCAATCTCGTTACGCAAGTCTCTTTACTCGCTCCGCAACACATCATCCCGTGATCAACCCCTTAATCACATTGTGCACATTATGATGATGTCCTACCGAGTGGGCCCAGAGATACCTCTCCGCTTACACGGAGTGACAAATCCAGCCTCGATCCGTGTCAACCCAACAGACACTTTCGGAGATACCTGTAGTGCACCTTTATAGTCACCCGATTACGTTGTGACGCTTGATACACCCAAAGCACTCCTACGGTATCCGGGAGTTACACGATCTCATGGTCTAAGGAAGAGATACTTGACATTAGAAAAGCTCTAGCGCATTTAACTACACGATCTTTGTGCTATGCTTAGTATTGTCTTGTCCATCACATCATTCTCCTAATGATGTGATCCCGTTATCAACGACATCCAATGTCCATAGCCAGAAACCATGACTATCTGCTGATCACAACGAGCTAGTCAACTAGAGGCTCACTAGGGACATATTATGGTCTATGTATTCACACGTGTATTACGATTTCCGATAATACAGCTTATAGCATGAATAAAAGACAATTATCATGAACAAGGAAATATAATAATAATACTTTCATTATTGCCTCTAGGGCATATTTCCAACAGTCTCCCACTTGCACTAGAGTCAATAATCTAGTTCACATCACCATGTGATTAACACTCACAGTCACATCGCCATGTGACTAACACCCAAGAGTTTACTAGAGTCGTTAGTCTAGTTCACATCACTATGTGATTAACACTCAATGAGTTTTAGGTTTGATCATGTTGCTTGTGAGAGAGGTTTTAGTCAACGGTCCGAACCTTTCAGATCCGTGTGTGCTTTACAAATCTCTATGTCATCTCCTAGATGTAGCTACCACGCCTATTTGGAGCTATTCCAAATGACCTGTTCTACTTGGAGCTATTCTAAAAGTTGCTCCATTATACGTATCCGTTTTCTACTCGAGCTATCCGGATAGGTGTAAAGCTTGCATCGACGTAACCCTTTACGCATTTAACTCTTTTACCACCTCCATAATCGAGAAAATTTCTTAGTACACTAGTTACTAAGGATAACTTTGATCGCTGTCCTGTGATCCATTCTTGGATCACTCTTGTACCCCTTGATCGACTCATGGCAAGGCACACTTCAAAGCGGTACACAAAGATAGCATACCAGAGAGCCTACGTCTTAATCATAGGAGACGACCTTCGTCCTTTCTCTCTATTCTGCCGTGGTCGAGCTTTTAAGTCTTAACTTCATACCTTACATCTCAGGCAAGAACTTCTTCTTTGACTGATCCATCTTGAACTCCTTCAAGATCATGTCAAGGTACGTGCTCATTTCAAAGTACTATTAAGCATTTTGATCTATCTTATAGATCTTGATGCTTATTGTTCAAGTAGCCTAATCCAGGTTTTCCATTGAAAAACACTTTTCAAATAACCCTATATGCTTTCCAGAAATTCTACATCATTTCTGATCAACAATATGTCAACAACATATACTCATCAGAAATTCTATAGTGCTCCCACTCACTTCTTTGGAAATACAAGTTTCTCATAAACTTTGTATAAACAAAAATCTTTGATCATCTTATCAAAGTGCATATTCCAACTCCGAGATGCTTACTCCGGTCCTTAGAAGGATGTTGGAGCAAAGATACCTTTTAGCATCCTTAGGATCGACAAAAACTTTCGGATTGTATCACATACAACCTTTCCTTACGAAGACTGGTAAGGAAACTCGTTTTGACATCCAAATGCAGCTAATGCTAACATGATTCCGACGGACTTAAGCATCGCAACGGATGAGAAAATCTCATCGTAGTCAACTCTTTGAACTTGTGAAAAAACTCTTCGCCACAAGTCGAGCTTCACAGACGGTGACATTACCGTCCACGTCCGTCTTCTTCTTAAAGATCCATTTATCTCAATGGCTTGCCGATCATCGGGCAAGTCCACCAAAGTTCATGCTTTGTTCTGATACATGGATCCTATCTCAGATTTCATGGCTTCTAACCATTTGTTGGAATTTGCGCCCACCATTGCTTCTCCATAGCTCGTAGGTTCATTGTTGTCTAGCAACATGACCTTCAAGACAGGATTACTTGTACCACTCTAAAGTAGTATGCATCCTTGTCACCCCACGAGGTACGGTAGTGACTTGATCCAAGTTTCATGATCACTATCATAAGCTTCTACTTCAATTGGTGTAGGTGCCACAGAACAACTTCCCGTGCCTGCTACACACTAGTTGTAGTGACGGTTCAATAACCATATCAAGTCTCCACCATCCTCCCACTCAACTTTTCGAGACAAACTTTTCCTCGAGAAAGGACCCGATTCAAGAAACAATCCCTATTGCTTTCGGATCTGAATTAGGAGGTATACCCAACTGTTTTGGGTGTCCTATGAAGATGCATTTTATCCGCTTTGGGTTCGAGCTTATCAACCTGAAACTTTTCCATACAAGCGTCGCTGCCCCAAACCTTTAAGAAATGACAACTTAGGTTTCTCTAAACCATAGTTCATACGGTGTCATCTCAACGGAATTACGTGGTGCCCTATTTAAAGTGAATGTGGTTGTCTCTAATGCCTAACCCATAAACGATAGTGGTAATTCGATAAGAGATATCATGGTACGCACCATATCCAATAGGGTGCAACTATGATGTTCGGACACACCATCAAACTATGGTGTTCCAAAGGTATTAATTGTGAAACAATTTCCACAATGTCTTAATTGTGTGCCAAAGCTCAGAACTCAGATACTCATCTCTATGATCATATCATAGACATTTCATCCTCTTGTCACGATGATCTTCAACTTCACTCTGAAATTACTTGAACCATTCAATAATTCAGACTTGTGTTTCATCAAGTAAATATACTCTACATCTACTCGAATCATCGTGAAGTAAGAACATAACGATATTCATCAGAGGCCTCAAAGACTCATTGGACTGCACACATCAAAATGTGTTACTTCCAACAAGTTGCTATCTTGTTCCATTTTACTGAAAAACGAGGCTTTTTAGTCATCTTGCCCATGTGGTATGATTTGCATATCTCAAGTGACTCAAAATCAAGTGATTCCAAACGATCCATCTGCATGGAGTTTCTTCATGCATATGCACCAATAGACATGGTTCGCATGTCTCAAACTTTTCAAAAAATGAGTGAGTCCAAAGATCCATCAACATGGAGCTTCTTCATGCGTTTTACACCAACATGACTTACATGGCAGTGCCACAAGTAAGTGGTACTATCATTACTATCTTATATCTTTTGGCATGAAAATGTGTATCACTACGATCGAGATTCAATAAACCATTCGCTTTCGTGCAGACCATTGAAGGTATTATTCAAATAAACAGAGTAACCATTATTCTCCTTAAATGAATAATCAGTATTGCGATAGACATAATCCAATCATGTCTATGCTCAACGCAAACACAAATCTCGATGGTAGAGGGAGCGTGCTATGCTTGATCACATCAACCTTGAAACACTTCCAACACATATCGTCACTCACCTTTAGCTAGTCTCCGCTTATTCCGTAGCTTTTATTTCGAAGTTACTAACACTTAGCAACCGAACCGTATCTAATACCCTGGTGCTACTAGGAGTACTAGTAAAGTACACATTAACATAATGTATATCCAATATACTTCTATCGACCTTGCCAGCCTTCTCATCTACCAAGTATCTAGGGTGGTTCTCGCTTCAAATGACTGTTCCTCTTATTACGAAGCACTTAGTCTCGGTTTGGGTTCAACCTTGGGTTTCTTCACTAGAGCAGCAGCTGATTTGCCGCTTCATGAAGTATCCCTTGACTTGCCCTTGCCCTTCTTGAAACTAGTGGTTTCACCAACCATCAACAATTGATGCTCCTTCTGATTTCTACTTTCATGTGTCAAACATCGCGAATACCTCAAGGATCATCATATCTATCCCTGATATGTTATAGTTCATCACGAAGCTCTAGCAGCTTGGTGGCAATCACTTTGGAGAAACATCACTATATCATCTGGAAGATCGACTCCCACTCGATTCAAGTGATTGTTGCACTCAGACAATCTGAGTACAAGCTCAACGATTGAGCATTTCTTCCCTTAGTTTGCAGGCTAAGAAAATCGTCGGAGGTCTCATACCTCTTGGCGTGGGCACGAGCCTGAAATCTCAATTTCAGCCCTCGAAACATCTCATATGTTCCGCGACGTTTCGAAAACGTCTTTGGTGCCTCAACTCTAAACCATTTAACTGAACTATCACGTAGTTATTATGTCCGATGTTCGCAACATCCACACACGACGTTTGGGGTTCAGCACACTGAGCGGTGCATTAAGGACATAAGCTTTCTATTGTCCGCACAATCGCCATCACAACTTTCAACTATATTTTCTCTAGGAACATATCTAAACAAGGAACTAAAAGCGAGCCATTTACATAATTTGCAAAGATCTTTTGACTATGTTCAGGATAATTAAGTTCATCTTATGAACTCCCACTCGATAGACATCCCTCCGGTCATCTAAGTGATTACATGATCCAAGTCAACTAGCCCGTGTCCGATCATCACGTGAGACGGACTAGTCATCATCGGTGAACATCTTCATGTTGATCGTATCTTCCATACGACTCATGCTCGACCTTTCGGTCTCCGTGTTCGAGGCCATGTCCGCACATGCTAGGCTCGTCAAGTTAACCCCAAGTGTTTTCATTTGTGTAAAACTGTCTTACACCCGTTGTATGTGAACGTAAGAATCCATCACACCCGATCATCACGTGGTGCTTAGAAGCGATTTAACCGTAGCAACGGTGCACGTCGGGGAGAACACTTCTTGAAATTTTGTAAGGATCATCTTATTTACTACCGTCGTCCTAAGTAAACAAGATGCATAAACATGATAAACATCACATGCAATCAAATAGTGACATGATATGGCCAATATCATTTTGCTCCTTTGATCTCCATCTTCGGGCTCCATGATCATCATCGCCACCGCATGACACCATGATCTCCATCATCGTGTCTCCATGAAGTTGTCTCGCCAACTATTACTTCTACTACTATGGCTACCGTTAGCAATAAAGTAAAGTAATTACATGGCGTTGTTCAATGACACGCAGGTCATACAATAAATAAAGACAACTCCTATGGCTCTCGCCGTTGTCATACTCATCGACATGCAAGTCGTGAATCCTATTACAAGAACATGATCAATCTCATACATCACATATCATTCATCACATTCATCTTGGCCATATCACATCACATAGCATACCCCGCAAAAACAAGTTAGACGTCCTCTAATTGTTGTTTGCATGTTTTACGTGGCTGCTATGGGTTTCTAGCAAGAACGCTTACCTACGCAAAACCACAACGTGATTTGCCAATTGCTATTTACCCTTCATAAGGACCCTTTTCATCGAATCCGCTCCGACTAAAGTGGAGAGATCGGCACCCGCTAGCCACCTTATGCACGAAGTGCATGTCAATCGGTGGAACCCGCCTCACGAAGAGTACGTAAGGTCGGTCCGGCCGCTTCATCCCACAATACCGTCGAAACAAAATTGGACTAGTAACGGTAAGCATATTGAACAACATCAACGCCCACAACTACTTTGTGTTCTACTCGTGCAAAGAATCTACGAATAGACCTAGCTCGATACCCTTTGTTGGGGAACGAGCAGAAATTCAAAAATTTCCCACGTGTCACCAAGATCTATCTATGGAGAGACCAGCAACGAGTAGTAAGAGAGTGCATCTACATACCCTTGTAGATCGCTAAGCGGAAGCGTTCAAGTGAACGGGTTGATGGAGTCGCACTCGCCGTGATTCAAATCACCGATGATCAAGTGTCGAACGGACGGCACCTCCGCGCTCAACACACGTACAGCCCGGCGACGTCTCCCCGCCTTGATCCAGCAAGGAGAGAGGGAGAGGTTGAGGAAGACTCCTCCAGCAGCAGCACAACGGCGTGGTGGTGATGGAGGAGTGTGGAAATCCAGCAGGCTTCGCTAAGCACCACGGAGAGGAGGAGTACTTGGGAGAGAGGAGAGAGCTGCAACCAAAGGCGGAGACCGAATCACGTGTATTCTGTGTGTTCTCGGGCAGCCCTATGCCTCACTATTTATAGGGGGGAGGGGCTGCGCCCCTTTAGGGTTTCCCACCCCCAGGGGTGCGGCCAGCCTCAGATCCAACTGGGTGGCGGCCGGGAGGGAGGAGAGGAGGCGCAGGAGCATGGGCCTTGGGGCCCATCTCGCCCTAGGGTTTGCCCCCTCCCACCTCCCTCGCGCTTGGGCCCCTTTGGGGCGCACCAGCCCACCTGGGCTGGTTCCTCCCACACATGGCCCACGAGCCCTCGGGGTAGGTGGCCCCACTTGGTGGACCTCGACCCTCGGTGGTCCCAGATTTACCGATAAAACCCAAACTTTTCCGGTGACCAAAACAGACTTCCCATATATAAATCTTTACCTCCGGACCATTCCGAACTCCTCGTGACGCCCCGGATCTCATCCGGACTCAACAACATTCGTAACCACATACAAGTTTCCTTTATAACCCTAGCGCCATCGAACCTTAAGTGTGTAGACCCTACGGGTTCGGAGACATGCGACATGACCGAGACGTTCTCGGTCAATAACCAACAGCGGGATCTGGATACCCATGTTGGCTCCCACATGTTCCACGATGATCTCATCGGATGAACCACGATGTCAAGGACTCAGTCGATCCCGTATACAATTCCCTTTGTCTAGCGGTATTTTACTTGCCCGAGATTCGATCGTCGGTATACCGATACCTTGTTCAATCTCGTTACCGGCAAGTCTCTTTACTCGTTCCGTAACACATCATCCCGTGATCAACCCCTTAATCACATTGTGCACATTATGATGATGTCCTACCGAGTGGGCCCAGAGATACCTCTCCGCTTACACGGAGTGACAAATCCCAGTCTCGATCCGTGTCAACCCAACAGACACTTTCAGAGATACCTGTAGTGCACCTTTATAGTCACCCAGTTACGTTGTGACGTTTGATACACCCAAAGCACTCCTACGGTATCCGGGAGTTACACGATCTCATGGTCTAAGGAAGAGATACTTGACATTAGAAAAGCTCTAGCGCATTTAACTACGATCTTTGTGCTATGCTTAGTATTGGGTCTTGTCCATCACATCATTCTCCTAATGATGTGATCCCGTTATCAACGACATCCAATGTCCATAGCCAGGAAACCATGACTATCTGTTGATCACAACGAGCTAGTCAACTAGAGGCTCACTAGGGACATATTATGGTCTATGTATTCACACGTGTATTACGATTTCCTGATAATACAGTTATAGCATGAATAAAAGACAATTATCATGAACAAGGAAATATAATAATAATACTTTCATTATTGCCTCTAGGGCATATTTCCAACAAAGACGTGCTGAGGAAACCGCCTCGCAATATGTGCGGTGGCTGGTTGTGGGAAGATGGTTCAAATAATGACTCGACCATGGTGTGATATCACGTTATCTAAAGTTGTCAGCAGATTATATTTGTGGAATATCGTTCTCTCTACAGTGGTATGTGAAAATCGTCTTGCAGAGCCGGACACGATTTAAGTGTCCGAGGTTTACTTTGGAGTATTCGGAGATGGAACCCGCCTTGCAATGCTGAAGATAATCTGCGCGCCGGACTCATCATCATTGAAGCTTGGTTCAGGGGCTACTGAGGGAGTCCTGGATTAGGTGGTATTCGGACAGCCGGACTATATATTTTGGCCGGACTGTTGGACCGTGAAGATACAAGACTCAAGACTTCGTCTCGTGTCCGGATGGGACTCTCATTGGCGTGGAAGACAAGCTAGGCGATCCGGATGTTAGATCTCCTTCTTTGTAAACTGACTCTGTGTAACCCTAGCCTCCTCCGGTGTCTATATAAACCAGAGGGTTTAGTCCGTAGGACAACAATCATAATGATCATAGTCTAGCTCCTAGGGTTTAGCCTCTACGATCTCGTGGTAGATCTACTCTTGTAATACTCATATCATCAAGACCAATCAAGTAGGAAGTAGGGTATTACCTCCATCGAGAGGGCCCGAACCTGGGTAAAACATCGTGTCCCCTGCCTCCTGTTACCATTAGCCTTAGACGCACAGTTCGGGACCCCATACCCGAGATCCACCGGTTTTGACACCGACAACCCCCTCCCCCCCAGGCGCAGCCAGGGCCCATTATTTTCCTTTTGGTCCAAAAAAATCCCCGTCAAATTTTGTTGCGTTTGGACTCCGTCTGATATTGATTTCCTGTGATATAAAAAACATGTAGAAAACAACAACTACACTTGGCACTATGTCAATAGGTCAGTACCAAAAAATAATATAAAATGACTATAAAATGATTATAAATCGTCCAAGATTGATAATATAACATCATGGAACAATAAAAAATTATAGATGCGTTGGAGACGTATCAAATACTTGAGTCACAAGTTTGGCATGCACTTAAGGAAATGTGGAATTGTTTCGCAACTCACGCTGCCTGGAACACCTCAGCGTAATGGTGTGTTCGAATGTCGTACTCGCACTCAATTGGATATGGTGCGATCTATGATGTCTCATACCGATCTACCGCTATCATTTTCGGGTTATGCTTTAGAGACTGCCGCATTCACTTTAAATAGGGCACCATCTAAATCCGTTGAGACGACACCGTATGAATTATGGTTTGGGAAGACACCTAAGCTGTCGTTTCTAAAAGTTTGGGGATGCGATGCTTATGTCAAGAAACTTCAACCTGAAAAGCTCGAACCCAAATCGGAAAAATGTGTCTTCATAGGATACCCTAAGGAAACTATTGGGTATACCTTCTACCTAAGATTCGAAGGCAAGATCTTTGTTGCCAAGAATGGATCCTTTCTGGAGAAAGAGTTTCTCTTGAAAAAAGTAAGTGGGAGGAAAGTAGAACTTGATGAAGTACCCCCTCTCGAACCGGAGAGTAGCGCACCTCAAGAAGATGTTTCTGTGGTGCCTGCACCGACTAGAGAGGAAGTTAATGATGATGATCATGAAACTTCGGATCAAGTTGCTACTGAACTTCGTAGGTCCACAAGGACACATTCCGCACCAGAGTGGTACGGCAACCCTGTCCTGGAAATCATGATGTTAGACAACGGTGAGACTTCAAACTATGAAGAAGTGATGGCGGACACGGATTCCAACAAATGGCTTGAAGCCATGAAATCTGAGATAGGATCCATGTATGAGAACAAAGTATGGACTTTGGTGGACTTGCCCGATGATCGGCAAGCCATAGAGAATAAGTGGATATTTAAGAAGAAGACTGACGCGGATGGTAATGTGATCGTCTATAAGGCTCGGCTTGTCGCTAAGGGTGATCGACAAGTTCAAGGAGTTGACTACGATGAGACCTTCTCACTCGTAGCGATGCTAAAGTCCGTCCGAATCATGTTAGAAATTGTCGCATTCTATGATTATGAGATCTGGCAAATGGACGTTGATACGTCTCCAACGTATCTTCTTTTCCAAACACTTTTGCCCTTGTTTTGGAATGTAACTTGCATGATTCGAATGAAACTAACCCAGACTAACGCTGTTTTCAGCAGAACTGCCATGGTGTTGTTTATTGTCTAGAAAATAGAAGTTCTCGGAATGACCTGAAAATCGCCCCCTGTCTCGTGGGCCCCCTGCTGCTCCACCGACCTCAACTCCAACTCTATATATTCCGTTTCACGGAGAAAAAAATCAGAGAGAAAGTTTCATCGCGTTTTATGATACGGAGCCGCCGCCAAGCCCTAATCTCTCTCGGGAGGGCTGATCTGGAGTTCGTTCGGGGCTCCGGAGAGGGGGATTCATCGTCGTCGTCATCATCAACCATCCTCCATCACCAATTTCATGATGCTCATCGCCGTGCGTGAGTAATTCCATCATAGGCTTGCTGGACGGTGATGGGTTGGATGAGATTTACCATGTAATCAAGTTAGTTTTGTTAGGGTTTGATCCCTAGTATCCACTATGTTCTGAGATTGATGTTGCTATGACTTTGCTATGCTTAATGATTGTCACTAGGGCCGGAGTGCCATAATTTAAGATCTGAACCTATTATGTTTTCATGAATATATGTGAGTTCTTGATCCTATCTTGCAAGTCTATAGTCACCTATTATATGTTATGATCCGACAACCCCGAAGTGACAATAATCGGGATACATCTCGGTGATGACCGTAGTTCGAGGAGTTCATGTATTCACTATGTACTAATGCTTTGTTCTGGTTCTCTATTAAAAGGAGGCCTTAATATCCCTTAGTTTCCACTAGGACCCTGTTGCCACTGGAGGGTAGGACAAAATATGTCATGCAAGTTCTTTTCCATAAGCACGTATGATTATATTCGGAATACATGCCTACATTACATTGATGAACTGGAGCTAGTTCTGTGTCACCCTATGTTATAGCTATTACATGAGGAATCGCATCCGACATAATTATCCATCACCGATCCAATGCCTACGAGCTTTTCATATATTGTGCTTCGCTAATTTACTTTTCCGTTCCTACTGTTACAATTACTACAAAATTGTTATCGTGACTTTTGCCACTGTTACCATTACTATCATACTACTTTGCTACTAAATACTTTGCTGCAGATACTAAGTTATCCAGGTGTGGGAATTGACAACTCAACTGTTAATACTTGAGAATATTCTTTGGGCCCCCTTGTGTCGAATCAATAATTTTGGGTTGAATACTCTACCCTCAAAAACTATTGCGATCCCCTATACATGTGGGTTATCAAGACTAATTTCTGGCGCCGTTGTCGGGGAGCATAGCTCTATTCTTTGAGTCACTTGGGATTTATATCTGCTGATCACTATGAAGAACTTGAAAGACGCAAGAACTAAGATTTTTCCCTCAACTACGAGGGGAGGTAAGGAACTGCCATCTAGCTCTGCACTAGATTCTCCTTCTGTTTTGAGTAAGCTTGCGACACCTAAACCTGCTACTGCTATGAATTCTGATATGTCGCATGTTATTGATGATGCCACTTCTGCTATGCATGATACTTATGATGAAACTACTTCTATGCTTGATACTACTGTGCCATTAGGTGAATATCTTGATGAACAACTTGCTAGGGTTAGAGAGAATGAAATTATTGAAGATGAAATTATTGATGATAGTGATGATGAAGGTTCTACCCCTAAGTATGAATTGCCTATTGTTCCAGAGGGTTATGTTATGGATGAAGAAACTGCTAGAGATCTTTTTGCTTGCAATGATAGATCTGATCTTAAGAAATTACTAGCTAAACTTAAACAGAAAACTCTGAATGCTAGAATGAAATATGACCCTGCTTTTGCTACTTCACCTATCTTTGTTATTGATAAGGATTATGAATTCTCTGTTGATCCTGAAATAATTACTTTGGCTGAATCTGATCACTTTTACGGCTATGAATCTGAAACTGTTGTGGCACATCTTACCAAGTTAAATGATATAGCCACCCTGTTTACAATAGATGAGAAGTCTTGCTATTATTATATCCTTAATATATTTCCATTCTCATTAAAGGGTGATGCTAAAACTGAAGGAAATATGCCCTAGAGGCAATAATAAAGTTATTATTTATTTCCTTATTTCATGATAAATGTTTATTATTCATGCTAGAATTGTATTAACCAGAAACATAATACATGTGTGAATACATAGACAAACATAGTGTCACTAGTATGCCTCTACTTGACTAGCTCGTTAATCAAACATGGTTAAGTTTCCTAACCATAGACATGAGTTGTCATTTGATTAACGGGATCACATCATTAGGAGAATAATGTGATTGACTTGACCCATTCCGTTAGCTTAGCACTTGATCGTTTAGTATGTTGCTATTGCTTTCTTCATGACTTATACATGTTCCTATGACTATGAGATTATGTAACTCCCGCTTACCGAAGGAACACTTTGTGTGCTACCAAACGTCACAACGTAACTGCGTGATTATAAAGGTGCTCTACAGGTGTCTCCAAAGGTACTTGTTGAGTTGACGTATTTTGAGATTAGGATTTGTCACTCCGATTGTCGGAGAGGTATCTCTAGGCCCTCTCGGTAATGCACATCACTATAAGCCTTGCAAGCAATGTAGCTAATGAGTTAGTTACGAGATGATGCATTACGTAACGAGTAAAGAGACTTGTCGGTAACGAGATTGAACTAGGTATTGAGATACCGACGATCGAATCTCGAGCAAGTAACATACCGATGACAAAGGGAACAACGTATGTTGTTATGCGGTTTGACCGATAAAGATCTTCGTAGAATATGTAGGAGCCAATATGAGCATCCAGGTTCCGCTATTGGTTATTGACTGGAGACGTGTCTCAGTCATGTCTACATAGTCCTCGAACCCGTAGGGTCCGCACGCTTAAAGTAAGATGACAGTTATATTATGATTTTATGTGTTTTGATGTACCGAAGATTGTTCGGAGTCCCGTATGTGATCACGGACATGACGAGGAGTCTCAAAATGGTCGAGACATGAAGATCGATATATTGGACGGCTATATTTGGACACCGGAAAGGTTCCGGGTGAGATTGGGACAATACCAGAGCTCCGGGAGGTTATCGGAACCCCCCGGGAGGTATATGGGCCTTAATGGGCCTTAGTGGAAAGGAGGGGAAAGGATCAAGGGAGGGGGCGCCCCCCAAGCCCAATCCGAATTGGGAGGGGGGTTGCCCCCCTTTCCTTCCTCCCTCCTTCCTCTTCCTTCCCTCTCCCTCTCCTAATAGGAAAGGGGGAAGTCCTACTCCCGGTGGGAGTTGGACTCCCCCCTGGGGCGCGCCACCCCCCTTGGCCGGCCCCCTCCTCCAATCCTTTATATACGGGGAGGGGGCACCCCATAGATACAACAATTTATCATTGATCTCTTAGCCGTGTGCGGTGCCCCCCTCCATCATAGTCCTCCTCGATAATATCATAGCGGTGCTTAGGTGAAGCCCTGCAACGGTAGGACATCATCATCGTCACCACGCCGTCGTGCTGATGGAACTCTCCCTCGACACTCGGCTGGATCGGAGTTCGAGGGACGTCATCGAGCTGAACGTGTGCAAGAACTCGGAGGTGTCGTGCTTTCGTTGCTTGATCGGTCGGGCGGTGAAGACGTACGACTACATCAACCGCGTTGTGCTAACGCTTCTGCTTTCGGTCTACGAGGGTATGTGGACACACTCTTCCCTCTCGTTGCTATGCATCACCATGATCTTTCGTGTGCGTAGGAATTTTTTTGAAATTACTACATTCCCCAACAAAAACTTGGTTTAATTCTCTTGATCCTGGTTGTGTGCGTGGTCCCTAGGATATGATTTATTACTTCTCTGCTAAATATTTCCCTGCTCATAAGAAACAAGCTGCCTTGCGGTAAATATATAATTTTGTGCAAATCGAAGAAGAGAGTCTCCCACAAGCTTGGGGGAGGCTTCTCCGATGACTTAATGTTTTGCCTGATCATCCTCTTAAGAAAAATGAAATACTTGATATATTTTATAATGGACTCACCGATGCTTCCAAGGACCACTTGGATAGTTGTGTTGGTTGTGTTTTCAGGGAAAGAATAGTCGACCAAGCTGAATTGTTATTGAATAATATGTTGACTAATGAAAATAATTGTATTCTTCCTGAGCCAATTCCTGAGGCAATTCCTGAGCCAATTGAGCCAACTCCTGAGCCTATTCCTAAACCAACTCTGAGGAAGAGGGTTGTTCTATTTCTCAGTCCTGAAGATATGCAAGAGGCAAAGAAATCAATGAAAGAAAAAGGTATTAAAGCTAAAGATGTTAAGAATTTACCACCTATTGAAGAAATACATGGTCTTAATATACCGCCTGTTGAAGAACCCCATTGTCTTGATAACCCGATACAGGTAGTAAAGGTAAATTCTCTCTATAGATATGATAAAGTTGAAATCCCCTCTACTAAATTTCATAGCCCATGCTTAGATGAATTTGATGACTTTAGCGCTAGACAAGAAAGTTCTAATGCTTATGTTGGTAGAGAGTTAAAGAATAATGCTTTCGAGATAGGACGCGTGAGCGATAATATGGCTAGAGTTAAAGGTAAACTCAAACTCATTAGCAAATATACTTCTATGGTTACTACTCAAGCTGAGCAAGTACTTAAAGCTCAAAATGATTTGCTTGATGAATTAAATAATAAAAATGACTTTGCTGTTAGAGTGGTAAATTTCATAGCCAATGCATAGATGAATTTGATGACGTTATGGCCAGACAAGAAATTTTAATGCTTATGTTGGTAGAGAATTAAAGAGTAATGCTTTCATGATAGGACACTTGAGTGATTATATGGCTAGAGTTAAAGATGAACTTAAACTCATTAGCAAATATGCTTCTATGGTTACTGATAACCCACAGTGTAGGGGATCGCAATAGCTTTCGAGGGTAAAGTATTCAACCCAAATTTATTGATTCGACACAAGGGGAGCCAAAGAATATTCTTGAGTATTAGCAGTTGAGTTGTCAATTCAACCACACCTGGATAACTTAGTATCTGCAGCAAAGTATTTAGTAGCAAAAGTGGTATGATAATAAAGGTAACGGTGGCAAAAGTAAAGATAATAGTTTTTGGATTTTTGTAGTAGTTGTAACAGTCGCAACGAGAAAGTAAATAAGCGAAGAACAATATGTGAAAAGCTCGTAGGCAATGGATCAGTGATGGATAATTATGCCGGATGCGTTTCCTCACGTAATAGCTATAACATAGGGTGACACAGAACTAGCTCCAATTCATCAATGTAATGTAGACATGTATTCCGTAAATAGTCATACGTGCTTATGGAAAAGAACTTGCATGACATCTTTTGTCCTACCCTCCCGTGGCAGCGGGGTCCTAGCGGAAACTAAGGGATATTAAGGCCTCCTTTTAATAGAGAACCGGAACAAAGCATTAGCACATAGTGAATACATGAACTCCTCAAACTACAGTCATCACCGAGAAGTATCCCGATTATTGTCACTTCGGGGTTGTCGGATCATAACACATAATAGGTGACTATAGACTTGCAAGATAGGATCAAGAACACACATATATTCATGAAAACATAATAGGTTCAGATATGAAATCATGGCACTCAGGCCCTAGTGACAAGCATTAAGCATAGCAAAGTCATAGCAACATCAATCTCAGAACATAGTGGATACTAGGGATCTAACCCTAACAAAACTAACTTGATTACATGGTAAATCTCATCCACCCCATCACCGTCCAGGAAGCCTACGATGGAATTACTCACGCACGGTGGTGAGCATCATGAAATTGGTGATGGAGGATGGTTGATGATGACGACAATGACGAATCCCCTCTCCGGGCCCGAACGGACTCGAGTCAGCCCTCCCGAGAGAGATTAGGGATTGGCGGCGGCTCCGTGTCGTAAAACACGATGAAACTTTCTCTCTGATTTTTTTCTCCTTGAACGTGAATATATGGAGTTGGAGTTGAGGTCGGTGGAGGTCCAGGGGGCCCACGAGATAGGGGGGCGCGCCCAGGAGGAGGGAGCGCGCCCCCCTGTCTCGTGGACAGGGTGTGGGCCCCCTGGTCTTGATTCTTTCGCCGGTATTTTTTATATTTTCCAAAAAGTTGCTCCGTGGATTTTCAGGACATTCCGAGAACTTTTCTTTTCTACACATAAAACAACATCATGGTAGTTCTGCTGAAAACAGCGTCAGTCCGGGTTAGTTTCATTCAAATCATGCAAGTTAGAGTCCAAAACAAGGGCAAAAGTGTTTGGAAAAGTAGATACATTGGAGACGGATCAACTCCCCCAAGCTTAAACCTTTGCTTGTCCTCAAGCAATTCAGTTGATAAACTGAAAGTGATAAAGAAAAACTTTTACAAACTCTATTTGCTCTTGTTGTTGTAAACATGAAAAGCCATCATTCAAGTTTCAACACATATTATGAACTAACCATACTCACAATAACACATAGGTCTCACAATTACTCATATCAATAGCATAATCAGCTAGCGAGCCATAATAATAAAACTCGGATGATAACACTTTCTCAAAACAATCATAACATGATATAACAAAATGGTATCTCGCTAGCCCTTTCTGAGACCGCAAATCATAAATGCAGAGCACCTTTAAAGATCAAGGACTGACTAAACATTGTAATTCATGGTAAAGGAGATCCAGTCAAGTCATACCCAATATAAACCAATAGTAATGAATGCAAATGACAGTGTGCTCTCCAGTGGGTGCTTTTTAATAAGAAGGGTGATGACTCAACATAAAAGTAAATAGATAGGCCCTTTGCAGAGGGAAGCAGGGATTTGTAGAGGTGCCAGAGCTCGATTTTTAAAATAGAGATTGAATAACATTTTGAGCGGCATACTTTTGCTGTCAACGCAACAACTATGAGATGGTTGTATCTTCCATACTACATGCATTATAGGCAGTTCCCAAACAGAATGGTAAAGGTTTATACTCCCCCAACCACCAACAAGCATCAATCCATGGCTTGCTCGAAACAACGAGTGACTCCAACTAACAATAGCCCTGGGGGAGTTTTGTTTAATTATTTTGATTTGCTTTGATCTTTTTGGATCATGGGACTGGGTATCCCGGTTACCGGCCCTTTCTCGTGAATGAGGAGCGGAGTCCACTCCTCTTGAGAACCCACCTAGCATGGAAGATATAGGCAGCCCTAGTTGTAACATGAGCTGCTCGAGCATACAAAACAGAATTTCATTTGAAGGTTTGGAGTTTGGCACATACAAATTTACTTGGAACGACAGGTAAATACCGCATATAGGAAGGTATAGTGGACTCATATGGAACAACTTTGGGGTTCAAGGAGTTTGCATGCACAAGCAGTATTCCCGCTTAGTACAGATGAAGGCTAGCAAAAGACTGGGAAGCGACCAACTGAGAGGGCGACAATAGTCATAAACATGCATTAAAATTAATTCAGACCGAGTACGAGCATGAGTAGGATATAATCCACCATGAACATAAATATCATGAAGGCTATGTTGATTTGATTCAACTACATGCGTGAACATGTGCCAAGTCGAGTCACTCAATACATTCAAAGGAGGATACCATCCCATCATACCACATCATAATCATTCTAATAGCATGTTGGCACGCAAGGTAAACCATTATAACTCATAGCTAATCAAGCATGGCACAAGCAACTATAATCTCTAAATGTCGTTGCAAATATGTTTACTTCATAATAAGCTGAATCAGAAACGATGAACTCATCATATTTACAAAAACAAGAGAGGTCGAGTTCATACCAGCTTTTCTCATCTCAATAAGTTCATCATATGTCATCATTATTGCCTTTCACTTGCACGACCGAATGATGTGTATGTATAATAATAACAGTGCATGTGCATTGGACTAAGCTGGAATCTGCAAGCATTCAACTCAAAAGAGAAGACAAGTAATATGGGCTCTAAGTTAAATAAACAATCATACAGATGAGAGCCACTAAACATTTTCAATATGGTCTTCTCGACCTCCAAAGAAAAGAAAAGAAAACTATTTACACGGGAAAGCTCCCAACAAGTAAGAAGAAGAACTAGAAATCTTTTTTGTTTTTTCATTTTAATTCTACTACAAGCAAGGAAATTAAACTAATTAATTTTTTTGGTTTTTCTTAAGGTTTATCAAACACACAAGAAGAAAGCGAGAAAAAGGAAATTTAAACTAGCATGGATAATACAATGAAAGAGTATGAGCACCGATGACTAGTGTGTGAACATGAATGTAAAGTCGGTGAGAAATACGTACTCCCCCAAGCTTAGGCTTTTGGCCTAAGTTGATATAATACCAAGGACCGCAGCTACTCTTCCCGATGTACTGGGAGGTGTAATCAGGATACCACTTGCTGGTCATCTCCGGATCCCACTGGACAGATGATGCACGATAAGGGTCCAATTCAGGTTCCGGCTCAGGTTCAGGTTCTGGAGTAAAAGCTTGGGCTCGATGGTTGTTCACCGCTTTCGGCGGGCAAGAAAATTTTCTGCAAGCAAATCAAACAACAGAGGCGCAGGCAAAATAATAATCTCAATGTGTTTCTTATTAAATCTAAGTTTATACAAGAGCATCCTATCTTCGTTGTCAACAATAAACTTGTGTGCTACCATGCTCTTGTAATCTAAAATGTGAGGAGGCAATTTTGTCTCCTCTTTCTCGTGGTGCCTAATGGGTATCTGAAAATGTCTAGCAAGACGTGCAACATAGATACCTCCAAATATGGGGCCTTTTGTACGATTCAGGGCTAGCCGTTTAGCAACGACGGCACCCATACTAAAAGTATTGTCTCCAAGCAAAGCATGTTGAAGAATTATAATATCAGGAACACTAAAGTTTCCACTATTTCCACGACCAATCAAGCATCTACTAGCAAATATGGCAAAGTAGTGTAAAACAGGAAAGTGTATGCTAGAGATTTTTGCCTCGGAACCCTTCTTTGGCTCCTCTACAGCGATAGTGTTAACAAAGCCATCCACATCTTTACGATGGGGTTCCTCTAATTCTCCCTCATAAGGTATCCTACACACCCCGCAAAAATTATGTAGAGACATTTCTCTGAACTCATCATATAAATGAAATGATACTGCAGGCGGTGACTTCTTAGGATAATAATAAAAGTTTTGCACGAAAGTATTGGTGAGTAAGAGATACTGATCGATCCGGTCGTTGATGAAACTGGTGAGGCCTGCAATCTCAATCAAAGAATAAAAATCTTCATGAATTCCAGCTTCTTTCAAGAAATCATCACATGGCAATTCACACGACCGTACTTCCGCTAAGCGAGGAAGATTATACTTGGCTTTTTCCTTCTCTTTGGCTTGTTTTTCCTGAGAGCTTCGGCTAGAAGAGCCCCTCAAAAGTTTCCTTAACATTTTCTGAAAATTTCTGAACTTTTAGTAACTTCAAAATAAATGTGAATAAAACTAAATAAGGTTGATAGCAACTACTCCTACAAGTGCCTAGAGCCTATATCATGCATTAGAATTGCTTGGGACCTCATAAATTCAACGTGCAAGCTCAAGAACATGGTCACCTATGCAGCAAAATTTTGTAATGAATAAAGCACTAGAACAAAAACTAATTGGACCAATGGAGGAGTCACATACCAAGCAACAATCTCCCAAAGCAGTTTTGTGAATGGAGCTTTGAGCAAGGGGATCGAAAATCGCAGCAAAATGAGCTAGAACTCGTGCTTGAGCTGGATGGGGTTTTTTGGGTAGAAGATGAAGTGTGTAGGTGCTGGAATAAGTGGAGGGGGGCCACCAGGGGCCCACGAGACAGGGGGGCGCGCCCAGGTGGGGTGGGCGCGCCCTCCACTCTCGTGGCCTGGTGCTAGCCCCTCCTGTAGTGATTCCAGTGCCTAAAATCCTCAAATATTCCATAAAAAATCATACTAAATTTGCAGGGCATTTGGGCCACTTTTATTTTCGGGCTATTTTTAATGCACGGATAGTTCAGAAAATAGACAGATAATACTATTTTTTCTTTGTTTATTCTAAATAACAGAAAGTAGAAAGAGGGTATAGAAGGTTGTGCCTTCTAGTTTCATCCATCTCGTGATCATCAAAATGAATCCACTAACAAGGTTGATCAAGTCTTGTTACCAAACTCATTCCGAATAACACGGAACCGGAGAAATTTCAAATAACACTAAGTTACCTCAACGGGGATATGAAAATCCCCAACAATAAGAATATCATACTTTATCTTGACAGTAGGAAGAGGAAATTCAAAACCTCCAATAATGATAGTTGAAACTTTTCCAATAGAATTGATGCTATGAACTTGAGATTGTTTCCTCGGAAAGTGTACCATACGTTCATTACCATTAACATGAAAAGTGACATTGCCCAATAACAGCCCCTGCAGTGTTCAAAAAAGGTCAACCAAGGATAATAGACATACTATCGTCCTCGGGAATATCAAGAATAACAAAGTCCATTAAGATAATGAGATTTGCAACCACAACAGGCACATCCTCACAAATACCGATAGGTATAGCAGTTGATTTATCAGCCATTTGCAAAGATATTTCAGTAGGTGTCAACTTATTCAATTCAAGTCTACGATATAAAGAGAGAGGCATAACACTAACACCGGCTCCAAGATCACATAAAGCAGTTCTAACATAATTTGTTTTAATGGAGCATGGTATAGCTGGTACCCCGAGATCTCCAAGTTTCTTTGGTATTCCACCCTTAAAAGTGTAATTAGCAAGCATGGTGGAAATTTCAGCTTCCGGTATCTTTCTTTTATTTGTAATGATATCCTTCATATACTTAGCATAAGGATTTACTATGAGCATATCAGTTAAGCGCATACGTAAGAAAATAGGTCTAATCATTTCAGTAAAGCACTCAAAATCCTCATCATCCTTTGTCTTGGATGGTTTAGGAGGAAAGGGCATGGGTTTCTGAACCCATGGTTCTCTTTCTCTACCATGCTTCCTGGCAACAAAATCTCTCTTATCATAGCGTTGATTCTTTGATTGTGGGTTATCAAGATCAACATCAGGTTCAATTTCTACATCGTTGTTTTTGCTAGGTTGAGCATCAACATGAACATTATCACTAGGTTCTTGTTCATCCCCTGATTGTGTTTCAGCATCAGAAATAGAAACATCATTGGGATTCTTAGGTGTGTCTACAGTAGGTTCACTAGAAGCATGCAAAGTTCTATCGTTTTTCTTTTTCTTCTTTTTAGAAGAACTAGGCACCTCTAAATTATTTCTCTGAGAATCTTGCTCGATTCTCTTAGGGTGGCCTTCAGGATACAAAGGTTCCTGAGTCATTCTACCAGTTCTAGTAGCCACTCTAACAGCAAAGTCATTTTTATTATTTAATTCATCAAGCAAATCATTTTGAGCTTTAAGTACTTGCTCAGCTTGAGTAGTAACCATAGAAGTATATTTGCTAATGAGTTTGAGTTTACCTTTAACTCTAGCCATATTATCGCTCACGCGTCCTATCTCGAAAGCATTATTCTTTAACTCTCTACCAACATAAGCATTAGAACTTTCTTGTCTAGCGCTAAAGTCATCAAATTCATCTAAGCATGGGCTATGAAATTTAGTAGAGGGGATTTCAACTTTATCATATCTATAGAGAGAATTTACCTTTACTACCTGTATCGGGTTATCAAGATAATGGGGTTCTTCAACAGGCGGTATATTAAGACCATGTATTTCTTCAATAGGTGGTAAATTCTTAACATCTTTAGCTTTAATACCTTTTTCTTTCATTGATTTCTTTGCCTCTTGCATATCTTCAGGACTGAGAAATAGAACACCTCTCTTCTTCAGAGTGGGTTTAGGAATAGTCTCAGGAGTTGGCTTAATTGGTTCAGGAATTTCCTCAGGAATTGGCTCAGGAAGAGTCCAATTATTTTCATTAGTCAACATATTATTCAATAGTAATTCAGCTTCGTCGACTGTTCTTTCCCTGAAAACACAACCATCACAACTATCCAAGTAGTCTTTGGAAGCATCGGTTAGTCCATTATAAAAGATATCAAGTATTTCATTTTTCTTAAGAGGATGATCAGCAAAGCATTATAATCGGAGAAGCCTCCCCAAGCTTGTGGGAGACTCTCTTCTTTGATTTGCACAAAATTATATATTTCCATAAGGCAGCTTGTTTCTTATGAGCAGGAAATATTTAGCAGAGAAGTAATAAATCATATCACGGGACTACGCACACAACCAGGAGCAAGAGAATTATACCAAGTCTTAGCATCACCCTTTAACGAGAACGGAAATATCTTAAGGATATAAAAATAGCGAGACTTCTCATCATTAGTGAACAGGGTGGCTATATCATTCAACTTGGTAAGATGTGCCACAACAGTTTTAGATTCAAGGCCATAAAAAGGATCAGATTCAACTAAAGTAATAATTTCAGGATCAACAGAGAATTCATAATCCTTATCAGTAACACAGATAGGTGAAGTAGCAAAAGCAGGGTCAGGTTTCATTCTAGCATTAAGAGACTGCTGCTTCCATTTAGCTAATCATTTCTTAAGATCATATCTATCATTGCAAGCAAAGATAGCTCTGGCAGCTTCTTCATTCATAACATAACCCTCAGGAACAACAGGCAAATCATTGGGAGAATTTTCATCATCACTATCATCAATAATAGTATCTTCAATAATATCATTCCCCCTAACTCTAGCAAGTTGTTCATCAAGAAATTCACCTAATGGCAAAGTAGTATCATGCACAGAAGTAGTTTCATCATAAGTATCATGCATAGCAGAAGTGGCATCATCCATAACATGCGACATATCAAAATTCATAGCAGTAGCAGGTTTAGGTGTCGCAAGCTTACTCAAAACAGAAGGAGAATCTAGTGCAGAGCTAGATGGCAGTTCCTTACCTCCCCTCGTAGTTGAGGGCAAAATAGTAGTTCTATCGTCTTTCAAGTTCTTCATAGTGACCAACAGATTTAAATCCCAAGTGACTCAGAGAATAGAGCTATGCTCCCTGGCAACGGCGCCAGAAATTAGTCTTGATAACCCACAAGTGTAGGTGATCGCAACAGCTTTTGAGGGTAAAGTATTCAACCCAAATTTATTGATTCGACACAAGGGGAGCCAAAGAATATTCTTGAGTATTAGCAGTTGAGTTGTCAATTCAACAACACCTAGATAACTTAGTATCTGCAGCAAAGTATTTAGTAGCAAAAGTGGTATGATAATAAAGGTAATGGTGGCAAAAGTAAACATAATAGTTTTTGGATTTTTGTAGTAGTTGTAATAGTAGCAACAGGAAAGTAAATAAGTGAAGAACAATATGTGAAAAGCTCGTAGGTAATGGATCAGTGATGGATAATTATGTCGGATGCGATTTCTCATGTAATAGCTATAACATAGGGTGACACAGAACTAGTTCCAATTCAACAATGTAATGTAGGCATGTATTCTGTAAATAGTCATACGTGCTTATGGAAAAGAACTTGCATGACATCTTTTGTCCTACCCTCCTGTGGCAGCGGGGTCCTAGCAGAAACTAAGGGATATTAAGGCCTCCTTTTAATAGAGAACTGGAACAAAGCATTAGCACATAGTGAATACATGAACTCCTCAAACTACGGTCATCACCGAGAAGTATCCCGATTATTGTCACTTCGGGGTTGTCGGATCATAACACATAATAGGTGACTATAGACTTGCAAGATAGGATCAAGAACACACATATATTCATGAAAACATAATAGGTTTAGATCAGAAATCATGGCACTCGGGCCCTAGTGACAAGCATTAAGCATAGCAAAGTCATAGCAACATCAATCTCAGAACATAGTGGATACTAGGGATCAAACCCTAACAAAACTAACTTGATTACATGGTAAATCTCATCCAACCCATCACCGTCCAGCAAGCCTACGATGGAATTACTCATGCACGGCGGTGAGCATCATGAAATTGGTGATGGAGGATGGTTGATGATGACGACGGCGACGAATCCCCCTCTCCGGAGCCCCGAACGGACTCCAGATCAGCCCTCCCGAGAGAGATTAGGGCTTGGAGGCGGCTCCGTGTCGTAAAACGCGATGAAACTTTCTCTCTGATTTTTTTCTCCCCGAACGTGAATATATGGAGTTGGAGTTGAGGTCGGTGGAGGTCCAGGGGGCCCACGAGATAGGGGGCGCGCCCAGGAGGAGGGGCGCGCCCCCTGTCTCGTGGACAGGGTGTGGGCCCCCTGGTCTTGATTCTTTCACCAGTATTTTTTATATTTTCCAAAAAGTTGCTCCGTGGATTTTCAGGACATTCCGAGAACTTTTCTTTTCTACACATAAAACAACATCATGGCAGTTCTGCTGAAGTCAGCGGCAGTCCGGGTTAGTTTCATTCAAATCATGCAAGTTAGAGTCCAAAACAAGGGCAAAAGTGTTTGGAAAAGTAGATACGTTGGAGACGTATCAGTTACCACTCAAGCAGAGCAAGTACTTAAACCTCAAAGTGATTTGCTCGATGAATTAAATAATAAACATGATTTTGCTGTTAGAGTGACTACTAGAACTGGTAGAATGACTCGGGAACCTTTGTATCCTGAAGGCCACCCTAAGAGAATCGGCAGGATTCTCAGAGAAATAATTTAGAGGCACCTAGTTCTTATAAAAAGAAGAAAAAGAAAAATGATAGGACTTTGCATGCTTCTAATGAACCTGTTGTAGACACACCTGAGAAGCCCAATAATATTTCTATTTCCGATGCTGAGACACAATCAGGTGATGAACATGAACCTGGTGATAATGTTAATGATAATGTTCATGTTGATGCTCAACCTAGCAATACTAATGATGTAGAGATTGAACCTGCTGTTGATCTTGATAACCCACAATCAAAGAATCAACGTTATGATAAGAGAGACTTTGTTGCCAGGAAGCACGGTAAAGAAAGAGAACCATGGGTTCAGAAACCCATGCTATTTCCTCCTAAACCATCCAAGACAAAGGATGATCAGGATTCTGAGCGTTTTGCTGAAATGATTAGACCTATCTTCTTACGTATGCAATTAACTGATATGCTTAAATTAAATCCTTATGCTAAATACATGAAGGATATCATTACAAATAAAAGAAGATACCGGAAGCTGAAATTTCCACCATGCTTGCTAATTATACTTTTAAGGGTGGAATACCAAAGAAACTTGGAGATCCAGGAGTACCAACTATACCATGCTCCATTAAAAGAAACTATGTTAATATTGCTTAATGTGATCTTGGAGCCGGTGTTAGTTTTATGCCTCTCTCTTTATATCGTACACTTGAATTAAATAAGTTGACACCTACTGAAATATCTTTGCAAATGGCCGACAAATCAACTGCTATACCTGTCGGTATTTGTGAGGATGTGCCTGTTGTGGTTGTAAATGTCACTGTCTTAATGGACTTTGTTATTCTTGATATTCCCGAGGACGATAGTATGTAGATTATCCTTGGTAGACCCATTTTGAATAATGCAGGGGCTGTTATTGATTGCAACAAAGGCAATGTCACTTTTCATGTTAATGGTAATGAGCATACGGTACACTTCCTGAGGAAACAACCTCAAGTTCATAGCATCAATTCTATTGGAAAAAATTCCAACTATCATTATTGGAGGTTTTGAATTTCCTCTTCCTACTGTCAAGAAAAAGTATGATATTCTTATTGTTGGGGATGTTCATATCCCCGTTGAGGTAACCTAGTCTTATCCGAAATTTGTTGCATGTTCTTCGGAATGAGTTTGTTAACAAGACTTGATCAACCTTGTTAGTGGATTCCTTTTGATGATCACGAGATGGATGAAACTAGAAGGCACAACCTTCTATACCCTCTTTTTACTTTCTGTTATTTAGAAAAAAAATAAAGCAAAAATAGTATTATTTGTCTGTTTCTGAATTATCCGTGCAATAAAAAAATATGCCGAAAATAAAAGTGCTCCAAATGCCCTGCAAATTTAGTATGATTTTTTATGGAATATTTGAGGATTTTAGGCACTGAAAACACAGCAGGGTGGCAAGCACCTGGCCACGAGGGTGGAGGGCGCGCCCACTCCCCTTGGGCGCGCCCCCCTGTCTCATGGGCCCACGGTGGCCCCCCTCCACTTATTCCTTCACCCACACACTCCATCTTCCTCCCAAAAAAAATCCCCATCCAGCTCAAGCACGAGTTCTAGCTCATCTTGCTATGATTTTCGATCTCCTTGCTCAAAGCTCCATTCACAAAACTGCTTTTGGAGATTGTTGCTTGGTATGTGACTCCTCCATTGGTCCAATTAGTTTTTGTTCTTGTGCTTTATTCATTGCAAATTTTTGCTGCCTAGGTGAACCTGTTCTTGAGCTTGCAAGTCAAATTTATGAGGTCCCAACTAATTCTAATGCATGATATAGGCTCTAGGCACTTGTGGGAGTAGTTGCTATCAATCTTGTTTAGTTTGATTCACTTCTATTTTGAAGTTACTAAAAATTTCAGAAATTTTTCAGAGGAAGAAATATGTCCAGGAAAATGTACCAAGGTGGTTCCTGAACAAAGAGAGGACCTAGGCGTGCTATGTGCGAGCAAGACGATGAACCACCAAGGGAAGCTAAGGTGCGGTCTTGTGAGTGGCCGTCAGAAGAGTTTATGGTCAATACAGGCATCAAGAATTAATTTGATGCATATGTGCGTAATGCCGACCTTGAGGACTTCATACAAGATAAGTGTCCTCAATACTACCAATTGACTGATTCATTCGTCAGAAGATTCAAATATACATCTTCGCGTAATTCTCAGAATGTCCTGTTTGATATTTATGATCAATCTTATACCATGGACCTAGAAGATTTTACTACTGCTTGCAAACTCCTGTAGTGGGGGCAATGTTCATGAACCCCACAAATCTGAATATAAAGACTTCCTTGCTAGTATCACTATGGGAGAATCTAGGGATATAGCACAAGCTACCATAGGGAGCATTCATTTTCCTGCTATACATTATTTTGCTCTCTTCATTGGTAGATAGTTGCACGTAGGTTGCATAACAATGGTATATCTGGAGATTTATTTGGAGGAATTTATGCAACCAATGTTGCTAATTATCTTGGTATATCCCCACGTGAGGGTGATATAGAGTTTCTTGCCGCTTATTTAGATTTTGACCCTATGGTCAGGCACCATTTTCTTGTGAGGAATGAACAATTCCTCCAGTATCGACTAATCTTTGACAGACGTCGCGCTGTCCATGTTACTCTCCCTGCTCCTTGCCTTTTTGATTACCAGGCAAAACGAAGATATGTTGTTACCAGGGAGGAGGCAGCCGAACACGAGAGGAGAGCGGAGGCTGCTCGCCAACATGCCGCAGCTCAGGAGGCATTGGTTGTTGCATCTCAATACGACCCCGGTTATAACTTTGGATATCAGCCAGGCTACCCCTGGCATTGGACCAACTTAGGCCAAAAGCCTAAGCTTGGGGGAGTACGTATTTCTCATCGACTTTACATTCATGTTCACACACTATTCTAGTTGTCGGTGCTCATACTCTCTCATTGTATTATCCATGCTAGTTTAATTTTCTTTTTCTAGTGTTCTTCTTGTGTGTTTGATAAACCTTAAGAAAACCAAAAAAAATAGTTAGTTTAATATCCATGCTTGTAGTAGTAATTAAAAGAAAACCCAAAAAGATTTCTCATTCTTCTTTTACTTGTTCGGAGCTTTCCCGTGTAAATAGCTTTATTTCTTTGCTTTCTTTTGGGGGTCAAGAGTAGAAGACCATAATGAAAATGCTTAGTGGCTCTCATATGCATGATTGTTGATTTAACTTAGAGCCCATATTACCTTGTCTCCTCTCTTGAATTGAATGCTTGCAGATTCCAACTTAGTCCAATGCACGTGCACTATTATTATTATACACACCGTTCGGTCGTGCAAGTGAAAGGCAATAATGAAGATATATGATGGACTGATTGAGATGAGAGAAGCTGGTATGAACTCGACCTCTCTTGTTTTTGTAAATATGATGAGTTCATTGTTCCTAATTCAACTTATTATGAATAAACATGTTTGCAATGACATTTAGAGATTATAGTTACTTATGACATGCTTAATTAGCTATGAGTTTATAATGGTTTACCTTGCGTGCCAACATGCTATTAAAATGGTTATGATGTGGTATGATGAGATGGTATCCTCCTTTGAATGAATTGAGTGACTCGACTTGGCACATGTTCACGCATGTAGTTGAAAACAGATCAACATAGCCTTCATGATATTTATGTTCATGGTGGATTATATCCTACTCATGCTTGCACCTGGTATAGATTAATTTTAACACATGTTCATGACTGTTTTCACTCTCTCAGTTGGTCGCTTCCCAGTCTTTTGCTAGCCTTCACCTGTACTAAGCGGGAATACTACTTGTGCATCCAAACTCCATAAACCCCAAAGTTATTCCATATGAGTCCACCATACCTTCCTATATGCGGTATCTATCTGCCGTTTCAAGTAAATTTGTATGTGCCAAACTCCAAACCTTCAAATGAGATTCTGGTTTGTATGCTCGAGTAGCTCATGTTTCAACTAGGGTTGTCTGTATCTTCCATGCTAGGTGGGTTATTCTCAAGGGGAGTGAACTCCGCTCCTCATTCACGAGAAAATGGCTGGTAACCGGGATGCCCAGTCCCATGATCAAAATGATCAAAGCAAATCAAAATAATTAAACAAAACTCCCCTAGGGCTATTGCTAGTTGGAGGCACTCGTTGTTTCGAGCAAGCCATGGATTGATGCTTGTTGGTGGTGGGGGAGTATGAACTTTACCATTATGTTTGGGAACCGCCTATAATGTGTGTAGCATGGAAGATATCGCCATCTCATAGTTGTTGTGTTGACAGTGAAAGTATACCGCTCAAAATATTATTTATCTCTATTTTAAAATCGAGCTCTGGCACCTCTACAAATCCGCACTTCCCTCTGTGAAGGGCCTATCTATTTACTTTTATGTTGAGTCATCATCCTCTTATTAAAAAGCACCTGCTGGAGAGCACAACTGTCATTTGCATGCATTACTATTAGTTTATATTGGGTATGACTTGACTGGATCTCTTTTACCATGAATTACAATGTTTAGTCAGTCCTTGATCTTTAAAGGTGCTCTGCATTTATGTTTTGCGGTCTCAGAAAGGGCTAGTGAGATACCATTTTGTCATATCATATCATGATTGTTTTGAGATAGTGTTGTCATCCGTGTTTTATTATTATTGCTCGCTAGCTGATTATGCCATTGACATGAGTAAATATGAGACCTAAATGTTATTGTGAGCATGGTTAGTTCTTTTTGCTGAAAACTTGAATGCTGGCTTTACATATTTACAACAAGAAGAGCAAACAGAGTTTGTAAAAGTTTTTCTTTATCTCTTTCAGTTTATCAACTGAATTGCTTGAGGACAAGCAAAGGTTTAAGCTTTGGGGAGTTGATACGTCTCCAACGTATCTACCTTTCCAAACACTTTTGCCCTTGTTTTGGACTCTAACTTGCATGATTTGAATGAAACTAACCCGGACTGACGCTGTTTTCAGCAGAACTGCCATGGTGTTGTTTATTGTGTAGAAAACAAAAGTTCTCACAATGACCTGAAAATCCACGGAGATAACTTTTGGAAAATATAAAAAATACTGGCGAAAGAATCAAGGCCAGGGGGCCCACACCCTGTCCACGAGGGTGGCGGTGCGCCCCCTCCCCCTGGACGTGCCCCTGTCTCGTGGGCCCCCTGATGCTCCACTGACCTCAACTCCAACTCTATATATTCCGTTTCTCGAAGAGAAAAATCAGAGAGAAAGCTTTATCGCGTTTTACGATACGGAGCCGCCGCCAAGCCCTAATCTCTCTTGGGAGGGCTGATCTGGAGTCCGTTCGGGGCTCTGGAGAGGGGGATTCGTCGCCGTCGTCCTCATCAACCATCCTCCATCACCAATTTCATGATGCTCACCGCCGTGCATGAGTAATTCCATCGTAGGCTTGCTGGACGGTGATGGGTTGGATGAGATTTACCATGTAATCAAGTTAGTTTTGTTAGGGTTTGATCCCTAGTATCCACTATGTTCTGAGATTGATGTTGCTATGACTTTGCTATGCTTAATGCTTGTCACTAGGGCCGGAGTGCCATGATTTCAGATCTGAACCTATTATGTTTTCATGAATATATGTGAGTTCTTGATCCTATCTTGCAAGTCTATAGTCACCTATTATGTGTTATGATCCGACAACCCCGAAGTGACAATAATCGGGATACTTCTCGGTGATGACCGTAGTTTGAGGAGTTCATGTATTCACTATGTGATAATGCTTTGTTCCGGTTCTCTATTAAAAGGAGGCCTTAATATCCCTTAGTTTCCACTAGGACCCCGCTGCCACGGGAGGGTAGGACAAAAGATGTCATGCAAGTTCTTTTCCATAAGCACGTATGACTATATTCGGAATACATGCCTACATTACATTGATGAACTGGAGCTAGTTCTATGTCACCCTATGTTATAGCTATTACATGAGGAATCGCATCCAACATAATTATCCATCACTGATCCAATGCCTACGAGCTTTTCATATATTGTGCATCGATTATTTACTTTTCCGTTGCTACTGTTACAATTACTACAAAACTGCTATCGTTACTTTTGCCATTGTTACCATTACTATCATACTACTTTGCTACTAAATACTTTGCTGCAGATACTAAGTTATCCACGTGTGGTTGAATTGACAACTCAACTACTAATACTTGAGAATATTCTTTGGCTCCCCTTGTGTCGAATCAATAAATTTGGGTTGAATACTCTACCCTCGAAAACTGTTGCGATCCCCTATACTTGTGGGTTATCAGACGTCAAAATGGCATTCCGTAACAGTTTCCTTAAGGAAGAATTGTATATGATGCAGCTGGAAGGTTTTTTCAATCCTAAGAATGCTGACAAGGTATGCAAGCCCAACGCTCCATCTATGGTCTCGTGCAAGCATCTCGCACTACAAAAAAATACACTTTCGTGATGATACGTGTTTGTCACAGTAGGTCGCGTTTTTTGTCATGCATGTACATCCATCACAAATTTATGACAGAATCAAGATAGTCATACTTGTGCTGTCGTAGAAGTGTTCCATGACATTACCAAAATTATCATCACGGAAGTGTCCACTTCCATGACGATAAATCGCGCGTCGAGGAAGTGCTTTCGTCAAGGGTGACCGACACGTGGCATCCACCATAACGAACGCCGTTAAGCTATCGGGTCGGGTTTTGGATCCGATAACCCGTTAACAGCCCGACCAATGGGGATTTTCCACCGTAAAATCATCATTGGTCGGAGGAAACACGTGTCACTCATCATTGGGGCGATGTCATCCACTCTTTGGGATGTAGGCGCCTATGATACGTCGACACGTGGCACGGCCCAACAGTGGCCCATTCCTGTGAAAAGGCTAGCCCGTTTGACTTGGTCAAAAGCTGGCGGGCCAGCCCATGGAAAGCCTGTTAACGGCCTGTTAGCATATAGCCCATTTACAGCCCCGCTAACCCAAGGCCCGTTACGCCCTATGCGAATTAGGCCCAGTAGCGTCATCTGGGCCATCCAATATGATTCCAGCCCGTTTTCACTTCTGGCCCATGACGTCTTTCGGCCCATATGAGGCCCTTTGTAACTCTTGGCCCATTAGCGGCCCGTGCTGAAACTGGCCCGTAATGAACAGTGTATTACTTTACACCCATTAACGGCCCGCGGTGAAACAGGCCCGTAATGAACAATGTAACACTTTATACCCATTAACTGGGCCGTTATTCCGTTGGGTCATTTCCAGCCCAAGTTAACTTCTGGCCTTCTGAGGGCCCATTTATTCTTGGGCTCATTTGTAGCATTTGGTTACTTATGGCCCGTTACTGTCATTTTCTGCTTGTGGGCCAAATTCAGCCCATCATTATAGTCGGCCCGTTTGTGGTCCGTTAGTCTATTGGGCCATTTTCATAGCATCACCAAATACGGCCTATTAACGGCCCGTTATGGTCAGCCCATAAAATGTATGATTTCCATTATAGGCCCGTCTATGGCCCATTAAAGGCCCATACAAGACCCATAAATGAGTCGGTGACCCATGGATCCTACGTGACGTAGAAGGCCCATGGATCCTACGAGCCATAGAAGGCCCATGGATCCTGCGAGACGTAGAAGACCCATGGATCCTGCAAGCTGTAGAAGGCCCATGGATCTGACGGCCCGTGAAGGGCCATGGTCGGGCGAGTTGGCCCCTGTTTGAACGATATAGCATATTCAAAGAATTATCCTACTCAATACTATCACCTCTAAAAAGCATACACTATACAACAAACAGATCAAGGCATAGAATGGTAGAATAATCCTACACTATATAATAAAGAAATTACAGCCGATTATACCCACTGGGCATTATGGTTCGGCACAGGTGATAATAAAGCATACACAAACAGCAAATTACATACACTGGGCAAATACAACTCATACATCATGGATGCGCATCAACTTAACTCCATTTGAACTATAATCTTTTCAGAAAATAGGATTGGCCGGATTCAGATAGCACAAATTTCAGTCTACAAAATCTCCAATTCCTTCATGGTTACCTCAGTGTCTTGTTCCATTTTTTTGACTCCTGCATCTAATACCTGCATGTCTAGTCTCAACTTGTTGATTATATGTTGACAATCATGTACACGTTGTCTTGCCACCTCTAGTTGATGCTCGAGAACATCAACACATTCCAATTCCAATCCATAATCATTCGGTAACGGCCATGCCGCTTCGCCGCAGATTTTTGTGTTGATGTCACTTCATCCCGAAATGTTTCGTAAGTACACATGACTAGGGCAAAAATATAGTTACAACGATTGAAGCGAACAAGACACTATTTTGTACTACATGGCAAAACAGGACTAACAATAATGTTACACGCCACTTTCACAAAAAATGTTACACGCTTTGACGCATAAGCGGTGATATTTTAAAAATTATAAAAAGATAGTCTGTGCAGCCTGCATACAGAAATCCCTCTTAGCTCACCAGAGGAGCATGATGTTGGGGCCCAATCGAAAACACAGACAAGTTATAAATTTAGACAACACGTTGTGTATAAGTAAGTAAGCAGTTGGCCATTCTGTACCTCAATTAAAGTCTTAGGGAGCATAATGAACAGCAGAGGGTTTCATACAAACATACTACAGCAGGCAAAACTATGCAATCATTAGCGTAGTATAAACTAGATTGTGAGCCTCATGCAATAATAGTTGGTTAATGGACTTCAAAGCTTCAGGCACACTTTGGCAGAGTAATTAAATGGTAATGCCTTTAATTATGTTAACTAATAGTGATACAAGAACCGAACATCAGGCATAATTATTTGGGCATCTCATTAAGTGAGGACAAATAAAGCAATTGAAAAGAGAAAATTAACTATGCCTGAAACAAACAAGGAATTGAACTGTTGAGTTGCATACAGTGACTTACCTTAGCAGGTTGAAGAGGCTCAGCGCAGCTCCTACTTCTCTTGCAAGGCTCCTTCCTAACATCTTGTACCTGGAAATCCTCAATCTTATCTTCATTGCACCCCCTCTGCAAGGTGACACAAACTAGTTACTCGTCTCCTTGGAAGATAAATATGCATACTTTCCAGTCTGTGAACACAAAAGGATGAGATTATAACAAAACAACACCACATAATGAAACATGCCGCATCTCTTGCACTTGTACACAATGAAATGAGCATTTACTATGTCTACACTATGTAAAAACTAGGCATACCTTCAAACTGGATCTCCAGGTACTCTTGGAGAGCCTACTGTAGTGTACAGCCAAACCTTTATGTTACCTATGAGTTAGACAAGGCCCCACTACAGCAGCCCTTAGTGTTTAAATCATTGACAAGCTCTGTTAGAGTGTTAGGTCAAGAACAGCAAGTAATCAAAGCAAACAGTCCTAGTATGGCTGGCTGATGCAAACAAGCAATTGAACAGATGTGTGAGCAAATCTTACATATCAAGAAAAGAAGCAAAGAAGGAGGCTTAAAGACCATCACTTGGTGACCAGATTTAAGGGGCATTTAAACATCATGTGCAACGATGAACTAACATAAACATTGCATATTCCAGATTCTACAATGGAATGCACATGTATTAGGTTATGCCATGTATGATGATGCCTAAATGTATGAGATAGCGGTAGGAGTGATTCATCATTGCACGCACAATTGAATTGCGAGTTAAGGGCGATTCGGTTCGCCTTTTAGGGCATATTGTCAAAATAAGCCATAAAAGATATAAAGAAGTCATTTTTGAGTTATGGGCTTGGGCTTAACTAATTTCGCTTTGGAGGGGGGTGTTTCGGGTAGAACCTCACTAAAAATTGAAGGGAAGGGGAATAGTGAAATGACTCTATTGTCTGCCTATATTACACTCAAAATGCAACTGCTGACGCCCGTGTCACACCTGGCCCTCAAGTAAAAACAAACACGCAAGCATTCATTGCCCTGCCCGCTTGCATCTCCTCTCCCCTTCCCTCTACTCGATCCCCACTGCAAAGACTAGGGTTCCTCCTGCGAGCCGCCGCCATGGTCCCATCGCCTGGTCTCGACGATGCTATGTCCAGCTAGGCTACATGGCCGGCGGTAGGGCAAATCTCCCTTGCTCGCCTCCCTCTGGTGCCGCCCTCATTCTCATGGTCTCCAGCAGCTGCTCCCTTGTGGTTCGTCCAACGCACTACTCCGTGAGCCTTTGCACAACTCTGCCGATGCCACATCATGCGCGAAGGCACCTTGTTCCCCGCCCTCCTCCCGTGCCATGGCCTTGAGGTGTTGTTGAAGGATGAGCTCATCCAACAAGGTGAGGATCTCCTCTGATTTTTTGCCAAATTTTCATTCTGATCCACTATACGATGAATTGCTATGAGCTGCTTCTGCTGCTGCTATATGATGCATTGCTATGAGCTGTTGCTGCTGTATGATGAGTTGCTATGAGGTGCTGCTGCTGCTATATGATGAATTGCTATGAGCTGCTACTGCTGCTATATGATGAGTTGCTACAAGCTGCTCCTGCCGCTGCTATATGATGAATTTCTATGAGCTGCTCCTGCTGCTGCTATATGATGAATTGCTATGAGCTGCTCCTGCTGCTGCTGTATGATGAATTGCTATGAGTCTTTCTTTGGTATATGATGAATTGCGATTCTTTGGTGATGTATGATGAGTTGCTATGAGCTGCTGCTGCTATATGATGCTTTCAGGTGGTGCTGCTATATGATAATAACCAGCCACTTGGACCATCGAATTTCAATAAATAATTGTTCTTCATTTAAATGTGGGTCATGCGTTCTTCGTTTAAATTAGGCAATGGGATCTCTATGGAAAACATTGACCAAAGTAGATTGTGCCATGTAGATGGTATCTTTGTATTTGCATTTTGAGCAAATAGTGATGGTCTGTTTTCCCATCATATTAATTACTGCACTGGGTTCAATTTGTGATGTTTGCAAGTCAAATTAATTTCCATATGGGCTGCAAAATGAAAAATATATAATGCAATCTAGACTTTCCACTGATCATACCAAAGATAAGCTGAAAATGCAATGAAAAGAACTGGTTGGCGTATTACATGGAGCTTATATTAACAGGTGCTTATTTTCTTAGGATAACTCGTAATAACTGTCCCTAAGAAACTTGGCTAATAGAACTGGCATACAAATAACATGTCACGATGATTGCAATGGACGAGTGACGTACCATAGCACACTGTATAGGCTCACCGCTGCCTCTCCTTTTTTTTTGCGATGTTCCATGAAATTGCCACATACATCTTGTACTTGTTCATTGTGTAACCCTATCTGCAAGTTGACACGGCTAATTTCAGACATCTCTACATGATACTACATTGCATATCCCTTGCGCATATTTAAACCACCAATTAACGATTGTGTGCATACCATAAACTAGCCATGACTCTATATGCTGGACTAGCAGGCAGTCTAAGGGAGACTAATGTAGTGCACTAGAGTTCCTACATGCCACCTATGATTTTGTGTAATGTACTGCCCCTGTTCCTAAATATATGTCTTTGTAGAGATTCAAGTATGGACCACATACAGATGTATATAGATGCATTTTTTAGTGTAGATTCACTCATTTTGCTCCGTATGTAGCCTATAGTGGAATCTCTAAAAGACTTATATTTAGGAACGAAGGTACGAGGTAGTATCATGTATGACATCTACATATCTAATTTAGCAGCTAGTAGTAGAAATCATTGTCTGCACAAAGGGATTACTGGTCGAAAATCCTAGGAAAGCACACTGGCAGGCACAGAACAATACAAGAGAGGGAGACGCGCTTACAAGATCATAGCAATGCCTCAGTCCAGGATCTTGGTTGGCCAAGCTGTTAGATCCAGAAGAAATATCGTCCTTGTAGTTTTTGCCAGCTGCATAACAGGTAATAGCGACCGGTTAGTATATTTGAAGTACATCAGGCAGGTGATGCTGGACGGGTTTAAAGGTGACAAGTACCTAGGCCATGGCAGGTGCTTGGCATCTCTCCAGACGGTGAGAATCAGGTTAGAAACATCGAGGATGATGACGCTGCGCTGGCTATCAGGGTCCGGTAAGGAGATCTAGAACCGTCGAGTAGGGTGTTTGTGGAGCGGCTCCGGTAGGGTGGACTACGGTGTGGGCGAAGCAGATCTGTGGTCGTGGACGAGGGCGTAGGTGAAGCTGCTCCGGTGGTTGGGTTAAGGATGGTGTCGACGACGCGGATCTGCGGCCATGGACGGGGCGTCAGAAGCTGCTCCGGTGGTTGGGTTAAGGATGGTGTCGATGATGCGGATCTGCGGCCGTGGACGGGTGAAAGTGCAACTAATCCCCGGGTGGTTTTGGTAATTAATAACAACATATATATCATTGAACTAATAGTTACTTGAGAATCATTTCAGAGAGTTCATTGATATGGGTATGGCAAGGGCGAAGAAGTGGACCCCCAAAATGCTAAGGCAAGCATTGGCAAAAGCTCAAGACTCCATTTTTGGTTTAGTGATCCAAGATCACATTGAGTCCATAGGAAAAGCCAATACTATTAAAAGGGATGAGGTTATGATGATGATCTGGTTGCTCAAGTGCTTAGTGATATATCTCCTAAACTATCAGCAACTTTCACCGCCATATACACTCATAAGTAGTCTCGGTCCCACCGATATTCCAAACTTCCACACCGAGATGAACCACCTCAGCCATAAGCCAAACCCTAGTAAACTCGGATTTTCCGATTTCGAACTCGGTCTCACCGAAACATGAGTTGCCAAGGTTACAGAACCTTCGTCATCAAATCGGTGTCACCGAGATGATGAAGTCGGTCCCACCAAACTGGCATGCTCTTGTCATTGCACGAATCGGACTAACCGAGATTGTATATTCGGTCCCACAAAAATCCCAACGTTCACATTATTTGAACTATCGGTCTCACCGAGTTGTCCACTTCGGTCCCACCGAGATTGCTCAAATGTGTGTAACGGTTGGATTTTGTGTGGAGGCTATAAATACCCTCCACCCCTCTTCATTCGTGGAGAGAGCCATCGAAAGAACTACCACTCCTACCTTACATTTCGAGAAGAGAACTACCTACCCTTGTGTTGAGATCAAGTTGCTCCACTCCCACCATATGAAGCTTGATCTCTAGCCTTCCCAAGTTGCTTTCCACTCAATCCTTTCTTCCACCACAGCCAAATCAGTGAGGAGAGTTGAGTGTTGGGGAGATTATCATTTGAAGCACAAGAGCAAGGAGTTCATCATCATCTACAACATCTATTACCTTTTCGAGGGTGGTGCCTCCTAGATTGGTTAGGTGTCGCTTGGGAGCCTCCGTCGTCGAGATGTGGAGTTGAACCAAGAAGTTTGTAAGGGCGAGGAGATCGCCTACTTCGTGAAGATCTACCCCGAGTAAGGCTAGCCCTCTGTGGGCGTAGGCCATGATGGAATAGACAAGGTTGCTTCTTCGTGGACCCTTCGTGGGTGGAGCCCTCCGTGGACTCTCGCAGCCGTTACCCTCCGTGGGTTGAAGTCTCCATCAACGTGGAAGTACGATAGCACCACCTATCGGAACCACGAGAAAAATCACCGCGTCTCCAAAATTGCGTTTGCTCTTCTCCACCTCTCTTTACTACATGTGCAATTTACTTTCCGCTGCCTATACTCTAGAATTGCATGTGTAGGGTGATGCTTGACTTGATCATAATTGTGAATCTGCCAAAAACTGTTCTTTGTCAAAAGGCAGAATTTTAAAGTGATAAGTAGTCTAATCACCCCCCTCTAGACATACTTTCGATCCTACAAGTGGTATCAGAGCTTTGGTCTCCATTGTATTGGTTTCCATTGCATTGGACTCCATAAGCTTGGTTTCACAACCTAGGAGAGTATGGCGTCTAGTGAGGGTAATTTTAAGAGAGGTCCTTACTTTGATGGTACAAATTTTGCTAGTTGGAAGCATAAAATGAAAATGCATATTCTTGGTCATAACCCAGCCGCATGGGGCATTATTTGTGTTGGTATGCAAGGTGAATTCTTGAGGAAGGAAAAGTTCGGATCATGGCTACACCGGAAAAATTGCGGATGTTGCAAAACAATGCTCAAGCTTGTGACATTCTCTTCAATGCCTTGTGTCCCGAGGAGTTCAACAAAATCAGCCGTCTTGAGAATGCAAAAGAGATTTGGGATACTTTGGTTTAAATGCACGAAGGTACCGAGTCCGTGAAGGAATCAAAGCTAGATATTCTTCAAGGTCAACTTGACAAGTTCAAGATGAAGGATGGTGAAGGAGTCGCTAAAATGTACTCTAGGCTTGCTCTCATCACAAATGAGATTGCTGGCTTAGGAAGCGAAGAAATGACCGACCGATTCATCATCAAGAAGATTCTCAGAGCTTTGGATGGAAAGTATGACACCGTGTGCACTTTGATCCAAATGATGCCAAACTACAAGACTCTCAAGCCAACCAAGTCATTGGAAGAATTGTTGCTCATGAGATGACACTTAAGGATAAGGAAGAGCTTCACAACAAGTCAAGTGGTGCTTACAAAGCTACAAGTGATGCTCCCACAACCTCAAGTGACAAGTTAGTTTCCAATGAAGAGATAAGCCTAATGGTCAAGAACTTCAACAAATTCTACAAGAGTAGAGGCAAAGAGAGAAGCTCAAAGTCTAGATCATATGATGAAAAGAGATCTTCTAGTCGTGATCGAAGCTGCTACAATTGTGGAAGACCGGACACTACTCAAATGAGTGTACGGCTCCCCACAAGAGAAGAGAAGAATCTCCAAGAAGAAGAAGCTCAAGAGATGAGTCACCTCGGAAAGAGAGAAGGAGCAGAGATGATCGTTATGAGCGAAGACCCTCTCGGAGAAGCAAGGATTAGGAGAGGAAAGACAAGTCATCAAGGAGCTACACAAGAAGAAAACATCAAGCTCATGTAGGTGAATGGGTCTCCGGCCCGACTCCGACAATCAATCGAAGGAAGCTATCACTCCGACTCCGACTACGATCAAGATGAAGGTGTTGCGGTCTTGCTCTCGTATCCTCCAACTCCAACTCCTCGACTTATTTGATTCACCAAATGAGGGAATTGGAAGATGCTTCATGGCTAAAGGCCCCAAGGTATCACACCCTGAATTCATTGACTTGATAGTGATGAGGATGACTTGCTTGGTGAAGATGAGCTCTTGCATGATAAATCCAGTGAGCCTAGTAACGATGAATATGCTAGTAGTCTTTATAGTCGAGAAGAGTCGAATGACAATGCTATGAAGGAGATTGAGCGTCTAACTAAAGAACTAAACACTCTTAAGTTAGCTCATGAAACAACTCAAGAAGATCATAGAGAGCTCCTAAGATCTCATGAGAAGCTACGCTTCGAGAAGCTCACTCTAGAGCAAGAACATGAGTTTCTAAAAGCAATCAATGACGATCTTCGAAAGAAGAGTTCTTCATATCTTGCCAAATGACTTCTCTTGTCTAATTTCTTGCCACCCATTAAGACTAAGCATGACAAGCATAAGAAAAATTCTTCCTCTAGCAGTAACAATAACCATGCTAAATCCAATGTTGTTGCTTCTAGTAGTTCTCTTGATTCCACTAACAATGTTTCAAGCCAAGTTACACTTGAGCAAGAGAATAGTTTATTGAAAGGGATCATAGAGAAAGGTGTCTACAAGAGCCTTGCCGGAAGCAAGAACTTTGAGGAAATTGTTCGCAAGCAAGGAAGGCACCGGAAGAATCAAGGAATTGGTTTTGAGCGAAAGTTCAACGCCGAAGGTGTTGAGTGGGAAGAAGGTCAATATCCTACTCCACAGTTTGTTCCTCAAAAGGAGAAGTATGATCCTACTTCTTCCAATGTGGAACAAGCTCAAGATGACCTTCCACCACAAGACCACAAGCTAAAAGGCAAGGACAAGCTTCAAGAGGAGATTGATGCATTTGTTGAAGCACCTCAAGCCATGGTCAAGTGGGTTCCCAAGGAAGCGTCAAGTTCTACTTCGTCAAGCTCAACTACAACCCCAAGGATTCCCATCAAGATGATGTGGATCCCAAGAAGAAGAACTAGAAAGTTCTTGAGGGTGACTCCGCCAACATACTTCACTCACATTCATTTTGGCAAAAACTTGTGCAATCAACTTCCACATTGTGCACTAGTTCATGGAGTCACAAACCCTCTTGTTGGTAAGTCAATGGACAAGGTAATCATTGCTTTCATGGACATCATCTATTGTGAACTTCAATCTATGTCCATGGATATCCTTGTTTGTTCCTTGTGGGACTAACCCATGTAGGTATTGAAAGTGCCCGAATCCAAAGGATAGCTCCCAACTCTTGATGATCTCCATCAACATTGAGCATCCACATCTTCAACATCTACATGAAGTTTTCTCGACAACCCAAGGTTAGTTTGACCCTTTAAAAGGGTTCTCACATCTAGGGGAGCTTTGCTCTAAAAATTGAGCTAAAGCATCTTCAAATGATGTGAACACATCAATGCTTTATGTAAAAGTGGTAACCCCACTTGTGCTTAAGCGATGAGTATGACCTATGATCAAATGTTCTCATTTGGCTCCTAAGTCAATATACTCATATAAAGATGACCTAGTCATCGACAAATTGTGTGTTAGTTGCTAGAGTTTTGGTTGTGCATGTTTGACACATATTTCATTTGCTATCTTATTGTGTGAGCATGTTGGATGCATGATTTTATCCATTCGAGGACATCCATTTGTTGTTTTGGTCGTTTTGATTTTTCGACCAAATGGATGGACAAGAATGCCTAAATACCTCCCTAGCTATCTATGCTTTCTTGTCTCAAATTCTATTCATGCTTACATCACAAATTTTGAACAAGTCATTTTCGGACCCTCGGGTGAGGAGCACTTGAGCCACCGATCCGTCAAGGGCTAATTTCCAAAACCTTCTAATTGATTTGGTCGGACCAACTCACTCAAACTCGGTCGAACCGAAAGCATTTAGATCGATCTAGGTTTTCATCTCGGTGAAACCGAGTTGTGATTTTCGGCGTGATCGAAGTGCATAATCGCCAAAGCAGTTATCCATCTCGGTGCCACCGAGTTTTACAACTCGGTCCCACCGACGCAAGGGGTATATATTCGAGGGCGCGCGTTGATTCCTCCTTCAAACGTTTTCGCCCCACACCCTTTGCCGCCGCCGCCTTGGTCTCCGGATAGTCGCGCAAATGCGCTGTGCGCCCTCGCCGCAGTCTCCGTCGCCGTCAACAGCCATCTCCTCCGCGCCGTTGCGCAGAGAAAAACTCCACCAAGTTAGGGTGAGTTTTGATCCCACTCGTGCTCCCATCTCCGATTCAATGCACGTTTGGATTGCCTAGTATCTTGCCACGATTGAAATCCTCCTGTACACCAGATTGGTTCGTTTGAACTAGATTCGAGTAAAAGTTTTAGGGTTGGGTTTCATGAACACATCTCGGTGAGACCGATTTTATATTTTCGGTATGGCCGATTTAGCCTATAGCCATTACCTTTGCACCCTTCGGTCCAACCGAGTTGTGCAAAATCGGTGTGACCGAAATGAAGATTCTGTGAAACCCTAGTGTTTTCGGCGGGACGAAACCCACTTGGTCAAACCGAAAGTGGTGTGCCAAGCTCTGTTTAACACTTGGATTCACCGAACCTTAAACTCGGTCGACCAAAATGTCTTCTGTGAAAACTTAATACTAGAATTTGAACTCATTTTTTTGCAAAAACTTCGCATTTTGTGATGACTCTTCTTCTCTGCCTACACCTTATCTATTCACAGGTTGTCAGCCATGTCGATGCCGTGGATGGTGAGAACAGGTCGAGACACCCATTGCGAGACATTCCAGAGGCGGGAACTAGTCCCGATCCTAGTAGCTCATCGATGATGGTGAGAGGAGTACACCAAGTGGCATGCCTCCTGCAGCCACCAGAGCTAGAAAGAAGAGGAATTCAGATGATGAGGATTCAGATTTTGTTGTTGAGGAAGAGGTGACCTCAAAGCCTAAAGGAAGGTTGTTGCCAAAGAGCAACAAGATCAACAATCTAAGAAGGGCACCAGCAAAGTCAAGCGATCAACTGTTGCTAAGAAGCTGAATTTGGGAGAGGCAGCTGCAAGCAAAGTGAAAAAACCACCAAGAGAAAGAGAATAGTGCATGCAGATGCAGCAGAGAGGATGAGGATGAGGAAGCACCCCAGCCTCCTCCTCGAAGCCAAAGTCGACAAGGAAGCAAGAGCAGCAGCAGCTAAACCAAAGAGTTTGGAGAGCAAATTCTTGAAGCTACTCAAAGGATTGAACAACGCTCGCCAGCATTATGCAGTCTCAGGAGAGCTTAGAGAGGATTGTTGACGAGAAGATCTACGCTTCTGGACGTGAAGCCGATTGAAATACAAGTGACCGCCAACAAGCTCGAGGCAGAGACATTGAGGAAGCAAAGCAGGACAAGGCGAGCTTATGCGTGAGTTGCAGAGTTGACTTAGTCCAGATTCTCATCGACAGATCGCTCCGGTTCCCAAAGGACCCCGATCAGTTGCTATTCGATGATCGACACCAGACTACAGCCGGCACCTCCACAGTTCCAGATTGCTCCTACTCCAACTCCGGCTCCAAAGTGTCCACTCCTCCAAAGCCTGAGACATCAGTGAAGTCTTCGCCGATCTTGTCATATCCACTCCGACATCAACCCGGATGGGAGCCGCCGGCAGAGTCCACAGTGACGCTTAGCTCTATGCTTTTCGAACTTTTGGTAACTTGTTGCCAAAGGGGAGAAATTGTATAGATCATAGGGCTTCGAGAGAGAGTGTGTTGTTGTCTTTGCGCTTTTGCTCTTTCGTTCTTTTGCGGTTTCTTTGAGATACTTTTGGTTTTCGAGACATTCAAATGTGTTTGATACTCCGTTTGATTCTACCTTAATGAGTGCTTGGTCGTACTATGCTTTAATGTGTGCTTAATGCTTATCATATGCCATTCCTATCTCGTATGACCATTTACTCATGTCTTGGTGATTGGGTGCATGCTGTTCATTCTTATCATTTTGTGCGCTCCACCAAGATGTATGTGACATGGAAGAGTGACCCATGATCCTAATCGATTGTGCATTTGCATTCAAACGCAAATCTTAAATAATGCACAAATTTAGGGGGAGCTCTTGCTTATCACATACTTCTCAAAGCGACGATATTATTCATTGATTATATCCTTTGTCGAAGCTTTGATCTATATGTTGTCATCAATTACCAAAAAGGGGGAGATTGAAAGTGCAACTAATCCCCGGGTGGTTTTGGTAATTAATAACAACATATATATCATTGAACTAATAGTTACTTGAGAATCATTTCAGAGAGTTCAGTGATATGGGTATGGCAAGGACTGAAGAAGTGGACCCCCCAAAATGCTAAGGCAAGCATTGGCAAAAGCTCAAGACTCCATTTTTGGTTTAGTGATCCAAGATCACATTGAGTCCATAGGAAAAGCCAATACTATTAAAAGGGGATGAGGTTATGATGATGATCTGGTTGCTCAAGTGCTTAGTGATACATCTCCTAAACTATCGCAACTTTCACCGCCATATACACTCATAAGTAGTCTCGGTCCCACCGATATTCCAAACTCAGTCACACCGAGATGAACCACCTCAGCCATAAGCCAAACCCTAGTAAACTCGGATTTTCCGATTCGAACTCGGTCTCACGAAACATGAGTTGCCAAGGTTTCAGAAACTTCGTCATCAAATCGGTGTCACCGAGATGATGAAGTCGGTCCCACCGAAACTGGTATGCTCTTGTCATTGCACGAATCAGACTAACCGAGATTGTATATTCGGTCCCACCGAAAATCCCAACGTTCACATTATTTGAACTATCGGTCTCACCGAGTTGTCCACTTCGGTCCCACCGAGATTGCTCAAATGTGTGTAATGGTTGGATTTTGTGTGGAGGCTATTTATACCCCTCCACCCCCTCTTCATTCGTGGAGAGAGCCATCAGAAAGAACTACCACTCCTACCTTACATTTCTGAGAAGAGAACTACCTACCCTTGTGTTGAGATCAAGTTGCTCCACTTCCACCATATGAAGCTTGATCTCTAGCCTTCCCAAGTTGCTTTCCACTCAATCCTTTCTTCCACCACAGCCAAATCAGTGAGGAGAGTTGAGTGTTGGTGAGATTATCATTTGAAGCACAAGAGCAAGGAGTTCATCATCATCTACAACATCTATTACCTTTTGGAGGGTGGTGCCTCCTAGATTGGTTAGGTGTCGCTTGGGAGCCTCCGTCGTTGAGATGTGGAGTTGAACCAAGAAGTTTGTAAGGGCAAGGAGATCGCCTACTTCGTGAAGATCTACCCCGAGTAAGGCTAGCCCTCCGTGGGCATAGGCCATGATGGAATAGACAAGGTTGCTTCTTCGTGGACCCTTCGTGGGTGGAGCCCTTCGTGGACTCTCGCAGCCGTTACCCTCCGTGGGTTGAAGTCTCCATCAACGTGGAAGTACGATAGCACCACCTATCGGAACCACGAGAAAAATCACCGCGTCTCCAAAATTGCGTTTGCTCCTCTCCACCTCTCTTTACTACATGTGCAATTTACTTTCCGCTGCCTATACTCTAGAATTGCATGTGTAGGGTGATGCTTGACTTGATCATAATTGTGAATCTGCCAAAAACTGTTCTTTGTCAAAAGGCAGAATTTTTAAGTGACAAGTAGTCTAATCACCCCCCCTCTAGACATACTTTCGATCCTACAACGGGGCGTCAGAAGCTGCTCAGGTGGTTGGGTTAAGGGTGGTGTCGACGATGCGGATCTACGGCCGTGGACGGGGCGTCAGAAGTTGCTCCAGTAGGTTGGATGAGGGTGCGAGGAAGCGGATCTGAGGCCGTGGACTTGTGAGTTGGCAAAGCAGCCCCGGTAGGGTTGAGAATGGTATAGGCGAAGCTACTCCGGTAGGGTTGACGATGGTGTCGGCGAAGCGGCTCCGGTAGGGTTGAGGAAGGTGTCGACGAAGAGGATCAGAGGTCGTCGACGGGGGCATCCGTGGGGTGGCTCCGGGGTGTGTGGATGAAGCGTCTCCGGTGGGGAGTACGAATGAGCCGCTGCAGATGCGCGGTGGTTGATGAGAGTACTGGTGAAGCAGATCCGGCGCCGTGGACAAGGCCAGCACTGAATGGGCAGTGGTACAGTGGTGGATGAGCAGTGTACTTGTTTCTAGGGGAGGTGGGAGGGGTAGATGCGGCCGCAGAAGCAGATCCGGCGAGGTGGACGCTTGTTGGCGATGAATGGGCTATAATACGCGGTGGATGAGCATCTAGGGTTTCGAGAGGGAGGGAGAAAGGGCGATGAAGTACGGACGGCGTGATGTAAGATGCTTTGGTGCTGTGGAGTTAGTCGTTTTTGCGGGAGGGGGAGAGGAAATGGGGGTGTCGTGTAGTGGGGGGAACCAGAAGTTACCAAAGCAGCCCCGACCTATCATGTAGATGAGGGCTGTATTGTAACTGTTGGTCTCCGTGCACCAAGGACAAAAGGGGGATTTCGCATGCTAAAGACTAAGGTGGCGGAAATTTTAGAAGGAGGCGGGAGATTTTGCCGCCCGCAGGATCGTTCGTATCCAGTTTCAACTAATTTTGGACCGTGCTAGCGGGAAGGTCATGCTAGACTGTGTACACGGGGCATGCATCAGCAGTTAATAACTGGTGTGGAGTCCACCCCAGAAAAAAAGACAATAGCTCAGGATGATGCGCCGATAACTTGGACGTTCACACGGGCGCGGGAAATCGTACGGGTGTAGTGGCGCGTGAAGGAAATATGCCCTAGAGGCAATAATAAAGTTATTATTTATTTCCTTATTTCATGATAAATGTTTATTATTCATGCTAGAATTGTATTAACCGGAAACATAATACATGTGTGAATACATAGACAAATATAGTGTCACTAGTATGCCTCCACTTGACTAGCTCGTGAATCAAAGATGGTTAAGTTTCCTAGCCATGGACGAAAGAGTTGTCATTTGATTAATGGGATCACATCATAGAAGAATGATGTGATTGACTTGACCCATTCTGTTAGCTTAGCACTTGATCGTTTAGTATGTTGCTATTGCTTTCTTCATGACTTATACATGTTCCTGTAACTATGAGATTATGCAACTCCTGTTTACGGAGGAACACTTTGTGTGCTACCAAAGCGTCCACAACGGCTGGGTGATTATAAAGGTGCTCTACAGGTGTCTCCGAAGGTACTTGTTGGGTTGGCGTATTTTGAGATTAGGATTTGTCACTCCGATTGTCGGAGAGGTATCTCTGGGCCCTCTCGGTAATACACATCACTTAAGCCTTGCAAGCATTACAACTAATGAGTTAGTTGTGAGATGATGTATTATGGAACGAGTAAAGAGACTTGCCGATAACGAGATTGAAGTAGGTATTGAGATACCGATGATCGAATCTCGGGCAAGTAACATACTGATGACAAAGGGGACAACGTATGTTGTTATGCGGTCTGACCAATAAAGATCTTCGTAGAATATGTGGGAGCCAATATGGGCATCCAGGTTCCGCTATTGGTTATTGACCGGAAACGTGTTTCGGTCATGTCTACATTGTTCTCGAACCCGTAGGGTTCGCACGCTTGAGGTTTCGATGGCAGTTATATTATGAGTTTACATGTTTTGATGTACCGAAGAAGTTTGGAGTCCCGGATGAGATCGGGGACATGACGAGGAGTTTCGAAATGGTCGAGACGTAAAGATTCATATATTGGATGATATGGTTAGGCCAAGGGGTCAAGCCCATGAGGCTTTAGGTCGGTGCAAAAGGAGTTTTGCGGAGGCCAGGGGGCCAAACGCCGGAGACCCTGGCATCTGGCCCTGGGCCAGACGCTGAGGCCCATGGCGTCTGGGCCAGACGCCAAGGATTGTGGCGTTTGGTCCTGGAGTCCGAGTGGGACTCTTGCCTTTCGGGCAAAACCAACTTTGAGGAGGCTTTTGCTCCAAGTTTCGACCCCGGGGCTCAACATATAAATAGAGGGGCAGGGCTAGCACCAAAGACTCAACAATTGATCCCTTGGATCTCTTAGCCGTGTGCGGTGCCCCCCTCCACCATTGTCCACCTCGATAATATCATAGCGGTGCTTAGGCGAAGCCCTGTGGTGGTAGAACATCAAGATCGTCACCACATCGTCGTGCTCACGGAACTCTCCCTTGACACTCGGCTAGATCGGAGTTCGAGGGACGTCATCGAGCTGAACGTGTGCTAGAACTCGGAGGTGTTGTAATTTCAGTGCTTGATCGGTCGGGCCGTGAAGACGTACGACTACATCAACCGCGTTGTGCTAACGCTTCCGCTTACGGTCTACAAGGGTATGTAGACAACACTCTCCCCTCTCGTTTCTATACGTCACCATGATCTTGCGTGTGTGTAGGAAATTTTTTGAAATTACTACGTTCCCCAATAGTGGCATCCGAGCCTAGGTTTTATGCGTTGATGTTATATGCACGAGTAGAACACAAGTGAGTTGTGGGCGATACAAGCCATACTGCTTACCAGCATGTCATACTTTGGTTCAGCGGTATTGTTGGATGAAGCGGCCCGGACCGACATTACGCGTACGCTTACGCGAGACTGGTTTTACCGCTGTGCTTTGCACACAGGTGACTAGCGGGTGTCTGTTTCTCCAACTTTAGTTGAACCGAGTGTGGCTACGCCCGGTCCTTGCGAAGGTTAAAACAGCACTAACTTGATAAACTATCGTTGTGGTTTTGATGCGTAGGTAAGAACGGTTCTTGCTCAGCCCGTAGCAGCCACGTAAAATTTGCAACAACAAAGTAGAGGACGTCTAACTTGTTTTTGCAGGGCATGTTGTGATGTGATATGGTCAAGACATGATGCTATATTTTATTGTATGAGATGATCATGTTTTGTAACGAAGTTATCGCAATCAATGGCAGGAGCCATATTGTTGTCGCTTTATTGTATGAAATGCAAACGCCCTGTAATTGATTTACTTTATCACTAAGCGGTAGCGATAGTCGTAGAAGCAATAAATGGCGTAACGACAACGATGCTACGATGGAGATCAAGGTGTCGCGCCGGTGACGATGGTGATCACGACAGTGCTTCAAAGATGGAGATCACAAGCACAAGATGATGATGGCCATATCATATCACTTATATTGATTGCATGTGATGTTTATCCTTTATGCATCTTATCTTTCTTTGATTGACGGTAGCATGTTAAGATGATCTCTCACTAAAATTATCAAGAAGTGTTCTCCCTGAGTATGCACCGTTGCGAAAGTTCTTCGTGCTGAGACACCACGTGATGATCGGGTGTGATAGGCTCTACGTTCAAATACAACGGGTGCAAAACAGTTGCACACGCGGAATACTCAGGTTAAACTTGACGAGCCTAGCAAATAACAGATATGGCCTCGGAACACGGAGACCAAAAGGTCGAACGTGAATCATATAGTAGATATGATCAACATAGTGATGTTCACCATTGAAACTACTCCATCTCACGTGATGATCGGACATGGCTTAGTTGATTTGGATCACGTGATCACTTAGATGACTAGAGAGATGTCTGTCTAAGTGGGAGTTCTTAATTAGTATGATTAATTGAACTTAAATTTATCATGAACTTAGTACCTGGTAGTGTTTTGCAAATTATGTTGTAGATCAATAGCTCGCGTTGTTGCTTTCATATGTTTATTTTGATATGTTCCTAGAGAAAATTGTGTTGAAAAATGTTAGTAGCAATGATGCGGATTGGATCCGTGATATGAGGTTTATCCTCATTCTTTGCGTGAAGAATTATGTCCTCGATGCACCGCTAGGTGACAAACCTATTGCAGGAGCGGATGCGGGCGTTATGAGCGTTTGGCTAGCTCAATATGATGACTACTTGATAGTTTAGTGCACCATGCTTAACGGCTTAGAATCGGGACTTCAAAGGCGTTTTGAGCGTCATGGACCATATGAGATGTTCCCGAATTGAAGTTAATATTTCAAGCAAATAACCGAGTTGAGAGATATGAAGTCTCCAACAAGTTCTATAGCTAAAGGATGGAGGAGAATCGCTCAACTAGTGAGCAAGTGCTCGATTATGCGGGTACTACAATCGCTTGAATCAAGTGGGAGTTAATCTTCCGAGATAAGATAGTGATTGATGAGTTCTCTAGTCACCATCACCAAGTTAGTAGAACTTCGTGATGAACTATAGTATGCAAAGGATGACGAAAATGATTCCCGAGCTCTTCGTGATGTTGAAATCAACCAAGGTAGAAATCAAGAAAGAGCATCAAGTGTTGATGATTGACAAGACCACTAGTTCAAGAAAAGGGCAAAGGGAAAGAAAGGGAAACTTCAAGTAGAATGGCAAACAAGTTGTCACTCCCGTGAAGAAGACCAAAGCTGGACCAAAGCCTAAAACTGAGTGCTTACACTGCAAAGGAAATGGTCACTGGAAGCGGAAATGCCTTGAATATTTGGTGGATAAGAAGGATGGCAAAGTGAACAAGGGTATATTTGATATCTGAGGTTATTGATATGTGCCTTACTAGTGTTTATAGTAACCCCGAGTATCGATACTTGTTTGGTTGCTAAGATTAGTAACTCAAACAGAGTTCTGAGAATAAGCAGAGACTAGTTGAAGGGGAAGTGATGATGAGTGTTGGAAGTAGTTCCAAGATTGATATGATCATCATCGCACACTCCCTATACTTTCGGGATTAGTGTTAAACCTAAATAAATGTTATTTGGCGTTTGCGTTGAGCATGAATATGATTCGATCATGTTTATTGCAATACGGTTATTCATTTAAAGTCAAAGAATAATTGTTGTTCTATTTACATGAATAAAACCTTCAATGGTCATACACCCAATGAAAATAGTTTGTTGGATCTCAATCGTAGTGATACACATATTCATAATATTGATGACAAAAGATGCAAAGTTAATAATGATAGTGCAACCTATTAGTGGCACTGCCGTTTAGGTCATATTGGTGTAAAGCGCATGAAGAAACTCCATGTTGATGGGATTTTGGAATCACTTGATTATGAATCACTTAATGCTTGCGAACCATGCCTCATGGGCAAGATGACAAAAACTCCGTTCTCCGGAACAATGGAACGAGCTACTGACTTATTGGAAATAATACATACTCATGTATGCAGACCAATAAGTATTAAGGCTCGTGGCGGGTATCATTATTTTCTAACCTTCACAAGATGATTTGAGCAGATATGGGTATATCTACTTGATGAAACATAAGTCTAAAATAGTTGAAAGGTTCAAAGAATTTCAGAGTGAAGTGGAAAAATCATCGTAACAAGAAAATAAAGTTTCGCGATCGATCACGAGACGAATATTTGAGTTACGAGTTTTGTCTTCAATTAAAACAACGTGGAATAGTTTCACAGCTCACGCCACCTGGAACACCACAACGTTATGGTGTGTCCAAACGTTGTAACCGCACTTTATTGGATATGGTGCGATCTATGATGTCTCCTACTGATTTACCACTATTGTTTTGGGGTTATGCATTAGAGACAGCGGCATTCATGTTAAAAGGGCACCATCTAAATCCGTTGAGACGACACCATATGAACTGTGGTTTAGCAAGAAACCCAAGGTGTCGTTTCTTAAAGTTTGGGGCTACGATGCTTATGTGAAAAAGTTTCATCCTGATAAGCTCAAACCCAAATTGGAGAAGTGCGTCTTCATAGAATACCCAAAGGAAATTGTTGGGTACACCTTCTATCACAGATCCGAAGGCAAGATATTTGTTGCTAAAAATGGATCCTTTCTAGAGAAGGAGTTTCTCTCGAAAGAAGTGAGTGGGAGGAAAGTAGAACTTGATGAGGTAACTATAACTGCTCCCTTATTGGAAAGTAGTTCATCCCAAGAACCGGTTCTTGTGACAACTACATCAATTAGTGAGGAAGCTAATGGTATTGATCATGAAACTTCAGATCAAGTTTCTACTGAACCTCGTAGGTCTACTAGAGTAAGATCCGCACCAGAGTGGTATGGTAATCCTATTCTGGAAGTCATGTTACTTGACCATGATGAACCTACGAACTATGAGGAAGCGATGATGAGCCCAGATTCCACAAAATGGCTTGAGGCCATGAAATCTGAGATGGGATCCATGCATGAGAACAAAGTGTGGACTTTAATTGACTTACCCGATGATCAGTGAGTCATTAAGAATAAATGGATTTTCAAGAGGAAGACGAATGCTGATAGTAGTGTTACTATCTACAAAGCTAGACTTGTCGAAAAAGGTTTTTGTCAAAGTTCAAGGTGTTGAATACAATGAGATTTTCTCACTCGTATCAATGCTTAAAAGTCTGTCCGAATCATGTTAGCAATTGCCACATTTTATGAAATCTGGCAAATGGATGTCAAAACTGCATTCCTTAATGGTTTTCTTAAAAGAAGAGTTGTATATGATGCAACCAGAAGGTTTTGTCAATCCTAAAGGTGCTAACAAAATATGCAAGCTCCAGCAATCCATCTATGGACTGGTGCAAGCATCTCGGAGTTGGAATATACGCTTTGATAAGTTGATCAAAGCATACAGTTTTATACAGACTTGCGGTGAAGCCTGCATTTACAAGAAAGTGAGTGGGAGCACTACAACATTTCTGATAAGTATATGTATTGTTGATCGGAAATAATGTAGAATTATTTTGCAAAGCATAATGGAGTGTTTGAAAGGAGTTTTTTCAAAGAAAGACCTCGGCAAAGCTACTTACATATTGAGCATCAAGATCTATTGAGATAGATCAAGACGCTTGATAAGATTTTCAATGAGTACATACCTTGACAAGATTTTGAAGTAGTTCAAAATGGAACAGTCAAAGAAAGAGTTCTTGCCTGTGTTGCAAAGGTATGAAATTGAGTAAGACTCAAATCCTGACCACAGAAAAGAGAATGAAAGACATTCCCTATGCCCCAGTCATAGGTTCTATAAAGTATGTTATGCTATGGACCAGACCTATTGTATACTCTGCCCTTGTTTGGCAAGGGAGTACAATAGTGATCTAGGAGTAGATCACTGGACATTGGTCAAAATTATCCTTAGTGGAATAAGGAAATATTTCTCGATTATGGAGGTGATAAAAGAGCCCATCATAAAGAGTTGCATCGGTGCAAGCTTTTACACCGATCCAGATGCCTGTAAGTCTCAATCTGGATACATATTGAAAGTGGGAGCAATTAGCTAGAGTAGCTCCATGCAGAGCATTGAAGACATAGACTATTTGCAAAATACATACGGCTCTGAATATGACAGACCCGTTGACTAAGCTTCTCTCACGAGCAAAACATGATCACACCTTAGTACTCTTTGGGTGTTAATCACATAGCGATGTGAACTAGATTATTGACTCTAGTAAACCCTTTAGGGGTTGGTCACATGACGATGTGAACTATGGGTGTTAATCATATACAGATATGAATATTGGTGTTAAATCACATGGCGATGTGAACTAGATTATTGACTCTAGGGCAAGTGGGAGACTGAAGGAAATATGCCCTAGAGGCAATAATAAAGTTATTATTTATTTCCTTATTTCATGATAAATGTTTATTATTCATGCTAGAATTGTATTAACCGGAAACATAATACATGTGTGAATACATAGATAAACATAGTGTCACTAGTATGCCTCTACTTGACTAGCTCGTGAATCAGAGATGGTTAAGTTTCCTAGCCATGGACAAAAGAGTTGTCATTTGATTAACAGGATCACATCATTAGAAGAATGATGTGATTGACTTGACCCATTCCGTTAGCTTAGCACTTGATCGTTTAGTATGTTGTTATTGCTTTCTTCATGACTTATACATGTTCCTGTAACTATGAGATTATGCAACTCCCGTTTACCGGAGGAACACTTTGTGTGCTACCAAACATCTGGCGTAATCGGGTGATTATAAAGGTGCTCTCTGGTGTCTCGAAGGTACTTGTTGGGTTGGCGTATTTCAAGATTAGGATTTGTCACTCCGATTGTTGGAGAGGTATCTCTGGGCCCTCTCGGTAATACACATCACTTAAGCCTTGCAAGCATTACAACTAATGAGTTAGTTGTGAGATGATGTATTACAGAACGAGTAAAGAGACTTGCCAGTAACGAGATTGAACTAGGTATTGAGATACCGACGATCAAATCTCGGGCAAGTAACATACCGATGACAAAGGGAACAACGTATGTTGTTATGCGGTCTGACCGATAAAGATCTTCGTAGAATATGTGGAAGCCAATATGAGCATCCAGGTTCCGCTATTGGTTATTAACTGGAAACATGTTTCGGTCATGTCTACATTGTTCTCAAACCCATAGGGTCAGCACGCTTAAGATTTCGATGACAGTTATATTATGAGTTTATATGTTTTGATGTACCGAAGGAGTTCGGAGTCCCAGATGAGATCGGGGACATGACGAGGAGTCTCGAAATGGTAGAGACGTAAAGATTCATATATTGGATGATATGGTTAGGCCAAGGGGTCAAGCCCATGAGGCTTTAGGTCGGTGCAAAAGGAGTTTTATGGAGGCCGGGGGCAACGCAGGAGACCTGGCGTCTAGCCCTGGGCCAGACGCCGAGGCCCATGGCGTCTGGGCCAGACGCCAAGGATTGTGGCGTTTGGTCCTGGAGTCCGAGTGGGACTCTTGCCTTTTGGGCAAATCCGACTTTGAGGAGGCTTTTGCTCCAAGTTTCGACTCCGGGGCTCAACATATAAATAGAGGGGCAGGGCTAGCACCAAAGACACAACAATTGATCCCTTAGATCTCTTAGCCGTGTGCGGTGCCCCCCTCCACCATAGTCCACCTTGATAATATCGTAGCGGTGCTTAGGCGAAGCCCTGCGACGGTAGAACATCAAGATCGTCACCACGCCGTCGTGCTGACGGAACTCTCCCTCGACACTCGGTTGGATCGGAGTTCGAGGGACGTCATCGAGCTGAACGTGTGCTAGAACTCGGAGGTGCCGTAGTTTCGGTGCTTGATCGGTCGGGCCGTGAAGACGTACGACTACATCAACCGCGTTGTGCTAATGCTTCCGCTTACGGTCTACAAGGGTATGTAGACAACACTCTCCCCTCTCGTTGCTATACGTCACCATGATCTTGCGTGTGCGTGGGAATTTTTTTTGAAATTACTACGTTCCCCAACAGCGCGTTCACAAAAAAAGGGATCAAACGCTCAGCCTATGTATTTCTCGTGTAAATAGATAATTTAGTGCCATTGGTTATTTACTTTAAACATAATGCATTGACGTGTTAGTGTAGAGGCACACAAAAAGAAATGGATATTGTAGTTAGCTACTTAAAAGTGTTACCTCATATGATTACATAGCCTCCATTTCATAAATTGCGTACCCGTTGAATTCATATATGAATATTACATATATTACTTCAAAATAGAAACTTAAATCATCCAAGACTAATGAATTTGAATGCAAGAGTATCAATGGTGCATGTGCATGATAGCTACATTGGTTGTTTGAAGAAACATCACTGTAACTTTGGCATGCACAACTGAAAAGGTTTATTTAAATAGAAAAAAATGTGATATGTGAGTGTCCAATCTTTACAACGTTGAATCGATATTGTACCATTGGCCATGATACGAAGTAGATATTGACTTATGTTCAAGCGATGCACGTCCACGATTGCTAGATAGTGATACGTGAATGAATTGTGCAATCTCTCTCACACGCAATCATATCTCATTTCCCTGTGGGCATCGGAATCACACACGCGCACTTCGTGTATTTCTCTCCCTTCGTCGGGGTTAAATTCGTTCTACCACGTCCTACAAGTCTCTCACACAGAAACACACACGCTCTCTATGTCTAACACGCCCACCCCTTTAGTTCCGCCCACCCGCAGCCACTAATGTCTCAAAGTATAATAATGTCTCTCGCACATATGCTATCTACCTATCCCTTAATATAGCTAGATATGTGTCACACAAACTCCTTCTCCCTACTAGCAAGATGCCCATGCGTTGCATGGAACATCAAGATGCATTTGTATGAGAAGTTTATCTTGTGGGAGAAAAGGATGAACGAGGGAATGCCTTATTTGCAAATGCGGAGAGGGGTGTGGGTATCTTTTTGCAAAATTGCCATATTTTTCTTCCTGTCCGTCGGGTATAAATCGGATGGCCTATATTGCAGGATGGCAGGAACACCATCATCACCAACTCTGTTTTTTTATAAGAGTAGAGATATGTGAGTGTCACTGCCCCCCACACCCACACTTCCCAACACCGAAGGAGTAGGGTGACACCTCGATCTTGATACTAATCTATCGAATGGCTTCTCTCTCAAACATACACACACACACACTACCTGGCACCGAAGGAGTAGGGTGACACCTCGATCTTGATACTAATCTATCGACTGGATTCTCTCTCAAACATACACACACACACACACACACTATCCGGCACCGAAGGAGTAGGGTGGCACATCGATCTTGATAATAATCTATCTACTCCTCTTTCAAACACATACACACACACACACGCACACGCACACACACACACACTCGCTAGTTGTGCCTCTGTGCCTACTGGTATACACTCTCGTCGTCTTTCTCTCCCCCAACAATGACAGTAGAAGGGTGACAACTCGATCGATCATAATCATCAATTGGTTTCTCTCTCAAACATTGTGTCTCGGTGCCTCGCTCGGTAGCCCCTCGATATGTAGACTTCTCAAGACGCTTACAGTGTAGTGACCATGACGCTGAACCCAGTGTGCCTTGTTTTTACCGGCCTAATGTGATAGGTTTCACCCTGTTTTCTGTTAATTAACAAGGCAACCTTTTCTTTGTTACTACTAGTGAATCTGAAATCATTCGGGGCAGACATAAAATATATCACTTCAACCCAATTACCGTAGCAACTATTTTAAAAGAAATTAGCTAGCTCCCGTGCGTTGCACAGAACATCAAGATCCATTTGTATGAGTAGTTTATCTTGTGAGAGAAAAGGTTGAACGAGGGAAGGCCTTATTTGCAAATGTGGAGAGACGTGTGGGTATATTTTTGCAAAATTGCCATAGTTTCTTTCCTATCCGTTAGATATAAATCTGACGGCCTATATTGCAGGATGGCACGCACACCATCATCACCAACTCTGTTTTCTACTCCCTCCGTCCGAACATACTTGTCATCAAAATGGATGAAAATAGATGTATCTAAAACTAAAATACGTCTAGATACATTTCCTTTTATCCATTTTGATGACAAGTATTTCCAGACGGAGGGAGTATTTGTCTTTTTGAGATTTGAACAAGTGACTATGACCGGACCTTACCAACATACTCAAAAAAGTAGTCCATAATTTTGATGTTACCCTCTTTTCTTGGCGGTGCAGTGCCATTTGGATACCTCATAAATAAATCAAGGACAAATCTGACCCCTTCCTGAAAAGACATACGTAGCAAAATGAGTGAATCTACACTCTAAAATATGTCTACATACACATCCGTATGTGGTAGTCCATTTGAAATCTGAAAAAGACAAATATTTAGGAACGAATGGAGTATATATAAGAGTAGACATGGAGATATATCTCCAGCATGGTCTACAACAAAAATGTGTTGGGCTGGTTGGCGCCGGATGCTCGCAACGCGATGACATGAGTTCAAATTCTGTCTTTTAACTTTAGATTTTTATATTATATATTACTCTACTTATTTAATATATACTTCTTTCGCTACTGTACTAACAGTGGAACCCACAGAGTACTTAGAATATTAAGGATGGACTTGTTTCTTTTTAACTTTTTGTACGAAGTTGTAGCCACCCTGCAAGTCACGTGTACACTTTACATGCAATGAAATTTTTATAGAGGGACAATCATACAGGCAATTAAATCAAATGGATTGGATGTCACTCTATTATTTCTAGCATAAAGAGCATCTCCAACGGCAGCCGGCAAATTTCCTCCCGCTTCCTTCCGCGGAGGACGACATCAAACGCCAGCGGCATATATTTTTACAACTCTAACCAACCAGATGAAATTCGTGCAAACATGGACTAATTTCATATAAGCATGAAGGATTTCGTATAAAAAGGCCGGATCTTCATATAAACATGATGGATTTCATTACATTTACATGAACTAAGAGGTGCCAATCCGGCTCTCTTGTATAATTAATACTCCCTCCGTCCGGAAATACTTGTCCTAAAAATGGATATATCTAGACTTATTTTAGTTCTAAATGGCCGCCCACGGATCCCTTTGTCTTCCTCATGTCCGTCAGACACTTGCGGGGTCGACGAAGGTCCTCAGAAGAGGCGAAGCAGCAAAGAAACCACCTGAATCCGCGGTCGTCGCCTCGGCAGTGGCCTTCATGGGTCCCAAGTGGCGGTGGCCTCCCGTGTTCTACTTCTCCTCGATGATGGTGGCGGACACGGAGAAGCTGGCCACCGACTCGTCGCTCTCCACGCACCCGCTTCATCTCGCCGCATGGCGCTGCTGGGGACGCGCTGCCACCGCATGATTTCTTGGTGGTGTGGTATGCAGCGCAGCGACGGCGCCCGTCGGCGTGGCGCTTCGCCGCCGTGCGGCGTGGAGCAACTCGCCACTCCTCATCAAGCTGAACTGGGCGGCGAGTTCTTTGAACCACGCTACCGCTTGGGGCGGCAACTAGCTCCGTCGGGCCAGCGAGGTTGGTGAAGCACCGAGCGGCCTCGCCCATATCCAGAGGGCTTGGCGGGTCACCCAGCCGGGTAATATGCCGGAGAACGGCTCATCGGAAGCCATCGGAAGGGTGGAGAAAATGGTGAAGGAGGAGATGGGGGAGCGGCGGAGGGGTGCGATTCTTGCCCATATGCATGCGGCCTCGTGTAAATAGAGGCGGACGGTAGGAGCTTAACGGCGTCGGCCTCATTTAAACTAAGGGCGGACGGGAGGAGCTTGCCGGTGTTGCGTTTAATTCCGGCCCGCTCATGAACGGACGTGTGGCCGGAGTAGGATTCTCGGTTTGCATGCGGGTTTAACGAAGGGATTTAATGGAGGCGCAGGGCGTGCAGCGGGCGGCGCAGTACTATTCGATTTGACAGCATTAATGAGCCATCAAATCACAAAGGCCCTCGCCTCTCATGAAACCGACCGAGCTAGACTGCCCCGCCCTCTAGCCTTTTCAAAAATGTATATACTCCACTTTCGTACAGTAGTACTACCTCCGTCCTGGTTTATTGGTCCCCTTTGTATTTTGTGCCAAAGTTTGACCAAAGATTTAATTAATAAAATGTTCATGCATGTCAATAAAAATTATGTAGTTGGATTCATATTTGAACGTAGTTTTCAAGGATATGATTTTTTATGACATGCATGAACATTTTATTAGTTAAATCTATGGTCAGAGATTTGGCACAAAATATAATGGGGACCAATAAACCAGGACGGAGGTGGTAGTATCGATGGATTGCGCCATGGAGCAAAACTTGAAATTAAAAAAAAAGGTGGTACATATAGAGAGCGCTCGTGAACTATGTGTCATACATGGCAATAAATAAAGTACTACATGATACTAAGGCTGGTCGTAATGGGCGTATCATAGGTAGTATCATGCATGGCAACTAAGCAATTTTGATGAGGTGTCATTGAATTAAATGAGGAAAGAGCTTGAGTATCATATACTACTTTGTGTCATGCATGGCAATAAATGTAGTCCTATATGATACCAACATATGATACCATGCATTACGGATGTAGTATCATACACTAGTATCATATGCATGATACTAGTATATGATACTCCCCATTACAACCAGCCTAATATATGATACATGGCGCAGGAGTACTAAGTATTATTAATACAGTTTTGCTAGAACTCATCTAGATGAGATATAATTTGGTCTCATTCATCTTTTATAGCCATTGGATGTGATTCTATAAGATGCGTGTGTGCTGACGTGGGTTGTATTTGTTCTTGTGCAACGAACTGACCACTGCATGTCATGTTTGATAGTCTCAAGTCATTAAAAGCATACAAGCCCCACATCTCTTGGTTGATTCCTCTATTTATGTCAAAAAATAAGAAACAACGTGAGAGTTAATGCACCATGCCTATGTGTTTACTAGTATTTGGTTTTCGTAAGATGACTTAATACTCACCTAGACGGAGGGAGTATTCGATATGACAGCGGGCGGCGCAGTTCCCGATACGGCTTTAATGCAGACGAGGGAGGGAGTAGCGGTTCCTGATATGTTGAATGGCCAATGCATCCTCCTTTAATTAATGCATGAGGGAAGTAATGGGAGGAGGTCCGGGAAAAGAGGCTGCACAATGTGAATGCAACGCAGTTTGCCCTCATTGCCCTCATATAAAGGTGCCCCTCCATTCCAATGCATCTACCACATCGTACGCACCTAAGCATTTGCCTAAGCACCTACACTAAGCGCAAAAGAGATCGCTCCAGACCCATGGCGGCGATGTGCGTGAGCGGCCAGCGGCTACGCCAGATGGTCCACGACGCTGGCCTATGGCATGGTGCCGAGGATCGTCTCCAGACGGTGTTGGAGACCGGCTAGTGGATGGCCGCCATCGACGCCAACTACGACTCTCAGTTGGACCAGATGATCGTTGCCACCAGCAACAAGTTCACCGTCCTCAAGAAGCTCGCGGACGACATCGCCGTACTCCAAAGCCGCGCCGGGCTCCTCATTGCTCGCCACCCTAATCGACCTCCATGGCGGAACCTCTTTCAAGCTTTGGTGGCCTGCATTGCCGCCGACGCCATGAAGAATGTCCACCTGGAGGTCGCGCTCGCCGCGAGGCGCCTCGCCCTGCAAGAATTCGTAGACCTACACATCCACGCGTACGAGCAAATCGTGTACATAGGTATCTACAAGGCCAGTGAGGACGTTATGAAGTTGGCCTTCCTCAACCGGCTGGAAGCCTTGGATGCCTTTGTTGAGAAGCACCTCGACCTCGCCACAAAAGCCGCCGCTCCTTAGCCGCCGGTTGGTGGCCCGATGCACTAAGTTGAGGAGGAGGAGGTCGTACGTTCGTGGATCCATCTTTCTTCTTGCCTTTTGTAACCACCACTGCGATTGCATCATCGTGGCCTTAATTCTTATTGTGTTGTTGCATTCTCGTTCCAGTCAATACCGACATGTGCGATCCCTTTGCTTAATTATATGCATCACTGTAACTAGTACTCCATCCGTCAATTTATAAGTTGTGCTTACCTTTTCCATCAACTTCGTGCAACGCGTGGGCATCTTGCTAGAAACACTAGAATATGTCTATATAATCTGTATGTGATAGTCCATTTGAAATCTCAAAACAGACAAATATTTAGGTACGGAGGGAGTAATATATTAGGAGTATATATCAAAACAATAGTGATTTCTTTCAAGTTTGTGAACAAATACTACTATTCTACTACTTTGGATCCATTGCAACGTACGGGCACATTGCTAGTAAAAGGAAAAGGTCTGCCGCGTTCGCGTTGCACCCCCACACGCCCGGGAATCGGGAGTACAACACGGCCCGTCCGACACGACACATAGCTTAGGGAAGGCGTGTTGCCTGCCTAGCATTTTCACTTTCATGTGGGACCACTGTTGAGCAAACTGACACCCCGCCCACCGCCGGGTTGGAAAACAGAAACAAGGGGAAGATCTAGCTATAGCAAGGAAGCCAAGAAATTTTGTGTCAGACGGGGCATGTTGATAGAGTACGAGCATTCCATACTAGTACTACTCCTACTAGTACTACCAAGTTTGTACTCCTAATACTATATTACTAGTACTACCACTATACAATAGTAGATACGTGCATGGCACAACATCGTAGGAACAAAAAAGGGAAGATCTTGTTTTGGCTGATTTATCTTTTTTTCAATCAACATAGTATGAATAATATGATGTGGGGGCACCCATGAAGCTTATGTGGCTTGGTTGCATGGCTACGGAAGGTTAGAGAAAAATAAATAGATAATGTGTTTAGAGTGCACTCCACTAAATAGATATACTTTGGATCCATTGCAACGGACCGACACATCTATATCTATACCCCCTATATAGTGTGTGAAAAACTTTGAAAGTTGGTCGTTGTATGAAGCCAATCCGACGGCACAAAGATGGCAAATCTGAGCACTACTGGCCATTGGATATCATCCACCAGATTCTGCCACATGTATAATCTAGAAGACTCCATGGTTGAACTTAATTCATGACTAACTTTGCCACAACTAAGCTCAGGCAAAGTTATTAAGTTCTTCAAAATGAGAGCCACAAGTTGGCAAACCTAAGGGAATCTTGCCACATTTTTTGTGTGTATGTCATGTCGGGCCTTAGTGTGGCTTGCCTAAGGTGTGGCTTGAACCAAACACTCACCTAAGTTAATCAAACTTGCCTAACCTTACATTCCACCAGATTTTGCCACATGTTAGAATCCAGAAAACTCCACATGTAGAAGCATAATGCACAAACCACCAGAATCTCATGCGTGCAATGCACGTGTACCTTACTAGTACTAGTTGGTAGTAGTAAGAAACAAATTCCAGTTTTGGCACGAGCTCGTACTGCGGGAGCACCACAAGGCTTGCCGCGGGAGTTACATTTCCCTCTCGGGGCCCATGGGACCAAACTTCAGTGGCTTAGTGCCCGGCCTATGAGTCAATGACATGCGGACCTTAAATGCGGCTAGCCCACATGTCATTCTCATGGTGGTGGCGTGGTTCGTGACTCACTCATTCGAGATGAACTGGCCGGTGGTGGCGTGGTTGTGGCGAGGGTACCACAGCTGGGCGTCGGGGCATGACGAGGAGATGGCCACACCAGCGGGTACTACCTGTAGTACACAAGTACTCCAGCTGAGAATTGATGCCCGGGACGAAATGTGTCACAGCCACTGGATGAAAACTCGATGGTGCGGGAGTACGGATCGGAGCACAGCAGCGGAGCAGGCAAACCGCGTCCAATCGGGTGTGTCTATGGTAGAAAGTTGATGGTGGCCGCAGTTCAGCTGGCCCGCATGTCATGCACACAAAGGCAGAGGGGAGATGTCCGAGAGGGGTGAGGCGCACGTCGGGGGGCGTGGTGTCATGGGTTGGAGAGGCGTCGTGGGAATCGCGAGATGAAACATGATGGTCGCCGTAGTTGAACTTCCATGGACAAGCTGTCATGTCTACGGACACATGCACTGCATACCGATCACTAGAAGGAGTAGCAGAGAAAGCTATATATGCGGATAAATAGTTCCTTATAGTCAAGCGGACCCACGCTACTACTCTGTTCCAAAGACATGCCCACCATCAAAATAGTCCATCTACATCAATATACACCGAGAGGGAATAAATTTTTTACAAGAGAGGAAATAGTTCATCCATCCACAATGCCCTCCTGCTGGTGTAGCGTTTTCTTCTTCTTCTTCTTCTTCTTCTTCTTCTTCTTCTCATTCTCTATGGGAGACGGCTTCACAACAAGCTCTTTGGACCTTGCAGCTATCTCGAAACTCACACGGGCATCGAGGGCAGCATATTTTATCCGCTCGTACGTCAAGGGATAATTCTCCCATCCAACGACCTTAATGCCCATGTCTCGTTACCCTTTCTGATTTGTACCAAGCACAAAATTTGCTTTCGTCGAATAGGGATGGTGTCATTTAGCACAATCTTCTCTGAGAATTTTGATTACGGTTTGTAGGTCAGCGATGCTTTTCAAATCAAGGTTGTACGGCTCCAGCTTTCGTTTGTCCCCTTCGATGGCCGCCCCACAGAAGTATATGTCCTCCCGAGACAAGAAATTGTGAAGCTCACCTGGTATGGAGGGCGAGTGTATGATGTGGTACACCAAAACATCATCTTCGAGGCACAGCTGAAGGACGGCGGCGCGCTGGATCTTCCCAGGGGCACGCTCCATGTACTCTTTGTCGATACCGATGACCCTCGTCTCTACCTTTTCGAGGGAGTTGGATACATTGTTGATCCACTGTCGAACAACCCTTGGGTTCACGGTGATGCTGGCAACTATGCGCATCGAGCCTTCGACGAGGACATGTTGGACGCTAAAAACCTGCATCTCGATCTCTTTCGCCATTTGGAACCGCTAGAATGGAGGGCTATGGTTTGGAGAATTAGGATTAGATGGCTAGTCTAACTAAAGTAGTAGATGATTATTTAAAGAGGTTAAAACAATGTGAATGCAGTGGGGTTTGGATGCAAATGAAGACGAAGGGGAGGTGAAGAAGCCGAGGCGAATCGGTTCCCGATGGAAGTAAATGGGAGAAGTCTTTGCAGTGTGCAGATTGATTAGACGGCTAGGTAGACTAAACGAAAAGGCTATGCGGGTAGACTGAGGACTCGTACCTGTTCATGTACGTGCCCATCCTTCCTGATAGGTGGGACCTATGCAAACAGATAAAAAAATGTGTCGTAGCTTTTTTTTGAGCGCGTGAGTGGGAGACACAACATTCTCTGGTTAAGGAATACTCCCTCTGTTTAGGTGAGTATAAGTCACCTTAGGCTGGCCATAGTGGGGGTAACATAAGTAGAATCATGCACTTGGGACTCGCAAACATGCTTATGTGGCAGGCAATTAAAGAAGAGAGAGATGGTTATAGTAACATAGGTAGATACTGTAGCATCATAAATGTGATGCTACTATGTATCATGCATGGCAATAAATAAGACCACCTATGATACTAATCTATGATATTATGCACTATAAAGGTAGTAACATACACTAGTAACATATGCATGTTACTAGTCTAAGTTACTCCCCACTATGACCAACCTTATGAAAACCAGGTTTTCCCAAAACCTTTAGGCGTGGAGCATTAACTACCTGCTCGATCCCCTCCCGGCCTTGTTAATCAGCGTTCTCTTCCTCTGCTGCCGCATTCTACCTTTCCATTTTTCCTCTTCTCAAGTGTGGAACAATCTGCATGCCGTCCTTGATGCACCAGAACGACCACTGCATGCATCGCGGCAGGGCGTTGATTGGGCATGCATGAGAATTTGGTTCGCTGCTTAATATGGATGATACCGAGCGATGAAGTGAACAGGCATGCTAGCACGGGAGACCTATTTCCGCTATACAATACTGGAGTACTCATGTTCCTAGTAGTAGTAGTAGTAGTAGTACAACTGTGGTACACTTGATGGTCAAAATACTATTCATCCGGTCCTCACAGTGAAGTGACAACACCCTGCGCCTGACACTAGTCCAAGCGAGGTGGCATGTTCGGGTTACCAAAGTCAGCCTCACCCTGTGCACTCTGCAGTCTGACACCGCTGTTGTACAGCACATTGGCGCCTCGCTTCGTCTCCCTCTCCGCTCCCATAGCACCACTCCATCTCCATCTCCTTCTCCGTCTCCGTCTCCGTCTCCATCTCACTATGCCCCCGTGTACCGTTGCCTCACTCGCCTCCCCCAGTACCACTATTCCCTCGCTAGCCGCTCTAGCACAGACATCCTTCTCCCCCGTAAATCAAGCCACCTTCCAAACTCCACCATGGCCAAACGCGAACCGCGCAGCATCCATATGAGCCGCGATTGGAGCAATCTCCCCAGTGACATCCTTGACCTCTGTTGTTCGTGTATGGATATGTTGACCGCCCTGCGGCTGGCTACATGCTTGAGGGACATGCACACGGCCATCGTCGAAGAGAGGCCTAAGCTTTTCAAGACACCCTGCTTGCTGCTATCTGGTCTTGTGAGATTGGCTCACCATGATACGAAGGCGTGCATGATGCCCCTCGACTTCAATCCGATCTCCATTAGCCGAAACTTCTTTGCAGGTATGTAGTGTGTCGCCGTACATCATTTCCCTCGACATCGATCTGATCACCATCGCCCGAAACTTCTTGGCAGGTATGTACTGGGTCGGCATGAACTCCCACTAGATGGTTGCCTTCAGAGAAGACGGTAAAAAGTTGGTGCTCGTGAACTTCCAAACCTCCCATGAGACTATCCTTCCTCCGTTGGATTATATAGAGTATTACCATCGCGGTCCAAGTCATCTAGATTACTACGTCAGTTGGACGGACCTTGTTTTGCAGAAGATTGTAATCTGCCAAGTACCCACACGACATGCGAATTGCGCGGACTTCAAGCTAATTGCCTTGTTCGACCGCCGACTCGCCTATCTTTACGCCGGTGCCTTTTTTAGCTGGAGACAACTCGGCTCACAGTGGAACATCGTCAAAGCTGATACACACTTCTGTGATGCTATTGAACACAATGGCATCATCTACGCGATCGACAAAGCAGATGGCACCACATATTGCTGGGACGACGCGTGTAAGTTGTTTCCGTCTCATGTTAATGATGACGCCATGACACTGTTTGAACTTTTTGTGATGATTGGCATATCCCTATTTGAGCAGAATTTAAGTAGAACTATGGCAATATATTAGAGACGCCGTAAATCAGCTATATTTGGAATGAGTTAATTCATGCGATTGTGACCATGTCATTACAGCCAATTTGTACCCTGAATAATCAAACGGTTAGGAATATATGGATATTTTCCTTATTTTACAGTAATCTATATACTACTAAATATGAGTCTGTATCAATGGCCATGTTAGTTTCCTCATTTTCATGATGTAGAAACATGCACCACACTGTTGGTTTCATCTAACCATACATTAGGGAAGTAAATGTGCATGTGGAGAACTCTATATTTGGAAGTAGTGAAATCTTGCAATGCTTACCATGTGTACATACCTATATTCGCCCTTCAGCAATCAATGGCTAGAATAATATCCTCACAAAAAATTTGCCCACAAAACACGAGTACATAACAATGCATGTTCTGTTAGTTACCTTGAAGAATTTGTTTGTGAGGACAGAACATGATTACATAACATGCATGACATGGTACTTTCCTGTGAAGAATCCATTGCGAGATAACATGAGTATAACCATGCATGGCACTTCTATATTTTCGAACCCAGTATACATTTCCCTGTACTTTCCTCCTAGTTCCAACAGGGACATATCAATGTTGTTTCGTGCATTATCCTACTCATACTCTGAACAATGCTGATCTTACATTAACAACGCATGTCCTTTTTTATATGATGCAGTGTCCCTACAGTTACCGCCCTTTGTAATTACACCACCTTTGCCAAAAACAGGGAAGCACAATTGGTTCCTCGCTCGATCAAACAACGACAAAAGATTGATGATCATTCGGACACATGAGCAGGAAAAGTTATATTGCAAAAACCCTATTGTATATAAGCACCGTGTAATACGTGAGTATCCGGACAGTGGCTGATACGTCTATGAGCAGGATACCATCTTGTTGGGGCCTTTAGGATTTTTTAGTTGGAGGCGGGTAAACAGCCTTGGTTCACACTCTCTGTTTCTCGGACTCAATTATCCGATTAACCAGGAGATCACCATTGGCAAGTACCATGATGGCAGATAGGCTCTGTTTGCTATGGAAAACGGTGTCTACATGGCGAGCCCTAGGAGTTCAGGAGCAAACTCCCCTGATTGTCAACGATACAGCCTGCAGCCAAAAGAAGGTGAGAATGACAAAGGCATCCAAATTAACTTTGATCCTTGGATATCTCAATTACGACAGGCAGTGATGTGGTTCAAGCCTTCAGGTTGATAGGTAATTGGGCTGTTGCGTCGAAAGGATGGAATCTTGGTGTCTCCGGATCCTTTGGTCATTCAAGCGGGCAGACAAATTATGATGGTGTTGGATCATCTCTTGAATGACTTTGTTGTCTTTGTTGCTGGTTACGGATGGGTAGTTCTTTCTTTTGTTATGCATATTCCTTGTCATTTGGTCATCCTCGTCTATGTCACTCTTTCTATGTAGTAGTTGCTTACATTTAGAATGTCATTCTCGTGCGGATCACGAGAGTCCGAGTCTTTGCAGATGGGTGCGTTTTGGTGGTGTATCAAGACTTCTTATGAACTATCATGTCTTGCTGTTTATGTCGATAGTAGTCACTAGTCGGTGTTTGAATGTTGTATATATCGTTGTTTGAATCGTTTATTGTCTCGAACTCTTGGTGGGCTAAATGAGGGCATCACCATTCTCCGGTGTTGAGTATATCTCCCTTTTTCAAGTTATATAATTTGAGCTCATTGTCTTTTCGATGATGTACACTTGTTTGGGCCAGTGAGGTATCGTTGAATATGGGCCGAGTAGTAACGCAATGCCAAACAGGTCAATTATGACTCTCAAGCCGGGCTCTCAAAAGATCCTAAAAAAAGGCCGGGCTCTCCAAAAAGGAAGAATAAGGACTCTTAGGCCGACATGTGGGCGCCACCGGTATTTTCGTGCGCTTGCACGCAGAGAGCATATTGGCGCGTGCTCGAAATTCATCCTACCTTTTCATCCCCAGTCTCCCGCCCCTCCCCCACCTCTGGAATCTCGATTCCTACTCCAGTTCCCCCAAATCCCCTCTCAGACTTCCTGTGCTCAAGCGCACTATCATGTCGTCGGTCAACGCGGATCTCGAGCGAGAGATCCCGAGGTCCGCCCCGCCTTGATCGCGCGTCTTTGTCGCTCAGCAGTGGCATGGCGGCGCTTGCGACCGGTTTGTTTAACAAAGTCTTGATGGTAACCATCAACGGCGACCGGCCTCCCGTCTCGCCGGACGACCTTGTCAAAGCTCTTGGCATTGCACAGGGCATCCAAATAAGTGACTTGCTCGTCGAAGTGTGTCCGCCGCCGGCTGATTTCTTCGTCGGGTTCCGGACAACTTTCGACTACAGTCGTGTGTTCAAATCTTCCCGGCGTTTGTTCTGCGATGGCGCGCTGGTGAGCTTTGATCGGTGGCACCCAGGATGGGGCTCGGTGCCCTCTGACACTACAAAAAAAATACACTTCCGTGATGATACGTGTTTGTTACAGTAGGTCACGTTTTTTGTCATGCATGTACATCCATGACAAATTTATGACAGAATCAAGATAGTCATACATGTGCTGTCGTAGAAGTGTTCCATGACATTACCAAAATTATCATCATGGAAGTGTCCACTTCCATGACGATAAATCGCGCGTCACAAAAGTGCTTTCGTCAAGGGTGACCGACACGTGGCATCCACCGTAACGGAACACCGTTAAGCTATCGGGTTAGGTTTTGGATCCGATAACCCGTTAACAGCCCCGACCAATGGGAAATTTCCACGTGTAAAATTCTTATTGGCCGGACGAAACACGTGTCAGCTCGTCAATGGGTCAGATAGGCGCCTATGATATGTCGACACGTGCCACGGCCCACCACTGGCCCATTTAGCTTACAAAGCCGGCCCGTTTGACTTGGTCAAAAGTTAACGGGCTGGCCCATGAAAAGCATGTTAATGGTCTCTTCGCAAATAGCCCATTTTACGGCCTGTTAGGCACTAAAGGAAATCGGCACAACAACGTCATGTGGCCCGTCGAATATAACACCAGTCCATTTCACTTTCGGCCCATGTATGGCCCACGACGTTTTTCGGCCCATATGAGGCCTTCGTATCTTTCGGCCCTTTATAGGCCCACGGTGACTCTAGCACATAATGAACAGTAATTTTCTTTGTACCCGTTAACGGCCCGTGATTTACATGGGCCGTTTCCAGCCCGTGTTTGCTTTCGGCCTATTGACGGCCCATACGTTCTTGGGCTCCTTTTCGGCCCTCGATTACTTCCGGCCCATTACTGGCCTGTTCCCCTAATGGGCCAAATTCGGCCCATGGCAAGAGTCGGCCCGTTACTGGCATGTTCCCCAAATGGGTCAAATTCGGCCCATGGCAAGAGTTGGCCCGTTACTGGCCTGTTACCCTAATGGGCCAAATTCGGCCCATGGCAAGAGTCGGCCCGTTTCTGGCCAGCCCGTCCTATATTCTGGCCCATTAACAACCCGTTATGCCTGTGACAAAATTAAGCTTTTGCAGTCCTACGGCCTGTTAATGGCCCGTTACCGTGCTGGGCCGATACCAATTACGCCCGATTACGGCCCATGTAGACCCATTTATCCGACGGCCCGAGGCCCATTTATCGACGGCCCGTAGGAGGCCATTGGATCCTACGGCCCGTATATGGCCCATGGGTAGTTGCGGCCACTAGAAAACCAGGGAAAAAGAAGACTAGGAAATAAATAAGGCCCAAACTAACACTAGGCTATTAAGGCGATTGCACAAATTACATCCACTCGGCATCAAAGATCGCCACCAGTGCAAATATAGGGAACACCCTACACTATACAAAAATGGCTTCCTGTTTTCTTCAGCCGGTGGCTGCACGTTAAGAATAAATTTTGTATCGCACCAAAACAAATTACAACTATATAACAAAATGAAGGTTGGCATAAAACTTAACAGTCTAGCAGATAAATGCACAACCAGAAGTTCAGAAGCTCGATTCATTTGACCTGACTATTATGTTTTCATAACCCTCGCCTTCATTTCCCCTAGGCTCCTGAACAACATAGCAAATGTCTGATAGTCTGGTTTCAAAACCATGCATATCTTGACGACATTGAGCAATGTTTCTCCTTGTTTCACAAAGGGCCTCTGTTAGGGAATGGACTTGTGTCTGGAGCGCAGATACAACATTACTTTGAGCTAGCATATCTTGATCATGAGGCGGTTTGGATGATATTGCCTTAACAACCAACCCAAGATACGCAGAGGCGTGCTTTTAGCCTTTGTTAGTGGACAGTCTTGACCCACTGCGGCAAGAGCTAACATTGCGGTTATAGTTGCCTCGCCACCTTCGGAAGGTGGCGGTTCCTCATTTTTCCATAGCTCGCTGAAAAGTTGAGGTTTTACATTAGTAGTACCGAGCGTAAGATATTAAGGAGGCAGCAAAACCAAACAAAATAGCTTTGGTCTATATCTGAGAACTTATTACGGTGAACCCATGTAAAATATTAGTTGTATTTTATTGCAAAGTACATAATAAAACCAGGTTCCAAACATATGACCATGTACCATCGCTAATGTATTGTTTATTTCGTCACATTGTATTGAGGGCTAAGGATAAAGAGACGAAGTTTATAATACGGTAAGCATAGTATGACATCATTCATATCACAAAACAACTGAGAACAGTCAAACAGGCAATTGTAACGTTGTGTGGGCAAGTCCAGCACGGAACTAGATTACGGGTCAAGATCAAAGGAACATCACTCCTCCCTTTTAAACCTTGTAAGGTGCAATGATACGCTAAGACAATTGTGTATAAAATTTAAAAGAGTAATAGACATCGGCTGCAAACCATGCAGTTCAAGGCACAAGTTAGAGTAAGTAGTAGTTAAAAGGCATGAGGATTAAGGACTTACAACAATGCTTTGGTGGTGTAGTCATGCCCTTCTTCTTCTTTGGTGTGCCGGTCCTTGAAGATTTCCACACATTTGGTTCGGTACTTTTTGGTCCTTGCGGGCTTTCCTCGCATTTGAACAAGTCAATATAGATCGATAATATTGTAAAGCGAAAAGAGTGAAACAATAGCTAATTACAAGAGCCTCGCGATTGTGCAATATAGCTACGAGATCACGTAAATGCATTGGAATTTCACTTTAAATGCGGTTGGCCTTGTTCTTTGAATAGTTCACCTACAAGAAGATAGAATTGTGTGGCACATGCGTCAATAGGACTTCAACATGTGATCTGATCACATATATATAATGTACCTGATACTTAGGATCAGTCCAGTGTTTAACAAGGCCCCTCCAGTCTTCATCCGATATATTTTCCACTGGAGATGTTTGGGAGATGTCGTGGGCTGGCTGGGACACGAGCACCTATGGGGCAGGGGGCCCTTACAGTCCGCAAGGGGCGGAGGGTCGCCTGAAGAAGCGATCGAGGTCGAGCAGGGGTTTTACCCGGCAGAGCTCTCGGAGAGATAAAACTCCTCTCGCTGCTTTGTGTTTGTATTACATTCTTGCTTGGTAGTGTGGGTATGCTATGGTCTCGAGCAGTCGAATCTGAATCCCACCGAACCAACCCCTTCTCGTCGCATGGGCCTCCCTTTTATAGTCTAAAGGGGTCACCGGCAGTGGCAACTTGAGAGAGGGTAGAAAGGTAAAATCGCGGGTTGGTACAACCACTATCTCTGATGCCCTTACCTAACTCGACGGCGGGGGACAAGGGCATTTAATGCCCGTCCGGTCGCTAACAAAGGCAGAAGAAGCGACCGTTAGGGGTGCCACCGATCGCCACGATGGCCTCCTAGTCACCTTCGCTTGCCACCTCGCACTGCTAGGCTGCACAACCACTCGCCACGTGCACCAGGAGTGATCCTGCGGCGACACGTCGTCGGGTGAGCTGGAGCGCAGAGTGGTGGCTTCGCCGCGGCAAGTGCCTTGCCGCGGTCTCTGTCTTGTTGCACCCGCAAGCTTGCCGCTCGTCGGGTCTTGCCGGGACGCGCGGTGCGTCGCGGCAAGTCTTCTAAAGTGCCTTGGTTGGCCTTCCCGGCAAGCTCCTCTTGTCGGGGTCTTTGTCCTTCCCGGCAAGCTCCTCTTGCCGGGGTCTGGTCGTTCCCGGCAAGCTCCTCTTGTCGGGGCCTTGTCTTCTTAGTTAACACTTTGTTCTTGAATGGCAGTAAAATAGGAATGACGAAGGGTCTTGGCGGATGCCCGGCAAGCCTTGCCGCGGGGCGCTGCGACTGCCCGTGCACAAGTTTGGGGTACTAAGGTACCCCTACTTTAGTACACCGACAGGAGCCCCCGGGCCTGGGCCATACACGGTGCCGAGCGCTGTTGGGCCAGGCCCAAAACAGGGCACGGGCACGCGCGGCCTGGGTCCTCACCAGATTCGCTCCGTATCCACAGCGGCCTCCCGTAACGGCACGCATCAATCGCGGCGTCGTGGGAGAAGTGGGCAGCGTGCGCAATTTTCGAGGCGTCCACCCCCCGTGATCACGGGGTGGGGCGAGGTCACCTCATTCGTCGCCTCGGCTCTGCATCCTCGCCACGCGGCTCGCATGCGCTTGGGGTCGTGGGCGGTGGAAGTGGGAAAGCGGGCCGTCACGGCGAGGGGCAGCGTGGTGGCCCCACTCCTGCTCTTCCTTTGCCTTGATTCGATGGCGGGCGGCGAGCCCCACCTCGCTCCTAAAAAAAGCGGTAGGGGCGCGCAGCCCGCACTCTCTCATCTTCTCCTTTCTTGACCGCTCCCCTTTCTCTCATTCGCCATGGAGAAAGGGAACCTGATCCTTCATCGGTGGCGGCGAGTCGCGCCAGACAGCGCATCCCCTCCTATCCAGCGCCCGTGGTGGCAGAGCCAGCCACAAGGGAAGAGGGAGGGGCGAGGTCGAGGGCAGGTCGAGGGCAGGTCGGCGCCCGGGAAGAGGCGGACGGGCGGTGTGTCATCTTCGCCCACCGGCGGTTCCTCTCCTCCCGGCGGTCCATACGGGGGACGACCCTTGCGAGTTCTTCGTCAGGCTGCGTCGGGCGCCTTGTCGTCGCCTCCGGCTTCCAGCTCCGTTTGCGAGCGCGATGGGGTTGGACCCGCCCGAGACGCTGAGATTGCATATGAGGGGTGTGGGATCGGTGACGCGAGTCGGTGTTGTATCCCAGCCCCTAATGTGATGTATCTTGATCGTGGGTGGAAGGCGTTCGCCCGTATCCACAGACGACGGCGGGTTTACCCTCCATTTTAAGTTAATGGAGGCGACCTCCTCTCCGTCAAGGTCTTGAGGACTCCGGCATTCGGGCGAGGTGCTGCGTGGACAGCTCCTCCGATAGCGAAGACTCCCCCTCGAGCGAGAGTGACGAGGAGGAGAGCGACAGCGATGACGAGGGTAGCGGGCGGCGGGATGACGATCCCGACTAGGTGTCGGGCGCCGCTCCGGGCGTCACCGGCGACCCCATCATCCGGCTCGCCGGCTCCTTGAACTCCTCGGGGTCGTCTCCTTGGGCGGCTGGCGTAGGGAGGTTGCGGAAAGGGAAGAGGGTTGGCGGCAAGGCCGTCAAGTCGGAGTACGAGGGCGTAGTGCCCTCGATAGCGTGCTGATGCCCTGCCGTCCCGTCTTCGAGCTCTGCTTCCGGCGCCGCCATCACCGTCCAGCCCTCGGACGGCCCCCGGGATGTTCTCTTGGAGCCTTCTGGCACCCGTAGCTCGCCTAGGCGTTCCTTTTGCCCTTTTCGCCTCCTTGACCTACCTCCTGAAAAGAGGGACATGAAAGGGATTACGGGCACCTTATCTTTTTAATTTGTAAGCCTTCGGGCCTTAGCCGTATCAAAAACTTGTAATCCTCTCTTTCATGTTTTTCATCCTCTATGGACTGTATCTGTGTGGGATGTTTTTTAATGAAAAAGGTGAAGCTTGCTATGTCATATCCTTTACTTGATTCTATGCCTCGTATGTTTTTACCCTACGCTTTGAGGGAACTTGCCGGCGCAAGCACACTTCTTGAGTCGGAACATCGGCAACTTCTTTGGCGGTGTTGCCTCCGGCAAGAGACCTTGTCGGGGCTAGTCCTGGCAGCAAGACTTGTATTTGTTGAGCGGACTCAAAACAAATTAAGGGCGCAACTTAGCCACTGAGTCGATTCCTCCGCGCCTGAGTTTCTCATACAAAGGCACGGTCGTTCAGGGCGCAACCGCATTCCCAGATCCATAAGAGGATGCATGATGAGGGATGAAAGACTTATCTGATATCGCAGCCCCCGGCAACTCTGGCTTGCCGTGGATGAATCTTAGAACTCGCAGCCCCCAGCAACACTGGCTTGCCGGGACCCAGGTGCCGGCGCACCCTTCTTCTCCTTCTTTCTTGCCGCTGCTAGATATGTCGTAGGAACAATCTATTAGAACGCGGCAAGTTATTTATTGTAATATAACTTTATTCGGGGTACTGCTTGCTATGTTATTTCCTTTACTTGGTTCCATTCCTTGCATGTTTTTACCCTTGCACTTTTAGGGAACTTGCCGGTGCGAACACGCTTGCATGCGGCTGAGTCGGAACATCAGCAACTTCTTTGGCGGTGTTGCCTCGGCAAGAAACCTTGTCGGGCTAGTCATGACACACTTTTATTGTTGGCGGACTCGAAACAAAGTAAGGGCACAACTTAGCCACGAGCAGTTCCTCAGCGCTGCAGGTTTTTCATACAAAGGCACGGATCGTTCAAGGAATATAACTTCAAAATTTAGAACTGATTATGCTCAAACTTTGGCAACTTAGCTTTTACGTAAATCGTGTCCGGCAAGGCTAGATTCCTTGAGCGGCCTTTGGTCCACACCTTCATTTTCTCCTCCTCTCCCCCGGTGAACTTGTGGGCGGAGGAACCTTCTTTTGAGAAGAAGAAGAAAATAATGATATAGAACCTTAAGGTTCGTTACATCACAGGGGCAGTCTTTGCACAAAGTGTCGGTGTATACACGCTAGAAAGAAAGGCATGAAATTTGACAACATGTCTGAACACACGATCTTTATTCATGCAGGGATCTGCGCTGGCTTTGTACAAAGGGTTACTTGCATAATGACAAAGCTTGTACAAAAGGTGGTTGCGGAGCGGGTCCGACAACCGCGCTTTATGGGTAAAACTTGCGAAGATGCTCTATGTTCCAGGAGTTGCTCACGGAATGCCGTCTTCGGTCTCAAAGGCGACGGCGCCGGAGCCTAGTGACTCGTTTCACCCGATAAGGGCCTTCCCACTTCAGCGTCAACTTATTGGAATTCTTGGCGGATTGAACCGCTGAAGAACAAAATTCGCCTTCCTCGAAGCTTACGGCATTAACTGCGGCTATGGTAGCGGCGCAAAGCTTGGTGGTAGTGAGCAGCTCGCCAAAGCAACTGAAGAGCGATCCTCCTCGAGGAGCGGCGCATCATCTTGCCGCAGCTGCTCTTGCTCAAGCTCATCATAGCGAGCACTCGAGGCGACACATATCTGAGTTACGTGGGGAGAATTGCTTCGCTCCATACACTAGAGCAAAAGCGTCATCCGATGGCTCGATTTGGCGTCGTCTGATCGACCAAGAACCGGCAGCTCCTCAATCAATTTCTTCCGCACTTGTGCAGCACTGTCGAAAGTTACGGTCTTGAGCCGCGCGACGCCGGTGTTCGCCCTCTCCGCTTGACCGTTGCTTCTCGGGTGAGCAGCGAAGCGAAGCAGATCTTGGCGCCAAGATCTTGGGCGTCTTGCATGAAGGTGCGGCTCGTGAATTGTGTGCCGTTATCGGTGATGATCTGTTAGGGACTCGAAGCGGCAAACAATTGACGAAGAACTTGATCACGCTTGTTGTCTTGTCACTTTCCTCACTGGTTCCGCCGAGCCACTTTGTGAACTTGTCGATCATAGCGTACAAGTACTCAAAGCCCCGACAGCTTCGGGGAAGGGGCGAGGTTATCGAGCCCCAGACCGAAAATGGCGAGACAAAGGGATTGTTTGGAGAGCTTGAGCTGGTTGATGTATCTGCTTGGAGTGGGCCTGCACGCTTCACACTTGGTTACAATGCGATTGCATCACGGAGGTTGTCGGCCAAAAGAAACCTTGCCGGAAAGCTTTGCGGCAAGTGCTCTCGCGCCAATGTGGTGACCACATATGTCTCTGTGTATCTCCGCTTCTTGAGCTCTTGTCCTTCTTCCGGAAATGCACTTCAATTTCACTCCGTTGAATCTTCTTACATGCGGTATGTCATCGACAAACTGGTACATACTTGATTGCTGGGCTACTTCCTCCACTTCTTCTTGTTCCTCGGGAAGTTCTCTGTTTGCGAAATGGGCGATCTCTTTGTGCCCATGCCGAACACGTGGCTCGACGACAAGGACTAAAAGCGCAAATGCGGCTGCGGGAACATCGCTTCTCGCAAGAACACAGGATCCTGCGGGCGTGGTGCTCCCGGCAAGCGTGTCGGGACACTGACTTGTCGGGAGCGTCTGCTTCAACGAAACAAATCCTAGGGCTTGTCGGAGCAGACTGCTCCTCAGCACTTTCTATGTTGATCCTGGGGACCTTCTTGGCGGCGGCTTCAGGGAGCTCTGCCGGAAAGTAGTCGCCAGTAACCAACTTTCTCTTCTTGCTCAGTCCAGATGATGGTGTCACAGATGGTTGAGTTAGCTTGAGCACAAAAATCCCTGGTTCCATAGGTAACTTGAGTGCGGCGCATTTTGACAGGCCATCTGCAATGTCATTCTGAGCTCTTGGAACATGTTCCATCTGCAGGCCGTCAAAATGTTCTTCTAGATTCCTCACTTCATCAATGTAGGCTTCCATCAACGGACTCTGATAATCTTTGTTAACTTGGCGGACGACAAGCTGTGAGTCACCCCTGACAATAAGCTTCTTGATCCCAAGTTCTGCCACGATCCTGAGTCCGGCAAGCAAACCTTCCTACTCTGCGATATTGTTTGTTGCTTGCTCCACAGGAAAGTGCATCCGGACCACGTACACGAGGTGCTCTCACGGTGGTAGCGACAAGTAATACGCCTTTGCCGGCGCCTTGCGCGAGAAGGCACCATCAAAGTACATGATCCATTCTTTATTTGCTTCCTTGGCGGGATGCTCTTCTCGGAGTTTCTTCATCGGTGTTGGTGTCCACTCTGCTATGAATTACGCCAATGCTCGGCTCGAATAGTTGAAGTACTTTCAAACTTGAGGCCAAAGCTTGACAATTCTAGTGCCCACTCGGCGATCGCACTGCTGTTTACGGATTTTGCAATATCCTCTTCAGCGAGCGGTGACAAGCTGTGATCTCGTGTGCTTGAAAGTAATGGCGCAGCTTCCTCGAGGCCATGAGAAGGTCGAAAAGCAACCGCACACCAGTACCTTGATCTAGCTCCGTTGGGAAGGGCGCCAGAAGTAAACGGGGCGCTGCACCATCTTCTTTTGTTTCTCTTCCGCAATATGTCAGATCCATCTTTCTTGGGACGAGCTTGTCGGGAAGCCCCTGCTTGTCATTGGGTCAGCGCCCTCGATCGGCTATATCTCCCACGTGTCGAAGCACGACTTAGAGGCATAACCGCATTGAAAGCAATGTCGCAAGTGAGGTAATCTTCGCACAACCATGTAATACATAAGGGATAAGAGATACATAGTTGGCTTTGATCGCCACTTCACACAATACATAAATAAACATCCATCACTCGGTTTACACTCAAGGTCCGACTACGGAACCAAAATAAAAGAAGAATACCCCAAATGCAACACGGATCCCCGATCGCTAAGCTGAGCTCCACTCTTGATCGTCGGAAATGAAACATAGTAACGACCAAGGGCCTCATCAAACTCCCACTTCAGCTCGATTCGCCATCTCTTATTTGGCGTCACCGGTACTGCATCTGTTTTGGTAGAATCATGAGCCACGGGACTTAGCAATCTCACACCCGCGAGATCAAGACTATTTAAGCAAGGGAAGGCTGGTGTAATGAGGTGGAGCTGCGACAGCGACTAGCATATATGGTGGCTACATCGCAAAAGAGAGCGAGAAGAGAAGCAAAGGCACGGTCATAAAGCTAGTAGTGATCAAGAAGTGATCCTAGAGCAACTTCGTCAAACATAACTCCAACACCGTGTTCACTTCCGGACTCCACGAGAAGGACCATCAGTTACACCTTGATTGATGCATTTTAATTAAGGTCAACCGGGTTTTCTACAACGGACATTAACAAATTCCCATCGCCTCATAACGCGAGCACGGCTTTGAAAGATAATACCTGCAGGGTGTCCCAACAAGCCCATCACAAGCTCTCACGGTCAGCGAAGGAATAAACCTTCTCCGGGAAGACTCGATCGATCTCGGAATCCGGTTCGCATGACATTTCGACAATGGTAAAACTAGACCAGCAAAGCCTCCCGAATGTGCCGACAAATCCCGATAGGAGCTGCACATATCTCGTTCTCGGGGCACACCGGATGAGCAGTCCGTACAACTAAAACCGGACCTCAAGTTTCCTTGAGGCGCCTAAAGCGCTCTAGTTTGGACCAACACTCGGAGGAGCATTGGCGGGGGTTAAATAAAGATGACCCTTGGGCTCGCGAAAACCCAAGGGAAAAAGGCTTAGGTGGCAAATGGTAAAACCAAGGTTGGGCCTTCTTTGGAGGAGTTTTATTCAAAGCGAATCGTCACGGGGTCCCATAAATCACCCAACCGCGTAAGGAGCATAAAATCAAGGAACATAACACCGGTATGGCGGAAACTAGAGGCGGCAAGAGTGGAACAAAGCACCGGGCATAAGGCGAGTCTTCCACCCTTTACCAAGTATATAGATGCATTAATTAAAACAATAGATATTGTGATATCCCAAAATATCCATGTTCAACCAGAACAAACTTCATCTTCACTGCAACTAGCAGCGCTATAAGAGGAAATTTGAGCAAAGCGGTAACATAGCCAAACAACAGTTTGCTAGGACATGGATGGTTAGAGGTTGACATGGCAATATGGGTGGCATGATATAGCAAGTCGTAGGTATCGCAGCATAGGCATAGCAAAAGAGCGAGCATCTAGCAAGCAAAGATAGAAGTGATATCGAAGGTATGGTCATCTTGCCTGCAAGGTTCTCAGAGTTGTCGAAGGCTTGATCCTCGTAGGCATTCTCAACAGGTTCCTCGTTCACGTACTCGTCTCCCGGCTCTACCCAAAGCAAGAACACAAGCAACGGAACCACAATCAAACAAGGAGCAATGCACAAGCAATATGATGCAATACATGACATGCTATGCGAGATGTGATATGCAATGCATATGTGTGCTCCGGAAGGAAAATGATGAACCGGGCATCAACTTGGCAAACCAAGTATGCCGCTGGAAAGATGAGATGATTTCGGTTGAAATCGATATAAAGATCACCGGAATAGGATGCACGGTTCGCAAATGGCAAGCAAAACAATAATGGCACAAATCTGCGTTTAACAGCACGATGCTACTTAGCATGCAGAGAAGAAACTATGCTACTGACACCCCAACATAAAAACAAAGCATATGGCGTTGATCTACGGAGATGCTTAACAAAAGAGGAACAACGAGCTACGGCTAAATCACATCATAACATGTTCAAACAAGCATGGTGAAAGTGCAAAAATATCGAGTTCACAGACTTAGTGAAAATACTAGTATGCCAGAAATTAACATCAAGAAGGCATGTTTAGAGCAAGCAAACAACAAGCTACAGGAACTTATAATAGCAAAACAAGGCATGACATGAATCTACTCAAAGCATAGATCAATAGTCCCTTACTGACCATAAGCCAAAAAGGACTAGAGGATATGATGGCACCCATGTAAACATAGCAAGTTTCAATACAGATCTCAGACTTGAACAGAAAAACTGGGCATGGCAAAAACAGATATCAAGTAGGCATGTTCGTGAGCTCAATGCACTCACTACAGAGCATCTCATGATAAACTAAGCATACACCCATCAAGAAGACATGGCATAGAAGCTATACATGGCAAGAACAACATCATAGCATACACGGATCAACTACAACAACCTTGTGAAAATTGAATCTCATGTAAAAATCTGCCGGAAACATTTTGAAGCAAAAGTAGAGCACGAAAATGACATGCTAGACTACTCCATAAATGCCAACAAAGGCATGGATGGATAGAAACACATCCATATGTTCAAAACACCCTTCTTGATCATGCTCAAGAAGGGCATAGATCTCTCTGTAACAACATGAACATATGGCATAAAAATAACAATGAGGACAAGACTTAGTGAAAACACCAAGTTCACGAAATCGACAACATTATCATCCCTAGTTTGCATGCTTGTTCTAGTCACCACATAGATCACAAAAATACATGGCATACACCACGGAAAGATGGCATGGCATAGTTCAACACACATGTAGGACTCAAGTTCATAAGGTGCACACATTAATCATGGCAAAATGATAAAAGTGCAAGTTACATTAAGAAAGCGAAACTAACATCACATAGCACTCTTCCATGACATTTGGGCATCAAGATGAGCTTAAATGAAAATGGTGCAATGAGATGAAATGATCTACTCTTGAGACAAACAATTTGATATATTATCGCCCAAAAGCGGAGCCACGGGTGCGGAGATGTGATGCGATGAAAATGCCACAAAAACATTACAGAAAAAGGACTTAGTGAGATTTGGGGGGGGAGAAGTCAACCGTAGGGTTTCTTCGGATCGGATCTGGCCGGAGTCGTGGCTCGGACGCCGAGGTTCGTCGGCCGGAGCTGAAGGACATGGGGGAGGTCGGTGGCGGGCCGCGGCCGAGGAGGGGCCGGCCGGATCCGGGCCGGGCGGGCTGGAGGCCGGCGGCCGAGGCTTCTGGCATGGGTGACGGCCGGCTCCTCAGTGGTGAGCGCGAGGCGGGCGGCCGGAGGCGGGCGGAGGAGATCCGGCGGTGGCGGGCGACGAGGCCGAATCGGGTTTGGCGTGGCATGGCATGGTGTGCGGGCCCAGGCTTACCGAGGCGGCCTTGGCGGGCGCAGGGCGACAATAGTCCGGGCGGCTTCTGGTGCTGAAGCAGGCGAGCGGCGACGGCGGCGGGTTTGGGCCCGCAAGGGCCGAAGGGGCGGCAGCGGCGTGGCGGCTAGGGCCACGTGTGCTTGGGATAATCATGCTACTGATAATCCCACGCTAATCATGCCACGTTACCTCGGTTACTGTTGCTAACCTCACAATGATTCGAAACTGTTTCAAAATTTAAATTCTAAACATGTCAAACAATAAAAGCTTTCAAAAGTTGAAACAAAAATGTTCGGTGGGTGCCGAATATTACAAGGGTAATTATAGTAAAGAAAACATATTTTTAAAAAGTGCCTGAATATTTTAAAAGAACTAAAACAGAAAAGAGAAATAAGGAAAAGAAAATAAAAACAAAAATTAACACTAACAACAACAAAATAAAAAGGAAACCTCCCCTCCCACGGCCCACCGACCCACCTGGACCAGGCCGGCCCACCTGGCCCATCCGACCTCACCCCACTCCCCTTAACCCCCGATCCACACCAAACCCTAGCCCTATCCCCTCGTCCTCCCACTTCCCCCCCGATCTGGATCAGGGATCCACCCATCGCTTCGCCTACTGCGACCCAGCCGCGCCGCCCGCGCCGTTGCCGCCCGCCCGCCTCCGTCCTCCCCAGCGACGCCACCTCACCGGTGCCGCCCGGCCCCGAACGCCTCGTCCTCGCCGCCCCCTCCCGGCCTTCTTCCTCACCCTCACGCACCGAAACACGTCTTCCCGAGCCCCAAGACGACCTCGGCGCTTGCTGGACCCCGCCATCGTCGGAGCTGCCTCATGGAGCCTTCTCGCCGTCCTCCTCTTGACTCCTCCTCGCGGACCTCCTCCTCTACGTCGCCGTCATCCCGTCCTCCTCCCCAAAGGCTCCACCGAGCCTCGCCGACCCTCTTCTGCCTGCTTGGGTGAGGCCACGGCCTCCCTCTCCTCTTCTCCCCTCTCTGTTGACGTCACCGTCCCGCACCCGTTCGCCCCGCTCGACCCAGCGCGCCCGCGCTCCCGTGCGCCCTACGCGCACGACCGCGCCATCGACCATAGCCACGGCGCCGCCGCCCTGCTGCCAAACTCCGCGCCGTCTTTGCCTGCGGCTCTGGCGCGTCGCCGGGCGCCGTCGTCGTCGGACGCCTCATCCCCTCTCGCTTCGTCGGCCGTCCGCTGCGGCGATCCTCTCGACCAACCGCGCCGCCTGCTCCCGGTCGTCGGAGCGAGGCCGACGCCCACGCCCATGGCGCCTCGTCGGTGGCGCTTCGTTGCTGCCGACCACCCGGCGCCCGTAACGGTCGCCCGCTAAGGCACTTAGGCCAATGACATGTGGGGTCCCACACCCCACGCCCCAGAACGTTTAAAAGAAACATAAGAAAAATAGTATATAAAATAAAATTAATAATAATTGAATTATTTAATTAATTATTTACTTAATTAATCTTGTTTAGATTAACCTAATCATTTAGTTAGACTAACTAAACTTGATTAGTTAGTCTTAACCTATGGCATGCAGGACCCACATGTCAGGTTGACCAGTCAACTCTGTTGACTGCTGACGTCAGCATGACCTCATGCTGATGTCATTAATCCATTTTTCGAATTAATTAAATTCAAGAAATTCATAAAATCTTTAGAAAATCATAACTTTTAATCCGTAACTCGGATTAAATTATTTTCAACATGAAAGTTGCCCAAAGCGACGAGACGAATCCGGATACACAGCCTGTTCATTCGCCACACATCCCTAACCTATCGAACTCGCAACTTTCCCCCTCCGGTTCATCTATCCGAAAACGTGAAACACCGGGGATACTTTCCCGGATGTTTCTCCCATTCACCGGTATCACCTACTACCGCGTTAGGGAACACCGAACACCGTGTATTGTCTTGTTACGCTTTGTGATGCTTTGATTGCTCTGTTATTTATTGTGTTCCCTCTCCGTTACTTCTTTCCGATAGACCAAGGAGATGGCGACCCCGGTTCGACTACGGTGTTGGTGACTCGTCCTTCTTGCCAGAGCAACCAGGCAAGCCCCCCCCCTTGCATTAGAGTAGTGTAGCATGTTACTGCTTTCCGTTAATCCTATTCTAATGCATAGCCTGACATTGTTGCTACAATCATTGATACCTTACCCGCAGTCCTAAATGCTTAGTATAGGATGCTAGTTTATCATCATTGGCCCTAAATTCTTGTCAGTCTGCCTTGCTATACTATTGGGCCGTGATCACTCGGGAGGTGATCACGGGTATATACTATACATACATACATCTTGCATGAGATGGTGACAAAAGTCGGGTCGACTTGATGAGTACCCATAAGTGATTACGATGAAATTTGAAAGGACGGTGGCTCCATCCCGGTAGAGGTGGGCTGGGTTCAGCGGCCCCATTGTTACTTTGTGGCGGAGGCAGCAGGCAGGTTGAGACCACCTAGGAGGCAGGTGGGCTGGCCTGATCGGCGTTCAGCGGATACTTAACACGCTTAACGAGATCTTGGTATTTGATCCGAGTCGGCCATTTGGTCTATCGCACTAACCATCTACGCAGGGAGTAGTTATGGGTATCCGGCGTCGTGGTATCGGCCGAAGCCTTCTTGACATCAGCGACGGAGTGGCGCGCGCCGGATTGGACTGTGTTAATGCAACTTCCTTTGTAATGGAGGTTGCTAGGTCTATTTCCGGCCGCCCTGCATAGCGTCTTGGTGTGCAATGGGCGATGGGCCTGGACCCTGGGCGGCGCATAGGATTTAGACCCGGGCTGACCTCTCTGTTGTGCCTCCCACGGGGAGGCGAGGGGCTGGTAGGATTATGCTATGCGATGCGTGTTGATTGGAGATGCTACTTGGAGATGCTACTTGGAGGGTGTCCGACCAAATGGGATCGAGCGTGTCCCAAGGCACCCTGCGGAAGTTAATCTATTGAATAGCCGTGTCCCTCGGTAAAGGGCGACCGGAGTTGTACCTTGACCTTATGACAACTAGAACCGATGCTTAATAAAACACACCTTCCAAGTTCCACAGACAACCCGGTGATCGCTTTTCCACGAGGGGAGGCGAGGGAGGATCCTGGTAGGATTATGCTATGCGATGCTCTTTGGAGATGCTACGGAGATGCTACTGGAGATGCTACTTGGAGATGCTACTTGGAGGACTTCAATCTACTCTCTTCTACATCTTTGCAAGACTGAGGCTGCCAGAGCGTAGTCTTCATGTGATAAGCTATCCCCTCTTATTACGGCATTACTGCAGTTCAATCCTTGATATGGCCTCCTTACACATATACCCATGCATATGTAGTGTAGTTCCTTGCTTGCGAGTACTTTGGATGAGTACTCACGGTTGCTTTCTCCCCCCTTTTCCCCTTTCCTTTCTTTACGGTTGTCGCAACAGATCTTTGGAATCGAGGCGAGCGCCACCGTCGCGGCGACTACTACTTTGGAGGTGCCTACTACTACGTGCGGGCCGTTGGTGGCGACCGGGAGTAGTTTAGGAGGATCGAGCGGGAGGCTGCGCCTCTTCGATCTGTATCCTAGTTTGTGCTAGCCTTCTTAAGGCAAACTTGTTTAACTTATATGCGTACTCGAGATATTGTTGCTTCCGGTGACTTCGTCTATGATCGAGCACTTGTATTCAAGCCCTCGAGGCCCCTGGCTTGTATTATGATGCTTGTATGACTTATTTATGTTTTAGAGTTGTGTTATGATATCTTCCGTGAGTCCACGATCTTGATCGCATTGCGTTTGCGTGCATGATTAGTGTCTGATTGAATCGAGGCGTCTGAAGTTGATATCGAGCCCATTGCTGTAGGAATCCCCTTTCCAACTCCTTGGTGAAGTCAAGTCTAGGCGTTGCAAAAACTTTTACTAACATGGCTGTCGTCTTATGGGCCCACGTCGCCATTGGGTGGTACTAGGATCTTTACTCCTCGACCTTTACTCGGGACTCGATCTCTCCTCTATTAGGGTTAAATGAATTTTACTAAATCTAACATTAGGATCTCGTTATCACTTTCACCGGAGAGCCCCTTACTCTTGATGATCATCTGCGCACGGAAGACCTTGAAGATACTCTCATTGTTAACCCGAGAACTTGTGTTCATCGCGTTTGCAATTCCCCTTCCACCGCAAATCCATATGGATAACTACTTACACTTGCCATTCATACGATCATTCCCCATTGATCTTGTTATTACAAGATACCCCGAAGTTTTCTCTGTTGTTCCGAGAATACTTCGTGCCTACTCCCTTGCAGTTCTTTGCCACCTGAATACCCCTAAGAAAAATTTCTCGCACTTTCCAAGTATCCGCTCATCCCCAGTTGTTCAGATGTTTCACAAAAGTCTTTGAAATACTATTCGATCTTCCGTAAATCTTGAGCATCCTATTGCTCTTGAAATTCTTGATTGCTTGCATTATGGTTAATCCCATAAGTCTAGTAATCTTGTTGACATCCATTGTCATTGTCATTTTGAGTCCGTTGATTCGATTTGTTGCGAATGCTTGGAATCCTCAAGCAGATCCCGAATTCATCCTTAGGCTCAGACGTCGTTTTAATCATGAGCTGGTTCTCGCCAATTAAATTATCGCCGATTGTGCCCCTAAGTCTATTGAACTTATCCATCCTTGATCGTAGCGTCGCTTCGATCCTTCGCTTTGTAAATCATAATTCCTTAGCAATTGAGCTCTAAGTTATTGATTGTTTCTATAATCCAATGTAATTGTCTTGCTTCTTCCTCAGGTTGTGTGCGATACTCACCCCGGATCCTTTGTTGGATTTTATCCGACAATGTCCTTCATATTCAATAACCTTGAGCCTTTCCTAGGATGTATACCGCCTTTGGTAAATTGTATCCTCGCTTTGTCAACCATGCTCGCTATCGAGCTTGTGTTATTTACTCACGAAGTTTGTGGTATATGTTCCTAAGAGGCCCGATGGGTTGGACATATGACTTCTCTAAAGCTGTGTGAACCCGAAACTACTACGGGTCATACTCTACTAGTGTTATGTCAGATAAAATTTCAACACACAATTTCGTTGAAGGCGAGAAGAGAATGGAAGGTTATACATTGAAGAAGTGGGAGTCGACCTTGAACTTGTGTTCATGCCCATGGACACGATGTAGATCCTATCATGGAAGCTTCTTGTAATAATAACTATTGCCTTGATATAATATCATCTGGTATCTGTGAATTGATCCTTTGCAATCATGGTTCCGACCATATTTTCTACTTGATCCCATTTCTCAAGCAAGTGAAAACACTTGTCTTCTGCGGATCAATACCTCTCCGCAACCCCTATGTCAATCTTCCTTGAGCAATACCCCTCCAGTATCTCGAGAATATCAGCGAACTGTGTTGCTTCCTATGAGTCTTCATCTATTATTGCTTCTCATCGATTTCAGATTTCCCACAGGTTACGAGTTATTTCACTCAAGAACACCGGTAAGTGAATCGATTCCGCACTTCAATTCAACAACTCTAAGTAATTTTCATTGCTTACGAGTTTAATAATCCTTCAAGTCATTGCTAGCCTGATCGGCTATATCATTATCGTGCAAACTTTTAAGCATGCTACTGGTCCTTCTTCTCGGAGCACAATTTTCGATGATGAGCTAATCTTACGTTGATCTTCCTTGTCTTACCGTTTCACCTCGAACAACAAACTTGACCCCGAGTTTGTGACGTATCTGTGGCTCCAATAATCCTTTGTTGCATCAGTCCTTTTGCTTGTTGCAGTCGCTGTTCAATTGCTTCTTTATGGATCCTCTCGACAACAAATTGTCGTGATCATCATCAACATTCTGAGGTCTTCCAAGATATCTATCGAATTCTTGATGAGAAATAGCATCCTTTGCCCTCGATGAATAGGGTTATCATCCACAACATTATTGCATTCCCTCCAACACAAAACTTGTTCTTGTTTTGTGTTGTACCTTGAGTTCCTTACTATCTAACTTATGTTATGATCTACCGCCGAGTACTACCATCTTTGATGTCAAGAATGTTGTGAGGATTGCTCCACCTCTTAAGAGATTCTTGCTATAATGATACTTCTCACCATCACCATTCTTTCTTGGTCCTCGTGTTGATTCCAACCGGGGTACCCACAAGTGAACGGTGTTGTTTGGATTCTGCACTTCTAGCAATCCTATTGCTTTGAAGTTACTGATCGATAATTCATTCTTAGCCTATCGGTTGCTGAACCACCATTCTAACGTTGGTCATGCTACTATAAGCCCACATTTCGGTTGCAACTTTCAACTGATGTTTAATTGGGTATGTTTTCCTCGAGCATACCTTGTTATATCATTTGATCCGCAAATGTTATCTCCTTGTTCACACAACTATGGAAATCCATCATTTGGAGATCTCGAAGAATTGTCGCCGAGTCAATCAGCCACCTCCTCACCTCTCCTTGATTTAATGATGAACTCTTGTTTCGGGAATTGCTTCCATAGTCCAATTCCCGAGAACCTTACAATGTCATCTCGACAATTTGTGTTCCACCTTTATTCTTAGGCATCCTGAGTCTGAGGTATCCTGACACCAATCAGATCTGAATCTCGGTCAAATACGATGGTTGGAACATAATTCCAAGAGTTACAACAATGGTCTTTATGTGACCCAGTAAGGTGATGTCATGCCTAGCACACCTGACCGGAGGACCTAGTGCTATAGTTTCCTTATTGACAAGGTTAACTTTTTTTTTCTTGAGGAAATTGAATGCCTTGTTTAATAAGTTTATCCCGATGGATCCTTTGTGTATCAAGGTCGATCTTACTTGAAGACCTTGTCAATGCTATCTCGAAGCATGTCTATGGTACTCCGATTTTCAACAAGAACATTTGAAGCCCAATGCTAAATGTTTCTTGCTCAATTATCCAAACACCGTTGTATGGGTAATGTCATGAAAATTCTTTCTCGTACCTAAGGAGTTTTCTACAGTATATCCTGTCATGGACATCATACTCTGCTTGTCCTTGGGAAGGATATACCCTTGAAATATGTGTTTAAACACATTTTCCTTCCGTTGTCTTGTTCAAACTTTCTTATAATCTACTTAACTGAGCAGTGGTAATTCCCTGCTTAGGTAAGCACCACGTGGTACAACTCTGCCAGTAAGACCATGTTACTATTGTTGGTGACATTTCGGTAACCACCGATGGATGAGAACTTTGCCTATTGGTCCGCCTCGTTCAACGGGCAGGAAAATGGTTCTCTTCGTCCCTCGCCCTTGGTATCGATGTTGTTGCCGACATAACTGACAGACTAACCTCTGATACGCCTTGCTATCATGGCCATGCAAGATGTCGGCCCCTTTTCTACTTTCAACCACATGGTGGGCCCATAACCCACAGTTCCATAGGATCGAAACCTGACTCTCCTGTACACCCCTGTTCCCAAAGTAATTCCTCCCGCGGGGACTCGTACATAATTCACGAGCCACTTTTCGGGATATCATCAATTTTGTTATCAGACACCATACTTATTCTCGTTGCCCTGAAACCCCTATCACCTTCTGACGAGGCATTGAACGATTGCCTGGCTGCTTGAAACGTCTTATGGCACCTCCTTACTTTGCTCTCGATACTTTCTTAAGCTTCAATTCAAGAGTTACTTTTCGCCACCTTCCCTAATGTTATCTACCGGATAAGCAACCGTGCAGAGTTCCGATCTTTCGAGTTACCCATTATCATTTTACGTAAGTACGATGGAGTTCCCGAAGAAAGGATGCCGACTTCATAATCATGACCTGAAGCAGAGAAATGAAGACAACAACACAATGGATCGACCTCTTCGAGAAGAGCAACCAAGATCGAGGACACCCGTTAAAATTTAAGTAGCAGAACTTTCCCCTTACTCCCTCTTAAATCTCGGGACGAGATTTCTTGTAATGGAGGAGATTTATAGCGCCGGATAATCATGCTACTGATAATCCCACTAATCATGCCACGTTACCTCGATTCTTGTTGCTAACCTCACAATGATTCAAACTGTTTCAAAATTTAAATTCTAAACATGTCAAACAATAAAAGCTTTCAAAAGTTGAAACAAAAATGTTAAATTGGGTGCGAATATTACGAGGTAATTATAGTAAAGAAAACATATTTTAGAAAGTGCTGAATATTTTAAAAGAATTAAAATAGAAAAGAGAAATAAGGAAAAGAAAATAAAAACAAAAATTAACACTAACAACAACAAAATAAAAAGGAAACCTCCCCTCCCACGGCCCACCGACCCACCTGGACCAGGCCGGCCCACCTGGCCCATCCGGCCTCACCCCACTTCCCTTAACCCCCGATCCACACCAAACCCTAGCCCTATCCCTCGTCCTCCCTTCCCCGATCTGGATCGGGGATCCACCCATCTTCGCCACATGCGACAGTAGCGCCCGCCCGCCCCGTTGCCGCCCGCCCGCCTCCGTCCTCCCCAGCGCCACCTCACGGTGCCGCCCGGCCAAAACGCCTCGTCCTCGCCGCCCCCTCCGGCCTTCTTCCTCACCCTCAAGACACGAGCACGTCTTCCCGAGCCAAGCACGACCTCGGCCGCCGCTGGACCCCGCCATCGTCGGAGCTGCCTCATGAGAGGCCCCACAAATCCTCCTCTTGACTCCTCCTCGCGGACCTCCTCCTCTATGTCGCCGTCATCCCGTCCTCCTCCCAAAGGCTCCACCGAGCCTCGCCGACCCTCTTCTCTGAACGCCGGTGAGGCCATGGCCTCCCTCTCCTCTTCTCCCCTACATTGCGTCGCGTCCCGCACCCGTTCGCCCCGCTCGACCAGTAGCGCCCACGTGCTCCCGTGCGGACCTGCAGCGCGCGACCAGCGCCATCCAGCCATAACCCGCGCGCGTCGCCCTGCTGCCGACTCCCGCCGTCTACGCCTGCGGCTCGCGCGCGTCCGCGGGCGCGTCGTCGTCAAGCGCCTCATCCCCTCCGCTTCGTCGGCCGTCGCTGCGGCGATCCTCTCAGCCAACCGCGCCGCCTGCTCCGGTTGTCGGAGCGAACAAGCCGCTCACGCTTCATGGCGCCTCGTCAGTGGCGCTCGTCGCCCGACCACCCCGGCGCCCGTATCAGGCGCGCCGCTAAGGCACTTAGGCGATGACATGTGGGGTCCACACCCCCGCAGAGCGTTTAAAAAAACATAAGAAAAATAGTATATAAAATAAAATTAATAATAATTGAATTATTTAATTAATTATTTACTTAATTAATTAACTTAATTAATCTTGTTTAGATTAACCTAATCATTTAGTTAGACTAACTAAACTTGATTAGTTAGTCTTAACCTATGGCATGCAGACCCACATGTCAGTTGACGATCGACTCTGTTGACTCGCCGGCGTCAACATGACCTCATCTTGATATCATTAATCCATTTTTGAATTAATTTAAATAATTAATTAAATTCAAGAAATTCATAAAATCTTTAGAAAATCATAACTTTTAATCCAGAACTCGGATTAAATTATTTTCAACATGAAAGTTGCCCAAAGCAGCGAGGCGAATCCGGATACAGCCCGTTCATTAGCCACACATCCCTAACCTATCGAACTCGCAACTTTCCCCTCGGTTCATCTATCCAAAGCGTGAAACAAGGGATACTTTCCGGATGTTTCTTCCATTCACCAGTATCACCTACTACGCGTTAGGGCACACGAACACCGTGTATTGTCTTATTACGCTTTGTGATGCTTTGATTGCTCTGTTATTTATTGTGTTCCCTCTCCGTTACTTCTTTCCGATAGACCGAGGGCTATGGCGACCCCGATTCGACTACGGTGTTGGTGACTCGTCCTTCTTGCGAGCAACCAGGCAAGCCCCCCCTTGATCACCAGATATCGCCTATTCTCCTCTATCTTTGCTTGCATTAGAGTAGTGTAGCATATTCTTGCTTTCCGTTAATCCTATTCTAATGCATAGCGACATTGTTGCTACAATCATTGATACCTTACCGTAGTCCTAAATGCTTAGTATAGGATGCTAGTTTATCATCATTGGCCCTACATTCTTGTCGATGCGCCTTGCTATACTATTGGGCCGTGATCACTCGGGAGGTGATCACGGGTATATACTATACATACATACATCTGCATGACAGATGGTGACTAAAGTCGGGTCAACTCGATGAGTACCATAAGTGATTACGATGAGAAATTTGAAAGGGCGGTGGCTCCATCTGGTAGAGGTGGGCTGGGTTCCCGACGGACCCCATTGTTACTTTGTGGCGGAGCGGCAGGCAGGTTGAGACCACCTAGGAGGCAGTGGGCTGGCCCGATCGGCGTTCGCGGATACTTAACACGCTTAACGAGATCTTGGTATTTGATCCGAGTCGGCCATTTGGTCTATACGCACTAACCATCTCTGCGGGGAGTAGTTATGGGTATCCGGTGTCGTGGTATCGGTGAAGCCTTCTTGGCGTCGGCTGACGGGCGTAGCGCCGGATTGGGTGTGTTAACGCAACTTCCTTTGTAATGGAGGTTGCTAGGTCTATTCGGCCGCCCTGCTTAGCGTCTTGGTGTGCAATGGGCGATGGGCCCGGACCCTGCGC